>JAXCHB010000087.1:0-1200000 GCA_036926305.1 Uropetala carovei
TTTAGACATATATTTGTGAAACTTATTGGTAAAAATAAAAATTTGTGATTGCTTGATTCAAAATAAGGCCTTTTCTTCAAAGGAAGGTGTTTAGTTTCTTCAAAAATTATTTTTTGTCACCGACTCAAAAAAGTTGGTGTTCTGGTTTTGAAATAATGATGCTTTAGATTTAATATTGTTATGTTATTTCAATGTCAATTTATGGTGGAACTTCTTCGTTTCTGTCAGTCTGTAATTTGCGAAAACTAGAGAATAGTATAGAAATAAACAGTTATAAGTTTTCTTTATTGGAAACTGAGGATTTTATTATAATTAAAATGTTATGTTTCTACATGGAACGTCATATAATTCTGTAGTTCCAAATAAGTAAAACTATTGTTTATTTTCATAACAATGTGTCCGTGGATTTCCAAAAAGTGACGGATCATCGGGCTATGTATAAAGCAAAATATTAATTAGGGAAGTATTTAATTTCGTAAGCATACTTTTTTACAGACACGCACACACACGTATATGTAGCATAAGCACTTTGCTATGGCATCATTAATTCATAGGACTAAAGGCAGTCTTTCAAATGAGAGACAATGGATTAAAGGCTTAAGTACATACGTATTCACCAACATACTTGCAACATTAATATCTTCGGCCCCTCTCCAATTACTTTCCATAAAACAGAGCTCCACGCTTTGGACTCCTGTCCTCTCTCACCAACCGCGTCTCTCCCTCTCCTCGTCCCCGTCTACACTCTCTCCTCCTCCACCCTATTCCCTTTTCCCGCCGTCTCTCAAGCCTCCTTTCCTCCCCCTGCCGCTCCATCCCCTCGTCTTCTGCCTCTTGGCCTCTTGCTTTCAACCAACCTGCGGCTCCCACCCACGATCCTTACTTTCATCCACCCAACTCATTTCCTACACGGCGA
Organism: Uropetala carovei; assembly: GCA_036926305.1. NCBI lineage: Eukaryota > Metazoa > Arthropoda > Insecta > Odonata > Petaluridae > Uropetala > Uropetala carovei. Next base: position 917 of record JAXCHB010000087.1, read on the forward strand.
AGATCTTTCCACAGACCCTTAGGCTCTTGCGGGATTTTCGTGAGAGAGGGAAAAGAGAAAGAAAGAGACAAAAACCTTGGCCGTAGAATCATCCTCCCATTGGTGGCCACGCGTGCCGGCGTAGGGAAAATTCCCCGGAGGGGTGTTCTTACGTGCAGCATTTGGGGCTGCAGGATATTGCTTGCAACCCTCTCTTTCTCACGGCAGTAGTTCCCGTATCGGAAAGAGAGGCGAAAGGGACCACATTTTCCAACCTCCCATCTTCTTTTTAACCTTTTTGCTGCCTACAACGGATTTTCCTCGATGAGCTCTACCTGGAAGTAATACTCCGCCTCTGCAGATTGGATAAAAGCTCCTCCTAATCTCATTTGAAAAGATTCTCTACCTCTTTATTTTTTCGTCGTAGATTAATGCCAGAGAAAATTAAATCACAATGGTATTCGTTGGATAGGAGGATATTTTTATCCTGGAATAAATTTACGTTTCTCTGAAAGATTTCCTTGTGATATCATATTACTTCATAGTAACTGTAGTACATTTTCGGGAATTAAAGCTATAAGTTTAAGTACGGTTATTCCATGATATTCCTTATTCTTTGGAGTCGGAGAGACACATTTACACACACACACACACACACATATATATAAAGGTGGCAAAAAGGTGTTGGAGGAAGCATAGTGGACACTTACTTAGATTGAAGAGCCGCTGGGGGTGCTGAGGACACGAAAAACACAAAAAAAAAAAACGACACAAATATGGAGCTTTCGGGCTGATTCCCTTCTTCAGCGACGGAGAGACATATACTGTTTAAAGTGACACACTGGGGAGGATATGGGGAGGGGGAGAGGGGTAATGGGAGGAGTTCGGGGATAGGAGGAGGCGGGTAGGAGGGACGGCCAATACGGTTATCGGAGGTTAAGACCAGGGAGTCGAGGAGAAAGATGTAGGCTAACTCCCACTGTCGAAGTAGGGGGGCGGGGGTGTCATCCGATAGGGCGCGGATAATCCTTACAGTAAAGCAGTTATTAAAAGTTGCCTGGTGTAAATTGGCGTGTGAAGCCACCGGAAGGGGACTGTTTGTATATACGCTGTTCCGGTGGCCATTAATTCTAATGTTGAGGGGGCTACTGGTGAGGCCAACATAAAAATCAGGTTATATATATATATGTATATATGTATATGTATATATATATACATATACATATATATATATACACTTGCGGAAGTGGAAAGGTAAATAAGGATATTTAGGGCAACTAGGTGTTGAAGGAAACCCAGTGAGCACTTACTGGAAGGAGAGCCGCTGGGTTGTCGGAGAGACACCTTTGTAGACGTTGTTGGAGCTTTCGGGATCATCCCTTCGTCAGCACAAGAGAGACATATATAAATATAAATATATATATATATATATTATATATATATATTCCAACTGCCTCAGTTCACTGACTCAAAGTCGGCGGAAGGGTGTAAACGGAGGCTAAAGGGCGAAGAACAGTGGTGTCCTCGGACAGCGGTAGGTTCAACCATGCTGTGAAGTCCTTCTGCAATATCTCCGGCCAAAGTGAAAGGGGTACTCACCAACCCGCTCTGGGCCATCGTGGTGTTTTAAGGCCCACAATCCCCCCATGACATATACACCCATAAAAAACGGCCCTCATTCTCCGGAGGCTGGATTGCCTCTGACCGTGGCAGTGGTCAGGAACAAGGCATGAAGGCAGAGGGTGCTAAGAATCCCCGGAGGTTAAACGCCCACTGCCACTCTTTCTCATTCTTACCCAATTCCTTTAACCTCAACCTAACACTACTTTTAACTGCCGGACTTTGTCCAGTGAAGATAAACTTCAAGAGCTCCAAGAACATCTGGAGAAGATCAAGTGGGACATTTTAGGGCTTAGTGAGGTGAGAAGAAAAGGTGAAGGCCTATTGGAGTTGAAGAGTGGACATATTTTTTATTACAGGGGAACTGACACAGGAAGAACAGGAGGAGTTGGATTCATCATCAACAAAAAATTGAAGAATAATATCGTGGAAATGGAAAGTTCATCCGAGCGGGCAGCTAGACTTGTGCTTCAAATAAATAAAAGATATCAACTTCAAATAGTGCAAGTTTATGCGCCAACGTCACCATACTCGGATGAGGAAGTGGAAGATTTCTACCAAGAATTTGGAGAAGTGCAGGACGAAGGAAGCTGCCATCTAAAAGTGGTCATGGGTGATTTCAGTGCCAAGGAGAACAAAAGGAAGACGACAGCGCAATTGGAAAATGGGGCTATGGAGACAGAAATGAACGAGGGGACCGACTTGTAGACTTTGCTGAATGTACTAGTCTATATATAATGAACACTTTCTTCAAAAATAATCCCAATAGAAAATGGACCTGGAAAGGACCCAATGGTAACAAAAACGAAGGTGACTACATACTAGTCAATAACAAGCAATTGGCTGAAGACTGTTCCGTCCTCAACCAGTTTAAAACTGGAAGCGACCATCGCTTGGTAAGATGCAGAATAAAATTCAACTCAAAGTCAGAAAGACAGAAGCTTTTAAAGAAGCCTAAGTCTATTATCAACACGCAGGTGCTAAAAGAATGAAAAGAAGAATTTCAGCTCCAACTGAAAAATCGATTCAATGCACTGGAAGACCAAGAAGTTGATACCCAATTTATAGAGATACTCAAGGAAACCGCTGAAGAAATAGGCGGAACAGTTAAAACAAAGCCAGAGAAAAAGTTGACTGAAAAAACAAGACTTCTGATGGAAAAAAGAAGGAAAATGATAATTACTAATGATCCTAAAGAAATGATTCATTTTGCAGAACTAAACAAAGCTATAAGGAAGTGCATCAAGGAAGATGTGAAAAAATATAGTTATGAGCTAATCGAGAAAGCCATAGAAAACAATAGAAGTTACAAGAAAATGAAGCAATATCTCTCGATCGGAAAGAGACAGCTGGTGGCCTTAATGCTAGAAGACGGCTCCATAACCTATAGTAGGAAACTAATCCCGAAACGGGTACAAGAATTTTACACCAAGCTGTATGAGGATCCTCTAGGAAATGATGAAGTAAATGATGATGGAAACATGCCCACCGAAGAGGTCCCAGATATCCTTCCGGAAGAGGTGAGACACGCAATAAGAAGTATGAAGAATGGAAAAGCATCTGGAATGGATGGTATCACAGCGGAAGTATTCAAAGCAATGGGTAATCATACGGAAACAATTCTCGCTAAGATTTTTAATTCCTGTCTGAGTAAGAAACAGATACCAGAAACATGGAACCACGCATGTATTATCCTTCTGCACAAGAAAGGTTCCAAAGAAGACTTGAATAACTACAGACCGATCAGCCTACTCCCAACAGTCTACAAAATATTCACCAAAATACTCACTATGCGCCTTCAAAACCATCTTGATTCTGCCCAACCCAGAGAGCAAGCTGGATTTCGCAGTGGGTATAGCACGATGGACCACATCCAAGTCGTGAGAGAGGTAATTAGTCGGACTAACGATTATGAATTACCTCTATGTATGTGCTTTATCGACTACGAGAAAGCATTCGACTCTGTCCGAACTTCGTCGGTGTTACGTGCACTAAAGAAACAAGGAGTAGAAGAAACGTACATAACCTTGATCAAGAATATCTACGAAAATGCGACAACATCTGTCCAGCTGCATGTAGAGACGAGTGCCTTTAAGGCCGAAAAGAGAGAGAGACAAGGAGAGACTATGTCCCCTAAGTTATTTACAGCAGCTCTAGAGGAAGTATTCAAAACGCTAGACTGGGAGGAAAAGCATAAATGTAAATGGAGAACATCCGAGTCACCTGCGCTTTGCAGATGATATCATACTGTTCGCAGGGAGCCCTGAAGAGCTCCTTAGAAGAACTGAAGAGCTTGAGCAAGCAAGCCGAGAAGCTGGACTTAAGATGAATCTTAATAAAACAAAGGTTATGTACAACTCCTTCACAAATTCTGAGAAGATACATATCAACGGAGCAGAACTCGGAGAAGTAACCAGCTATGTTTACTTAGGTCAACTCATGACTACTGATGGTTCGCTTCTTGTAGAAATCAACCGGAGAGTGAAGATGGCATGGAGTGCTTTTGGCAAGAATGCGAACATCTTTAAATCAAATATTCCAGTCTTCCTAAAAAGGAGACTGTATGACCAATGTGTTCTGCCTGCTCTGACATATGGTTGTGAAACATGGACCATGAATGATACAGCGCCTGCAAACAACACGGAGGGGCATGGAGAGATGCATGTTAGGGATCACCCGAGGAGACCGCAAGAGGAACGACTTGGTAAGAAAGAAGACGGGAGTCTGTGACGTGATTAGAAGAGCGAAGGTGCTAAAATGGCAGCGGGCGGGCCACATTGCTAGAAGAAATGACCAGCGTTGGACGTCCGGTGTCATCGAATGGATCCCAAGAAACATGAATAGACCAAAAAGAAGAAGGAAAGACAAGTGGGACAGAGAGGTTGTTAAGTTCTTGGGGCAAACTTGGAGGAGGGAGGCAGTTGACAGGGAAAACTGGAAGAGTCTGGGGGAGGCCTTCATCCGTCAGTGGACTGAAAAAGGCTGATGATGATGATTATATATATATGTATATATATTGGTATAAATTCTACGGAAGAGGAAAGGTAAGTAAGGATATTTAGGGCAACTAGGTGTTGAAGGAAACCCAGTGAACACTTACCGGAAGTAGAGCCGCTGGGGTATTGGAGAGACACATTTGTAGACGTTGTTGGAGCTTTCGGGATGATCCCTTCTTCAGCACAAGAGAGACTCAACTGATATAATATGTGTGTATGTATATATATATATATATATATACACACATATATATATATATATACACATATATATATGTGTGTGTGTATCTATGTGTGTGTGCGTGCGTGCGTGCAGCCGTAAAAGTAACCGTCGTTTCTCTGGGAAATTTAATAATTAGGAAACATTAATTGGGAATAATGAATTGAGAAACCTCGTAATAACCTAGAAAAATTATAAAAAGGAATGCATTCGCATGTTGGTTTAGGGGAAGTTATTCTACGCCAAGAACCAAACACGCAATCACAGAACTGCTCCTGGCCAGGTACCCTTTGTTCACACGCACAAAAGCACACAAGCCAAAACCACAAACGTGTAGTTCCTTTTTTTTAAATGGCCTAAATATGCATTTCGGAATCAAATATTCCACCCTCAGTAGCAGATCAATATTCGTTCCGACACCTTTTCCTCTATTAAATATAATTAAATTCCAGCATGATCGTATACTGAACATTTAACAAAAATGAACATTTACCGGATGAATAAATAACAGAAACTAGTATTATTATCACCGCGATTCCGTATCTTTTTTGTTTTTAACGGAGGCCATTTGTTAATGTGTTCCAAACAAGTCATCACGTATCTTGTTTGTATGGGTATCTACGTATGAAGATTGTTTTTGTAAACAACAATTGAAATAACATTTTCCTGTCTCTAGCTCTTGTGATCTTTGACGTACCGTTAAAAAATTATTTGGATAGAGGACAGCATTTGTAACAAAAAAGTTCGCGAAAGCAAATATTTACGGCTTGTAGTTTCGGGATAAAGATTTTCAAAACTTCCGGCCAAGCTTTAGAAAACTGTTTTACACGCAAATCATATAGACAGTGGAAGTTTTCCACTGGACTCGAACGCAGATACTTTTGAGGTAAAGGAATGCCAAGTCGACCTGCAGATCAAAAAGACGAACAAAACAGATCTAACTTGTTCTATTTGGACGTTGCCGTGGTCATGCATAAAGGAACAAGCTAACAAACTTTCATCTTTATATATATACATACGTACACACAAATATACATACATGCACACACCTAATGAAGAAGTAAGCAAAAAACAAAACAAATTCTGTATTACAGATGGAACAAAATACAGCAAACGTATTCTCAAACGGGAGAGCTACCAATAGTGAAAGGCTGGAAAGATGAGGTGAAAGCTTATCGGACAATGTTATCATGTAGCGAAAGAGAAAGAAAGTTTGCCACTTGACCATATGAATGAATTAATGCTCATTTTACCGATAATATATGTAATCATTGCTTGTGACAGGATTGTCCTCTCGTCGAACCACATAATTCTTATTATTATACCTGTAAAAACAATCGAGTGAAACAGATGCGCATTATCGCTACTAAGCAACCTGATTTGTTTTATTTACCGGTATGCGATTTAAAAAGAGCCTCGAGTCAATCTATTAATGATACTTAAAATCTCGTGGTTTTCCGTTCATCTTTGAACGTTTTTGTAATCATTATTAGAAAATATACCGCCAAAGAGTTTTGTTGCTCAAGTGTGCATCTGTTTACTCTACCCTTCTAAATCAGTTGGTGTCATCTCCTTCACTAACCAGATCAGTGGTTCTCAACCGGGGTGACATGCCACCCCATAGTAACGCGTCGGTTGTTGAGGGGTGACGCGAATATTTGATAAATTCACAGTGTATCATATTCTGACTTGTAAAAATAAATAAAACCAGGAGAATAAACACTCGTTCTTATTTAAATGCCAGAATTTTATCTTTATGTGGTAGGTAAAGCCCAATTTATCTTTAAAGCTGGAACTGTAAACGAGGTGACGCATAACTGAATGAACTGAACATAGGGTGACGCAGACAAAAAAGGGTTGAGAATCATTGAACAAGATGATGATAACACAATTTTGGAATTACATTCAAACCTTAAGCCGTTAACACCAGTTTTCTTGATGAAGTGTAACTCTCTTAAGTCGATTTCGTCTGGTGTATTTGGTATTATTAGGAATTTATCTTTCAGAATAGTATATCGTTCGTTTACAAGAATGACCGTCTTTAAGGTTTGCGTGTTAAGATTACATTCATTGTTGAAGGAATCCTTGGAAGTTAGACGACCAGTAATACAGATTGTATTACGGGTTGTCAGAATTCACGGGGCGATGTGTTAAAATTTAATCTTTGGTTTACGATCGATTTATATAGGATATACACTTCTCCCATTTCTTAAATATGCACCCTTGAATATAATTCCATAGAAGATAGTTGGCTAAAAACAAATTTTTGTAGGAAAATAAATTGTCAAAATTATTTACTATGCAAGGAATTACAAAACTGAGACATTTTTTGTTCACCTATAAGTTTAGTCTGTGAAATCTGTATGTCATCATGAAGAAAATGACGTTTTTCTTCCTATTAAGAAACAATTTAAACATTCACTTATAGAAAGGAACATTACTTTTATCCGTTTCACTATAATTTAGCCGATATATTGGCTCTGTCTGCTTAACCCAAAAATCTCACTCAGCCTTTCTATCTTATATTAAATTAAAAATTTTATCCGCTAAATTTGGAAATCTGTTTTTATCATTCAAGCATCAACCATCATGTGTCACTCTCAGTAACATATTTTTTCTATTCGAATTATCGGTAGTTACTCGTAAGATAATGCATATCTTTGATGTGCTGTTTTCTTCTGTTAATTCATGAATTATTTTGAAGTAGTGATATTAGAGCGCTGATATTCAGCTTAAATATACCTTTAATGTACTTAGAAAACTTTTGTCAGTTTGAAAATGAAACCACAATACCGTATCCTTGATGACGTATGAATAAAAAGCCATTATTTATAATTCAGTTTTAAGTGAGAATTCTTAGTGGCATATAGCATAATAAGGAAAATCTCGAATAACTTGTGCTAAATAAAATAGAAGCCCCATGGAAGGTGCTTCGTTCATAACTACTGTTGAATTTCGCGGAATGAGTTGTAGCATTTAAAATAATGGCTATAACTAGAAAAACAACTAAAAAATCGGTACAACATACATTGTACAAACTTCCTCATATGCCAATGCGTCGTTTAGTTATCTTTAGAAAATGAAAATCGTATGAGCCGGTTTTTAGAAAATCCAATTTTTGTTAAAGTTGCCCAAGAATAAACTAGCCTTATATTCATTCATTGAGAAAAATAAAATATGTAGTATTATTGCAGAAGTATACTCAAGTAACTGCACGAAATTTTATCAAAATCGTTCCAGCCGTTCTTGAGAAAACCAAATTATCGCTAAAGTTGCCTAGTATAAACTAGCCTTATATTCATTTTTTGAGAAATATGAACTAAACAGTATTATTGAAGATGTAAACTCAAGTAACTGTACGAAATTTGATCAAAATCGTTAGAGGCGTTATTGGGAAAATCAAATTGTTGTTAAAAATGCGTAGAATAAACTTCCTTTAACTATTGAGCAATGTCAACCATTTATTTATATACTATCCTCAGTTTGATAAAATGCCTAAGTACAAGATTTCATTCATTTTCGCTCTACCGTCTAGGCTCCAAAGCCAGTAACACACAGACAGACGACATTACAAAAACCACTTTTTCGGATTCAGCGACACCTAAAACGTATATTTCCGTAAAAATCTCGAGGTCGAATTTTTTCGCGATACTTTCTCAATGTACTTCGCATATGAGAAAGTAAAAATACAAATCAAGGTTAGGAACTCTAAAAAAACATACAATCACCCTCCGGATGCAAGAATAATGAGTAATAATCCCCACCGTACTTAAAATTTCTTCTCGCAGATAATGGAGGAGGGTAATTTCTTCTCAAAACTTATTCTGTAAAATATACCATGCCATAACAAAGAACTGCACGTTTCCATAATTGAAATTATCTATGCAATTATAACTAGAAAATAAAAATGGGCTAGTGTAAATAGTTATTAATTCTCCATGAAATATGTGGCATCAGCTTGAACTATTTCTTATGGAATCTACCTCTTATTCTCTCGAATAGAGCGTTCATACATTGCGTATTCGTTTATTTTATCTTTGACATATCTACGTGCTCAAATATGGCACATCTTTAGCTAAGATGTATTTTACTTTTATTTACTCGGCATTTAAGCGGCTCGATGATGTTTGATGCCAGTTTTCTTTTAAACATTTTCATAGCAAAATTGCTACTGTAAAACAAACCGGTGTCAAAGGTTAAGTAAGAATAATTTCAAATTAAAGTATCAATAAAATGTCCTTTATTGCTAAATTTTAATTATATCACATAATGTAGTGAGACTTTGTGCAACCGGGTATTTGACCCGGACTTTTATTCTCCAGCATCCGTATGGACACTAAAGTACATAACTAAGAATATCTAGCGAGTTTTATTCAGACCTAATTTCTGTAGAACTGCCTCTTCATAAAGAATATGTACCAAGTTTCGTTTTACATTAAACGATGCCCTAACATTGATTTAAGTAAATTTCCTTTTTTGTATGATCTGAGAGTTTTGTTTTGTTTTCGAATGTTCTGATAATAGTTCTCTATTCGATTTTCGTAATACAAATATAGTGAATTATTTTGTTCCATTTAGAATAAACCATCCTATTCTTTGTTCGAAGTTGGCGCGATAGGACTTCATAATTTCCGTTAGTGGCAACAAATCTCATCAAATGACCAAATTACGCGTATTGTGTAGTATTTGATTAAATTACCTGTATTTTTTTTCTTTTGCTCTGGTGGCCTAATTAGCCGATTAAGCAAGGACTCCATGCGCTACGTATAATATTCTAAAAATTGATTACGGCGTGAAAAAAATTCGGTGATTTTTAACGCATTACACATCGGCTGAAATTTTTTTTTCAACTCCCGCGAGGCCCATTTTCATTCAAATCATCTTCGTCATCTTGTTGCCATGCTGCCTCATCCACCACCGACGCCATCCATTCTCCGGCGTCTCCTATACCTGGCGAAAGGCTCAGGGATGGCGCTCGATGTGAAATTGAATGACGTTGCAGGGAGGGGGGAGGGAGAAGAAGGGGGTTGGGGGGAAGAAAAGGTGAGAAGGATAGGAGGAGGGAAAGAGGGAGAGAAAGAGAATGGGAGGAGAGGATGGGGTGGGGGAACCGGCGTTACCCTCTCTTTTATGAGAGTCCGCGGACCATTCTTCACGGCGGACGAATCGTGATCGCTGGCCTGGAAACACATATTTTATATACCGCCTCTCTCATTCATCTCCCTTCCTTTACTCCCTGCCGCGCCTCACTCTTTCCCTCTCCCTCCCTCCCGCATCCCACTCGTTTCCACCACTCGATCCATCCCTCGAATTCTCTACTTTTTTCTCTCTTTCTCTCTCTACCTCTCTTTCCATTCTCTTCGGTTTTATTCTTTTCTCTCCTTTCAATCAATTGTTCCTTTTCACTGCCCTAACTCTCTCCCTCTCAACCTCCCCCTCCCTATCTTTCCGATCATTCTGATTCCTCCTCGTCCTCCTTTCCCCTCTCGGACTCATTTCCCCTTCCCCCTACATTAAAATATCCTCTCCCTGCTACTTTCCACCATCTCCCCTCTCACTCTCTCATTCCCTCTCTCATATCTCCTTTTTTTTCGTCTTCCTGTTCCCCATCTCCTCTCCTATATCCCTTCCTCCCGTATTCTTTTCCTTTTTTTCTCCTTCACCCACCTCATCTCTCCTCCACTAATCCTTCTCCCTCTTCAGCGTCATCCATCCCGTTATTCCCTCCCCCTCATATCTTTCCACCTCACCACTCCCTTATCCTTCCTCTTGTCTATTATCCTTCCCCCCCCCTCCCCCCACTCCGCCTCCTTCTTTTCCTTCTATAATCCTTCCTCTTCTTCCTCGTTCTTCCCCTCTCCTGTCCCACATCCCACTCCCTTCCCTTATATCTTCCCCTCGGTTCTCCCATCTTCAGCTCTCCTTTACATTATAACTTCCTACGATCCTTTATACAACTTCCAGAATACTTTTCTCCTATTTCTTTCCTTGGTGCCGTTGTTACGCTCTTCCCACCCGCTCCTCTTTTGTCCCCGCCTGCCGTCGTACATCTTCATTCTTCGCGTTATTTGCACTTGAGTGAGTCCTTCTGGACTCCTTCGCATGGTTTTAAGCACGTGAATCTGGTAGTGTGTGTGTGTGTGTGTTAGATGAAGTATATGTCAGAAACTCGCCTGTTTCTAGTGAGTGACTCTATACTGCCTTGAGCAAGGTTTAGAAAGGTTGCGAGCGACTCGAACCATTTCACGATGAAATGGAGACTTTTAATTGATTCTTCAGTAGATATCGTGGTTATACGATGTGAAATCAAAATTTTAACTCAGTTCATTGTTTCAGAGTGAATTTTTTTAATTTTAATATTTAGCCACGATTCGTATTTCGTAACAACGAATGTTGAATCTTGCTCCCTGAGGAAATTACGCGAAATATTAATAACTAGCATAAGTGCCCTTTGAATTTCAACGGGTTTAATGAATCTAAATTTTCGTCAGTGCAAAATGTAAAAATCGCAAGAATAAAATTGTGCACTGTTTTAACCATCGAATATTTCTATATTATAAGTCTGTTTTAATTAATTAACTAAAATCTCACAGAAATTCCTTGTGAATAAAATAGTACCTTTCTTTCTACTAAAATAGCCACTGTTATTAGTTTTAAATTGATTATAGCATTAGGATTTCAATTACATTAAATAAGCAGAATTCCGGTTCCAAAAAATTGGTTCAGTCTTCAGTTGCCTCTGATAATACTTTAAATAGATTTTGGAATATAATGTACCTCAATATCGCTTATCGTCTGCTCAGCACTCTTGACTTCTCATTTTCCGAAATAACCACTTTCGCCAATTTTAAATGGATTTCAAACTTAGAAGAGAACTTGATTCAATTCAGTTAAAATAACCACATAACAAACTTCTTATTCCAAAGAAAATCCTTTTATAATATGCAGTGTTAACCTAGAATTCATTCATTCTGAAAAGTGAATAAAAGTACCATGTACATATATTTCTTTCAACTAAAATATCCGCTCTTAACAGATTTTAATGGATTAATGCATTAGCATTTCAATTTCATGAATTAAGCAGAATTCCGGTAACAAAAAAGTTTGATCAATCTTCAATTACCTCTGATAATACTTTAAATAGATTTTGGAATAAAATGTACCTTAATATCGTTTAGCGTCCGATCACCACTCTGGGCTTCTCAGTTTCCGAAACAACAACTTTCAATAGTTTTAAATTGATTTTTGCTTTGAAATATACTTGAGTCAATTCAGTACAACTTCCACTTTACATACTGTAAATTCCAAAGTAACTCCTTTTATAATAGGCAATGCTAACCTAAAATTAATTCCTTCTGTAAAGTGAATAAATAAAGTTCTTTCTTTAAACTATAATAGCCACTGTTATTAGATTTAAATGGATTATAAGCCTTAGAACTTACTCTGTATTAAATAAGCACCAAAATTCCTTTTATAAAAACAAATCAATTCATTAAAAGATCCACTGTTGTGTCTTCGAAAATTGCCTGTTAGCAGTTTTAAATGTCCTTTTAATTTTAATTGAATTTTAATTTATATTCGTTTCCAAACTTAGGCCATTGTTACGAAATGAATTCGAGGAATAACGATGTAAATTCGTAAGCACGTATGGTTTACAAAGAATTTAATTTAAGAATGTTTTGGTTTCCAATTTTTCTAAAATGACACTGTTTATACTTAAATTTTTTATATTTACGTTAATATACTAATTTTCCACAAAACACGCCAATCTCTCCCCTTCCTTCCTCTCTTTCTCTCGTATTGAAGCGCTCAAGGCACGCTTATTCCCAGAAGGATGTATACAATTATAGTAATTTGAGGTGTAACAATGATAATGGTCGACATAGCAGCATCACGTTAAAATGGCGAGATTTCCACAAAATATGCAAATTAAACGTTTAACATGGAATATTTAGAACTGTGGGCGAAAAAAGACGAACGGAATAAGAAACTTTATAACTTTTTCTTCAAAATGGTTCAAATCCGAAGGTCACATGTTAATTTCTTCTAATTTTAATTTCCAAATGAATAAAAACCTGCACGTCGAAAAATCTGGTTTTGCATGTTAATGGGAAATGGAAATGCCTCTCTTGGAGATGAACCAAGGACTTTTTTCGGGATTTAAATTTATCATTCTCTGAATAACTGTTAATCAAACATCCCTACCAAATTTAGAGTTTCTATCGTTATTATTTCTCGAGTTATTAGCGTTTGCATAGCGTGACCAACCAGCAGACGACGGCTATTATTATATTAAATTATTCCTTTAAGAAGTTTTTATTGAGCTTACTGTTTAATCATATTTTAGTGATGTATTGAATGTTATCGATTATGATATAATTCCTTCAGTCCCTAAAATATATCTCCAGAGCCCTCTATGAAACTGTGATTCCCGCTATCTTTTATTTCAGATCAAATTTCATTTATAATTATCCTTTCGATATATTTGCTTATATATGCTTTAAATATTATTGAACTATGAAAATTCAGTATAATGTGTAATTATTGGACATAAATGAAATGAGTGGATATTCGAATTAATATTTTCAACTATTTATGCAGTTTTGACTGTTTTGGGTTTTCAAAGTTTAATCTTCTCGTAAAAATTACCAATACGTAAAAAGCAATTTATTCTCGATAAATTTTCCTGTAAAAGATATTTAAGATAGTACAATTACATCTGCATTGTATTTATATATTATAGCTGTATTTTAAGGTTATATATTGTAGGTATCACTAAGTACGCTCGTTAAAAATAAGAAGAATAAAATAAATCAAGGAAACTAGCGTCGTTTTGACAATGAAGTATCATTTCACGTCTAGGCTTAAAAGTCTTTTCATTCGCGGAGGTATAATTTTCTTGAACGGATCTGAGTCTTACGTCATCGATTTTTTTTAGGCATGTGTGGATTGGTGTCGTGTGAGAGGTCATCCATTTGTCGGAAATGTGATACAGCCAGGTTGTGCCGTAGCAGGGAGGAAAGAGAGGCAAGGAGCGAGGGAAGCAGAGGTCGGATTGAGGGGGCGGGAAAAGGATGAATGGGGAGAAGGGGAAGGTGTGCTGGCGGGTTGGGTCGGAGGGAAAGGTCCGACTCGTTTACTGACCACTGAGGCGTCACGCCGTTCATTCTTCCTTGCTAGCGCCGAGAGAAATCAGAGCCCAAAATGCCTTTTAAGGAAACTGGCACTTCTTTTCGTAGAATTTATTCTATTATTTAGTATTACGTTACATTCGTATTTGAAATGGCGTTTGAAGGAATGCGTTAGAGTTAGCCTGTTAGGATGTTGATGTCTTTCCATCGTCGTTGTTCTATGTCGTATTTTGAAAGTCGACCAGTGTGTAATCCGTCATGTTAGGTTTAAATTATAACCTTAATACCAACTTTCAGATAAAGTAAGTATGGTATTTTTGCAGTTTTAATGGTAAAGTATTAAATATAGTCAAATGAATCCGCCTTAAACATTCTGATAAAATCTATTATTCCATAAGTAATATTGATATATATTAAGATGTTTCATTACATTATCCTTAAAAATGTAAGGTTTAAAATGGTCATATTAGGCAACGTATGATGGTCTTAAAGGTAAATACGATTCTTTTGTTCTTACTATCGTTAATTAAGGTTTGTTTCGGGAATGGCAGATTTCTTATTTTCTTATCCTCCTCGCGTGCTAAATTGCCACTCTTATTCCCCTCTTCGGACCCGTAGAATTAATTGTCACTTTAGTTTTGTATGATCTATTCCAAAGGTAATGGAATTGGCGGTAGAGCTCGAAAACATCTGGGATGGACATATTTCATTCGAACCTCGGTTATTGTTTTTTTTAAACGAACCTTTCTTTGAGGATTCTGGTACACGTTGCCCATATCTCACAAATCCCGCCTACGAGGGAGTGACGGAGCAAAACCTTCGCATCACGAAGCATAAGTTCTGCGGAGGCATCCACCACATTCCACCCCTCACCCCAACGCCTCCTAACCATCAGTCCAATCGTCGCCACCTGCTTCGCCGCAGCTTGGTGGGGGCACTTCCCCTTCACCCTCTCTCTATACCCGTCTCCGAACCCTCTTCCTTCCAGTGCCTCGTCCTTATCGAAGCCTTCCCTCCGTTCTTCTCCTTCCTCTCTCTCCTTAGCCTGAACTGCCATCGCCACCACGCCCCACACGTTGACCCCTTCTCTTCCGCCCTTAACATGCCCTCTCGCGTCATCCTCTCCCTCTGTCCCCTTATCCCCTTACGCCTGCCCCGACCTCTTTGTTCTATACTGCGAGACACGCCACACCTCATGCCCCCTTAATCTCTCTCCCTACACT
Source organism: Uropetala carovei (assembly GCA_036926305.1). Taxonomy (NCBI): domain Eukaryota; kingdom Metazoa; phylum Arthropoda; class Insecta; order Odonata; family Petaluridae; genus Uropetala; species Uropetala carovei. The sequence continues at coordinate 16,086 of JAXCHB010000087.1, forward strand.
AGATGGAATATTCTCGCCTCTATCTCCCTTAAGGTCCGCCCACCTCTCTATCGCTTTTCCTTGTCATCCTCCCTTCTGTTCTCTAAACCGTTCACTTTTCCTACATTTTACAACCATATCCATGAGCTCATTGAGAATGAAACAAATATTTGCCCATCACAATGCTTATTTTATTCTTAATCACAAGTGGTATTCTGAATGATGAATGTACATACAAAGCCGTAAGTAAATGTGCATATTTATGTATTTATATACATATAAATACACCATTATACACGCGCGCGCACACTTGTTTGCTCCTCAACGTGCGTAATCAAATAAAAAACATAACTTAAAACACAAGCTGGTTTGAATTAGTTGGAATGATACTTAAATTAGTATCTCAGACAAACAGAATTCTCCCGGTGAAGACAAAATATGTAGCAATATATCCGTGTGGATATTGTTAGACACAGCTTTAAGAACCCCGAACATGAATTTTTATATGATAGAAATACTTTTTATGTGTATTTCGTGGATGTTTTGGTTCTTTTTTGTATTATTTCTACTTATGCAGCCCGTAAAATTTGAGGAAAACTAATTTATATAAAATTCACCGTTTAATCTGCGTGTGTACGTTTCTTCGCTATTCGTAAAATAGGATTTGATTACCGTTTATTATTAGATTTTATTATCTCAACGGTTTCGAATGAAATCACATCTATTTGTTTAGCGATCATATCATATAGAAAATCGACCTAGAGATATTAAACACATTTTCCATACGCAGCAAGTACGCAGATATATATATATATAAATATATAAACAGAGTTCTCTGACCAAATAACAATTAGTCTCGGTCTCATGGCCATGCAATACCGAAACTTGTCTTTCAACATCTGCTACGGACAACACATCCCCTTCAATGAAGCCGAATTTGAAGGGAGTGAAAAGCATCCAGCGTTTCAATAATCAATCATTCTTTGAATCCGTTGGATAATAAGTTTGCGAGGAGGTTGTGCAATGTTAAATAACGCGTGAGGCACACTGAAAGGCCCAACGTTTGCCGGATAGGAGGGGGGTAGAATGGAAGGAGGCCGCGAGGGGGGGGGGATGTTGAGAGGGAAGCGCGAGGCTATTTCTCTGTCTCCCGAAGGTCGTCCCATTCCGTACCCTTTTTATGCCTAGGTGGGAAGGCGTCCGAAGGTCCAGGCCCCTTCTTCTCTCCCATGCCGCCCTTAAAAACATTCCCCATTCCGCTTGTATGTCACTCGTAAACGGGATCATGGCTGCCATTACTCAGAGCGGTCGCTCCACTGAACTCGAGTGTAACACGGACTTTGAGCTGCAAGAGGATTAGGTTCTCGGTCGGGTTAACGGCCTGCCAATGTGAAAATTTCAAAAGATCCTGGATGAGTGTAGTAGGGTGGAGTGAGTGGGATAGGGGTTGGATTAGGGGGGAGGGGGAGGTGAGAGTTAAGTGTTGGATTAGATGGAGGAGGGGTAGGGGACGGATTAGCGTAGGGGGAGGACACGGCGATGTGTTGTGCAAAGGGAATCATAAGCGAGGATCTCTCACTCTTTTCTTTCCTTCTCCACCAAACTCTTTCTCCCTCCCCCTCTCCGCCGACCACTACCCCATCCTTTTGGCGACGATATATTCGTCCTAGCATTGTTTTACCATTCGGATATCCGAAATACGACGCGTCCAATGCATTATTACCTTTTAATCCGTAATTTTGAATTCATTTGAGAGCCTTAAGGGGAGAAGTTGTGATTCGTCGATTTGGTAGATGTTCATAAGATACCACCTTTAGGAAAGTAGTACTATGATGCGAAGTGACCAATTGGATGGGATAGGGCAATTTAAAGTTTCGAGTAAAACTGCTAACGAATGTCGTATATTCGCTTTGCCAAACTATTAAGGAGAAGAATGCAAATGAATAACGTTTATACGGTCAGTGTTTATAGTTGACAATTTTGGCTCTCTGAACTGTAAGTTTTTAGATAAAACTGTGTGGTGAATTTATTCTGTGGTTTAAATTACCCCAAGCTTTGTCGTAATTACGATGAAATGCTAGAAAGTTTTGACTCCAAAATTCCGTCGGTACCGCATGCACATCCGTAAAACCAAAGGTAATTATCTCTTAATATTTCACGTACAAACGCTTGATGTGGGTAATTAGTTTACTACCACGGATATTAATTGTGTACAAAGTTTCAAAATTAGTTTTCCGCCGTGAGAAGAAAATTACACCAAGATGCGTTTCCTCTGCCGAAGAAAACTGCTTACATTATTTTTTCACAAAGGAAAACAAGAAGAAAATGGCAAGAGAAAATAATCAAGCTTGCAGGTGTAACGCGAAGCAAAGAGAAAGTTGTCGGAAAGGCATTCTCGCGGCTAAAAACTGAAAAACAGGAAGTTGATCATCAAATGGTCTACCCTCTTAAAATACCATTATTGGAATACTTCTATTTAACAAAACCATAATATTTCCTCTCCTTTCTTTAACAAGAATTTTTCTTTTTCTTTTTTATATTTGCATAAAAGTTTTCCTTAGTTTTCACATCCTCTTTACAAATCCACACTAATATTTCAATATTCATTCTTTAGTAATGGTGAATAAATGTTTTATATTCCAAATTGGTGCGGTATCATCTCCTTTGTGTATTGTTGAAACTAGTTTTCTGCATCTCGAAACTTCTAGCAATACATAAGATAATTTGAATTGCATACCTTAAACTCAACCAATAGGAATACCTATAAAAATATGTTTTAAATGTATTGTAAGTGTGATCTATATTCTAATAATTATTCGAAAAACAATCCTAACAAAACAGTTCTTCGAAAAACAAAATTTTCAAAGAAGCTATTCTTAATATAGTTAAATACAATTAAAGGAAATCCATATTCTTATATTGATGTTCATTAAGTTTCGATATTATTAAAAATAATTTGTCATTCGTTTAATATTGTGGGCAATATCACGTAAACAGTCACAAATTAGTTCAGTCGAATGCATTGACAGTTAGTTGAGTTGTGGTGCTTGGTTTTGATGTTTTGATTTTCGAAGTAATATTTTTATGAAGTAGGTAATGGTTATTCATAAAGTTGACTCTTCGAAGAAGAATAGTTTCCTTAAGGATTCATTTTTTGAAGGATTAGTTTACCAAAGAATTGATTCTTCGAATAATTGTTATACGAGAGTTATTTAACTGAGGAATTATTTTCCGATGGATATTCTGTAATGCGATCTATAGAGACTCCTATGTATGAATACCGCATTTGTCTGAATCTAAGAAAAATTAGGTGAGTTAAAAAATAAGGTTTTCTCAAAATTACAATCATACAAAATTTATAATAACATATATTATTTCATGATTTCCTAATTTTATCGGCCTTTAAAATTTCCAATAAAAACCATCATGAGTATATAAATATTTTGTCAGTGTGTACGCGATATGGATAATGTATTCATTACATACATGGCTGTCTGTTTGATGATGCCATTAATAACTAGCTTCCTCTTTGTTAATGCAGTTTTAATGTAATTATTAATTAGAAATAGTTAATATGAAACTTATCCATTTTTAAAGGAATTTTCCACATTTTTTCGTGTTCGTATTTTTTTCATTTGTGTGCCTCTACTTTTCGGGACTTGTTTTAATTTACGTTTCCTCTGCATTTGATCGATTTCACATAATTACACGCAAACGGCTGTGTGTGAAAGAGTTTGGCTGCATTTTTTAATTTAACCCGTCACATTTTTTAAAACTGCCATAGATTCTTAAATTTAACGGTTTAACAGATTATCAGCTATACGAGAGGTGTTATGTATGTTTACTGTCTCATATACGAAATATAAAGAGAAAATATTGTGATCGTAAAGAATCGAATTGGGGATTATGAGGAATGTACACATTACGTTCTTTTCAGTCCAAAAAATCTTTTTTTCCAACTTCTTCGTAATGCAGTGTCATATATGCGTGCCTCTAGGGCAGGAGTTCCCAATCTGCGCCCCGCTGCCAGTGTTTTATAATTTTTAAAACTTTTTTTTCACTTTTAAATTTAGCTATCATATATCATTTTTATATATCAAAATATGTTCAAATATGTATCGTTAAATTGGGAGACTTTAGTAAATATTTCTCAATCTAAATACGTTATTTTAATGTGGTTTTTGAACTTTTCTTCAAGATATTTCTATGATTGAATTCCATCATGATTCTTATATTTATGGCACGGACAAACCCGGCCCGCAGGGTGGCTATCTGTGAGCATTTGATGTGAGCGAAAAAGATCCATGAAATTTAACAAATTCATAGTTTGTGTACAAATTACTATAATATAACATTTAATATAGAAATTTTAACCATGAAAACATAATTTGCGGCTTTATTTTCACTTACATGATGGATCAGAGACATAAGATAACTTCTGCTTTAACTTTAATCTAGCCCGCCAAATCATTGGCAATTTCCAAAGGTTTTGCTACCACCAATGCGACCCGTCATGCAAAAAAGGTTTTCCGCCCCTGCTCTAGGTGGTAAATGGTTTAACATATTCTAAAGCCTTACGCGAATCTTTTAACAAAACTTTTGGTGATGCCATATATAGAGTATCGCCCGAAATATATGCCTTGTTGAATGAACCATTGACAATAAAAATAGAGAGTAGTTTATTCCTGTCGATTTTTACAAAAATGTTTGAATGGATTTTGTTCACAATACGTGCTGCAGTAGAGATTAATATCATTAATAATAGTATATAAGCAATATTTCTAAAAAAGTAAAAAATGTTTCTGCGACATTTTAATATCTCTAGTTTTACGCCCATCTAATTTTTTCCACTCGAAGCAGCGTTGTTGCGACGAGTCAAACTGCCCGCATTCGTGATAATACAACCCGTGACATCATTGTGTGGACCAGAAGCGTGCAGATATGAGGAAGTTAGTGCAATGTACGGTTTGCCAATTTTCTGTTAATACAAAGATTTTCTTTCCTCGATCGCACGCAGTAATCTCGTTCGGAATTTATCGTTAAGGACCGCTTAATATGTCATCGGCGACGATGGATCAATTTCGAACAAATCTATGTCATTGTATTACTTTCTTCCGCTACGTTTGAACACATCGACGCCGCCAATCCCCGCGGCCCCTTAACGGGCTCACCGCGACAACGCTATTTTTTATACGTTCGCCGTTTTCATTTCATGGATTTAATAGGTAGGTAGGCGGGTTAGTTTTTTGTTTCGAAACCCTCCACTCCTCCGTATCGCGACCGAATCCCTTCCACATCTCCGATTCACCACCTTCCCTCTCCGCCTCTCTCCCCTTCCATCTCTCTCTCTCGTTCCATATCTCTCCTCTTCTCCTCCTCCTCCACCGACCGATGATGGATGGCATCCCTCCCTATTTCCCTCTCACGGTGGACAAACGGCCGCGATTGTCTAGCTCGTGATTAACGGGGCATTGGAGGCGGTGTCTACACCGCGGTCGGAGGCCGCTCCCGGGTGCAGCAGAGGAAAGAATGCCGGGAGTCTGCACACACACTCCCCGTACTGCCCCCCCAGCCCCCCTATCTACGCCCCATCCCGGGTTTCGAGACTCAGTACCCTCCAACCTTCTCCCCTCTTCAACCTCCGGCTTCGTATCAACCGCTCCCCATTATTCAAGCGGAGTTTCAGTAGCGGCTAATCCGGCGCATGAGAGGAAAGGAGCGGGAGGCGAATAGACCCATTAAGGCTGAGGTCGGATCGGCGATATATATCTGGCGAGGTATGTCGGCGGGTAAATTCCGAAACGCCCACTCCCTCCCCTTTCCTCTCTACACCTCGTCGTTTTGGTGATTTCACTTCGTTAATCTGTAAAAAAAAGGGGAATGCGAGGCTTTCGGTATTGTTGTGTCCTCGCGGGTGCCTTGACGCTCTATCACGTCCTGCGCGTGTCCGCGGCTCTGTCTCTCTCTTTCTCTCTCTCTACCCTTCTTCCTCTCTCTCTCTTCCCTTCCACTTTCGCTCCCTCTCACTCACTCCCTCCCTCCCACTTTCTCTTCGTCTCTCATTCTCTCTACCCTCTTTTTCTCTTTTTTCTCCCTCTCACTCTCTCTCATCCCCTCTCTCAACCCCTCTCTTCCTCTCAGCCCCCTTTACCTCTCTCAATCTCCCCCTGTCTCTCACCCCAATCTCTCACCTCCCTCCCTCTCTCTCCCATTTACCAAAATCCTTTTTTCTCCCTCTCTCCTCCTCTCACTCCCTCTCTCTTCCTTTCCCCCGTTCTCTCTCTGTCTACGTCTCTCCCAAGCTTTATTTTTTTAGTTTCGTTTCGTACTCATCTAGTCGTTTATAACTAGCATTTCGTAGTGAGATTACGGGTTGCGCTGTGTCGCGTGTGTGTGTGAGGTTTTTGAGCGTTTCGACGCGGGTTGTCCGATTTTCCCGTTGTTCGCTGCGAGTGGCGACGTGGCTGTGATACACTCAGCGAGCGTTTTAATTCAAATTCACTGTCGCATCTTCGAGTGGGAGGGTGGGGGGTGGGGAGGGTGGCGTAGGATTATTTAGAACCCATCGGGATGACGCTGATGGACGAAAAATTCATTTCAACGCTCATTTTTCTCCCCTACCAACCTCCCACTCACCGCTCCGAATGCCCCATTCCCGAATTTTTCCCTTTCCCCAAACGAGAACGATTTCCCTGTAAGGGGAGGTCCTTTTTCACATAGGAATTGTTTTATGGGATGAGGAAATGGGGGATGCGTGACGCGTGTTGAGTGTTTAATACATTTTCCGCCAAACTACAGGCAGTCCGCTCAATGACAGCTGATGCGATTCCGCGACCGATTCGATTGATCTTGTTCAATCTTCCTTCATGATGTTATTCACCTCGCGTAAATTCCACCTCCACCTTCTCTGCGCCCCCCTCCCCCTGGCCCCCGTCCTCCACCCCCCAACCCCCTCCGACTGCCCCCCACCCACCCTTACCGACGATGAGGCCGTTGTTTGACCGAAAACATGGGACGTTAAATAGTTGTAATAATATCCGGTATAATCGCGCCCTGTTCTTTTTTTTTTTACCTCCCGTCATTAATTGGGGTGTTTCGAAATATTCTTTTCCGGAAAGTAAATCCCAATTAATAATAAGAAAAATAATTGATTAAAAGGTGCGGTAATTCATGGCTGGCGGGATTATTTTTGCCGATTATATACGTACGTTGGAATTTACGACGACAGCGCGAGCTGTACGAATTGGGTATTTTTTCTCGGGCGTGAAGAGTGAACGAGAAGTTATGTCGGCAGGGTGTGAAATAATAATTAATTAATAGTCATTTGGAGCTATTTCTCTCGTTTTGTGTACTCACCTGTCTCACAAATTTTTAGCCTTTATTTGTTTGGAGAGAGGAAATAATCAAGCAACTCGCGTAAACTGAGATACTTTTAAATAAGAAATTAACGCGGCGCGTAAACAACGATATTTTTTTATGAAACATCAAAACTAACGATCCAAAAGGGTAAAATGTTAGCGAAAGAAATAATTTATCGATTCCAATAGGTAGTTGAGACCGGAAATTATGGCCATGCATATTTAAAATGGAAAGCTTCATCACTATTTTTTTTATAACCTGAGGACTTTTTCCAATTTCTTTTGATGTTTTGGCGGAAGTAATGCATCCTTGATTTATAAATAATGTTTCCAAACAAATCCTTTTAAATCGGTGTGATCTACGTCATCGGTTTTAATATTTGATATTCGTTTTTTAAATCGTTTTCTTTTTTCTTTCGTTAAGGAATATTTTATGCGAATAAACGATTAAAAGACGCACACGAATATGTGTTTATATATATGCGCAAACAACTCAGGAGATAGTATAAAAGAGAATTTAGTTTGTTATATTAGTCCTTTATATCCATATCTGGGATAAGCCAAATGAAAAACACTGGATGGAAACTTTCCTACTCCTTGGATAGGTTTTGAAATTCTTAATACTACAAGTATTTTTTATGAAGAAACGTTCAATATTTTTTATTGTTATCAGAATTGCGTTTTATATTTCAATTTTACGTTTGACTATATTAATTGATTTAATCTTTAACTATTGAGAAAGAATTATGATCACATTGTAACTGAGGTGCGGTCTCCCACACTGATATAGTTTTTATTTTTATTTCTTCACTAACTACGTATAAAATTGGATTTTCCGCATTTAATAATCTATCAATAGGTAAGTTAAAGGAAAAAACTTAATTTTCACTTTGTCTTACTTTAATGTAAATTACCGGAAAGTAAATTAGCGGGGTATTTTGATATTCAGCTTTGTTGATATCCTACAGACCGCACCTCAACAATTAAAGGTTAACCGCAATTTCATTTGATGGACAAAAATGTAATTAAAAGGCAATATCTTTCAGAAGAGCAAAAAGGATTCTCTAATTATTATAGACCGTTCTTTCCACGACGTAGAGTTTACAAGGATAGTAATTCAGGATTCCTTTCTGTAATATTCATGAGGGAGAACCTAACTGTGACGTAAAATATTTACTCGTTATAACCGTGAGAAAGGGCGTTATCATATACATCAATTTTGAAGCGTGCGTGTGTCCCACACCAAAGCCAGCAGGAGGAAAGCGTGTAAACGCTCTCTCCCAAAGTTTGGCATCGCTTAATTCGTCTTTTCGAGTTGAAGGGCAACGAAGTATTTTATTATTAACTTTTATATTTCCCTCGATATATATATATACCATCATCATAGGTAGTCTGTCCGTAGACAGGTCCGTGATTATTCATGATTAAACTTGGTTCTCCATATGCTCATATTTTCCGCAGTTTTCTTCATGTCTTGATAGTTCTCTTTCCCTTTCAAGTCTACCAGCTGAAACCTTTTCCTACCTTTCTCTTTTTCCATCCAGCTTTCCTTTTAGCACTTCTTTAGTCATGCCGTCCTCAGGTAATGTTCAGTCCAGTTCTCCTTCCTCTTTCTGATAGTCTGTATAATCGTTCGCTTCTCTCCTATTCTTCGTAGTACTTCCTCGTTCTTCACCCTATCTGTCCATTTTATCTTCACCATTCTTCTCTATGTCCACATTTCGAAGTTTGCCAAGTATTTAATATCATTATTCCTTAGCGTCCATGTTTCCGCCCACACAAAACTATACTCCGTACATAGCATTTTATCAACTTCTTGCGGATATCCTGCTTTATATATCCCGTTAGTAGGAGTTTCTTTCGTCTGAAAGCTGCTTTTTCTCTAGATATTCTAGTCATGATTTCATCGGTACATTTTGCTTCTCTCGTTATGATGCTTCCAAGGTATTTAGAATCTGAAACTTGTTCTAATAGCTTTCCTCCAATACCTATGTTCAAATTTTCTTCTTCTTTACTTGATATTCGCATGACCTTTGATTTTTCTGTATTTATTTCCACACGCGCGCGCGCGCGCACACACACACACACACATCTATATATATAAATACTACGGAAGAGGAAAGGTAAATGAGGATATTTAGGGCAACTAGGTGTTGAAGGAAACCCAGTGAGCACTTACCGGAAGGAGAGCCTCTGGGGCGTTGGAGAGACACATTTGTAGAAGTTATTGGAGCTTTTGGAATCATCCCTTCGTCAGCACAAGAGATACACAACAAATATATACATACATACATGCATACATACATGCATACATACATGCATACATACATGCATACATACATGCATGCATACATACATGCATACATACATGCATACATACATGCATACATACATGCATACATACATACATGCATACATACATAAATGCATACATACATAAATGCATACATACATGCACACATACATGCACACACACACACGAGGGTCAGTCAAATGAAAACGGGCCTGCATAAATTAGCAGCAAACGTGTGGAGCGAGAGAATCGTGAATTTTGTCATAAGCTACTGGTAACACCGTGCATTGTGATGTACTAGAACAAGGCTCTCGAATCGCTCACGAGAGAGTAGCAGCGCGCAGATCGTGTCTGAGTAGTATTTGCTACCATCCAAAGCACCTGTATTAGCGATTTCATTATGGAAGCGTTCAAAGAAGAACAACGATGGGTCGTGCGCTTCTTGATAGCGGAAGGAGTGGGTGGTAGAGTCGTCATTCATAGATGAATGACTGCAGTTCATGATGTCTATTGCATGCCCTTGATGCGGGTAAAGGAATGGTGCAAACGGTTTTGTGATGGGCGAACGTCGCTACAGGATGGCGATCGGCCTGTACAAGCACATTGTGTGTTCACAGATGCACTCATTCAGCGGGTTGATGATGCTATTCGGGATAACAGGCGTGTACGAGAGGATGATAAAGCACAGTTGGTGGGTGTTAGCCATGGGACTGCCCACACCATCATCTGAGAGCACCTCCATTACAGAAAGATCCGTCCACAGTTTGTCTCTCGCGGTCTGTTGAGTGAGCAAAAGGAGGCTCGAATGGGTTTGGCCTTGGAATATTTGACACGATAGCATGAAATAGGAAACTCATTTCTCAACAGAATCGTAACCGGTGATGAGATGTGGTGTCACCATTTCCATCCAGAAAGCAGGCCCCAAAGTCTGCTGTGGAAGCATCCAACTTCGCCTCCGTCAAAGAAATTCAAGGTATTGAAAGTGCAGGCAAGACCTTGCTGACGTTTTCCTTCAACCACCGAGGTACCCTACTGATTGAGTTCCTAGGACGAGGGCACGCCATCAATGCAGCACTTTACTGTGAATCCCTGAAATCTTTGTGCGCATCAATCAAATCCAAATGCCCTGGTATGCTTTCCGACGGAGTGGTTCTTCTCCACGATAACGCCCGTACCAACACAGCAGCGCTATCGAGAGACAAGCAAGATTTGGATGAGAACTACTCACTCATCCTGCGCATAGTCTAGAGATGTCTAACTGTGTCTATAACATTTTTTCTGGGCTCAAAAATGCGCCGAAAGGGCGATGTTTCAGGCCGAACGACGATGTGCAGGAAGCAGTTCGGTCTTGGTTCCACCAGCAGCTAAGGGAATATTATGAGAAGGCAATACAGCGACTTGTATGACAGTGGGATAAGTGTCTCAACCTTTCCTGGTAATACATATAGATGAGTTGATTATTTTGTTTTATTTGCCTTGGCCCGTTTTCATTTGATTGACCCTCGTATATATACCGTACCAAAAAGTTCAGGGTCCTTTACAAGTCTCTACTTCTTTACGTCTATCTGGTTTTACTTCCTGGCTTTAAGTCTTTCTTGGAAAGCAACGCTGCATATGGCAGTCCAGTATTCTTGATATATTAAATTGAATTTTTTTCTTCCTAGTCCTGCAATTTTGAATGCTTGTTATCTCGAACATCTTTCCGTATACATAACTAAGATGCACTGTGTGTTTTTGAAACTTTCCGTAGCAGATAACGCCATTCAACAACCATCCTCTTCATAACTCTGGATGGCTGAATAAAATATGTTTGTACATATGCCTGTGAAAATATCGTATTTACTGGCATAGTCCTACACCTCGCATAATTTGAGAATTCTAATTTTTAGATGCTAAAAGTAATAAATACTAAAAATTTCAATATCGGCGTATTTCTCACTTTACTTTTTTCTTGTAATAGACAACTTCCTCGACAGTTAGAGAGGAATTAACTCCGACTAAAATGTAAATCTGAGAAAGTGATACGTGGCAACATGGCCGCAGATCGTGACTTCACCAATTCCTATTACAATTCTCGCTTTAAAATATTTTTAAATCCACCTTTTTCTTTTTATATTTGGAGATTCGAAAGGTCGGAACCTCTTCTTCACGATGCTATACATGCCTGCCATATTGCTCCACTACAGCACTAAAGTTTTCGCATGAAGGTTAAATTATAGTATTTACCTTTTGTCATATCGATATTTTTACTGTAGTTTTTGTTTAAAGTTTCTGAAAATTATTGATATGTTTAACAGGTGGGTTAATGTTATTGACCCACAGTATCTCTGTCGCATATATTTTATCCGACTATATGTTTTGTAAGTTCGGTTATAAAGCGAAGAGAAAATCCCGTGTCTTCATGGTTCTAGATAAATTCCGATTGTTTCTTATCAAAATATGATAATAAATTGCGAGGCTATTGCCAGCATATACAGTATATATGTTATGTTATTTTGTTCAGCGATATTACTTGGTTCCATGGAAATCCGTCGTTACATGGGTGCGAAAAATCATGGCCTTATGTTCACTAGAGCTCATATTATGGCGAAAAATAAAATCCAGAATTAGCATTTAAACATCAAAAATTGAAAAATTAAGTACCGGTCTTATGTATTTCCAACGGCCATAACGTGGTTATAAGTAATTTTATGGCATTTCTATAACCTTTGAAAATACATAAGACAGGTGCTTAGTTTTTCTATTTTTGATACTTCAGTGCATATTCTGGAATGGAGGCACACGTAGTAAGCTAATTCGGACGCACTCGGATCTCATAGATTTTGAAGCGTAAGCAAACGTGGATCATTTCTGAAACGGGGAATTAAGTAATTTTAGATAAAAAAAATTTCTATGCAGCAGATAGTCCACAATTTAGGGGAGGAAATTAAGACCGACATCTTACGAAGCGCAGAACGCTAAAAGTATAACGCATACCTACTGGGTACGCGTTTCAAGTGCTGTTTTATTTTTTATAGTCCTGATGTATAGTTTATACATAAATATGAACATATTGGTCCGTACACATCTATTTTCCTTTCTTAGAAATAAAGATATCAAGTTGTCTAGCGAAGCGCATAATTTAGATCGGAGACAAAAGTCGACATTGAGCGTCGACTCGCTTCAGGGAAAATGGTACCATGTATAAAACTGAAAATCAGCACGAACGAACTAGTTCCTTTTTCTTTGAAGGGTACAAACTTCTTGTGCTTTTTCCAAATCATCTCGCTACGCGCCGAGAGGCTAGGAGCAGGCGGTGCATTAACAGAGGGAGAAAAAAAGGGAGAGAGTATTATGACGACCCCGGGGAAGCGACAAAAGGTTGGGGAATGAGTAGAGACGAGTCTGAGTCTCACTCCTCATTCTCAGTCCGCCTCCGCCCACTCACCCCTTACTCGACACGACGGAGGCGGAACTCATATCATTATGCAAATGGAGGAAGGGGAGGGGGGGGAGGGTGTGTGATGGGGGTGGGGGCATAACCGGACGGAGATTGGAGATTGGTGTGGGGAGGAGTGAGAAGAAAGAGAGAGAGAGAGAAAAGTGGGCAGAGGTGGTTAAATCAGTCTCATTGCCTCCGTCACATGCAAACTCGGAAGAGGGCCACGGTCGGCGTTAGGGTAGGGGCGGAGAAAGTAGAAAGGGGGCGGCGAAGTTAGGTGAACAGGGAGGGGAAAGGATAGAGAGGGGGAGTAAAGATTGGAGTGGAGGAGAAATTGAAGATAAAGTATGTGCGAGAAAAGATAAATAGGAATAGGAGAAGAATAGGAGGAAATGAGTGAGGCAGAGGGAATGGGCGGGAAAGAATTGAGGAATGGGAGAAATAAGTCGGGTAGATGGAGTGGGTGGGGGGTGTGTGCGAGGAGGAGGTATGGTGGAGGGGTTGGATGAGGTTGGGTGAGAAGGAACGAGGGGGATAGAGTGGGGAGGAAATGGAAGGCAAGACGGAGTAACAGTAGGCGCAATGTGTTTGGGAGACTGCTAATTGAGAAGTGGGGAGCTTAAGGTGTGAGGCGTTAAGAGTTTGTGCTGCGGCAGCGTTGGAGATTTTCCTCTGTTAAGAAGAAATAATTGGGATAGCAGTTTAGAAGTTTTTCCCGGCTCCGCTAACGGCGATGAGTGATTTTCTTTGAGAAGGTGGGTCGGAGGGGAGCGTGGGAAGCGTGTATCTTGAGAATTTACGGGAGTGGGGGAGGGAGGAGGTTTCGTGGGATGAGGAGATGAGTTAAATAGGGAGGGAGGTAGGGTAGTTTCGGGAGCTGTTTGGGTCCCTTTTTTCAAGAGAGATATTGCCGCGGAGCCGGAGAGTTTGGGGGGGGTGGTTTTGATGGTATGGTTGGTTTGGTTTGGGTGTCCTGAGGGAGGGAATGGGAGGGGAGAAGATTGGTGAAGTGGTGGGGGAGGGGTTAGTTAGCGGAAGGATGAGGCGCGCACAGACTCTGTGACTAATCCTCTCCCGCACCCTCCTTGTAATTAGCTTCGGGAGGCGGAGTTTTCTCGAAGGCTCGGGTGATGGGAGGGAAGGAAGCGATAAGTGTGATTTAGTGTAGGCTGCCGCGAAGTGGAGTCGGTGTGAAAGGGAAAGCAGGGGATAGTAAAAGATGGGACCGTCGTAGCACTCGAACGACGTCCGAAGACTCCTTAACCATTCTCTCGGATTTACGTCGCGGATTTAATCCATTCGTTGGCCCTAAGAAAGCCACTCGCCATCACACGATTCCGCCCTATAATGTAATCGACCCCAAAACTGATATCCAGGAGTCGAGTGTCAACCCTTAGTCTAGCCCATACCCACCGCCCATCCCCAATCCCCTCCCCCGACTCTCCCTCCTCCCTTTAAAGGATGTTGAAGTTGGGCTACCCGATGCAAAGGGGTGTGGGAGAAACGGGGGAGGTTCCGGTCTCGTTAGGAACACGTCGACTTGCATTGTTTCTCGCGTTGCACCTGAAAGCATTGTTATCCACGGTGGAGGTTGTATGAGCGGCATAAGGCTAATGCACGAAATAGCCAATCACGTTACGTGAAATCCGAGCGGTCGATTACTATCTCGAGGGCATGTTCTTCGTGTGTTGAGATCCACTCGTCTGCCTAAGTGAAGTCTACCTTTGCGGCTCTGAGTTTTGATCGATGTTGTTAAAGATACGGTTTCATTCCTTTCTGGGAAATCGGAGACGTATGCAAAGATTTTACGCGAAACTAATGATTACAAATAATTTTAACTGGGTTCGGTGCTTCTTCTTTGTATTTAAAAAATGACTTTGAAATTCAAACTGTCAAAGAGTTCTCTGTGAAAACACATCTGAACTAGAAATCGATTAGATTAAAACTTATGAACTCCATGTAAATATTATAAAATATTATTAGATTTTACTACTACCTAAAATGAAATTTGGTTTTTAATGTAGAATTCAGTTCCAAATGCTATCAATAATTCAGAATTATAATGGTAAATATTAATCAACGGCAAAAACTAAGAGATATTTAGAATGATATTGCGCGAATCATTAAGATGAACTTCACCATTATGCGTAGCGTTTCACTGGTATACGATTATGGTAATTACATATAATTCGAACAATTCCAAAAAAAGAATATTAAAATCATCATATTCAGGGAGGTTATATACCGGAAAATTATCGCGAATTTGTAAAGTATGTCCTTATGGAAAAAGTATATTATTTTCAATCGGTACAAATTATTTCCAATAGGCACTTAGAAACACCCTTTTTGCATATACAAATATAGCAATAATCGTAGTATACGTTATACAATGAACAAATGAATAAAAATATAAAAAACATTTTATAACAGACATAATATAACAGTTATCTCCCCATTAATCACTATGTGTGAGACTTAAATATCATCTTTAGCTTGCTTGAAGAAGCTTATTATAGTTTCCTACTTCTACGATCCAATGGGCTTGGCCATGCTTGATTTTATTTGGTCGGAATGCTTACTTTGAAATGGCGGTGATCAGATGTTACCACTCACCACGCTGCACCAGTCTATCACTTGAATTACCTGCTTCAGAGTCGTCATTTTCTTCACTCTTTCAGGTGCGGATTCAGTTGCAAGACTTTCCTTAAGATTTAAAACAGGACGAATAAATAATAGATAATCTAATGGTTATATAATCACAAAAGAAAATATGACGCGTAACGCGAATGACTCTTAATAACGCCAGAGGTTAACTGCCTGCGCGTGTTTGTGTACACACACACACACATATATATACACAACAATAAGATTCACAGTAAGCAAGGCAGTTTTCGTGAGATGGTCACGTGCTGTACATACTGGAATTTTCCCCGTAAATGTTCGAAACCGTGAATCCGGAGCTTTTACTTTATTCAAGAAAGAGGGTAATCTTATTTAATCTAGCGGCGATTTTGTGATATTGAGGTAGCAGATTCATTACTCTTAAGTTGAACTTGCATTAAAGGAATTATTGGAAAATCTGGTAACTTCAGCAACTCCTCCCTCCTTTTCTCCATTTGATCTTTTAATGTCCAAAAGAGAAAGAGGCAAGTAAAATAACAGAAAGCTGCGCCACTTTAGTCTATTATTTGCAGAAACTTGAAGAATAATTCATGAGGATCCTGGCCGGGAATCCACCAACTTTTAAGAAAGGAATTACTCCCTTAGAAATAAGGAAGTGATATTCCTCCACCACCTAAGTCAACGCATCTCTCAAAAAACGTAATTTATAGTTTATGGCCATTATCTTTTGATTGCTTCATAATTGAACATATGAAGCAATTGGAATAATGGAGTTTTTTAAAGTGCAGGAAAGATTCTAAGTTAAGTTAGCAATGGGTAAGTTTACGATGTGTTAGAGGTTACAAATTGTTTGAAACAACATTATCTTGATTTGGTAAACTTTTATAATTGTCCTGCCAGTGATTATATTTTATGCATTAATCCACACACGCCCCTTCATATTTTCATAAATTTTTAAATAATTTTATCCTATGGTAATATTTTAAATGTTTCTCCCTTATTAACAGGTATACAGTCGAGGCTTATCGAATATCCTTTCAAAACATCCTTGAAATGAACATTTTTAATCGAAAATCTTTGTTGAAATTATTTTGAACGAGGAATACTAAATTACAATGATACTATCGTCTCATTTTATTAACATTTTAATAAAATTTAGAGAAGTGCCCATAGCATACCAATGTAAAAAAGACTACCGACGTTCACTCTTTTCATACGTTGGGTTTTCAGGTTCTCTAATTTACGCCACAATAGCTTACCTCAATTTTGGTTACGTGGACTTTTCATTCAGCGCCCAAGTCAAATTGAATCCCTTGCCGGAAAATCTGCGTGTATTACCTGCAGAATTATTTCGGCAATCTACTAGTATATCCTCGGCCGTTATAAAATTTAGCTCCTAGGTTGTATAGAATGGCGTACTTTAGCACGGAGGGCCTCCTGAAGCATCCGGAGCGGATAATAACATCCCTCAATCACAATACGGGAGAGGCGGTGTCGGCCGATGGGAAAGCGGCAGGTGGGGAAACAATGGGCGTACGTCGTGCGTCAGAGAGTGAGGGAGAGGAGAGTGGGCAAGATTGCACGCCTCGCTTCACGTCGTCCAGTGCATTGTCCACGTGCCGGACCCCCCTCATCCCCCTCACTTACTCTATCCAATACATTTCCCTCACCATCCCGATTACAGCAGCAATCCGAAGGAGGGAGTCCGAGCGTCAGCTAGCAAGAAGGGATTAAACGGACCCTGCCGCTCGTATAACAATCGCCGACCGTCAGATCCGTCCACTCGCTTTACCATTCCTAACCAACCCACCACTTTCTTTATTTTCCTTCCACAAGGTACCCTCAAAAACCTTCTTTCCTCTCTGTAGAGTATGTTCACCCTTCTCTTTCCCACTCCCACCCTCTCTCTCTCTCTCTCTCTCTCTCCAAAACTCCAATCCTCCAAAGCTCTCATTCAACAAAGACGCTCGGTTGAATCTTTTAACACGGTTTGAACTCTTATGGCGCTAACGGCGCTCATAGTCATTTCCATCAGATTCTCTTCCCTCCCTCTCACACCTTCTCCCTATTTCTTTCTCTCTCCCTAACGCGCACATGCATCCTGCCCTCAAACGCAAACAACATCGCAAGAAAGCGTTTTGGTAGAGCTCATTTACCTGTTGTTTATCTATCCTAAATGGACAACTTCCTCTCCACAAAGCGATTTTCGTTCGGGGAGGAAATTAGAAATGATGATTGAATGGTATCCAATAGCTTGGATTTTTTGGACATTATTTTTCCTCCGCAGGGCTGTTTTGACAGTGATTTAACCAAAATTGATTTTGTTAGACGGTAGGAAAATATATTTATACCTTTCCATTAACGTAAGTTATATAGTTGCGGACTACGGATTGTAAAACAACCTCGATATAATGCGATGAGTTACAAAGAGAACGATTAAAAGAGGGAATACTTTTCGACTTTTCTGCACAAATCAGGGAATTTTCGTTAACATTTTATAGGAGACAGTAACCTTTAAATCTTTGTATGTCTTTGGCTTTGTAACGAATTTATATGAATTATTTTTCTACTTTTGCGAGTATTGCATGGATCCTATAATGAAGGGAAAATCAAGTATTTATCATATGCTTCTTTACGTGTAATGTAAGCTGTTATAAAATTAACTACGCAGTGATAGCGTTAGTGTTTTATTCAAAATTTGTATACACTTTTTATACTTAAACAGATACTTAATCGTATTTTATATATGTCACATGACGATTTCCATAGGTGGACAGATAATGTTTACAGTACTAACGAATTTTACTTGATTATTGTAAATAAGAATAACCATATTACGTAGATCTAAAGAACAGAAAATTGACTGCTTTACATTTTGCTTATAAAGAATTGACTAATGCAGATTTTTTTATCATATTGAAACTGTTATACTTTGGCCAAACAAAAATATTTATCCCGAAAACTTTTTCGCAAGAAACTTTATTTACCGTGAAAAGAGTAATCCGAAAACTTCTCTATTCTACGAATAAATCTTTAGGCTTGAGAATTTTTCCATTTGCTATCGCTATCATCACAAAAGTCGTTCATTAAAACTTTTTAATAGACCAATGCTGCCTTGTTTTCCGGATAAATTATACAGTATTCGATGATTTTCAACTCTAACATATACTTCACATTGAAGTCAAACGATTTCTAACTTTGTAATTTGAACCAATTTAAAATTCTCAAGCCCTTAAAAGTTGTCTTACTTTTCCCAACTTTTTCTCACAGCTCTTCACTATTGAGCCAATAATCTGGAATTACATTCTCTACCTAATCCACTTATATACCTCACTTCATCTCCCCAGGGTTCCAACATGCAAAAAGTTCTACTTATAGACCTGCATATATTACTTCCAAGGTTTTTTTATCGCTCCATAGAAGTTACATTGAGGCATCTATAGTCGAATTGAAAATCCTTTTGTTAATGCGAAGCTTCCCTCTATTTTTTATTTTTTACTTTCCCCTGCCTTTTATTGTAGGATATCTTTTTCACTATTTAATCCTTACTGTTATATATCCTCTCTCAGTTTTCATTTGAAAGGTCTTCTCTCTTCCCCCCTTTCTCTCCCGGCCTCTACGTCACGTTTTACAGGAAAATGTCTCCCACACTCCGACTTTTTTCGTTAAACCTCCACCAATTCTCCCTCCTCTTCACACTCTCCTTCTCCTCTTCCCCTCTTTAAACCTACCCATTCTAACTCGCCACCTGCCTCCTTTCTGCCCGAGCCATTACTCTCTCCCCGTTCCCTTTCCACGCCCGCTTTCGTAAGCTTCCAATACCGTACCCTTAGAATATTGCTCTGTTTTCCTCACACCACCTTCCGACCCAATGAATCGCATTGTATTCATATTCTTCTTTCTCTTTTTATTTTTCGTCCCACACAGTGGGGTCTGTCTCTCCGCCCTCGGTTTGTTCCCGAAATATCTTTACGTGTCCGCTTTCGTTTTCCCCTTCCTTAAATTTTAAATTTTTTCTCTCTAGTTACAGTTTCACTTTATCATTTACCCCATGGATTATCTGTTTAACTTTTATAGCCGTAGAACGGCTGATTGAAGAATTTGCGCATCCGCCATTAATTATCATAGAAATCAATGTGTGAAATTCCTGTAAATATTCATAATTTTACACTAAAATGCGCATTTTGTTAGCTCGATAGCGTTGTGACTTGTGTTTGCCTTGGTCTACTATATAATTTCATTCATTGGGCTAACCTGGGATTTCATTTCGAAATTTGTAATTTCGTGAATGCTTTTAACATTGAAATGTTCATCAAACTGATTCCCTTGAGGCAGGTATAAGAATTTTTTGAACCGAATCGCTAAAAGGCATATGTAATATCTTTGATATGGAGATTACTAACAAAACTTGGTGATATGGATTGCTAAGAGAGATTGGATATGTAGATGTGTAGATTATAATCCTAGAAAATTAAAATGTTGGAAGCGAAGAACAAATGGATGAAAGAATGAGAGCAAGAGAGTATTGCATAAAACTACTAAGAGACAAGAAATTTATAGACATTGAAATGAACCCTCAAAAATGTTACGGAGGAATTAATGCTACAAAAGATCTGGTAGGAAGAAATATAATCTGAATCCATTGAGCTGATAAGAAAGGGGAGAAAATTTCGGTGTGGCGGAAAAACAGGATGTCTCCGAAAGGCTATAAAATACCATGGAAGCGAAAATTATACCCTCTCGTGTGTCGCTATCACGATTCATCCCTCCAGCCATACCACTTGCATTCCCTTCCCATCCTGCAACATTCATATTGTTTCTCTATCCTTTACCACTATTAAATTCCCATTCTCGTGAGCTATGTTCCTCTTTCCATCCACATTCGCTTCCTCTTCCGTATCCCATCCTAATCTTTCTCCGATATTTATCTCGGCATTCCCAAATTTGTCCAGAATTCCCTCTCACGCCTTCTCTGAACCATTCTCTCGTCCTCTCTCCCTTTCTCTTTCGAATGCTCCTTTTTCTCACCGTGACGCCATTCCTTCTTTATATTACTCCAGCTCTCATTATCGTTGAACGCGAGGGAGACATGTGGAACGGCATGGCTCAAAGCCCCGTGTTATTCCGACCGGCATCATAATTCATGGATTTATGCCACTCCTATCATTTACATTAATTACCGCCCCTTCCCGTACTTTCTCCTCCCCCGCTTGATGACACAGCTGCCGCGCCGACTCTATCTTTTGCTTTTAAAACCCAACTACCGCACCCATGCGTATGAACACCTCTCTCGTTCTCCCCTCCCCCGCTCTCGGATCTTCTCCCACGTTCGCCCCACCCACCTCACCACCCCACACTTTCCCTGGGTAATTAAGTGTAATTTGATTTTGTCGGCGCGTCGGAATTTCCCCGAGTTCCCCTTCATTCGGTCACAATATTCCCTTCTCCTCACCCTCTCCCCCAAATCAATGATTTCGGGGAGAGGTGGGGTTTGGGAGGAGAAGGGTTATGATATCGGAGCGGGAATGGGGAGAAAGGGGGGTAAGGGAGACGCGGGATACGGTGTGCTGCGAACGGCGTAGGTTAAAAAGGACGGCATGCGAAACGTGGAAGAGTATGGCGTCTGGATGCGTAGAAACAGCAAAAGGAGGATGAAAAAAATACGGATCACTTTTTCGCAATTTGTTTCGAATTACCGCGTTTGTCTCTTGGAATCCGTGGGTATTTTTTTCTGCGTGGGTTATTTGGCGTTTATTTTCTTCCCACGATCGTCTTCCTCGTTGTATCCATCCGCTGATTTTAATGACATTGTTTAATTGAGGGAGTATTTTCAAAACTTTTCCCGCGGTTATGAGTATTTTCTTTTCTTGTTTTAGGTCCGCGGATGGTGCGATTCGGTTCGTTTAATAACGGCACACATTTTGGGTCTACTTTCGTAGCTGACGGAGCATGGCAAATTAATTGAATCGTTAATACGTTATGGATATTTTTTTCGTTCGAAATTAATAATTAAATTCATATTGAGGGAATTAGGGAATATTTATCGCTTAGTAGTGCGTAACATTTGCTGGCACGTTTTAAAATGGATTTTCTAGTTTGGTGAACACAGAGACTGATAAAATATTTTTGTATAAATTATAAACGTTAAAAATGATCAAATTTGCGGAAAACTGGTGGTGGGGTGATGAAAACTTCATTCGATCCTATTCATTTTTTTAACATTTTGGAATGCATCTAACAACATTGTTGCATTCTCGTTGTTTTTAATAAATGAGACTAATTCTCTTACACAGTAGATGATTTAAATTGCAGAAACATGACAGCCATAAGTAGTGATGTTTAGATCGGAAAATGGTATCGTTGCCTACTACATCCTCTCCACTCAATTTTTTGTTGTTTATCATTTTCTTCATGTAGTTAAACATCAGTATCTGGAAATTATTTCCCATTTTTCAAGAAACTGAAGATAACAGACAATTTTATAATTAATGATTTGTGTGATGCGGTATATTATTGGACGGAAATTAGCTTAGAATGTTTTGATTTTTTATCTAATGGATCTTTGAAATAAAAAAGCGATTTATATATATATCAATCTATAAAATGAATATTTCAGTTTATATTCATATTTGATGGTTTAGCCAATATAGTTTTTAGTCACGAAAACAATTGTGCGAGCAGCTTCGATTTTTTAAAATACAAAAAGCAGTTCTACAAGTACTGCAGAAATTTAGTAACTGCCATTGATCTTGTTATATGTGGCGTCCCATTATTATCGATTCAGTTGTTTCATAGCGTGATTTCATATCGACAAAATATTACTTCCAATTTCTATGCGTATATTTTTAGGAAAATATTCTTAAACGTTAATGTGCAGATATCATCATCTGTAAATTTTAATTTTAGACATTTGTATGCGTGTGGTTTTTATCGCTTTAACTGAAAATAAAAGTTTTTATATTTGATATCATTTTATCGAGTTAAAAAACAGCTTTTTTTCACGGTAATTCCGTTAATGTCAGTTGCAGCTAGAAATTATTTGTGCCCTCACCATTAAATACAGAGGTTCGAATTGTTTCTGAAACGTTTCCGTTACATTTTCCAATATACCTTATTAAATAAAAAAAAACTCTTGTTTGCTTTCTGGCCGAATGTCAAAACCAGGGAAAAAGCCAAGCCTCAGATTTCACTATTCGAGAGAGAGAATTGGGCTAAAATCCTGATTTGATAAAACAGATTTCTTTCACTGAAAAATAAGACGTTCAAAGCACTACGTAATCGTCAAAGAGTTTCCGAATTCTACCTATAATTCAATTTATTTTACTCTTAATTATCAGCCTTCGTATCTGATTTCTATATGCCGTATAAGATGGTTATTAAGGTAATGGTAAAAACGACATCTTTAATCCAGCGAAGAATTATTCTCCGTCGCCTTTTAACAAAAATTGCTGTGACGGCTCGGTGTTTTTTTATTTTTTATTACATAATTTCACATACAGCGTGTATACCATTTACAGTGAAATGTTAACAGTAGACAAAAACATAAATCAACATATATCACAACGTACATGCCCGAAGTGGGATTCGAACCCTCGACCTTTAGGTTAGAAGGCAGGCACAGTACCAACCAGTCTAACCCGACTGTCAAAACTCAAAAACAAAGCATTTATATTAGTATGAAATGGTGCAACAATTTCGTAGTCTTACTATGCTATAGTAATATTGAATGTATAATAGTAATGACAGAAAAGCAAAAGATTTGCTGATGGTGCGCAACTTTGTTAGAGCTTTAGGGAATTGTCAGTAATGTTGTTACAGAATATTTCTAACGTAAATGTTTGCAAGCGAAAATTATACTGAAGGACTCTCGTTCTCTGTATGTTGTGATATACTCATTTAGCAATTACGAATACTAATTTGATAAAACTAAGTGCAAAAAATATTTGCGAAAGTATGACTGTAACTAAAGTTATATAAATAGCACAACATTAATTTCGAGGCATTTTATATTGAAAATTATTTTAGTTTTCTTTGTTCATTATAATCATATTTAAAATCTCAAGTGTCCGTCCGCCTGTCCCCCCTGTATCTCAAAAGTCGTTTGTCGTAAAGATATGCGGTAAATTGCGTTTTGTTTCTACAAACTAGGAGGTTCCCATAAAAATATTTTCACTAAGTCCCGGTTCGAATCCAGGAGACAATTATATTTTCCCATAAGTTTACACGGGATTTTCGATTTTTCAGAGTGCAAGGTTTTTTCGTTCTTTCATCAAAATACGTAAATATGGATTGATTTTATTCTTTTTTGCTTTATTCGACGGCTAAAACTCTATAATATCTTATTCCCGCGATGTTTTCATGTTACACGGTCGAAGTTTTCAGAAAAACGCATTCTTTTTCGAAATTTTGCGGATTTTTTTACTCATTCCGGGCGTTGCAAAGGAGACTCATTGTTGCCTCCGATTAATTGAATGCCAATTAAATCTTCAAATAGACGAAAGAAAAGCGTTATTCGCTTCGAACTGTTGTTTGAGCATCGAAATTAATGAAGCATAGCAACGTAAATATTTACGGATAATTATTCTGTTGACTGCATATGGGAAGCGTTTCTAACGATTTAATCGAAGCAATTGAATCTTCATTTCATCGTTTTAATGCTGGAATCTTATCTTTTTGTAAGCAGAACCATCATATTATACATCTGTAATGCTTATTAACGCAAATAGTCTTGCGCATAAATTAAAAATTAGATGAGAATAGGGACGCACGTTATTTTTTAACACATTATATGGTTATCTTCTCTTCATTGATAATCTAAATAAACGGTTGCATTGACGTCGCCTTTGTAGTAGGGCCTCTAAGAAGTTAAAATAAGTCATTGATAGACACTTGAAGGAAAGCAACTGTTTGTGAGTTCGTCTATAAGGGTGCAGCAATAATCATTGGAACTAAGGTAAGGTAGATTTTTAAAATTTTCCCCTTTGAATATACCGCGATATTAAACTAGTATTGAGTAACTTTGTGGCATTACGATCACGTAATTGCTGTAGTATATTGCTGTAAAATCGCAGAAAATTAATAAATGCCAAGGGGTAGACCAGTGAAAAGGAGAGTTATTAGACCATCTACAGCTGCTAGAGAAAGGAAGAGGAGACAAGGATCAAACGAAGAGTATCGTAGGGAAGAGAGAAAAGAGATGCGGAAGCTCATGGGATTTTCCGTGAAGATGCGAAACGGAGAACGCAGGAAAGACAGAGGAATTCGGAAGCATGCAGGATTGACCGTGAAGATGAGGAGCAGAGAACGCAGGAAAGCGAGAGGGATTCGGGGGCACACAGGATTGGCCGTTAAGATGAGGAGCGGAGAGTACAAGGAAGACAACGAAATAGGGAAACAGGTCCAATGAATAGGGCACAAAGAATATTTAACCTAGGACCGAGCTATTTAGATTATTTGCAAGCGTAGCTGCAGCGGGCTGCTAGTTTTACTCAGATATATATTAATAGATGATTTTAATTATTTTATACCGAGAAATTACCCTGTGGTGCAATTAAATCCTACTGGAGGAATTTATTATGGAGTTGCAGCTTAAATATGCAACACGCTTGAGTCTATAAATTGCACTCTGAAATTACATTGGGAAATGAGGCAATTTACCTCCATTTCAATATAACTGCGTTTCATAAATTGGTCTGAAATGTTGTTAATCTTATGCTCGAATTTCCTCTTTCTGCTTACCATTAAATTTGTAAATGTTATGCCAGTGGCGTTTTTTCTCTGAAAATTTTTACTTGTCATATGAAACTTATGTCTAGTACTCAAGTTTAAAATTCACTTGACGGAACACATGGTATCGATAGCCAATGAGATATGTTTTTAAAATTTAAAAGTTGGAAATACAATAATGTCTCATTATTTTATCACATTTCTTTCTATTTAATTGATAACATTAAGAAGCTAAACACACTAAACGGTAACCATTCTTATAATGTAGTTTCGGAATTTTGCGTTTGTTTACAATAATCAGTTGATAACAGTAGTCATTGTTACTGAAAAGCGTAATCTAAATTATAGAACAGTTGTTAAGACATGAATTTTTTATTTTACATACTTATTCATCCTTTATTGAGCGTTTATACCCATAGTTTTTATATCACGAAATTAAGATAAATCATGTCAGAATGGAGTATTACAAGGACGTTACTGTAGATATAATTTTCATTATATACAAATCCTTTGCCCAACAGACAGATCGAACCAAAAGTAAACTCATCTCTTGTATCAACCTAGGGAATTCTCTCCTAAATGAGCCATTTATTTGAACGCTCAGTGATAACAACCGGAAAGCCTATTTAACAGAGTTGATGACACGTTATTGATCCAGGAAAGAACGTATGGCACCCTTTCCTTCGGAGATCTCTATTAAAGTCTACGAGAAAACTCTTTTTTTATTAAGAACGCTAAACGGACCATCAACACCTTACCAGGCGAATTTGATCCTTATCTTTGAGCGGAGCAGCGAAGGAGTTACAAGTCCTCTCCCCCGGCATACTTCTCAAAGTCGGCCGTAGAAAGCGGAAAGGGTGAGAGGAGTAAAAGTCGGAGTAATAGAAAGGAAGGGTTGGGAGAGGGGTTTAGGGAGGTTAAGAGGGGAGGGGAGAAGGGGAAGGGGTCGTTCCGAGATGAGGAAAGGAAGGAAATAGGGCCTCTATAAAACAGTGTCGAAATTCGTTTTCCCATCGCGAGGCGACGCTAGGCCATCGACAGCGCTCAATGGAGCGGGAGATGGGGTGAAAGGGGAGATATGAGGGGAGGGGAGGAGAACCTCGCCCTCTCTCCTTAAACAAGGGAAAGAACGTGCGTTAAAGGGTAAGGGAGGAGGAGAAGGGTTCGGTAGCGGAGGTGGATGGAGAAATAGGGGTTGAAAGGAGGTATAGGAGGTGGACGGGCGGATGTAAACCGTGTCGGGGACAGGGAAGGTGGGAGAAAGGGGGAGGGTTGTGGCGGTAGTGTGGAAATATCCCCAGTCCATGGTGTACATTAAATCCCCGCTCGCATGTGGGCCCATGTGCTCCGGAAAGATGGCCCTTTTTCGGGATAGTCGGCTGGGGGTTATTTCATTTCCCCCGACGATGAAAACGAGAAAGAAAAGCGCGGGAAAAAAGAGAGGGAAAGAGCGAGGAAGGGTGCTCGGGAGAGAGGGAATGAGTGGAATGAAGGGAGAAAGAGAAAGGAGGGGGAAGGAGAGAGGAAAATTACTAACCGATTCCGCTACTGGGTAGGAATTCCCTGTCGGCGTCTGTTTTGGGCCCCTGTGATAAATTGACCCGGTTGGGGCTCGTTGTAGACGGGGCGCCACGGAGCTCGACCACGAGCATTGGATATAGCGAGAAGAGGGGTGGGTGGGGGTGTGACGGGATGGGTGGAGAAGTGGGGGGGGGGAATGGGGGAGGGCACTGCGCTTGTTGAAGAACGTATGGATAGACTGCTTTTATTTGAATTGAAGCGAGGTTGGGCGAGGGAGAAACAGTTCTGCCTCTTCCATATGCCACAGTGTTTACCGAAAGATAAGGAGAGCCGATTCAATTCCATCACATTCCTCTCACTCTGCATTTATATCCTTTTCCTGATACTCCTTTTTGCCATTCTTACCTCCATTTTCTCCATTTCAAATCCTAATGCCGTTTACTTGATCGCTTCTTTACTCCAGATTCTCGAACAATATCTTATATGTACCTCAGCGTATTTTCCCTAAAATTGAGGTTAATACTACATAATTCGTATAAAAAATCAGCTTGCTCACTCTCTCTATCTCTGATTAGCTTAACCCTAATAACGCGTAAAACCATTTAGGATTTTAGTAATTTTTTTTATTAAAATCCCTCTTTATGTTATTCTAGTGCTTTACTTGTGCTAAGCAATCATTTTCAATGATTAGTCTACAAAAACGGTATGAATTAATAATTTACTTCACTCAGATATCCAAGCAATTTTCACTGATTTTACTCTATCTGGCGGCAGTATGGAAAATTAGGAAAAAAACGAAAGCACGCGGTATGACGAAAAGGGGCTGAATATTTTTATTTAACGTAAATTACAAGTTAGTAGCCAAATCATTGAAAGTCAAATGCGTTTAATTTATAATTACATAGTCGAAAGAATGCCTGTGGGTTTTAAATATTTCGCAAGTATAAAAAAAATGGAAAATTCACAACTGGTCTAAGTGAACTACAATAAAATTGTATTTTCTCTCGAACCCTTTCTTACGCTTTTATCCCATTTTTCAATCCTCCTCAAATTTTCTAAAACCGGATTTTCTCTCTACTCTATCTCTCTCTCTCTCTCTCTCCCTCCATTTCTCTCTCTCCTCGTATTTCCCTCAACTCATCATCCCTCTTTACATATTCCTTCCCATAAGAATACCCATATCTTCTCTTCTTGTCACTTTTGTATCCCTTCCCCCCACACCCTGCCTCCTCACTCTCTCTCCCTCCCTCCCACTCCTCCCTTTCCACCATCTCTCCGTCTGCTTGTCTTCCTTCCATCTTGTCTCGAAGATTTTGGCATCCGTCCCAAATAGTATTTGTAAAGCTCCATTACCGAAACTGGGTACACTGCCCGATGTTTTTCGCCCTCCTTTGACTCGCGAAGCTTCACGTCAAACTTTTTTATACAACTTGGTAAAATTCTTCCTTCCCGAAGCTAGGAACCTCTCCCGTGGTTCTTCTTATAACTGTCTTTCATTTATCATCATTACTGATAAAAGTATTGATTGCAAGGGAGAAAATTTCCCTCAGCCCTCGGTAGGAGCTCATGCAGTCTGCACTCGAAATATTCATTTATAAGAGAAGGAAACCATCAAAAGCATTTCCAGGAAAGTGACGTTGAAATTATTTGATGTAAATATAAATCAGGAGAGATATATTTTCGTGTGTGTGAGTGTGTGTGTGTGTCCGCGTGTCCGCACACGCACACTTTCCCAATTCACCGTCATATTTTCCGATAACTACTGATATATCTTCCTCAATATTCGCATACATTTATTCCAGAATGTCTAAATGGTTCCCTTCGTGTTTTAAAACGCACTCCATCATCGCAACGTACCCGTTTATTAGTACACGCATTTTTACTGTTTTTCCAATGATTCGCTCAGCGATTCGAACGAATTTATTGCCTTTCCCTCCATTTGGTCCAATTGTTTCCTCCCATTTTTTTTATCTATCTCTCCCTCTCTTCCCTCTCGATTCTTAACCCAAAAAGGAAATAAAAAAAGAAGTCCACGGCCGTAAGGAAATTAATCTTATTCCCTTTTCCCCCATCTCTTTCTCCTACTCCCCCCTTCCCAGTCCACTCCCCGCATCGAGCCATATTGGCTGAATTTCTATTCGAACCCTTTGACTCGTCTTTTATCTTTCCTTCTTTTTTATATAGACTTTCATTTACTTACCAGTGGCCCACGCTTTATTTTCATCCCCCTCCCGTTTCCCCCTTCCCTAGAACCTCCCCTGCCGCGTTTACTCCTCCCTCCCCCGATGCCTCCATCAACCGCTTTTCCAGCTAACTCCACCCCAGAGAAAATCCTTTAAAACCTTTTTTTCCCTTATACCGAACCCTATCCTCCTCCCCCACGCCCTATGTTCGTGTCCGAAAACAAGGCCAAAACGTCCGGGGAAGTTCAGTTGTAATGCAATGAAATCAATGAATCTTACGCATTCGACCACGTCTTCGGATACGCCTCCCTATTCTCCTCCCCCAAAACACCGCTTCCTTCTTCCTCTCTCCCCATTTCCCCTCAAACCTCAGCCTCCTCTTCTCCGCCTCCCTACTTCCGATAACTCCCAACTGCCGGCGACTTCGACTCCTTCCTCTTCGCATCCCCCGCCCAACACTTCCCCGGGCAGACGCGCTCTATAAATTTCCATCCGTGTCAAAATGAAGACCAAGGCTTTCGAGTAAAGGGTAGAGAGGTGGGAGGGAGGGGGGAGGAAGAGGTGGGTGGGGGTCGAAGCGGTAGGAAGACGGAGGAGGAATCGTTGTTGGATGCAGAAAAGGGTTTTATTAGTTGCCCCAGTCGTTTCGGAATCCAGAGGGATGGGAATTATGAGGGGCAATCGGGGAAGGGAATCGGCGAGGTAAAAGGAGATGAGAACGACGTTTAGGGTAGGTGGGGAAGAAAAGGAACGATGGAAATGGCGGAGGTTGTGGAGTAGGTAGAGAGGAAGGACCAGAGGCTGCGTTAGTTTCGAGTGGGGCGGGTATACCGGTGAAGCTCTCGGTAAATTAACCCGGGGTTATTCATTTGCGCCCAGCCCGTACAGCAGTGACGGCTTCAATTATTCCGGGAACGAACGCGACCCAAAAGGATAGACCTGGATGCTCTTTCTGTCTCTATCCCTCTTGAAACCCTTTTCCCCTTTGCATCCGCCGCCCCTTCCGCCTCCGCAAACCCTCTCCGGCGCAGACACAAACCCCTCCTTTCCGTCCCTGTCCCCGCGTCTACCTCCGTTCCCTTTAGCCTATACATGCGCCTTCCTTGGGAATAAGTCGCGGCCACCCTACTTTCCCGCCCTCCCCGTCCTCCAGTCCGTCCTTCCGAGTAATGTCCGAAGGCAATGGAGGGGCGGGGTCCTCGTCCTTCTCCACCGGGCCTTACTGACCCCGTCGCGACCCTTAAGCGTGTTTCCCGCTCCCCTTCACCGTCTATAGGAAAAGAATGTCCTTTGCAAGTACATATGTATATGTATGTAAATGACAATGCCCCGCACGCCGGTGTGGGATCATCTGCTGGATGTGTGCCAGTTAAGAGCAATCGAGGGCTGCGGCCAAGGTTGCACGTCAAAGGGAAATAGCTCATAGGTGACCTACAGCGTCCTCTTCATGCTCGCTCGCTATTCATATTTGTCAAGCTTAGGATACGATCTGCGACTGTTTATTGCTAATCACGTTGATTGCAACGTGTTTATTATCCGTGATTAATGGCGTTTCGCTGAGCTAAAGCACATAACCCAAATTCGCTGACCTTTTCAGTAAAATAGTATAGTCGAAATAATAGAAGCAAAGGAGACAAAAAGAGCAAGGACGTTCTCGACAAACATTTGTTTTAATGTTATTAAAATAGAAAAATTTATTTTCATGGGCAATTAAAATTATAAAGCGAAATTTATTTTCTGAATTAGTTCTATTTATGATTCTTTCCTAGGATGAAGATGAAAATGATCACTTCGAAAACAGTTTATAGTGTTGACAATTATTTGGTGTATATAACCTCCGAAGTTAAGTATTCCTCCAGCGATTTTTCCTTTTATAATTTAAATCAGCCATTTAAATAGGTAACTTAATTAGAATTTTATTGGCAATCTGTGTTTAATGGAGGTTTTGTGCCAAACCGCATTTTGAAATACAATTCCCGTTTTTTTACATTTAGTTTGAAGAAATTATGACTTTCAGCAATTACTAAAAATTGACTCTATTTGACAAAATGCTTCATATTTCTGAGTACGTTTTACAAATTGTATGGAACATTTCAACGCTAGAAGATGAATTAAGCTATTATTTTTCTGCATTGATTGTTGAAAATGTGCAATGAGTTATACGCAATGCACAATGAAGCTAGCACAACGTATTATATATTCCGCTAACTTCACCGAGGAAAAATTCATTAAAACGAAGACCTTTTCGCAGTCATAAAATAAGGTAGGAGGTCGCCTTTTTTTTGAACATTTGTTGGCGTCCCGGTTTTTCAGTGAGCTGTTTCACCAACAGTAGCGGTAAATATCCCATCCTTCTTTCGCGCCTCTAAAAACGCGATCCTTTTTTCTCTACGATAGCCAGTGCAGGAACGAATGGCATGCGAGGGGGGGGAGAATAGGAGAGTATGGAGAGGTGAAGGGGGAGAGAGGAGGGGTAGAAGGTACGGGATCCGTTGTTTGTGGCCGTCCTATTCGTCTCGAAACATTGGCCTGGGGCAATGGCATGTCTTCCCCGCTACCTCCCTGCGTCATCTCTTCCCCCACCTTCCCCAATACCTCCCGAGTGCCCTATTTCCAAGAGGGAAGAGTTGGGAATGACGTGAGAGCGATGGAGTGAGGGAGTGGGAGTGAGGAGAGAGAGAGGGGGGGTGGGAAGGGAGCGGGAGTGGGAGCGTGAAGGGGAGTGAGGACCTATTGCCCACGTGTGCAATATCTACCCAAGTGCGAACACCGACCCCTGGATTCCACGTGATCACTCGGTCACGAATACCATCCACTCCAGCCAATAAATACCCTCTCCTCCGATCCCTTCCTCTCTCTATCACTACCTCCAGGCTAACCCTCCAACAGTGAGCGTATATGCTGTCCTCTCTTCACTCATCCACCCCCTTCTATTTCTCTCCCTCTCTCTCAATCCTCTCATCCTCCTCCCTGTGTATCTCCATCTCTCTAACACCGCCTCGTCTGTCTTCCTCTACATTCCTCCATCTCCCGTTCACTTCATCTTCCTCCATTTTCTCCTGCTTCCTCCTTTATGTCATCACTCTACTCTTCCATCTGCCTCGCTCTCCTTTTCACTCCTTCCCACTCCTTCCCCCTCTTAACCCTTTCCTTTTACTCTCTCGTACACCCTCCCCCTCTCTCTTTCCCCCTTTCACTCCCTCGCACTCTCTCTCCTTTCTCTCTCACACCTTCCCTCCCTCTGAACTCCTTTCCTATCTCTTCCCCTCGCGCCCCTTTCCTCTCTCTCACTCAAACTCTCACTCCCTCTTTCGCCGCCTAACTCTCCCTCTCACCCTTTCACTCCCTCTCACCCCTTCACTCCCTCTAACCTCGTCACTCCCTCTCATCCTCTCACTCCTTCACTACTTCCCTCTCTTCCTCTTCCTCGCACCCCTTACATCTTTCCCACTCACTCTATCCTCTTTCTCCCTCTTTTACTCTCGTATTCCATCTCTCACCCTCTCTATACCATTCCTTTCCCTCCTAACGTTCCTTTTTCTGAGTATCTCTCCTCCTTCCTCCGTCTCCTTCCTCCTCTCTCTCTTATTTTCTGTGCCTTCCACTCTGGCCCTCTGTCTGTTTGTCCTTTTCACTCCCTCGCCACCTTTCCCTTCCTCCCTCTCTTTATTTACCCCTCTTCCTACCTCTCCACGTCATCTTTCTTCCATCCATCTCCATTCTCACACACTTCACCTTCTGCCCATCTCCCTCCCCACCTCCCTCGCCATCTCTCTCCCAGCTCCCCCCCCCCCCACCCCCTCTTCACTCCGTTCACCCTACCGGGATGAAATGCACGGAGCGTGATCCCTCGTATGGAAAATCGCTCAGACGGCGTGGAATGGACGGACGAGTGAGACTCGTCTTTCGTCTCGAATGGAAATCAAATTCTCGTTAGCTGCGTAGCACGTGCTACGGAGATCGAACCGGGTCAGTCAATGAGGAAAAGGTTTTCTGGTTTTGAGAGAGATTTTGAAACGGGAGAGAGGAAATTGTAGTTATCGGACAATGGTAAACGGGGGTTGTCGGTGAGGGGGTTGGCAAAAAGGGGGTCGCGGCGAGGATGTAGCGAGGGCATGGCTTTTGCCGGATTGGGGAGTTTGGGAGGTTATGATTAAATGGGAGATATTCCGTGTTTACCTTACCGTCGATGGGATGTACCGGGATAAACATTTGAATTTCATTTCATTCCGATAAAACTCTTCTATTTTGTTATGCGTGTCGGTAAACGTCATTGGGTGTGATCATATGGTACGGTTTATGATTTTTTTAAATCGCAAATCATGTTGACGTTCACATTCCGTTTGAGAAAGGAAATTGAATATGTCGCGAAAAAAATCGGAGATTTAGAGCAGGCAAGGGTTCGGGAATTTTTTATATCTCGTCTACACGTTTTATAGCTCTTCGCCATTAGAAATCGATTAAAACTGATCGGTCGGACATATCACCTCCAGCGATGATTATGCGCTCGACTTGCGGGAAAATGAATTTACACGAAGCTTTTAGCTGTTTTTGTATATTTGTAAGGACCCTTTTGTCGTCAACGTTTTAATATCTGCCAATACGGCAAATTCTGTTGTTCAACCATCATGCGGAGAGCGAGGTACAAAAGATATATAACGAGAGGCAATGTATTATACCTGTTTTGATTTATAAATTATGCATGAGGATATTTTCATTGTTTACCTATCAAAACTAAAAATACAAGATTCGGTAATGAAAGCATTGCAGTGTGACTGCATATTAGTTGTTTGTGTCTAATGCTTAAGCAATGATATTTTACGCTTTCAGGGTTAGATCTTGCTTGAAAATTATAATTTATTTTTAAAATTTATTATGTTCGAACAAATATAAATTGGAAAATTCACTCGCCACTTCAAATAAATATCTTCAATGAGAGGCTTATGTAAAACCACCGCACTTATAGAAATTTAAGCAAGGCATTAATTCAAAAATGTTGTTAATCTTTATTTTAGAGAATAGCGTCATTAGTAAATCCC
Organism: Uropetala carovei; assembly: GCA_036926305.1. NCBI lineage: Eukaryota > Metazoa > Arthropoda > Insecta > Odonata > Petaluridae > Uropetala > Uropetala carovei. The sequence goes on from JAXCHB010000087.1 coordinate 50,228, forward strand.
TTTAAACTTTAATCTATTTTAATGCGCCAAAAATAAAATCAGAATCGACAAATGTGTGTCTATCGTAATAATAAATGTACAGGAAACACTGATTGCCAATTTCCTCCCGTTTGTAGAGCACTGAATGCATTTACCTAATTACTTTGCGGGTAAAAACGCAGGTATACCCTGAGGATATCACGTGATTCATTTGGAATCTCTCAACGTTGGTGTCACGCCAACTGTGAAAATCGGAATCACACAATAAAGTTGCAATTCCTGTCGCGGAACTCGCTGTTTATTCAAATGCTTATGTACACGGTGGCGACGCACTCGTCAGATCCGAGCGCAGCTCGTTGTCGGGTTTCCGTTCATCCTCATCGTATCCGACAAACCCCCCATCCTTCCTCACCCCTCCCCTTAGCCTCCAGACCTCCGGCTCCCGACCTCCCCTACATCCCCCTAAAACATCCGCCTCCTCGACCCACCGTTACCTCGCCGTCAATCTCCACGCCCCCCCCCCCCCCCCCCCCCCCAACCCCCGTTGATCAATTCCGCAAATAAGCGAGCATAGCCCCCTGGACACGAGAATCCTCAGATCCTACGAAGGTGCAAATAAATCATTGTGTTGACCGATACTCGCGACACACAATGCATATATCGGTGCGTTCGGTGCCCCGATTAGCGAAAGCCTGCAGTGATGATAGGTGTAGGGGAAGGAAAGAGAAGGTGGGGGTGGGGACAGGGGAGGTCGGGAAGGGATACCACATGGGGTGTTACGCGTTAGGTAGGAGAGGAAGAAAGAAGCAAGGCAGTGCGGAGGAACGCATCGTGTCAGTTCGGGTAGCTGTTGCATGGTCGAGGAAGTGGAGAGGGGGGTCTCGATACGCGGTTGACATGGTCGGCAAGTAGTCGACGGGGTGAGGAAAGTAAGAGGGGAGTGGCGTGGAGGGGGGGAGAGAAGAGATAGGGAGAGAGTGCAGACTCCCGGGAGTGTTAAACCCTTTGGGATAACCTTGTCTTCCACTCGGCATGCTCCGAAACCCGTACACAGCAGCCATGTTCTCATTGGGGGGAAACAGATTGGTTTCGGATGGACTGAATATCGCCGTAATCTTTCCAAAGAATCGGAGAACCGTTGGGAATAAGCGATTGGGATAAAGACTAGGGAGGTTTGTTATGATTGAGAGGAGAGATGGAGGAGGTCAGGTGGTACGTGGAAATCCTTTCCCTGACTTGATTGCCTCGACGAGCGTTTTCGCCGTTGAACCGTTTGTGCGTCTCTACTTCTCGCGGAAAAGCTCTCTTCCCCCTCCCTACGATCGTCAGTCGATCGATCGATTGTTTCTCACATCCATCTCATTATACCTCTCAAATCCTGCTGTCTCGCCTCATCCTCTTTCTCCTTCCTCTATCCTTCCTTTCTTCCGCCCCAACTTCTCTGTTTCAGATGTAGCGCATTAATTCCTATTTATATATCGTCAGAGTTAGCCTTTTTATATCCGTTGCACATTCTTCTCCATGCTGACTCTTAGAATTTCACGGTCTCTTTCGTTTGTTTTCGAATTTTGTTTTCAGTCTCTAGTTTTGATGACTTACATGAACAACGTTAAATGTTTCTTCCTACAACGCGACATTCCCACGGTCATTTTAAAGTTTTCATCCTGGCCGAGGATCATTTCTAACTCTGGCTGGTCACACCTTCTGCTCTGGTATTGTGAGGATTACATGCAAGATTGGCGGAAAATTAGACTAATGGCCGCACATGTATCTCCTTCCCTGTGATGGATCCAAAGCAAGGGTTTGCGAAATACTGGCATACTTTCTACTTATACCAAACTAACGTTGATATAGGAAGACATCTAAATTATGGGGCAATAAGAAGGCGAATGCGTGCGTTATATGTGCGTGTACTTGTATACACACACACGAAATGTTTTTATGTGTATTATATACAGGATATTGCACAACCGGTCTGCCATACTTCGGGAAGTGATTCGGGAGGTAAGTTCTAGTAAAAACAGTTCATACAACATTGGTCCTATTTCCAACCGTTGAGGAGCTACGGATGGTTGTAGGTGCACGCAGGAAAAAATACACGAGAGTATTAATCAGATGAATTTATTGCTACGTTTCGAGATACACCTTAAGTTAGCTGTTCAATATGTCCGCCACGGTTTTCAATGCACAGTCTTGCTCGTTCCAAACAAGAGTTTACTGCCCGTTGGGTCATTTCAAGATGGTCTCGTACACATGCAGCAGCATCAATAATGCGACGCAAGAGTTCCGCTCTCGTCTGTACTTTGATCTTGTAGACCATCTCTTTCATAAGACCCCACAAAAATAAATCAAGCGGGGTTAGGTCCGGAGATCTCGGCGGCCAACGTATTGGACCACCACGACCAATCCACCGATTCCCAAAAACTGATTCAAGTAATCCGTAACTTCATGACCAAAATGTGAAGGTGCCCCTTCCTGCTGAAAGAGCATCCTGCGCCTTGTCTCCAGAGGCATGCCCTCCATTAAAAGCGGCAATTCGTTCTTCAGGAATTTCAGGTAATTAGCAGCATTTAAACGTTGTACCAAAAAGAACGGCCCAATCAACAAATCTACAATCAGAGCACACCAAACATTAACTGAGAATCAATTTTTAAAGTTGCATTCAACAGTCCCGTGAGGATTATCGATGGACCACAAGTTGGAATTTCGTGTATTGTTAATTACATCCCGATTAAATTATGCTTCATCACTAAACAATATGCGCTCTTCCACAGCAGCCGGCCGTCGTGCTACACGTTAAAAGTTTACGTGGAACAACTGTCCCTGTTTCCCTTAATCTCTGGTGTGTATCACTAAAAACTTGCCTGTTCGGGATTCGGCGGTTCGGAAAACGTCTGCGATATTCTTAAACTGCTGCCCTGCTGTTACCATCACAGAATCCATAAATGTGATGGATATCAGCATATTCACTGGGAGTGAACTGTTGATTCATTTAGTATAAAACGCAAGGCGAAACTACGATTTTGAATTAATCGCGACACAGCGTCACGTGTAATTCTGAGCACGGATCAGAAGCAAATGACTTAAGAAACAACTGAAAATTAGTGGTGATTACAACGCAACTCAAACCGTCACCAGCTGCCATTACAGCATTGCACATCTTAAAAAGTCCGTAGCTCGTCAACGGTTGGAAGTAGGACCAATGTTGTAATAATTTTTTTTACTCGAACTTATCTCCCGAATCACCTCCCGAGTTGGCAGACCGGCCGTGAAACACCCTCTATAACTTATTCATTGCCCTCTTTGCACAAGTAGGAATTCGGTAACGGATAGACTCTGAGCTTAAAGAGAAACAAAGCTCCCTCTCCCATCCAGGCTATATGTTTTCTGCACTTAGCGGTCACCACAAACTGCAGCCGATGTCGGATCGGGCTTTGCGATGTAGAACAAGGGGTGTCTGGGAGGGAGACGTGGTGGATGGGACGCGGACGGAGGCTCGGACGCTAGTTTATCGTTAGGATCCGGATGAAGGTGTTAGCACTCACGAGATGTAACTCTTTTCGACGTGGTTTCGCTGGTTTAATTTGGAAAACCGTAACATTACGTCGCGTGATCCTCCGGCATGCACCATAATTCACTTTTTCGCGGGAAAAAGGTTGGAAAATGATCGTAAAATTTCCTTATTTGAAAACAGTTTAATGTACTATATGATAAATTTGTTCGTTATTATCGTTAAGTATTTAAATGAAATTACCCCTTTTCCCTTCGTTTCTGATGAATATTTTAATTATAATGCAGTATTCGTATATGTAAATTCAATGTGTAAGTGCATATGAACTTTGAGTGGTCTTACCCAGTCATTTTTGCAATTTCTCTTACTACCTTCCTTCCCTTTCAATTTTTCTCGACGAATTATACGATCTCCCTCTCTTATCTCTGTTCCAAGCAATTTTCTTTTCATATTGTTGCTTGTGACCCAATTGTTTACACCGAATTCCCTGAGGCTATCATTTTAAATCCTAGTGTATCCTGTACGCTGACATCTATATATCTTCGCTATTTTTATTACGTCTTAGACTCATATTTGCCTTCTTGTCAAGTACTTCATTTTATCATCTTTTAAGGTAAGATATCCTTAATACGCAACGTTTCATGCTCCTCTGAATTTATTGCGGGAGCTGATGTATTCTATAAACAAGACAGAGGGGCCCGTCGTGCACGATATAGCAACATTACTGTTTTGGAATTGGCTTTACACTTTTTGAGTGCTCCTACACTCTTATGTTTTTCTTGACTCTCGGAACTCCAGTTAAATTGCTTCGACTGAAGCTTTAAACTCTCGCGCATATCCTGTCAATTAGTATATTTTATTCTGATCACATCTGTGATTTTTAAAAAAATTTCCTCTCAATAAAAAAGAAAAATTATGAAAAATAATTAATTTTCTGCTAAGAAAGGTATCGGATAAACAATTATTTTATTTTCCATATCTCTGATTATATGGTCGCACACAAGCGTGTTTGGGATTATTGCCGCGGTATATCCGCTTACCTTCCGCATTGCATAGCCTCCATTCCATTATGCATTTAACGGTTACTATGCAAACATGCACCGTAACCACGCTAATCTCCCCGATTTCTGCCTTCATGCACTACTGGTGGCTGACGCCATTCCTTCCATGAGGTTTTGGCATACCTCACACAATACAGGCATTGGGTCAACACTGTTGTCCTCTGACGTAGCACCAGGAGACGCGAGTGAGAGAGATGAATGCCTCGTGAAAATCAATCTTCTTGATCCACCTACTAAAGTGCTACTTAAAGGATAGCGAAGCGCTATCGCTTGCTCCATTCCATCATTGTCATGTATGATATGGGGGTCCATGACCGCTTGCATCTAATAACCTAGTTCTATAAGTCGTTTACAATGGATTTGAAACGAGAGGGTTTCCTCGATCAAAATAACAAGTTTCGTGATAGTGAAAGATAGGCGTTTTAGCTAAGTTAAAACGTAATATTCAAATTATTTGAATCTAACATTTGGATTGTTCAGTTGCTGGTAACCGCCGCTTCGCAGAGAGGGACGTGGTCGTATTTCCTTAATTGAATTGTTTTTATATCCTACGAAAAATAAAATATGGCGTAGAAGTGAAGCGTGGGCGTTTTGTTTTGCATGAAAACCTAAATTTCAAAGTATTTTAATTTAACAGTGGGTTTGTTTAGATATTGGTAATTACGGCATGGTGTAACCGCCGCTTCGCGAAAAGAGTTGCCGCGCTTGTAACCATATCCATTTCATTGGCTTGTTATATCCTACGAGAAATAAAATATGACGAACTATTTTGTGAATATCAATTTTTGAAGTGATCAATGGCCTTCATTTTAATTAACAAAAAACTAAAATCTTAAACTGCGCAGACTTTACGGACGTCACGTTATTATCTTTTACATTTTTGCATTTTTTTTCCTTTCGTATGCCCTGAACAAATAAAAAATAGTTTAATTCCGTCGAATTGAAATTAAAAGTAGTTATTTAGCTATCTCAAAAAGGATGTTACCATTGAAACACCCGTATAAAAATTTTCAATTTTTTTAAAGGATCAGGGGAAAAATCCACGAACGGAGGAAAAGCATCGATGCCTTTAAACTGATTTCTTTCTCGAGAGATTTTATTTTTACTTCTGAGAGCCGTCAGATAAAATGTCAGTCGTCCATTGATGGAAGGAGGATGGAAACCCGACCCCGGCATTACGTCTCCTGGATTTCCTCCTATCGTGAAGGAAGGTTTGTGTGATATATTCACGAGTCATCCGCAATTATGCGTAATGAAATTTCTCAGCGGAGATCTGCTAAAAGTTCAAATCCGGTGAGTGTACAAGGTCACATCTACTTGGACCCTCTTCCCGTTGTTGACCTCTGATAATCTTTGCTGTTACAAAAATTCGATGTGTCAGTGGCGACTCTGACGAAGACGCCGAATTTTAAGAGTCGACGGGTATAAAGGGATTGGATCGTACAAATGGAGGATCAGAAATTGCGTAGGACTCCCTTTTTTACGAGCATATTAGCAAGATCGCGGATTAGGTAATTGGTGTTTAAATGTAGAATTCATTAAACTGGACGGTGTGAAAATACGTATATAATGGTGAAGAATTTTTAATATCTATCGGCACGGATCACATTTTAGTATTTCTATAAGTCGTTGTACTTTTGGGCAAAACCGGCAATTGCAATAAAACTAATTTATTATTTGATGCTAATTTGGAGAGGAATGTGTCAGAATGAATTTATGATGTTTAAATCAAGAACGAAATGAAACCCGTGTAGTTTAAGGATTTATGTACAGAGCGTATATACGCATTTACCTTTAATTTCACGTGCAGATGTACGAACAACTGGGCATCATTAGTTTCTGTTGACAAGCTCATCCTTCAACCGATATAGGTGGCGTTGCTGTAGCGAAACAGTTTTCAGCGAACTCTCTCTCTCTCTAATTTGAAAAAGTTGATCGAGCGCAAATTTTACGCTGAAATTAGGTTTTCCTCGCGTCCGTCGTTTAGAAATGACAGAAATTTCCGATAATAAAATCTTTTCTTTGACAGGTGATTGCTGCATCGACTCTCCATTTGTCATGTGTCAAGTCTTTCATTTCCAGTTGGTTTGCGGTGCGTACTAACGTTGAGTATCCCCGACGTTATCAGCTACCTTTCGAGACATTTCGTAGACGCACTTGTCCTCATAAATTAACCGGAATACAAACCCCGTAAGGGGAATGAGAGGGGGGGGGGATAAGGCTAAAGGAATCTTGATAACGAGCGCGGGTTAGGTCCAGATCCTTCTCCATTCCGTCTCATCGTGGATAAAAGAAGCTATACGCGGGCGAATTAATTGGCTCTTAAGATAATTACAGACCATAAAAACCTTCCACGCCGTTTTCTATCCTTTCAGTAAGCGAATTCAGTCATGCCACCTCAACCCGTTGGATCGGCTCTCGCAAGAGAAATAATTAAAAATATATCCGGTACCTATCCTTAAGGAGCGTGGCCTTCCGGATTCTTTTGTTTTTAGCCATCAACCCAGCCGTACTCCCACGAGGTGCTTCACCTCCGACCACCTATGTCGCCTATTCAACGGAACGCCGGTCGATATCTCAAATGAAGCTTTGGCTTACGATCCCCGTCCCTCTTACGGACCTTTTTTTATGTAGGATTTTCCAAAAAAAATCTGAAGTGGAGTCATCGTCCTTGGAGATTCCTCGAGAGAGAGACGGGGAAAGGGAAAGGATGAAGGAGGGATCAGGAGATCTCTCGACGTAGGCAAGGGCTCGTTCGCTTCGCCACAGCCAATTCTCACCCACTCATCCCTACCCAACTCCATATTCCCGCACCATTCCTCCCCCAACGTCATGCGTCCTTTTGTACAATGAGACTACCATCCCTCGTAGGTCGGACCTATTTGCCAAAATCTGCCCCTTCTAGTACTACATTAACCCCGCTATAACCCGTAATTCAGTTCCCTGTCCAGACGAGCGCTCCCTACATCGGCGACACTCCGGACTACACCCCTTTTTCGATCCTCTTATGGGTCTCTCAGTCATCTCTCCACCGGTCCCTTCCTCTCCCTCCACATACGAAGCTAAATCACTTAATTCTCCTACATAATCTAAACCTGCTCCCCTCTATATTCTTTCACCTACAATCTACTCATCGTCAAATGTTAATCATCTACCGACCTTTGATTTCACCTTTCGAACGGGTTATCCTATTTTCTTTAACAACGCTACCGGGGATGTTCTTCCTCGCTCTGCCTCTACAAAATCTCCCCTCTCACAAGCATTGATAATTCACTTTCACATCCCCAATTACATCGCGATCAAACTCTTCCGTCTGCCCGGTAGCCTTTTGAAAAAGGCCGACATACTAATAAACTAATTAATTCAAATCCACTTAACCTACGGAAAGGAATCTCCCTCTACTCACAATCGGGAGGAGAATCGGCGGTTATTTTTTCGTATGAATCTCTTTTCAGCCGGATAATTTGAATTTCTAAAAAAAAGAGTAAATCGAGTTATAAGGCATCTTGCTTTTATATACCTCCTTAGTGTAAAAGAGAAAGAAGGAAATAAAAGATTCTTCATTAGTTTCAGCGATGTCCACTTTTGATGTCGACTGAACTACGGATGTTGAGTTCAAGAGACCCTTTCATTTTTCGCGTATATTTTTTTTCGCTGTTGAGGAAACTTGGTCGACATCAGCGCCACTTGTCCAAAGGGAAATTGAGTCACGGGAACCGTAAGAGCGGGAAATAGTTTTAAAGGGCTTGAATTTCGGTAATTTATCGAGTCAGCGACTTGGAAGTATTACTTCGTACTTATCAGGCTTTTTTCTACCGAACGGTAACTAGTTTAACAATCCGATAATGCAAACTGATTTCCAAATGTTCAATGGCTCGATTAGTCGAAATTCTTGATTGTCGTTGCGTTGCAATTTTCTCCGATTACAGCGGTTACGGATTAATTCACGACACATTGGATTAATCATTGCCTTGGAGGTTTTTTTTTTATGTAATTCTTAATATAAATTTCTGTTCATACTTTTTTGGAATAACATATATTTTGGCGATAATTTTATTTCGCTCATCCTGACATTATGGAGCTAATTATTTCTATATCTCATAAATAAAACCTAGCAACCATAATTAATTACGTCAAGGTCTTATAACTATTAATTTACCTATTGATTTAAATTTTGTTAAATCATACATACTTACGGCTATCAATATATACATCTCATCATTTTAGATTATTTTTGGTTCCAGTAATAACATTATTATTCGTCATTAAAAGCTATTAAATATACGTGGCGAGTGATCTCCGTAGAAACGTAACTGATACTAATGTTTAATTTATGAATATGAAAAAAAATTTGTATTTTTAAAACAGTGACTAATGTCGTTGGAGCAGTAAGCATAAGTTTAAAATCTGTCATCAAGCAGGTATTTCTTATATAAGATTTAAAATTATTATATTAATTTATTCCGTTTTGTAATCCCGCTAATGCTTTGCCCTTGCAGATGCTCGAGACACTTTTGTATTCAATGATTAGCTCTCTTCCTTTGATACGTATACGTGAAGCGGTCTAAATCCATGCAGGCATCAAACTCAAATATACACTCATATGAGAAACAAGAATGGAGAATAATTTTAAGCATACAAAGCGTTCCGAATTATCTTCCTCCTTCTTTTTTTCAGACTCAGTACTTTTACCGTTGAATCATTCACGCCACTCAGGTGTATTCAATAATGATATTTTCCTCCCTTCTATACATATCTTTCTCTCTGGGGAATAACTCTCTCTCTCTGTCACTCTCTCTTGCTTACTCTTTCCCTCCCTTCCGACTTCTTTGCAATTCCTCTTTAAGAAATGTTTACCTACCTCTCGCCGCTCCCTCTATTCCCCCATCCCCCTCTCTCTCTCTCTTCCCTTAGCCTCTTGTCTTAGTCCCACCCTCGTTTCATCACGAGCGCAACCTTCCTTTACTCCCACGCAAGTCTACCTTGAAATCCCATCCTATACGGCCCTCATTCCATCTCCCAACTCGTCCCTTTCTCCTTTCCTCGCGAAATACTCCTTTATTCCTCCTTTCGAACTACGTTTCACCCTCCTCCCCACCATACTGCCCAAGAGTGCCTCTCCCTCCCTCCCTCACTCTGTTATATTATTCATCATTTCTCCGACCTGCCATCTCCACCTTAACTCCCACACTCTGACACACACACACACACACAAACGCACCTCTCCATCTCATCCTCTCGCTTCTTTTACCTTCTCTTAAACTGTTCCATACAAACCTTTTTTCCCTTCTTTTGTCTCTTTTTTTTACTCGTGTTTCATGTCATCCACGCTCCCTGTCTCTATCTCCCTCTTCCTCTTTCCGTTCTGTTTTCCTATTTTCTCTCCTCTACTCTCCCTCATCTCTCTTCCTCTTCTCTCCCTCATCTCTCTTCTCCACTCCTCTCTCTCTCTCTCCCTCCCCCTTCTTCCTTACCCCTCTCCCTCCCATATTTGTTCAATATCTCTTTACGTCCCATTATTCACACTCACTTTCCTTATCATCCTTGTATCCGTCTCTCATTTTCTCTCTACGTATCATCCCCTCCTTTTTCTCCATCTTCCCTATCCCGCCTCTTCTACTTATTTTTCTTCTCCAGTCGGCGACTTCGAAGATGGCGGTGAGAGGAAGTGGTGGGACGGGAAGGGGAGGAGAGAGATCGAGAGGGAAAATTGTCGCCTCTTCAGCTCCGCCGGAGGTAAAGCGGGGGTCGCCCCAAGAAAAAGTTTCCTTTACGAGTCGAAGCGACGGAAATTTATTTCGGGCGCTGAGTGTCTCTCATCAAGGAGCCTCATCTACGGGATAAATCGACTAGCACCCGGAATTACTTCCGTAGGTGAAGTGTTTTGGGCGTGGAATGGGTGGGAAAAGGCGGATTCGGCGTTGCTGTTGGGGAGGATAAGGCGGATTGGCGAAGGCAAAAGAAACGTTTTCCGCGAGGGAAAAGTTTTTTTCCTTCACCGTCTCGATTCACGCTCGGGGATTTTTCTTAATTCGAGAGGAAACTTTCGGCACTTGGGCTACAAACGGAGTTTTTAGCGCGATTCCTAAGAGTGTCGAGGTATTAAGAAGGCTTTCAATTTGCCCCGATTTGATTATCTCGCAAAATCGGGACGTTACGAGTTAAGCGACGGATTGATTGCCTCGTAACGGAGTTGAAAATGCATCGGAACATTTACGCCGTTTCTCTGAATGAGTCGTATGTAACCACAATTTAAACAGTGGAACGCGCTTACAACTTAACACGAGTTCGATAATATTCATCTTTTAATCGTGGCAAGAGAATATCGCTTCTTGCATGCACACTTTTACAAAGGATTCGAAAGTTCATGATTTGTATACACATATAATTGGCATTTATCGTTTATCCATTGATTGGTCGTAAAATCGTGTAGTTTAAAAGAAATAATTTTAGAGAAGATTTTGTAGTTTCGTATGCTGAAATCATACACAGTATTTAGGGGATATTTTTTCTGGGAATTAGCAACCTCATATCTGTGTATCCTTTAAATTCATAGTATTTCTTTTTCATTATTGATCAGAAAGGGTAAGAGGGATAGAACCTATTGTATTACAACTTTACAGAAATTATTTTTATTTTGCGATTTTCAGTTAAGTTTACTATTAAATAAGTATACTATTAGGAAGACATGCTCTAAATGGAACTTCTTTTGCACGATTCAAAGTAGTATTTCCGTGGACTTAAGTAAATAGAAATATAAGAATGGAAGTCTACTAGTACACCAATTTTACGTAAATTAATTATCACTGTGGAAAACAACTGTCGTGATTTCGTGATTATCATAGACTATGTTTTCGTTCTCGTAAAATTATAGAATCTGCAGAACTATAAACATCGAAGCATAAAACGTACGCCGTACGTTAAAAGAATCTTCCCATGCTTCTAAACTGTAATTCCTACCGCTATGTTCACCTTGTCGCGTGTATCAGAACGTAGGCGTCGTAAAAGGGTCGTTAGCAACCGGACTAGACGCTGGAAACACGAGGGATTATTTTGACACAAAACCCGACGCGGTAGAGAGAACGAGAATACGAGGACGGTAAAAGAAGATACGTACGCGGCGTGTATGGGTCGGAAAGGGGTAAGCGAACGTGGCTGCCGTGTCGGTTGGCGTTCGTCTAACGAGGTGGCCATGCAAAGTTCGCAGTTGGAAGCGTGGCGTTCATGCGATTTGTGTCTTATCAGACTTGGGCATCGCTCCTGGCAGAGAGAAACACAACGGTGGGAATCGTCGCGGCTTAAATCCCGTAAATGGGAATAAGGAGGCGACAGTAAATTGTAAAGGCGACAATTATTGACAATGGCCCCTAGATTTGCCCGCAGGACTCGCGGCCATTTATCTATAGGGTTATGTGGGCTGTAACGTAGCTAAGGGGAAGATGCCGGATAACGAGCATTGGCGACGTGTGAGGCAAAGGGAAAAGGAGGAACGCGACTCTCTCCTTTCGCGCCTCTCTACCTCAGCGCTCTCTCCTATTCGCCCGCTTCCCTCATCCACTCCATTTTCATCTTATTTCTCTACCAGTGTGGATTCGCGTCAAAATTGACGGGTCGTCATATTTATCCATTTTTTCAGTGGGTCACTCTCTCTCTCTTCCTCTTCCCCATTTAACTTCGACCATATAAGTTAAATATTCGTATGTGAAATAATTTGACGACAAATTCCCAAAGTTTTTCTCGTTTTCCATTTTTCAAATTTCGCAAAACTTCCGAAAACTTTTCACCTCGTAAAGCATAAAATTTTTGTTCTCGGAACAAATTTGTGGACCTATTCTAGGCGTAAATGAAAATCCACGGTAGTAAAAAAAACTTCTTTTATGCTCCCCTTGGTTCAGGTACCGAATATTTAAGTTGATTATAAGTGATTTTAAATGCAAATTAAAAGTTCGTTTCCCCCATTCTCTCGTGCATTGGAGGAATTATGTCTTTCTATAATCGAGGTCGGCCCCTTATTTACATCGTCATGGGCGTCGGCAGAAATTTTTGCAGGGGGGGGGGGGCAAATACAAAAATGCCTATTACCCAGGGGCGGACGAATTTTTCCCAACCCGGGAAAATTTTACTTAACCGGCCCCCAACTGACCACAAATCCACATCAATGAATCACTATGAATTATATTATCACTGTACTGAATATCCTCTTGAAATTAACTTAAAGCAGTGGTTCTAAACCGGTGTGCCGTGGCGCATTAGTTTGCCGAGAGGAAGGGACTAGTGTGCCGCACACTCCGAGTATATTTAATTTTTAAAAGCGTTTTAAACAAACAAACTCGAATTAATTTTATGATGCAAGGAATTTATCATGAAACTACGAGAGGAATTGATTGACCTTAGCAATGATCATACTACTTAAAATTATTATGCTACCTATAGATGTATTTTGGCTTAAAGCTAAAGGTGTGAATATGCTTCAATATCTGAATATGCCATCGACATAACGTTCCAAATTCAATAACGTATTTATGCGAATTAAGTTGTTCGTCAACGGCTCATATTAAAAATATTAAAAGGACATGTATAAAGAACGTAGTTGAAGAACTTTTTCAAGTTCTTTCTATTACTCAGTCAAATATAAAGCATCTTTGTATCAAAAAGGCAAGCCTAAATTTTGTCTGACAACATTTTTACACGTTGAATTATGTGTTTAATGTACAATAAAATTAAACAATTATTTGAATATTGCTTTACCAATCGTAACAACCTAATATAACTGTGACTTTTACTTGTTATGCTAGTTTCTATCTTTAAAATTATTCCGAGAAATGTCACAATACACCGAGAAATAATTGAACTAAATCTCTCAAAATAAATCAGATTACTAAAAGAAGTTTAATATAAACAGTAACAATTCATTAAATTCAAACTAACCTCTCCAATGGAAGACGATGTAGTGACAATGTTGTGAGTGAAGATGTCCCACGTAGTGATGAGAAGATCTGAATCGTTAGGATATCCTTCTACCAAAATTAAAACAGTTTCTCTCACAAAAACTCCAAAAGCGAAACCAAAGAAATTAAAAACAAACAATTAAAATATTTCACGAGTTAAAATACTAACCAGTCCTATTAATTTTTACGCAAAATGCACACACTCTTACTGCAAAAGTACGACACGACTCACTCTCTCTGCGATGTTACTTCTTCCACAAACTAAGAAAATCTGAGGCTCTTGAAGTAATTTCTTTTTCGAGAAATTTTAAAAGAAAAAGGAGAGAGGGTGAAGAGACCAATGTGTAAAACACGTGTCAGAAAGTTTTCTTGGGAACGTCGCGACGTTTGCCGACTCGTCGGTAAGATTTCTTTCTAGCCACCCGTAAGGTCATAAAATCGAAAACCTTCAAAAAGAAAGAAAGATTGCCAGCAGTAGCATTTATGATCTTCGCATGCGTGTCCTCCCACTCAGAAGAAAGGCGCATGCGGGTGGTCATGGAATTTCCATACAGAAATAAGCCGTCAAAGACGGTACAGCGGTTCCTGTCCTCCAATTATTCTTTTCCTTTAGGAACATCCGAAAGAGTGCTTTAAAATATTTTCTCAACTCACGTGCAAATCGTGCCGTTTCCCGGATTCTCAGAGAGTGGAAAGGGGAAAATTCTGTCTTCATAATATAAATAAGAAGGAAACAGAATCGCTGGAATCAGGGATGCCGTATGCCCTTTTAGGTCAAATATGCCGATGGGACCAATGTGTAAAATCCCCCCCTCCCCCACTTTCTTGAAACATCCCTTTTTTCCTTCACCCTCGGAGACAAAGGAGACGGAAAGCTTGTAAAAACTACCTCGCGGATCCGACCCGCACATGTTGCCTTTGTTTTGCTTTATACTTCCCTCCATTTTTCGCAAATATGGCTCTATGAGCTGGGTGGCCGCTCCTGCTGTAAGACCGAAGTTGGGAGCGAGAATTCTCGCCATCCTTACGCAACGTGTTAAGTTTTTTCGTATGCCCAGTTTTTTTACATTTTTAAATAATATCTAATTTAATATTTACGTTTTTACACATTTCCAGGGGGGGCAACTGCCCCCCCCTGCCGACACCCATGTACATCGTGGTTACCCAAGATCCTGTTTAACGCCAACTCAAGCGTTTTCACTATATTAACACGAGTGTTTACACTACGTGCGGTCAATATTTTAAAGGAGCAGTTACTCAAGAAAGGGAGGATGCTTTCTAACTTCTTCAGTCAGCTTCTCCTGAGTGTTTTGTTACGGAACAATAAATGATTACATCCGATACAACCGAAATTGAATAAGCTCGACGCGGAAAGCATCTTTTCTTACTTGATGAAAAAATTGATCGCATGGATTGCGAATAACGGTGATTAAATAGTGAAAACACCCAGGAACGTCCGTCTCTTACGTTTTCGAGATTAAAGATCCGTGCAACCAATAGAGTTTTTTATTATATTGATATTATCGCATCCTCCCTCCACCGAGCAAAGTTATTTGTATAATTTTGTGACAAATATCGAGATTGTGTCAGGACTGACCAGACGCTGGTTTTTCTCTACGCTATTATTTTATCTATTCACTATAACATTCAAACTTTTCTATGCACTCCTTATATAGTTTATTAACGTCTTGGTACCAGCAATCCCTTTCGTTATACAATAAATTTGCCTTGAAATACAGAAAATCGTTTTTTGACACCCCCTTTAGAGTAATCTGGTACCAAGTTTTGAATGGCCCTGCACTAAAAAGTTCAGTGTTTTATTGGGAAAACTACATAGAATAGGGATGTTTTGTATCAGAAAAATGAAACCCATTGTTTTGTTGGCACCTTATAGCAGGTATCTACTATATTGTTTAGTTGCTACCTTTCGTAATCTACATATATTAAGAAAGTAAATTTCAAACAGTTTTTCATCAATTATAAATATCGGATTATGTGAATTCACGAACTAATCTCAACACATTTACTTCCTCATATTTTCTTCTTACTTGAAGTATATTACGCATAATTATCGTTGAAATTATGTGTGTGTGTGTATATATATATATACACACACATACATGCATACATACATTCAGGTGTCCCCAGCTTTACGAAGGGGTTAAACTCCACAAAAACATTCGTATATCGAAAATTCGTAAATCGGGAGGTATTTTTCTATTTCTTACGGGAAAAATTCAGTTTGGTTCATAGCGCTAAGACTGTTAGTACCCAAAGGCTCGAAAGAAAAAAGAATCTATAAAGAACAACGTAAAATATGTACATGGCATTAGAATGATATGAAAAACTTTCAATAAAATAAAAAATACAGCGCAAGTACAAAATAAAATTTTATAACACTCACCTTTATAAAGAAAACGTTTTTGCACAAAAAGGTAGTATGCGAGTTGGTGAACGATCTACTTCTAGTTGGTGGAAGAGGAAGGAGAGGTAACAGAGGCGGGAGAGTTGGGAGACAAGTCAGCTGATTTGGGTGGAGGTAATGCTTCAATAGAGGCAGATATCGAGGGTTTAAGAAAACTGACGAGAGAAATTTGTCATAAATTTCTCGCAGCTTTTCTTCATGCATCTCCCTGTTACAGCGAATTTTTTCCTCCACGCCACGGACAGCATTTAAGCTCCGTTTCATTTCGGGATCGTTTTGTTAATAATTGCACAAGCTTCCTCTATGTTATTAATGAATTCCTTTCCTTGAGTAGATGACGACGTTGGTGTTGGGCATTTGGATTCCATAATTATTTAAGCAGGGTTGCAAATTGCTGGTTATATTTGCGATCCGACGCATGTGCAACATCGATATATCGATCTATACCTGTGCAGGAACTACGAGCGTGTTCCGGGTGCGGGAAATGTGAAACTTGTGTTCAGTGGCGGATTTAGGCTTTCAGGAGCCCGTGGCTCAAAGATTAATCTGCGGCACCCCCCGAGTGTGACTCATTGATTTAGTGTACGAAAATAAAAATCTGACGAAAATACGTTGTTAACAATATATTTAATATTCAGTAACTAAAATATATTCTAATTTTAAAACTACAACATTTGTAACATTACAATAAAATGAAAATCATCGATTCAAAAAACTACAAATTTAATTTCATAAAAAATAAAATTACAATAGAAATATAGCCAAAAATATGTCAAAAATAGATATAAAAAATAAAAAAGAACAAGGTACATAAATGTGACTTGGAAGGGCTGAAGGGAATAAAGAGGAGGGATTATCAGTAGGCTGTTACGGAAGCTTTAGAGAAGGTAGGCAAACATCGGTCGAGGATAACCGGGTGACTATTGAAACCAGTATCGTAGAAAGCGCGAATAAAACGATAGGGAATATCACGTCCAAAAAAATATGGAAACCCTGGGTAACAGAGGGGATGATTAAAAAGATGGAAAAGAGGAGGAGCTGGAAGCAGGTTAATACAGATTATGGAAGACGAATGCGTAGAAAGTTAAACAATAAGATTAGGAGAGAAACTATAAATATAGGGGTTGATTGGGGAGATAGACGTTTAATCAGAAATCTGTATATGAACCAGTCTGCGCAGGTAAGGGTAGCAGTGAATCGGATTGGCCAACGCTAGGAAGATCGGGAGGAAGGGCTGTCCACTCTTACCAGCATTGTTTCACGTTGTATGTCGAAGAAATGATAAGGGAGGCATGGGAAGATGTAGAAACGGGGACAAAAGTGGGAGGTAGCCTGGTTAACTCGGTTAGATATGCAGACGACAAAGCATTGGTTCTGAAATTGGCCTTCAGATGCTAGTTAGTTCTTTAAATGAAAATGCAAAGGTATTCGGCATGAAAATTAATACAAGGAAAACGAAAGTTATTAGATTTTCCAAAAGGGGGAATACCCAGGTCAATGTTACAGTGGATGGAGAAAGGCTGTAGCATTATATTGGTGCAAGATATGGACAATGAGAAAAAAGATGCGAGGAGATTAGAGGCGCTGGAGATGGGGAATGGTGTAGATTAGATAAAATCAGTTGGACAAAGCGGAAAGCGAATGAGGAAGTTTCTAATATAGCAAGGAAGAGAGAAACTTAATTAGAGTATTAAGGGATGGACTTAAGGAATGGTTGGGTCATAATTTGAAAGAACGGTTTACTGAAAGAGGTCGTAGAAGGAAGAATATTAGGAAAGACGCAAAGAGGTAGGATGAGGAAAACTATATTATAGATTTATTAAAAGAAGGAATGGGATATGAGAAATTTAAGAGTAAGGCTTAGGATAGCCAGGATATGGTGGTGTGCCTAAAACCTACCAGAAGGTAGAATTACTTTGTGTTGTACTCAGATGGGAAATTGTACTGGCAGTTTCTTGAATAACAGTTAGGCGAGAAATTGTATAGGTAGTTCCTCGAATAACAGTTAGGCGAGAAATTGTATAGGTAGTTCCTCGAATCAACAATCAGGCGAGAAATTGTATTGGCAGTTTCTCGAATCACACAATTAAACGAGGAATTGTATTGGCAGTTACTCGATTCAGCAATCAGGTGAGAAATTGTATTGTTAGTTTCTAGAATCAGCAGTCAGGCGATAAATTGTATTGGCAGTTTCTCCAATCATACAATTAAACGAGGAATTGTATTGGCAGTTTCTCGATTCAGCAATCAGGTGAGAAATTGTATTGTCAGTTTCTCGAATCAGCAATCAGGCGATAAATTGTATTGTCAGTTTCTCTAATCAACAATCAGGCGAGAAATTCTATTGGCAATTTCTCGAATCAGCAATCAGGCTAGAAATTGTATTGGCAGTTTCTCGAATCAGCATTCAGGCTAGAAATTGTATTGGCAGTTTTTCGAATCATGCAATTAGGCGAGAAATTGTATTGGTAGTTTCCAGAATCACAAATCAGGCGAGAAATTGTATTGGCAGTTTCTCGAATCGTCACTCGGGCTATAAATTGTATTGAAAGAGATTAAAAAGAAGTTAGTGAAAACTGTGACATGGAGTGTATCGTTATATGCATGGGCGTCGCCAGAAAATTTTTCAGGGGGGGGGGGGGGGGGGGGAGACACAAAAATGCCTATTACCCATTGGCGGACGTAATTTTTTTTCAACCCTGGAAAATTTTACTTAACCGACTACCATATGACCACAAATCTACACCAATTTGAATGACTTTGAATTATATTATCTCTGTACTGAATATCTTCTTTAAATTAACTTAAAGTATATTTTTAATGACAATTTATTCCATGCGTGACGATTGGCCTTTCCCTTGAAGCAGGTTAAAATCCACTCCGATCGGATAAATACTTTGACACAAATAACTAATATGTATTAATCTTTTAATCGCCTTAATTTTCAGTAAACGATTAACGTCCACTATAAGTATTGCATGTGTATAATATATTTAAAATACCCACCTTTAACAAACGACAACGAATGTTCTGTCACACGAAAACTTTTTTTCGAACAATTTTTGGATGATTTTGGATGTACAGTCCATTGACCGAAAACTTTGTTTAATTACATGGAACGAAAGTAGTCCTTCTGCTGTTGCAAATTTTCTATCCTTTTCATCGAAATTAATATTTCGGAAGAAATCCTCTTACAAGGGAAGGCACCTAAGTGTAAGTGGCGGATCACGACCAAACTTCACAGGATGAAAGAAAACGAAAAATAATTAGACACGTATTTTCGGAAAGGCGTCTAACGAGCCCGCGTTTTCGAGATATTTGCAATTGAAAAACAAGTGGCCTTCCTCTAATGCCATGACGAGCGATACGCTGAAAACAGATGGCGGTAGCCTAGTGATGAAGTGTCGGGCTGCGAAAATTTTGTCGCGGGTTTGATCCTCGACCTCTCATTCGTAATGCTGAAGAAGACAGTGGTACCAAACTATAATGTCATTTCCAAAGGAAAAGTTAAAACCTAATGGGCAAGAGTGGCTAACAAGTATCAGAGCTACAAAGTTTAAATAAAACAGTACAACCAGCTCCCATTATTGCCTTCACTCACAATTCTTTACTGAATACCTGGAAGAGGTAGAAACAGGGATAAAAGTGGGAGGTAGCCTGGTTAACTCGGTTAGATATGCAGACGACAAAGCATTGGTGAGTAGTTCTGAAATTGGCCTTCAGAGTCTAGTTAGTTCTGTAAATGAAAATGCAAAGGAATTCGAGATGAAAATTAATACAAAGAAAACGAAAGTTATTAGATTTTTCAAAAGTCAGAATACCCAGGTCAATGTTACAGTGGATAGAGAAAGGATGTAGCATTATATGGGTGCAATATATGGACAATGAGAAAAGATGTGAGGATTAGATGCGTTTGAGATTGGGGATGGTGTAGATAGGAGAAAAACAGTTGAACAGAGAGGAAAACGAATATAGCTGGGGAAGAGAGAAACTTAATTGGGATAGACTTAAGAAATGAATGGGTCAGAATTTGAAAGAACGGCTTACTGAAAGAAACCATAGAAGAAGGAATGTTGGGAATGAGGCAAAGATGTAAGAAGAGGAAAGCTATATTATAGGTTCATTAAAAGAAGGAATGGGATGTGAGAATTTTAAGAGAAAGTCTTTGGAAAACCAGGACTTGCTTAAAACCTCCGGAAGGTGGCATTACTTTGTATTGTTTATTAAAAGTAACAAAATATAATATCATAAGTGACAGAATTCTACGTTGGTGTCAGAATTGTGCGCCCGAAGTTACAGACTAAATTTTAACAACAAAAATTACACCTATTAAATACATACAAAGATAAACGTGGTTTAGTTTCTTTTAAAGATAAAACTGATAAGTTATTATAATATGCCAAAGTTTGTCAATGCAAACGGCTAACAATCAAAATTTTCCAAAATAGAAATACTTTTAGTAATATTTTGTGCAAACCTATACATAATGCACTACCAAACGACCTATTTATTACAAATAAAAAATTATTTAAGATCTAAATTATATTACACCTACATTATCTGAGAAAATATGAACTGTGAAATAATTAAAATAATCATTTCTGTAGTTCCCTAGCGAAAAATACGAAAATGCCAAGTAAATTATATCATTCCACTCGGAACTTCAAGTAGTTTTTCCGTGATTTATTTCTTAGCATATAAATTGTTCAAAGTATCTTAATTTATATCTTTATCAACATCGTGCTCAATAAATGAGAGGTCAATTACTTGTTTTATTTTGAGCCAAACTATTTCTCATATAGATTTTTTGCCCTTTTTATTAGAGAAAATGTGCGCTCTCCCATTTGCGTTGCTAATTGGCATCGTTAAATACGGGTGTCAATTTAATCTCTCCGGTATTTTAAAAAGCTATATTTTTTAAACCAATTCAGATATAATAGAAAATGAAAAACAATAAAAATGTATAACTGAAAAAGTTTACAACCTGAAGACAATAAACATATGTATGTTCCTTTTGTCGCACGGCAGATTTCTAGTCGATAATTTCGGCCAGGCTGCTTTGTTGGCAGGACACTACCCGTTTCTTTAAACTTTTGATACCATTGCCTGATTGTTTTAACCGTGGGAGGATCTCTGTTGTACGTCTGTCTGAATTCTCTTTGCACACTAATCACTGATTTAAATTCAGCAAAACACAGAACGCACTGTGCTTTCACTTGTGGAGTCTCCATTGCACTCAAGCACAGTGACATGTAGGTCAGACAGTGGTGTGCTGCGCAGACAACGATGTTGCCAACTCCCTATCTAAAACTGTTTGAGATAGGCTTAAAATCGCAATTTGGCTTTTTTCGATATTTCTAATTGTTAAAAAATATAGCTTCTTAAAATACCGGAGAGATTAAATGGACACGCTGTATTTTAAGAAATCATTCCACATTAGGGAACATAGTCCCGATGGATCTCGAGGAATTGGTCGAATAAACAGACGCAAAGAATAAGTGTCTTTAAGATCTTATAAACAACGCCGATACTGGCGTCAGCTAAGTGTAGGATCGGAGTGTAAAACAAACGAAGCAGCGAGACTGCTTGGTCCACCATTTAAATTTTAATATATCGAAATTGCGGGGCTGGCGTGTACACAAATCTCCAGTGCCAATTCGCTCTTTGGTGAGGTCCCCTTTTCGATGAGGCCCCCTTTTCGGCGAGGTCCCCTTTTCGGCGAGGTCCCCAGCTAGCGCCTCATGCGCCTGTGCTTGTGTTGCGGGAGCGGCTCTCTACCTTCGTTATCCAACACCTTGTTGCCACCCAACTATATATATATATATATATATATCTTAAACTGTGTATACATTCATGACTGTGTGTGTGCCTCTTATCTTTTGTAGATGCAATCAGTAGGGTCCGCAGGTTTTACATATCTTCGTATTTCCACCCGAGAAACCTTTGTGCATCATTTTTTACTAAATTCTACTTTACGATGAGTTAAGTCAGGGAAAATCATTTCTGCATGGTGAGCGTCATTGGTGGGGCTGTGAATATCTTGGCGGGTCACATAGAATGATGTGACTACTTCGACGGGATAATATATCGCTGAAAATCAAGTCTAAATGTTTTACCATTAAAAATTATCTAGTGAATGTTTTCTTACCATAATTTTATCTTCAAAGTTTGAAATTTTTTGTAGCATAACATGGATCACTTTATCCTCGTAGCTTTGCATGCGGATCGGAATTTATAGGTTCCGACCCTTCTGTTAAATGGAAGAAGAGAATGTCTAACGTCAAGCTCGCTCATATATAGATGATTACACATCCTTCTTTGGATTTATCTATCTTCCATCTTTTTACCTTAATTACCGTCTGTTTCACTCCCCAATGCAAAACACCTCTTTCTACACGGCATCATACTTCCAATCAATTCCTCTTTGTTCCTAGATGAGTTCTTTGAGTTCATTTCTTCACAGTCAGCTCCTCTCTACTTTCCTCTCCCCTCATTCCGCTCTCGAATCTCTCCTCGTGCAACTCTCCTTGTCCTCACCCACTCTTATTCGCCACCTCTCCTCATTCTCTCTTCTCTTCTAGCCTTTATCCTCAAAATGCCTTCATCTCGTGCTCCCTCATTCGCCCCTCTCCTACTCCGTTCTTACACGCAACAATATCCCTTACGCACTCAAATCTCTTCCCTTCTCTCCAGTCTCCCCCTGGCATCCCCATCCTTACTCATTTTCATCATCACCTCACATTTTATCCCTCAGACTCAGCTTTCTTTCCCTCCATTCTCTCAAGCCTCCTCACTCCTGCCTTTATACTTTCCTCCTCTTCAATCTTTTTTCTCAAGTCTACCTCGCTCTTCCCTACCGCCTCCACAACCCACTCTTCCTCATTCCGTTCCCTATCCTGTGCCCTCTGTCCTCACAGTGTCTCTCTACCTATTTTATGCTAATTTTTACTTTCTCATATACGAAGTATATTGAGAAAGTATCGCGAAAAAGTTCGACCTCGAGATTTTTATGGAAATGTACGTTTTAGATGTCGCTGAATCCGAGAAAGTGGTTTTTGCAATGCCATCTGCTGTCGGTTACTGGCTCTAGAACCTATACGGTATAGCGAAATTGAATGAAATCTCGTACTTATGCATTTTATCGTACTGAGCAGAGTATATGAAAAAATGGTTCACATTGCTTAATATTTAAGGGAAGTTTATTCTGCGCATTTTTAACAACAATTCGATTTTCTCAAAAACGGCTCTTAACGATTTTGATCAAATTTCGTGCAATTACTTGAGTCTACGTCTTTAATAATACTGTATAGTTCATATTTCTCAAAAAATGAATATAATTGTAGTTTATACTAGGGAACTTTAGCGATAAGTTGATTTTCTCAATAACGGCTCCAACGATTTTGATAAAATTTCGTACCGTTACTTGAGTATATGTCTGCAGTAATATTACGTATTTCATTTTTGTCAATGAATGATTATAAGGCTAGTTTATTCTTGAACATGTTTAACAAAAATTGGATTTTCTAAAAACCGGCCCATACGATTTTCGTTTTTAAAAGATAACTAAACGACGCATTACTATATGAAAAAGTTTGTACAATGTATGTTGTACCGATTTTTTCTCTTCTCTCTCTTCCCTCTACTCTCTCACTTCACATCCCTCTCAACTTTCCGTCACCTCCCTTGTACCTCATCTCAGCTCTCTCTTTGCTTCTCCCTGCACATCTCTCTTCGCTTCTCTTCTCATCCCTCTCCTCCCCTTGCCTCACTCTTCTAACTTCTCATTCATCTCACCTCTCTGCCACCCCACTCCTTGCATTTTTCTTCATTCATTCTTTCTCATCCTAAACCTTCCCATTCTATTATTCTTTATGCTTTGCTTATGTCTTTGTATTCCGATTTATATCCCATTATTACACTCGTTCCAATACCATCTACCTCCCAACCCTTTCTCTTACCCTGTCTCGTCTCCTCATATGTTTCTCCATCCTGCTTCCCTGCCGTGAAGGGGATGAGCGGTCGTTAACGAGTGACCTCGCACAGTATCGCAGTTCTCTCTCTCCCCCCCCCCCCTCCCTCTTTCTATCTCCTATCTCACTTTCCCCCTCGATCTTGTACATATGTGCGCATATCCTCGTCCAGCTCTACTTGGTTATGCCGCTTATTTGCGTGGCCGGGGTCATAGATCGCTTCTTCTTCCCTCTCCTAACCTTACAATTCTACGAGATCTCCTATTCTCTCTCTCTGCTTTCCAAATCCACCTGATATCCCAACCCAATTTACTCCATCGCTTCCCCTAGTTACGCTTCTCCTCCCCTCCCTCCCAACGCCTCGCCTCTCCTCGCGTCTCTCTCTCTCTCTCCCCCTGGCTCTTTCAACCCTACCCTCCGTTTTGGTTGCCTGGCGCGAGTAGGACATGGGGGCAAAGTTGCCCAATTAGAACGAAGAGAGTTCCTGTGTTTACAAAGCAAATTGGAGTAAGAAATGAGGGGGTGATTAAGAGCGTTCTTATTTTTTCCTTCTGGAGTTTTTAATCTATAGTCGAGGGTGTTAATGCTCTGTGTTTATCTGTCTGTCCCTATACCTTCTCTGCATCGAGCGTCAGTACTTATAGGTTCGTTTTTACATTAACTCGTCTCGGTGTTTATGGATGCTTCGAGTTGAAAATACACGGTTTATTAATTTAAAAATTAATGCAATGTAAAATTTCTGATAAAGTATAAATGTTTCTGCGATAGGATTTCATTCGTATAAAGCTGATATTGTCGATCTCTCAGTTTAATTTGGTTTCCTAGGACTGTTTGTGACGTTCCAATATTTTATGCCTCATAAACATGGAAAAATTTCATCTCATGATTTCTGCCAACGCTAACCCAGCCATATTGAAAATGGCACGGGGAAGGTAGTTTGGACGAATTCTGAAAAAATGAACTTACTTTGATAACTTTATTGCTTTTGTATCCGATTGAATGACAAATGACGGTCAAAACGTTTTCAAATTGCGTTGAGTGTGCTTTGATAATTTTCCATTTTTAATGTTTTTGGTGCTATAACAAAATGCCATTTGGACTATTTCGTGGAATGAGCTCTCCGAAAGGTTAATAACTAGATTACTTAACAGCATTATTACAAATCAATACTTTATAATGCTTCAACTTCTTATGATGTTAGTTCTGCAAAACATGATGCAAACTTTCATGATTTTCCATTTAATAATGGCTGATTTTTGGCGTCAAATTGTATATTACCAGTTGCCACTATAGAGAATCTTTAGTTTTTATAAAGCAGCTACGCCGTGATCGTAAAATATGCATACCAAAACATTTGCAAAAAAACTCAAGAATAATGGATATTTTCTAAGTTATCGTTTAAATTTCCATATTCGACATTTTTTTACATTTAATTTCAAATATCTTTTAAGGATTTGCCTTTTTGTAGAAGTTTAATTGTCCCTAAATTACGGGAAAATTAAATAGTTCTGAAAATTACTCTCCTAAAATATATGAAACAGGAGTGTTTAATTATAACTATCCTGGAAACCTAGGATTATTATTATCAGAATGGGTGACATTTATACACGTATAATTCTATTGTCTGTGAAGGCAGGCGTGCAATTTAAAGACGGAATTACTTAGTCCGAAAAAAATGTATCCTTTGACTCCGCGTTTACGGGAGTAAGGCTTTTCAATTGCCAGATGAGCGACATCGGTCCACGACAAGGTGGAAAAATAAAGGGAAAACCACAGCCTTTTATGTCGCAGGGTCGACGGGATTGTTTGGGGGGGGAAAAAAGAAGCGTGGACGAAACAAGGGGTGACGTTAGTGAAAGCGCGCGGACAAAATAATAGCGCTGAGGCGCATGTTTCTCCTTGCGAGTCGCCTCTCCACGCGCGCGACGCGAGTTCCTGTCCCTCGCAAATACACACACAAACACGCGCGTGCACACTGCTCCTGCTGCCCTCGCGGACATGTCTTTTTATTTACAAAGCATCGGCGGAGCGTGGAACGGAGACCCGTCTCTCTGAATGGCCCAAAACTCGATATTTTTCACATCCACCGATGCGGACCATCTCCATACGAGGAAGTGGGGTTATGAGCTCGGAAGGGAGTGGGAGAGAGGAACGAGGGAAGGGACGAGAAGGGGCTCGCAACGAAACCCTCCACGGAGAGGTTCCTCTCTTTCTCTCCCCTCACCCTCCTCGTCACCCTCCCCCACCTCCCACTCCCTCTAGCTATACATTTCTCCGCCGACGACGAAATCGCCCCTCCAGACGCTTCCTCCTGCTTCACCTCTCTCTCTCGTTTACTTCTTTCTCCACCTATTTCTCATTGTTTCTCCTCCACTGACTCATTTCGTTTAGTCGCTCTCTTTCCACCTCTTCTCTTTCTCTCCCTCTCTCATTCTTTCCTTTTGTCACTTTCCACGTCTCCCTCCTTCCCTCTCTCCATCTTTCTCCCCCTTACTCTATTACTCCCCCATCTTTCTCTCCCTACATCTCTCTTTCCCGCCCGACTTCCTTCTCCACACCATCTTTCCCTCTTTCACTCCTCTTGTACTCTCCCACCCTCCCCATCTTCCCATCTCACCGCTTCTTTCCACTTCTTTCTTCTCTATACTCGCTCTCCATTTTCTTTCTCCATATTTCTCTATCTTGCTTTCTCATTTTCTATCTCATCATCCTCATGCTCTTTCTCCCTTCCTTCTTTACCTCATCCCCTTCCGCTCTTCTCCTCCCTTTTCCCCTTCCCGCTTCTCCATCTCCGTCCGTCCTCACGTTGCAAGGAACCTTACCCGTCTCCCTGCCCCGACTCCGCGGTTCTAATTAAGCAGATGTCGGCTGCCCCATAATGACGGCAGGTGACACACGAGGGCCACGCCTCTTCGGTTTCATTACGTGGAGTGACACGCTGGGGAGTCACCACCGGCTCTTTCTCGGCAAAGGCCGACTACGCCTTTCACACTCCAGACCCCTTTTCCCGTTGGGATCCTCCTTCCTAACCTCCCTACCCCCTTACACCCCGTACTTTTCCTCATCCCCCTCCCTCCTTTTCCGTTTCCCCCTCTGCACGCGGCCACGCTATGCCTCCTCCTCTCTTAAACTACACTCCTTTGCAGCCGTTGCCGCCCCTTTCTCCCTCCCCCCACCCTCGCGCTGATCCTCCCAATTCGACACCCCCCGTCCCACCTGCTACGGGGAACATTTCCCTAGAAACCCTCCAAGTGTGACGTCCCCCTCGGTAATTACGCCCACGCTAGCTGGAAAGGACCTGGAAGGTTGTTGACTGGAAAATTATCCGAGGAAATTTCTTTTTTTCCTTCTCTTCGCATTAAAACTGGAGTGGTTGATCAGGGAACAGAGTTGGAATAATGCCGGAATTTTTATAGAGGCATTGACCCGCGTACCACTTTTGTTTAAAGAACACATTTAACTGATTGCAGCGACAATAAAGTTGAACTGGGGCAATGCGATCAACAAATGATTTCATTTCTGAATATCAGGCTCTGAATATTTTTGTGAATCGTAAAAGTTGAAAAATTTTGAAATGCGAGACATTTATGTCACCGATTTATTCAGAACTCTCTTCATAAGTGTACGTCTTCTGACACTTGGTTGAATTTAATAGCTTATTAATTTAACATTTAAGCCTAATCATAAAACTTCGATATTACATATTTATTATGCGTAATTAATTCGGAAATATCTCCATTGGATTAATATTTATATTTTGGAAAACGAGAATTTTAATTAGGCGTAGAAATATTATTTAGCGCAAACTTAGCACCAACCTTTCTATGGTTTACGATGGTTATATCATTAAAATTGTTGACTTGTAAATGATTTGGTTAAAATTTCCTTGATAAATATGAATTGATACACATTATTGTCGCTTGATTCAGCAAATTAATAGTTTTTTGTCTTGTTCAAAAACGGACAAAACGGTTTTTTTTAATGTACTCGGAGCGTGACTTAATATTTCGCTCGTTATTAAATTGATGAAAAAGAAAACCCTCAAACCACGACGTAAATTATAATTCTCATTATATGTCTCCCGAAAAGCGACCGAGTGTTCTGATTCCAGTCTTGATACCATTTGTGGAAGAAAAAACCTCGCTTGTGGATGTTTCTATGAGACGCGAGAGGAGTCATCAGTTCGTTCCCCTCCACGGCTCCGTGTCATTCTGTTCCCATCCGAGCATTCCTTGTCACAAACATTAGGGAAGCGAAAGCGCCTGCTGTTGAAGGGGGATGGGGATATGGGGGAGAGGAAGACGCCTCTACCGCGAGCTAAGCATTTACTCGAAGTCTAGGTCATTAAGCGTATCTCACAATCGAGTTGTCGCATGTTACTTAAAAATAAAAGTATTCCTCGTCCTTCTCGCAGACGTCGATGACGTTAAAGTCAAACGTATCTTACGAAATGGAAATACGTTGAAGGGGGATATAAGAGGAGTTTTCAATACGAATCTTTTTTTCCTTCGCCTCTGTTTACGGTATTTACCCGATTCTGTGTGTCATTTGCGATTTTCGAGAAATTTCCGATGTTTTTAAGCAGTTTTTACGTCCATTATGTTTTTTATACATCTGAATTTCTGCGGATGAAGGCGCACGCATGTAATAATTTATCCATTTGCATACGTACGTATTATCCATTTCACCGCTGCGGCTGTGTCAGCTTGTCAAAAAAATAAAGTTTATCCGTTTTGATTATCAACTCAAGTTTCCTATTGAGAATGATACCTTTTGTCCGTCATACATAAAAAATGACAGCGGAAAATTATTTTATCTTTCAGGTATTGATTTTCAAATGACATTTCGAGTAAATTTTTTTTCTATTCAAGTTTTTTTTTTGTTTCTTGATGCGGTTTTCTATTATCGGCTCATTTGTTTACATTTTTAAAGCAGCGGTATTAAAGCCCTCGTGTTCAGTGTAAACAATTAATATATTCTGTTCAGCTAAATTTTGTAAGGTTTGTTCATATTCATTACACTTTTTTGTTATATTTCTAACCACAATAATAGATCAGTCATTTTTTGCGTGTGAATGCTTTGTAACGTAAAGCATAAAGAGAACAGATCTCTCTGAGAATAAACATTCTGCATATGGTGTGTGAGTTTTAGCAGTTTGTGAAAATTCTTTTACCTGAAAACTATGAGAAAAAATGGGATTTTCGATATAATCCAAAAATATTTCGTAAAATAACCGCAATCTGCATATGCAAGAATGACCGTGGATGACAATTTTATTTGTAATTTAAACGTTTGTTTTTTATTAATTAACGGGTGAATTATTTTTCCTGAAAAATTCTCTAGATTTGGAAAAGATACAACTTTAACGCAGTGTACTAATGATATTATATTAATAATTGATTATATATGTATCCCGAAAAAAACTCATTAAAGTCAGTTTTTCACCATCAAGCTTTCGCGGAATTTCTAGTAAACACGAACATTTCTGTCTGTCCACTTATGTGCATGAATCCGAACCTTAAAGTCACATCGTTGGGAGATTAAAGTGAAAAACTGCATCAAACGGATGATCAAATTAGTGATTTAAATAGCTGAATAAGGATTTATGCGTCTAAATTTTTCCCTTATATTTTTGATATAAAATATGCTTGATTTAAGATAAATCTATTACTGATAGCTACTGAAGTCACTACACCTTCTGGAGTCCTTTAAAGGCAATTCCCTCAAGATAAAATATACATTCGAAAGTGATCCTGCTAATGTATATTTGAAAAGAGAACTGCCAAGACTTTTGAATGCTAAATTATGTTTTGACTAAAATTGAAGGGATATATAACCACTGGGTGAAGAGGTTTAATCGTCTTGTATTTAATTTTCAATTTATTGTAGCTGGACTTGTTTAAAGGGTAATTATGTGGTCCTCATTTCAATGTTTGGGTTTAAGTTGATCCCGGTCGTAGGAATGGACGATTGTGTGCGGCCCTCCTATTCTGAATGGAGCCGACGTCTCTGTTGTGACTTTTATTAGTGAATTAAAAGCAACCTTTATGAAACAAATCTAAATTTTTCTTTATTAATTCGTAATCCCAGGAAAATTTCATCATCTGAAAATCATATGATTTTATCATAAATTATATCCATAGCTCACGTAATAAAAATATTTCACTAATATGCGTTTTAATTTTAATATATATTTAAGGAATCTTAATATTTGTAATTAAAACATATGGAGATAGGCAAGCATATTTAAATAAGTTGTTTTGACGAAAAATGCGGATAATCACTTTCATTGGAAAAATACTTAGCTGACTACCGTGGCCAAATTGTAGAATTTTCGATTGTCGACTGAGGAGAATTAAAAAGATTTTGTAATAAACTGTAATTTGTGTATTTGTAATTTCTTTTAATATTCAAATTGAGCGCCGATTTATTTCTCAAACTGTTAAAAATTAATGTTTTAAAGAGATGACTGCGCGAAGCAATCGTGGACACGAATATGAACAGAAAAATTAATTATTCTCAGTGTTAATACCATGTGAATCTCTTGAAAGAAAATTTTATAGATTATTTTAGTGGTAAATGCATTGCAACATATGAAATCCGATACGCGCCAAGCGCTAAAAATTACCAATACAAGTATATTCTTCGAATGTTTGGATATATCTATTGATAAAATATCTACTTAGAACCGCAAAAACTATCATTCACATATATTTTATTCTACTCTTGTGTACCTGAGTCCGTAATTTGACGCTCGGATAATATTGTATTCATTTAATCTGTTAGTTGTCACCGAAATATAATTTGGAAAGGATATGCCGTGTGAAATATTTGGACGTGGTAGATGTATTTATCCTGTTTTATAAAATTTGATATTGCTGTGAGCTTAAAAGTTATCCAAATAATTCTACTTTAATTACTTTTAACTAAAGTTTTTTTCATTCGACGATACATAATTATATTACGTTAGAAACAGCATCTGAACGGACAATAACATATCATCATATCATGAAAGCGGTAAGAATATTGTGCGAGTAAATGATATAAATACTCCGTATTAATTTTGATTTTTCTTAAAAATAATATTTTAATATCAAAAACCCACCTCATAATAAAACCTGTATAATACTATTGACAAGAGAGAGTGATGACTATTCATTAAAGATGCTCATCTTTTATATTTCAATGTCAAAAAGGTAGGGAGGATTTCCCAGAAAGAAATCTTATTCGACCCTATCAGAAGAGATCTAATATAAAAACGTCGTAAACAAATTCAGAAGTTGGAGATAAACCTTTAGAATCGTGATACAGTATCGATTCGTAATAATGCTAAAACGCCAAAATACGAAATTTTTAATAATCTCTCGCCTAATTCGTGATTCAAAAAATCAATTTTTTTTAACTGTTATATTATTATTTCGAGCATGGTCTATTTTTCGCGAACCTTGTCGAAATACCTCGAGTTTCCATCCTCCTTTTTGGGGATCATTTTTTACTTTATCAAAGACAACGCCATCTACTTCCGTTGTTTCGGATATAGTTTGTTTCATCGACGAATCTCGAGACACACAGGCAGAGAGAGCATTGTCTTTAGCCGTGCCTTGGTTTGTCTCCCTCGCTCCAGATGAAAATTTCCAGCGACACATGGGAAACATGTTTTCCTTTCCCTCGCTACCACTAAAGGTGTTTCCCAATTCATGGCGTCTCTCTCTCTCTTCGTCTCATTCTCCACCCACTCCTTTTGTCTCTGTTTCTCTCCAATCCACCTCGCAGCGCCCATTCCATCTCCTGCTATATCCTCTCCTTTATCTTATTCTCTCTCTCTCTCTCTCCCCTTCTCTCGTATTCCATCCACTTCCGCATCCCTCCGCCGTATTTCACTTCTGCGGTTTTTAGGCCTCAACCCTCATACTTGTCTAAAACCGTTTCCTACATTCCTGCCTCTCGCTTATTCACCCTGCCTGCGTGAAAGTATCTCAGTCTCTCGCGTTTAACTACTATTTGGCGACTCTCCCCTTAATTACTCCATCTCCCTTGTCGAGACTTCATTTTGTTCATTTAATTCTTACGACCAAGATGTACGGGAAATTAAACGTGTTTTACTTTGTAAAATGATTTCGTTACGCTTTTGTCTTTCCTATTTTTTGCGTCGGAGTTATTCGTTTATTTAGCAAAATAAATCCGTCAAGGCCACAGTAGAGTGGTTTATAGTGTTCCTTTTTGTCTGTGTACAATTTATAACGCTTGAATGACGAGTAAAACCCTGAGGTAATTCACATAAATTATCATCACTTGAAATGTAATCAACTATTCGCTGTTATCTTCAAGCAAGACAAGTGTGATGATGGAATCACGCGTTACGACGTCTTTATTGTGTTATGTCTTTTGTGAGCGAATGCTGGTAATGCGTCTAGTATTTGAGACAAAAATTCTCCTGTATTTTTTGAGTAAACGAGCTAAAGAGATTCTTATATGTTAGCAAAAAAAAACGCTGCCGACCGAGAAGAATAATTAACCGTCCTAACGTACAACCTTACTCTTAGGCCTTTTTACTCTTACTCGGCAAACAATTAAGACTTTGGTGGCAACCTAGGTAGAATCGTCCTTGAGGCATGCACTCTCCTTCACCGAGTATGTAAACATCTTGGCTCATCGAGGAAGGAGGAGTGTGCGGGTGTATAGAGGGGAGTTTGTAAGAGAACGTAGCGACTCTAGACCCGGTCTTAGCAATAAAAGCTGCCCGTGCACTTCCAATGGTATATGACTATGGGTCTCTCTCTCTCTCGCAGTGCTGCACGATACACCCCATCACAGTTTCCGTCTGCGAGAGTTTACAGAAAGGCGGAGTAACTTATTGTTTCCGCTAAGTCCCGAGTGTTCTCGCCGCATCATCTCAGGGTCCTCACCCGTGGATACAGGAGTGTGTTCGGAGGCAATCTTTGGCGCCACGTAAATGGAAACAGAGATAGACCACGCGGAAATTTCAAGAATACCGACTTCCACTCTCGCTCCTCATATTATCTTCCCTTCTAACGCTTCCTCTAATAGAACGAAGGCGCCGCCTTTAAATCGGGCGAGGGTCGAGAGATGAGGCCATCACACGGTAGAAAAGGATCCCCTCCCTTTATTTTTAAGACCTCCGTCCCCGTTTTGGGAGCACCTCTTTCCATACGAAATTCTCTCTCTCTCTCTCTCTCTCTCTTTCTCACTCCCTCCTTTTCTCTCTCCAATTCTCTTACTGCTCCAACCCCCTCAAAATCGTCTTCCGTTATTCGCGCTCAGCGGGAGCTGAGTTTGCAAACCGCAAGGCGTGGAGCACATCTGGTAGGCGAGGGTTAAAAGAGCCGCTCTCTGATGTCCGCGGGGTTCTTTGTTCCAAGTTCGTTACGGACTCCCCCCTCCCCCCCCCTCTCTCTCCCTCTCTGCTACGCTTACTCTCCTCTCTCTCTTCTTAGGGGACTTTCCCCTTCGGTCCTTCTCCCGCTCCGCACATTTCACGAAATCCCTTTTCCTCTCCCTCTTTCTTTATTGCTTTATCTCTTCCTTCCTTCATTTTCTCCCGTTTCGCTCCCCTATCTTCTTCTCTTCCTCTTTCTTTCCATCGTTCTTCTCTATTTCTTCTCCCTCGTCATTCTCTAATCTGCTCTTCTCTCTTCCTTTCTTTCTCCCTCCTTTTACTCACCTCCCACTCTTTCTCTCAGTATAATTCTTCCTCAAACTTTTTTCTCTCTCACTCTCCTTCCTCTCTACATTCCTCTTTCTACCACTCACACCTTCCCTCTCCAACCCTTTTTCTTTGCCTTTCTCTATTCTTCCTTCCCACTCACTCTTTATCTCCATTCCTTTCTCTATTCTGTCTCACACTGAGTGATGAATACGTAAATAAATCGATCAAACATTCTCTCTCACACCTCCCTCACAGTTTTTACATAAAAACATAAAACCTAACGCTCTTTATTTAAAATCTTTTATTAATTATCCTAATGTGATGTATGTGTCAGTTAGTAACTAAATATTGTGCCATTTTCCTTAACAACAACTTATGCAAATAATTAAATTGTATCAGACGACGAAAGTTTGAGTATAAGAAAGGGGTCCATTGTTTCAATTTTGTCCTGTCGTTTGTGTCTCTCTCTCTGTTTCACTCATCTTTTCCTCTCGTTACTCTCCCTTTCCCTTCGATTCCCTCTCGTTGCCCAACTATTTCATCTCCTCTATCTCACCCTCTTTCTCCGCCCGCTCCTTTCCCTCCTCTTTCGCCATTATCATTTGACCCCTTCTCATATCTCTCTTTTCCTCTCCTCCCCTCACGTCTGATTGCCAACTATTCCCTCCCTTTCCACGGCTCCGTCACGCCACTCACCGCCCCCTTCCCCCACTCACCTCCTGTATCTCTTTCTCCTCCATTCGCAGTTACCTTGCCTGCCTCACCGAATATTGATGGCCGAGTCGTAGGTCGAGAACCCGCAATTCCTGCCTTTCTCTCTCTCTCTCCCTCCCTCCCTCCCTCCTGCGCCTCCCATACTTCGTTGTTTACCGGCAAAACTTCGTTGGGAGCCTTCTTTTTCCTCCGGTTCATTACACGGACAGCTTAGTCGGACGTAGTGTATCTCGGCATCCACGCAGAACTTGCATAGAGTGCATATTTTCGAGGATTTCCTGGAAGCGTTGAGCGTTGGAAAACTTCCCTACTAAGCGGAGGGGATTCGTTAAATTGCGATTATTTTGCCGCAAATATTCTTCATTTTGTATCGGGGGGAACTTCTAAGGTAGCGTGGCCATCTGACAGTCTGGTGAAACTGGGTGAAATATGGGGTAACTTTTTTAATTATTAAATAGATAAGGAGTACTTAATTACGCTGATGAGTTATGATCGCACGAATTAACGTGCAGTTTTACTAGGGATTCGTGCTTGCAAACTCCACGAGCGTTTGATTAAAAGAAAAATTTTGCCCGTGGGCTTTAATAAAATTTTATACCACTAAGAGCGTTCTCGTGCAACATAATCAATAACATTTAGTTTGTAATTCCTATACACTAATGTGCTTTTTAATCACGCTTTAATATTCACTTAAGTCATTTTTATTGTTATAATTTATCCTTCAAGGTTAAAACATATGGTATCTCTTATATGGTTTGAATTGTTAGATATATCTACCTTAATTTTTCGATTACAGTATGTATGTAATTGTTAGAGCTAATAGTTTAAATTACCTAATCGCCATTTTTAATACCATATATTTTAGGTTGCTTTCGTCATCTCAAACCTCTGGAATTCAAATACTAAGACGTCCGCATGGTTGATACTTATGGGTTAGCTAACATGCTTGTTTGTAACGACAATAACGCCATCTCTGCTGAAACGTTGACCGTGAAGGAGTTGAGAAAATAATTTTTGGGAGTATAATTTGAAGTTTTTCAGAAAAATATTAATAGCATCAGATGTGAGCAAAACGATATGCTAAATTTATAACCAATGTTTCATGTAAAATTTTAAACTAAGCCATTGATCTCTGATTGTCTGATTTTACGCTTCATTGGCAAGGTTACTCCCTGGTGGGCCCATCTTTCGCCTGACCTCCTTTGTCACTAATTCTTAAATACGGATAAATAAATAAATATATATATCCGTATTTAAGAATATATATATGTGTATATATATATATATATATATATATATATATATATATATATATATATATATATAACAAAGATAAAGACGAGGGCAAAAATAAAAAATAAAAGGAGAAACATTTAAAAAATTGGAAAATTTTTGTCTCCGTTTTTATTTTAAAAGGTATCTATAAATTGCAAAAAGAAAGAGCTTTATTGTTTCCTCAAGCAATAGTTATGATTCGCACTTAAATGGAAACTTAAAAAAATATTAAATTGTAAAATCAAGACATTCACTTAACTGAAACTCTCCGCATTTAATCAATCATTGAACTTATATTTGCGTAAATTTGCGCTCTGACAGTCATTTTATAGTATTTGAAAACGTTTTTCAAAACGATAACGATTTTTTAAAAATTTTCTTTAACTTAATATTTATTTTTTTTAAATCTTCACATAGTATCATATAGCATATCAGTTTTCAACTTCTAAAGTTTGTTAACGACATGCTTCCTTTTTATTCACAAATAAGCTATGAAAAGTAGTTTTTGTATTCTTATCATACGAAGTTTCCATAATTAAAACCTTAAGTCTTGGGTATACAGTGATATATTCATGAACTTATTTTTTGATTGATATTAAATTTCTTAAAGCAATTGAATTTCCTATGAAAGTGATAATCCATGTGAAATTAAAATTATGTACAAAATATTCAAATTCGACTTAAAAGTGTATAATAATAATTATTCATTACATATTATTTATAGCTACTCTGCGGTTTTAAGTTATTTACGCGACCTTATAACCTTTCAAAATTAGCCAGCTTTAGTGTTCTCTCTGGAATTTCTGTTCCTTCTATATGTTAGATAATAACAACCCAATGGCCTCAATTTCAATTTTCAGAGAAATTATCAGACGGCCATTTGCCGAGAATTTTACGATAAATGAGAAGTATTTGAAACTAAGTTTCTCCTTGAGAGAGCTTTGAACTAACATCATAATTAATATGAAATTAATTGCGAGAGAGAGAGCTCCTAGCTTTTAAAGAATCGTTTCATCCTACTTAAGTTTTTCATTGTTTTTTATGAAATAATTCTCTGTCCTACATTTATAGAATTGGAACTAATTAGTCCTGAAAATTTTGTAATTCTATAAGTGCAACTATTTTTTCATTAATTTTTTTCAGAACATTTTTATTCCCATTGGGAAAGGAAATCATTTAAATTTATGGAAACGAAACTTCACTCTTAAAACTTTAATAACACGTGCATCCTCTCTTGCGAAAAGGATATTGCTACAAATATTCCCATTAATTTTCGTTTTCCAACCTGTTTCTACAGTCATGGGTTCCCAGTATTACAAAATCCTCTTCACCAAAATCGGGGTACTTATCGTGTATATTCGTTGTGGGTCTACTCCTGTAGGCTTAGCAGCTTGAAAATAATTATATATATATATATATATAATGCGCAGGCACACACATTACGCCTTCCAATCCCCTGTTACTTTAATCACATTTTCAGTCTTTATCTAATTTAAAGAAAAAATTTTCATTTAGATTTTTTAAAAACTATATATATCAATCAAACGTGAACATTTTTGTTAGGAAATTATAATTAGTATTATCTTTCCGTTAATGTTGTCATAGTAAAACAAATTACGTATTGACATGTGAATCTTTACCTAAACTATCTATCTTTAAGGTTTTGTCTTTAAATTAATAAAAAGTCCCTTAGTAAGATTAAAGAGAAATTACAATCGAACGAATGGTGCTTTCTACATCTGCGTAGCCGCAATAGAAAATTATCATCGTTATTATCATTAAAATGCCCTATAGAGCTAATTTTATATCATTATATTGTCACTCAAGTCTACAATGTATAAATTCGGAATTAAGTTGTCAAATTGGCATGGAACCCCGGAACAAACTCCGTTTGCCCGCATCATTTGCTGTTCGTCGGGGAAAAAACTTGTTTTTAGCTTTAACGCATCAACATAATGGCAAAACACAATCCAATTTTCCGACCTCAATAGCATCGACATGTTGGGGAGATAAAATTCCATTTTGCCGCAAACGGATCACACTACCGATAAAGCGGTCCGCTAATCTCCTATTAATTAGTTTTGACTCGTGTCAACATCGATACGAAGACCAAGAACGATATGGCGCTCTCCATAACTCCCTCCATTTTTTATTAACATTTAGAGCCCGTTTCATTTGACCTCTACCAGAGGAGGCTTGACCGCTTGACGTCTATCCTCGTCCCTCGATCCTCCCCTCCCCTCGCCTCTCTTTCCCGCACGCCACTCCGCTTCTCATTAGGCCCGACCACCCCTCCCGTCGCTCCACCCCCTCCTCTCGAAACCCCTTCGCTCTTCCCTCAGCTCCGTAATATCCGCCACTACTTTCAAGTACTTACCCAGAAGGTTTGGTCGATATGGGTTGGAGCAACGTTAGCCAAACTCATTGCCGGTATGTGCCCATGAATGGGGACGACCTGTGTAATATCCGTGGCTTTCAAGGTGCTGGAGTCCAAAAGCCGTGGGCGCAATGGGGCGTAGTGAGGTATATGGGTGTGCGGGATGGGGGAGAGACGAAATGAAGGGGAAGGCGAGGAAAAGGGTTGCTTCGTACTAAGGAGAGGGTGTCGGTTCGACACCTTTTGGCAAAGCCCTTCTTCGCAACCCTTCCGTCTCATCCCTCTGCCGTCATCCTCGACGCCCCCCTACGTACCGGATGTTTGAACGGTTCGATGATGAAGACCCTGCTCAGATATTTATGGAAACTTGGACATCTTCTTCCTCTTCTTCCTCCTTCTTTGCCCCGCGATGTCTTCCCTCCCCCCCCCCCCCCCCCTCTCTCCTTCTCCCTCGCTTGCTTGTTTTTCCATCCCCTTACTACCTCTAGCGAAATCTCTGCCCAAAGCTGGTCACATGTGCGCCTTCGTAGGAAAGCGCGATGCAATTCTCGGAAGCCGCCTCTGCCGCGAAAAAAATACTCCCTTGAGAGGATGGGATTGAATAAATTGTATGCCTGTGTCGGATGCTACGGCGTAGTCAATAAAATATGCCCAATATCGCTGCGCGCGCGTGTGTGCGCGGGAGTACTCTTTAAAAACGGAATGTATGTTTTGTTTATCCTACCTCTTAGGTTCATTTTTACACGCCGAATGCAAGATAATAAAAGGATCTCCGTTTTCTGGTGCGTGGGTTTGAAACAAAACTACCTTTATTTCTGGGATGGTGCTCTGTGTGTGTAGTGGAGTTCTGAGTGGTCGTAAAGTAATTGCAATATCTTGAAAACGAGAAAGAATTTTTTTTTAAATTCCGAACTGGGATTTTTTAACGATTTTTCTTTTACTAGCATAAATATTTGAAATGAGCTTAAAATAAATAAAAGAATGTCTCGTTGGAAATAAGGTGTGCAAAGGCTTGTTGCGATTTCTTTGTACACGATTCAATTATTAGCTTGAGATAAGTTTACAGCTATTGTGATTATGTTTATCTAATATCTTTCCTCACATAAAATTTTCCACGTAAAAATGTATACATAAAAGATTTTTAATGAGAGTAATATACCATATTTATCACAATAGCAAGCCTACTTGACAAAATTCATTTCATTGTATATATTAGTGTTTGGCGAAGCTAGATAAGTTTCTTCTTTCCTGGTAACACGTTTCTTCTATAAAAATGTTCGTAGAGGAGAATTTTTTTCATTTTCACACTATAATCTATGCAATCGAAATTAAATGGAAACTACACATTGTTGTTAATGTAAACAGTTTAATTGTGAGTGCCCTCGTATATTCATTTATCAAAGGATATATCATTTGATGTTCTAATATTTCGGATCGTTTACTTTAGCAGCTACGAAGAGACCTTTTGACTGAAAATTTGAGATGATTTTAATCAATAAGGTTTTTTAATTAGGTCACCGACATTAAATAGTAACCTATTTCCCCTAAATATTTTGCACACATGTAAATAAAAAATTATGTTCGTTTACGCATTATTTATATTAATTTTTCCAGAACACTTGACAATTGGTAGAAAGGTGCTTAACGCGTCAAACTTTCGATGATGATCGCGGGTTCGAAACCTGCCGATATCATGGTCGTATTTGCTTGTCAATACATTTATTGTAACACATGTTATTTAGACAGTCTGTATCAGATAAATTATTTTTACTTAAATGATTAATCTTCAAACCCGTGCATTTGAATTTTGTCACACACACACACACACACACACACACGAAACTTATCAAGAGATCTTACATGATTTTAAATATGAAAATGAAGTTTTAACCATTTTTAGCGTTAAAACTTCATCAAGATATGTTTAATGACGACAATGTATATATATATATACACACACACAAACACACACACACACACCGCTCCCAGTTATAACGCCGTCGGTTATACCGCGGAATCGGATATACCGCGGGTCTTCCTCCCTATTTCTTGGAAAGAAAGTCCTGTCGTTTTTTTAGTATGTACTAAAGTAAAAACAAAACATACTGACGTTTCTAGGAATCGATTAAATAAATTTCTTCTACTCACTGTATATTGTTTTATTATTTGAATTTTGTTCTTTGTAGC
The DNA here is from genome assembly GCA_036926305.1 of Uropetala carovei. Taxonomy (NCBI): domain Eukaryota; kingdom Metazoa; phylum Arthropoda; class Insecta; order Odonata; family Petaluridae; genus Uropetala; species Uropetala carovei. Next base: position 90,342 of record JAXCHB010000087.1, read on the forward strand.
AAGTATAGAAATTAAAAAAATTAAAAGTCATGCCCTCGGTTATACCGCGGTTGTCTTATAACGCGGGTCGCAGCTCCTACCCCGATCGATACCCCAAGTTATAACCGGGGAGCGGTGTATATATAATCTTAAAATGTGCAAAATTATCTGCATTAAATATTGCAGACCAAAGATTCGAGAGCCGCATAAAATGCTCTAGCGGGCCGGATACGGCCCGCGGGCCGTAGGTTGCACGCCCCTGTTCTAGAAATTCTGATACGCATAAATTATTATACATTGTTTCTCCCAGTCTCACATTAATATATTTAAAACATTTTCGGAATCAACATATTTGTTATTATAAGGTGTTAATAGAATGAATTTTTTAATTCTTATGAAATCCGTTACGTATGAATTTTCTAATATCACATCAAATAATGCATATACCACCTGTGTTAATTCACAAGCGTTATTCAATTGGTATTTCTTCGAATCTATATGGAAAACAACTCTGTGAAATCCTTAATAGTCTCAAAACAAAAAACAAACCCCTAAGTGGTTAAGTTGGTAACAGTCGCGATAACAGGAATTACCGAAGTAGCGCACATAGGAATTTCGGCGCAGAAGTTTCTGCAGCGTTACAATTCGAATATTGCACACAAGTCGGGAATGGGGGATAAAATCCGGAGCGACTGCACCATTTACTACATCCTCAGAATTAAATCCAAAGCATTGGCTTTGGAGTGTAGGGGAAAATGTAGGCGCGGTTTCGTGGCCACGTCCCATAGGGAGGGGGGGATATCCCGACGGCCGAAGTATCCTACCTCATGGACGAAGAGGATTTCCCGCGGAGCCGGGGGCGGCCACTAGTCTGGGGGGACGGTGGGAGGCACGAAAGAGGAGAGGGTGGTGCAGGGTGGAGAATGTGGCTTCCATGGGGGGTGGTGCAGTTAGGGATGAGGAGAGGGACGGCCTATTTGATTATCGACTCCACCCCTAGCCTCCCTTCTTCCTACTAACCCTAACATGCCTCAGGAGCCCTCCTCTTCATTCCTCCTCCGCTTCTCTATCCCCTTGACAAAGAGCAAATAAAAGTAGGAGATAGAAGGGATGAGAGTGAAGAAGAGAGGGAGGAGGTACGGAAAGGGAGAAAGAGGAATAGAAAGAGATAAGAAGGGTGAAGGAGGAAAGTTCTAAAATAACGGACTTCCCTTTTGAACCGAACGGGTTCCAAGTTACGAAAACTACTTTTATTCGGCTTTCGGGATGGAAAATTTTTTAGGGAATATTTGGCTCTCTGCCATATGGACCCGGGTTCGAGTATTCTTTTTTTTTGCCGAGGAATATTCGCCCGGTGCTCATCAGACGTAATCTTTATATCGCATTTTTCCTCGCCTGCCTATCTTCCAACCGCAGGCCGTTATTAAAAAAAAGGGGCGGAAAATTTTCTGCACGTGGATACGAAAAAATAATTTAATGGGAGATCCAGTGGGGCATTTTATCTTAGTTTTTATTTCGTTAGATGGAGTATAAAATCCTATCGTGTGTAAATTTAATTACCACGATTTGAAAAAACTTGTTTCGGAAGCTCACTTTACGAATAACGCCAAAAAAATTAAAGGTTACGGAGCCGTGAATGTCACTCTTATAACTTTTGGCTAAAACTTTTGTACTTTTTGCGAAGTGTAAAATGCTTCCATACCGTATCTGATTCGGATAACATGATATAATGTCTGTTTATAAGTGACCGAGGACTGGTAAAAACATAAGTGCATTTTGTTATAAATTTGAACGCTGTTTTTTCCGCAATTTAACCAAAGAAGATTCGTATCGCTGGATGTGAAGGTCTACGTAAAATGGAAGAAGTTAGCTGCAAAAAAATTAAAATTAAATGAAACTTCCTTTGTCCGAGATGTACGCCGTCTGATCGAGTAATGTTGCTAGCGGAAATCAATGAGAATGAAACGGGAAAGGAGATGACCGTCCATAAACGGTAACATCGAGTTATAACGAATGGCCGGACCTTCTTGAGGTGGAATCATTACAACTTAAAAGAACCTTTCTATACTGTATCATCTTCAATTTACTACACCGCAGTATATTCATGTCCCGTCTTTTTAAAGTTTTTATTAATCTATTCTCTCGCATACATTCTATTTCTCATCCTTCGCCTTCTTCCCCCATCCCTTTTATTCCTCCGCACCTCTGCAAGCCACTTATATCCCTCGTTTTCTTCCAATCCACCCATCCACCTCTAAAACTCTCCCCTTTTCCCGCCTCCCTTCCCCTCACCCGTCTACGTCTCCTCTCACACACCGCCGTCTCTCTGCATTCTCCTCTCCCACCTCTCTCTCTCTCTCCTATTCCCTCCAACTTTCCCGCCCCTTCCCGCCAGTCTTGTGCGCTGTGTTCATCCCATTTCCGGCGGATATTCCTCCTCACGGCATCCAAGACCTCCTCTACAACACTCCTCTTTCCATCTCTCCATTTTCTCCCACTCCTCCCCCAGAAGATCTTTCTTTCTCCTTTCACTATTTCTTCGTCGTCTCCATTCCCCACTCCTTTGTAGCCCGCACCTCTCCTTCCATTTTCAATTCTCTACCGCTTCCTTGCGCCATTCCTTTCGCACACTTTTATCTTTTCTCTCTTCTCTCTCTCTCTCTCTCTCTCTCTCTCTCTCTCTCTCTCTCTCTCTCTCTCTCTCTCTCTCTCTCTCTCTCTCTCTCTCTCTCTCTCTCTCTCTCTCTCTCTCTCTCTCTCTTTTCCTCCCCTCCGCCCTGCAACATGGCCCCAGGGTTTTCTCTCTTGTTGAGCTGCGTTCAATCGTCAGATCCGCATTGACGAAGGTTTGAGTCCTTTTTTTATAGCTCTCGTGGCTTCCGAGACCCCGGGGCATCCTACTGCTCTTTCTCGCATCAAAATAAAAGCAGGAAGAAATGCGGCGGCGAAGTAGTGGGTGGGGAGAATGTGTGTGGAGAAGGGGAGTAGCGAAGGGGCAGGGTAAGAGGGTGGGGGGTCGGTTAGAGGTGACAAGGGCGAAAGGAAAAGAAAAGGAGAACGAATGGGGAAATATATTTTATCTCCGGCGGATGGTGTTGGTAGTATCTCGCATGCCTCGATCTGACGAATTTGATATTTACACACACACACACATATACACACACACACACATAAATATACATATATATACACATACATAAATATACATATATATACACACACACATAAATATACATATATATACACACACACACATGTGCATGTGCATTCACACGTACAAACATTTACATCTGTAAATGGAAGTGCTGTGGGGGTGTTTGATAGCCGCTTCTGTTTTAGATGAATGGCTTTCCTGATTCGATTATCCAGGGGCCATTTTTACCATTTTTTGGAAAGTTTTACAGTCCGTGTGGTTGGAGGGGTATGGTAGCGAGGGAAGTGGTCGTAAGCCTGGCGAGACCGATTGTTTTTTATATCACTCCAATAAGGAATTTTTTGACGAGGGAGATAATCGTTTGTACTTCCAACGATATATAGGTTTATTGCCTCGATTGGCTGTAATTATGCGATCGTCCCTCGCTTTAAGTGAAGAAGAAATTTGTATTCGTTAGGTTATTTTCAGCTTTTCATATTTAAACTTTTAGATGCATCTGACAATTGTTTCGACTTTTACCGTTTGCGCAATTTAATTCATCGCATGAATATTTATGACCAATTTCAAAGATATCTTCATTTAACGAAATCGGTGTTTTTGCAAATTACCTCTTACTCGGCAGAAGGGTATTATTAGATTGGTGATTAACACCACAGAGTTATTAGAAAGTAACTGGCATTTTATTCCTGTAATAAGGGGAGACTTTGTCGTTTAGAAAAAAATAACTTCTTCAAGGAACAATATGATAATGGAAAATTTTCATGTTAGAGGGTAATGAGGAGTCCATTTTCTTATTTAAGACATTAAAATCGGGAAAATAATGATAACTACCTGAGAAACGTTGTAAACGCAATTTAATAGAATGTTCCATAAATGGATTTAAGAGCTCAATAATTTCATCGATTGAAAAAATGACAAATAATTGAAGGGTCATCTAAAGATTGAATCAAAAGGAAATAATTTACATTCACATGGAGGCTGAACATTTCCTCCATAGCTCTGAATATACATATATATAAAGTTATGTATCGAAAGAGCGGCAAACTTCTTAGGAAGAAATTAATGGTACTCAATAATAAATCAATCTAAAGTATTCCTTACCTATTCTTGGCCAGCATGAAGGCCAAAACTTGGGTTTAAAGTTTCTATAATAAATTATCATAAATAGAATGGAAAATTTAATATTTAAAGATGATACAGGATCATTGTGTGTTATCTGTCTCCATTATTCAAAGTATCCTTATCTTGAGAATGGATTTATAATGCTAAAACCGGAACGAAATGCTAAATTATCGAGGAGCCCGAATGTTCCTTAAAAAAAAGGTTAACACAAACCTCTACCTTACAATTGCGTTTATCGCCAAAATATTCATGTCGTACCTCATAAAGTCATAAATGTTGCTTGATATCAGCAAAAGAAACGCGGTTTTGCATAAGCGAAGAAAAATATGGTAGAAAATGATGAATTGTGAGAGAAAAATACTACGATTTGGAACGACCATATGACACATGAGGGAGAAAACGTTGGCCAAGTACAAAACGGAGATACGATACAATAAAGGAGGAAAGAAACTGTTAGGATAACATCCAAGAATCGCCAAGAAAATTTAAAGCATTGTAAGCATTATTTCTGAAATAAAAATGAATCAAGGGAATTGCTGAGACAACAGGAACGAGACCGAGAACCCAACTGAAGAAGAATAATCAATCATAAGTCCATAACAATAAATTACTAAACGTCCTTTCTCAGCCGCTTAGGTTTTCATTTTTTAAATTTCCTATTATAATTCTTAATCTCGGATGATCTCTCCTTCCTCGAGAACTAAATTTATTTCATAAATCATACTACCCTGCATTTTATCATTCCGTAGCTCGACTTCAAGGTTTAGCATTTATCATCAGTATTCTGAGGACGGCGAACATTATCTTTCAAGCAGTTTAGGTATTAGGCATATATATATATATAATGCTTTTGATTATTTTTCCGAGTGGAAATTAGGCCGTATTATTCTCGCTTTTAAAGTATTTTACGCATTTGTATGCAAATAAAGCTTGCCATTAAACATTCCCCTAATCTGAGACGTAATTATTACACTTTTTATCTCCTCAATAAAAATGATATCCAAGCGTCACGTTTTCACTGTCCGAGGTGATGAAAAGAAATGGGGGAGTAATAACTTCCTCATTTCTTCTTTTCGGGGCAGAGCCGCCGCCGTGTCAGAGGCAGGAACTTAATAGCACGTGATGGGGTTGGAGATTTCCCTCCTACTCCTTGGGACCTTACTCAAGACCTGGAAAGCGACTCTAACCCCCACCTCCTCCGCCATCTTCCTCATCTCACTCAACCACTTTCTCCTCTCTTTTCGAGCTTTCTCTCCCCTCCCCTTCACGCCGCCATATCCTCTCTCTTCCTCTCTTCGTTTTTCCACTCGAACTCTCCTCCTTACTCCTTTCCCCTTCTCTAACGCTTTCTTTTCTCTTCTGCCCGTCTTTTATTCTCGTCCTCTCCCTCTTCTCTCCTCCTCCCCCTCTTCTCTCTCTCTTTTCTTCTCACCCCTCTCGTCCTCTTCTACGATAATCACCAATGAATACGCTTAGCTTCTGGGTCACCGGACTCCAACGCTTTGTATCAGAGAGTTAAAAGACTTTGTGGCTTATTATAAATTTTCCGCTCATTAGAAACAGTTTCGAGCGGACTACCTTTCTGCTTGGCTGACATTGAACGATCGTGCCATGCCATTACCGACCTCTTTTTCTTTCCCCTCCACCCACCACCTGCACCCTCCGCTCTTCCCATAACCCCTCTCTGCTCCTCCCAACTCCTTAGTTTCTCTCATCCCTTCTCCCTCGGGCCACCCCCACTCCTATTCATTCCATTTTTAACCGCCTCTTCCATCCCTCTCCTCCATTTTGCGAGAGTTTCGTCTCTTCCAAATCTTCTGCCCCCCCCCCCCCCCCCCATCCGGTTCCCTGCACCTTCCTCCCACGATTCCCCTTCCCAACCCTCCGAGAAATACCCTCGAGAACGCTCAGAAATACTCCACTGCTTTCTGTACATAATTAGTTCCAATCGCTTCTCTTGAATTATTTTCTTTTCCTACCCATCACGCCTCCGAAATGGATTCCTCTTCGGGCCATTCCTTCCTTAATTGATAAATTGAAGCAGAATCACGGTTTTTTCCCTTGAGATGCGTATTATTTTTTTTGAGTTTGAAAAACCTATATGAATTAGAAATGCCCTTTTTTATCTGGATAAGAGATTTTCTCGATGGTCAGAAAGTAGAAATTCTTATTGTTGTTAAATATGGAACACTTAATGAATATCATTAAAAAGGATTTCCTTAAATAAAGTGGGAATTGCTTCTCTAAAGATCTATGAAGCTTATAAAATGAAACGCGTGAGTAATATCTCGGAAAAATAATATAATTACTTGATATATTTAATTTCGTTCGAAAAAAAACTTGTTACAAATACTAGTGTGAACTCTTCCGCTTCAAAAATCACTCCCATGGAATTCTTTTAACTGCAAAATTGTTTACTGTTTTTAATATTCACTCTTAACTATACAGTATTATATTATTTAATAATAATATTTTGTTTAATTTGTACATGTTATATTAGCTATTGACTAATCAGTTTATTTGTTTTGCATTGGCACATAATTTTTTATAAAGCTTTTCATTAGTGTTTTATATCTTATACTGCTGCCCTAGCTTTTAAACTTCCTACATATTTAATATTTGAATACTTTCAGTCAATGGTTCAGACTTTTAACATATGTATACATTTTTCGAACTTAATGCCGGCTTATAATAGAACTCTATCACTTTTTTTTGCATAAAATAGCCTGAATAAAAATTTCATTTTCATTTAGCGTTGTTTGGATACACGATAAAATTAATTTATAAAACATTATAAACAAAATTTATTGCATAGTTAAGTGTAACAACTCTATTAATATTGAGATATTAATTAACTAATCAATTAATACCGAATGGCTAGTAATTAATAAGCCATTCAAAATAATTGATATCCCAAATACTATTTGTTTACTTTCATTTTGAAATATTTTGGCACGTAGCAAATTTTTATTGAATTTTAAAATCTTTTTTATCATTTTTATTTACATTTTGTTATTTATAAGTTTGTTATATTTGAATTACAATTTTTTGTTTTGCTCAATAGTTAATTTTCAAATCCAGTTATATTTTTTAAAACCTTATAATGATAATAACAACATAATCTACACGTAATAGTAATTATATATTAATTTACTAGCAGAAATTCCCGGCGTTGCCCGGCGAAATTTGGTTCAAATCCGATCGGAATTCTAGATGATACATGGTATTTAAGAATTCACTCAGCCGCCGTTTTGAATAAAGTGGGCAGAGAGAAACAAAAACCACGTATGAATTATTTCTGGGTGTCCTCAACAATAGTACCAAATTTGATTCAAATCAATAATAGGACTTGGGAAAAAACGCGTAGTTTAATCAGTACCCGCCGTCCAATTACGGATAAGGAAGTAGTCGTTTCCCACCTTTCTCACTGTGTGTGAGATGTAGAGTTACCTGTTCTATGAGAACAGGAAGTTTATGAGAACATTTATGTTATTGAACAGTTTAGGTATCAGAACAGTTCGAAAAGAACTGTCCCGTTCTTTCTGACTCATCTCTAGATGGCAATGCATTAGAATACAAAGTTATTTTGCTTTTTGTGCAATTAATATAAAACATTTGGGATTAAAAATTAGCCTACGACCTTCCTATTTGTGAAGAAAGTATTTGTTGAAAGTTTGATTATTCTAGCTTTAACGGTGTAAAAATATATAGATGCACAATCAAACAATCTTTCATAAATATATAGAAGATTGATCTTATACTTGTATTGCAAGTGACAAATATCAAATTTGAACTTCCTAAGTTAATTTACTCGAGAGTTATCGTCGAAAAACCAAATCGATGCCCCCCAAACCCCCACTTAATTTTTTTTGCGATACACCACATAACCTATATTTTAATCTGGACCAGTCTAAAGATACGCTGCAAGTTTCATAAAAATTCGACCAGCCGTTTTTGCGTGATGCGGTAACAAACAACAAACAGACAGACAACAATTCTGCAAACCAGTTCAAACGTCTTCTTGTGATGTTAAACACACAAAAAAGTAAAACCCCGACAAAAAAAACAAATGTACAGACAGAGGTTACAATTTTATTTATATAGATTTAACACAAACAGGTTTCCCCAATTACATGTGTTGTAATCGATTTATGACAAGCACAAACGGCCATGCAGTCGGACAGGATTCTCGAACCCACGACGCTTGCGTTTGGAGCTAGACACCCTTACCACCCCTCTACCAAGACCGGCTCGTATGTGTGTTCAAGTGACATAGATACGGTTAGTAAATACCAGCTCATATTAGATAATAATATGTACGTCAATCATGTGCCTAAAATGAATTATTATTGAAAAATTAATAAGCAAAATTCGTCTTGTTAGGAACGGATTTGAATTTTCTAGTCTACCAAGTTATACTTAATTCCATGAGCTTTATCTGACAAGTATCTAGCTCCTCTTTTGATTTTAATTATTTTTTTAAATGCATGCCCCGGAACGACTTCCGTGTTGGAGATTTTGTATGAATAGCCACCCAACCTGGACGGAGAAAGACGATTAAAAAATCGCTTAGAAATAAAATCTTGTTGTTATTGTTTGTGTTAATTTAATTCAGACTTAATTGCAAAGCAGCGTTATGGTTAATAGAATCTGCTTTTTGTTGAAAGGGGATTGTTTTCCAAATTTTGGCTTTTTAAGTCGTCATTTTATACTAAGTTTATGATGAATTTACATAGTTACCATTCCTTTCCTGAACTGTTGTAATCGTAAATACCTGGATGAGTTTAAATGTGATGTTCCATATTTGTTCAAATTGCAATTTATGTTGCTTATTTGTGCATTCAGAGTAAATTTTTAAATGTTTATCGCAAAATTATTGCGCGTTAAATATCTAAAAACGAATTCTTTATCAAGATACAAACTTATCGAACACTTCGGCGAGATCCTGAGACATAAAATCATAGCCATGTCATATTGCCTAGCTATATGATATAATAATTTTAACAAATAACGGTGCATTATTTCCATTATTAAATTATGGCATGGGTCATATATAAGTCCAAATATTTTGTAACTTCCGAGAAGCGATATATTTTTAATAACATGTTACAAAATGCTCCATTACTAGAAATGATTCCAAAGAAAACCGTGGGTTATGGTAGTCCAAAGTTATTTAAAAATTAAGCCTGTTTCACTTTTAAATTTGTTCGTTTTCTATTACGTTCGCCTTGAAAGTCAAGAATAAATTTTATCCCAATCGAAGGCAGTGTACGCCAAACGCCTTGTCATCGGATGTCAACGTGAATCGTTTTTTTTACGCTCCCCTAAAACACAAGTGGTTCCTCTTCCCGTCCCCACCCACCCATTGCCCCTCCCTCCAAATCTCTCTTTCTCAAAGGGACTCGCATCTATAGAAGGGGAATGCCAATGCCTTTGAGCCGAGACCCGCGCGCTCTCTAGCGGAGGCGAGTTGAATTTCCAAAGAGGCATACCCCACCCCTCGACATGGCGTCGACAGATTGCCTCAGGGATACCGGAATCATCTCCAACCCCTCCTCCTTCAGAGCTCCAACCCCCTCTTCCTCTCCCTATCCAAGCCCTTAGCCGACAAATCCTCCCACCCTCCCCACTAGAGTATTCCTCCAAATCCTCCCCTTCCCTTACTTTCACACCCCCTATCACCAAACCCACCCACTCCTCGCCCGTTCCCTAGGGAGTATTCCAACCTATGCACGTCCGGGCTCCTCCTTTCCAACCTTGGGGCCCATTCGCGTCTCTCTCTCTCTCACCCTCTCATTCCTCTTAAGAGGGTAGGAATCGATCACTCAAAGCGAAGAATCTATGGTCCCAGTTATCTGATTCTCCAGTTCTCACCTCTCTCTCTCTCTCTCCTCCCATTTCTTTCCTGCTCACCTCTTTCTTCTCGCAAGAGAGGGAGGTGGAATTTTGGGGATTGAAAATAACAACAAGGGAGAGGTATCGCGAAATTGAATTACGTGAAGGCAAAACGACTGGGTCTCTCTAATCCGATAATTCCTCCTTATGAACCGAGAGTAATGAAATCATATCGGTTGCAAACAACAAAGTAAAGTTCGCTGCTAAAATGTCCACCTCGAATAATTTGAGCCCACGACACGTATAGTTTGAGGGGTGGTAAGGTTTTGTGTAGTCGTTGCACGTTACTGTTTTTTTTCTCGGGGAAATCGAATATGTCGTCGTTTGTAATTTTCCGTTTATTTGCGTCAACTCTCGTGGGTGGGCGTTCAGCTTCGTTAAGTCATTAATTGTTGCAAGGTTGAAATTTTGTAGCTCTTCTCCTTGAACTGGAAGATAGTTTTTGGTTTTCTCTTTATCTCACCTGCGTAGTGGATTTTTTCGGAATTTCTCAACTAATCTGGAAATTTTTCTTGTGTCACGCTACATTAATTATTATCATTTTCGTAACTTAAGCATAAAATTACAATTTTTTCAGAAATTTTCAAGCTTACTAGGCTTTCTTAAATACACGGATATTTCTTCATATACAAAGTGGATATTTGATAATAATTATTGATCAAATAAATTTAATAACAAGCAACAAAGTAAAATGTATTCTTAATGTGGCTGCACTGTTACTTGAATACTTAGAATGTAATAACACGAAATATTAAAAACCTAAACGTTATTAAATTATTCTACCTATTTAATTGCGCCTCTGTCAGCTTGTCAGACTGTCTTTGTTTATGTTATATTTTAAAAATATTTTTGGAAAGTTCTAGTTTTATCCATAAATCTTGGAGTAATTATAATTTTTCACAACATTTTTCATTTATTTCATATTTCCACGAAAATTTTTGAAATTTTCTAAATAGTTTGATGATATTCTCACATCTATTTATTATTGAAAGACTCATATTTTTTGTTAAGCTTTGTCAAACCTTATAAATTTAGGAAACTATTCTCTTCGTTCATTTGTAGGTTGTTAATGTATTTTTTAAATTTTTTTTGTGTTTAATACTTCCTGTGATTATAATTTTTATATTGTTATGTATAATGAGACCATTTTATATTATTTATTATCTGCAAGCACATGGTGTATATGATGCTATCGCTGCATATAATAACAGGGTATTTCGGTTCGTTTAAGATTGCATAATATTTTCACGATCCAAGTATCCAAAAAGCGGTGGATATGACTTTCAAGGATATTATCTTATGAGAACTTTTTGGCTTGGGATTAATATAAAACTGGAAAGTTTTTAATTTCTCATTCTCTACAATCAAAGATTTAATGTTTTAATTTCTCTATCAAACATTTATGGCAAAAATATAATTATCCGCAAGAGATATCTGATGAATACAAGTGTACATAATTAGTTCAGCTTAAAAATAACTTTAAATGTTTATGTTGATAGGGGTAAATTCAGCGCCACTCCATTTATCATACGTATGACTTTGTTTTCTTAACCAATAAGTACGTCCAATATTTCCAATTTGTTGATCGACTCGGCAAAAAATCCTCAAGCCCGCTTCGTTGAAGAAAATTTCCAATCGCCACCTTGACTTCGGCAGTTGTGTTTCAGGATCATCAATTCGAACCGATTAGGAATAGATATCATTTCTACACCCATAACACGCCTCTTCATTCCCACTAGCGGCTTGAATTCATTCCAGAAAATTACTCGATTTCCCCTCAACCCGTGCGAAAAGCAACGCTCCTCCACCCATCTCTTACAGTTATTGGCTCGGCGGAAAATGAACGATGACACACACTCGCCTCCACCTGTCTCCAGTGCCAGAGACACTTTGCCCTCGGAACCTCCCGACCCCTTCAACCACGAGGGCAAGGAATAAAATATAATAAAAAAAGGGGGAACACGACCAATCGAAACTCTCTGGGCGGCCCCTTCGGTTTAGAGTCCTCCATCGTCATACCCAGCGGAGGGAAAGGGACAATCAATGGGTGTTCCCTAGGCGCATTATTCATCCGGATGGTAGGAGGAGGAGGTGCGGAGTTAGGAGAGTGGAGTAGGGCTTAGGCGAAGGTAGGGAAGAAACGCTACGCCCGGTAAGCGGATGAAGGTTTCTGCCCGCACACCCTCCAACCTCCCCACAGAAAACCTAGCCATGTTAAGAAGGTGATCTCTTATCCCCTCCACACCCTTTGGCAGCGAACCAGAATATGAAATCCTTTCCGTCTTTTCCACTTCTTCCATCTCTCGCCATCCCGCCCCCGAGAAAAAAAAAACCTTCCACCCTTCGCTTCTTCTCACCCCTTCCAATTTTCTTTCCTTTTTAGACTTCTCTATCGCATTCTCGACTTCCTCCATCTCTTTTCCTCCCTCCCCTTCCTCTACCCCCCCTCTCTCTCTCTTCGCATACCCAACTCCCCTCCGCTAACTCTTTTTCCGCCTCTTCACCCAACTGACGTCCGTATTTCTTTGCATTTGGAGCATACATCTCTCTTATCTCGCAGTCACAGCTTCAACTCTTCTTAAACGTCCTCTTTTTCTCCCGCCTCTATCTCCCTTTCTCTCTCGGCCAAAGTTCTTTCGTCTCCATCTCTCTCCTATAGTCTGCAGAAAGAGACTTCCTATTTCTGAACTTCTTCCCTTCTTTCTCCCCCTCGAGAGTTTTTTACACGAGCGACTCTTTGTCTTCTTCTGCTTGGATTAACTCCTCCCCCTAAATTGAGCGCGGCTCCGATGTCACCTCAGGTGATCTTTAGGAGAGGTGTTAATATACCATTTAACACCGAGAGAGTTAGCGATAAGGAAGAGGGCGATATAAAATAAAAACTTTCTTTGGACTCGAATCAAGTTTTTTTTGACCATGGGAACTTTTGCTTTTATTTTCTTTGCGACAATGGTGCGATAAAGTGTCGCGTTTGCCGAATGTCGGAATTTCTTACGGAGCACGAGAAATTGAATCTTCAATATTATGACAATTATTGGCCACAGAGAGAGAATTCTGACAAAGGATAAATTTCAGGTATATGAACAGGGCTTAATTGAAGCTAAATCTCCTAATATATACGGTATTTGGCTTTAAGGAACATTTAATTTAACAAACACTCATATAATAAAGCAGTATTTTTGTGTGTAATAGTGTAGTAGAACATTGTAAACCCTAGTTGGTTACTTGAACATATTATTTATGTATTGAGTACCCATATATGTAATGTTTTTACTTGGTCTTATCGCAGACTTGTAACTTTTTGAAATATATTAATAACAACAACAGTAATTCCTTAAGAATGGGAGGTGAAATTTGGATTTATAGGACTTCGGTTTTGTTTTGATTAATTTTAGGATCGCTTCATCTATCTCGAGTGAAAACAACAAATGTTAAGATCCTCTGATGAAAAGTTTAAGAAGTAAATTAGATTGTTTATCTTTTTTATTTCATGGTAATTCTTATAAATATGATTTGATATATCATTTTATTGAATCTGGTTTCTTCTTCAGCGTGGTTTTTTATTTCAATTGCCGCAGAAAGACCTGTTTTTGAAACCATGAGAATTTTCCTGTTAACCTAATTTCATTCCAAGGATAGTTCATATTATCCTTTTTCATTTACTTTTCTAGCTTTCTCTCCACCATTTCTTTCCATATTATGTTTTTTCTCCTCCCTCGCTCGATATCTCTTTCCTTCCTATCGGTTTCTTCAGCATTACCTCTTCCATATTTTTCTTTTCCCGTTTTATTCCCTCCCTTTCTCTCCCATCCCTTATTTTCCCTACATTATCACCTTTCCTCTTATTATTATTCCCATTCCCATCTGGGTGCAGTTTCTCGACCCTGGCCACTTTCCATCTCCTCCCTACATTTTCATATCCCTCTCATCTTTCACTCCGCATCAAAATTTGTCTTGTTTCCCAAAAAAAAGAGGTGCCGGTGTAGTCATACGCCCTCCTTAAACTTTCCTCTATCTCCTATTCCATCCTTTTACCCCACCGTTCTCCTCCTATCCCTCCCTTTCTATTTACGGCCCCCACATTGAATTCCCAATAAAAATTCATCGTAAGAGGATAGTAAAGTTTGTTTCATACGCGATCGACTGTTGGGAGGTTCCAAGTACGGTCTGAGAGGTTTAAAGTTTCCGTATTGTTCTTTGTCTCGTATTTTTTCACATTCTCCTTGCCTCTCTCCTTCTCCTTGCCTCTCTCCTTCTTCTTGCCTCTCTCCTTCTTCTTGCCTCTCTCCTTCTTCTTGCCTCTCTCCTTCTCCTTGCCTCTCTCCTCCTTGTCTCTCTCCTTATTCTTTCAAGTTTCTTCTCTCCTTCTTCCTTCCTCTTTCTCGCCAATATGCCTCCTACTCCTCACGGGCCAGTGGTCGACAGAGCTGTAGAGTGGAGCGGCACTGTGCCTATGGATGCGAGAGAAGGCGGCTGGAGAAAGATTGAGGGGAAGGGTAAGGGGGCGTTGGACGGAGATGGGGTGGTCGGCTGGTTTCGTTTGCCCTCTAGGCAATTGGTGAAGGTGAAGGGGTGCGAGACGAAAGAGAGAGAGAGAAAGAGGAAAGAGGAGGAGGAAAAATTGAGGGAGAGGAGAGAACTTAGGTGATGGTGGTCCAAGGGGAGTGACTTTGACCGTTACTTTGGTGATGCTTCCATCTCCTTCGTACCCTTTTTGGTTTATTGAGCGGAAAAATGCTCTAGCTGGTCATGCAAATCCAATACAAGACTAACCTTTGGAAAATATTTTATCTCGTCGATTGTACGTAATTGGATGTTTTTCAGAAAGAAATCACGTGGTTTACAGAATATTTTTCCTTTGAGCGAACTTAAATGCATGTATTATTTTTCTTTCGTTGTACACTTTTACACGCGGTAAAGATCTAGTAGATCATTACCATACACATTTAATCTTTTATGATAACGTATAATGCTTAATAAGTTGTACGGATAGTTACCACCATGGCATTTTATAGACATTGGAATTAATATTCTTTTGTGGGAAGTCCATTTATTCAATCAAAAATATGTTATATCCACGAACCCTTAATGGTTTTAACTACTTTTAAAACATTTTCCTATGCAACCTAGTTCAAATATAATTACAAGGTTTTTTTAATATGTTGACATTTCCTCTAAATTAGTGTTTTATTTACAAAATATTGAATGATTTGTCGACTAACAGAGGGATTATGTAACTATTTCAAATGTTATGTACTTAAACTGGATACCTATTGCACAAAATTTGCGATGATTTGCAGATAAATGTGCTGGAAGTAAAATTTACACACACTTAGTGCATAATTCTAAGCACATTAGAACAGTCGGGTCATATTTTTCAATTTCTTTCGAAGAAATCTTCAAAGTTGCGATTAAAGGCAAAATTTCTTCTTTGGTTGTATAGACATCATTGTCACGGTACAAATTTCTCGTTCAACATACAGCATTGAAATTTGAACTGATGACGAGATAATGTTCGCGCCTTCGTCTAAGGAAATACACCGTAATTTTGTTGACGAGCATTCGCGGCACTGAATGACCTGCTATACGGCAATGTTTTTCGGGAGTGTGTTCCATAATGTGAGGTGGCGAAAATGGAGCGGATATTAGGGTTAGGAGGAGCCTCGTGCGTGGATGTATATATTTTTCGCTCTCAAAGTGGCCATATCTAACCATGACTTGGCCACACCGAGAGTGTAACGTGAGATAGAGGCGTAAGATGTGTAATATAAGGCGAGAGAGGCAACCTTTACGAGCATAGAAGAAAGTCAAGATGTGAAAGGGTATGCGGGATAGGAGAGGAAAAAATTGGAGATGTAAGGAAATGGACGTGTGATGCAGGGAATAAGATAGGGAGAGAGGGTGACATAAAAGAAACGGACGAAAGGAAAAAGGGGAAAAATAGACGAAAAAGGGGAGGAAGGAGAAGGGAAAAGAAGAGGGCTTGAGAACCTCAAAGGGAACTAGAAAGAAAAGAATACCTAGAGGGAATGGAATAGGAAAAAATTGGATAATGCAAGATTATAATATAAGAGATATAGAAAGGAAAAAGGGAAAGAGTCGGTGAAAGAGGGGGAAACAAGATTAGTGAGTAGGGGAAAATGCGTAAGATATGTGTGATTGTGGGAAGGGAAAGAAGTGCAGATGGGTGAGAAAAGAAGAGTAAGGGAAGGCGGAGAGGACGGAGTGAAAGGGAGGAATAAATAACCGAACATGGGGATGGTGAAGAGGCGGAGTGGAGAGTGGGCAATGTATTGGAAGGCGATGGAGAAGTGGATAAGACTTGATCGCGTCTGCAAGGATACATTTGTGGTTTTTATTTTGAAAATATGAGCACCGTCACCTAATGACGCATTTATTCTGCAATTACTTGAAATGATTCATCGCAATCATGAATAATTATAGTGGCAAATTTGTCTCAAATATTCAAGTATAAGATAATATTTTGATGCTAAGAAATCTAACATAAATTTCATGCTTAAGAAGTATAAATTAGATTCATTACATATCTATAATTTAATGCTGTTGCAAATTTTAAACACGATGCTTACGCAAAAACCAATACTGTGGATATATAATATGCGAATTAATCCAGTGTCGTTAGAATTATTCATTAATTCGCAAACTAATTCCAGCTTGAAACTAAAGATACAAATATTCGTTTGCGCAGCACCTCAATCTTTATATCAATGAATCAAAATTCTATTGTTTCCATTTTACTTTAGCGTCGAATTATGCTCCATTGATACGCAGAAGAAGTTAAAAACGATACAATTCGAGCACTTTCCTCGGATTTTTTAAATTAAAACTAATTTTAAGGGCTTACGGTACAGAATATCTATGCCTTTTCTATATTAAGGCTTCTAGTTCGTTCAAACCATTATTCTCGGATATAACTCCCCATTTCGCGAACCTGTCGCCTTGACCTTTTTGAACTTAGAGGTCCAAAGAGAGCAAGGAACACCATCAGACGCCGCCGCCTTCACCACCGGAATCCACCGCCAAGGTGAAACCTCTTGTAGCCAATGCCCGCCCTCTGTGCGGTAAACCCTAACCTCCCGCCCTATTTCTCCCTCATTTTCCCCTCTCTCTTCCCACGAATCCGGTACTACTTAGGCAAACTTGAAGAAGAAAGGTGCCGCAGTAAAGCCATTTTAATTTATTTCTCCCCTAATTCACTCGGCCGTAGAATTGGTGTTAATTTTTCGCATAAAACAGGTGTTAATGACAGATTTAATCCGCAGTGGTAGTGGTGGAAGAATACTACAGTATACAACTACTAAGGTAAAAATGTGTTAAGTTCGAATGAATAAGAAATAATCTCATAAATATTAAGTTTGAATATTTTGTAAAAATAGCAGGTAGTATATTTAAATTAAAGCGTAATTATGTGTACTGTCTGCATGAATCGAGGACCTAAAGCAAATAAGTATCTAATTAATGGATATAAATAAGATAGATTTGAAGAAAATGGCAAGAAACTAAGTTATCCTAGTAATGAAAAATAGCAAGGTTTCTAGGTACAGTAATAATACCTCGATATACGAAGTTTCGCTATAACAAACTTAGTATTTATGACAGTCGAGCCGATTCAATCAACGTCTACAATGTTAGTATACATGATGATGAAATAACTTCTCGCTCAGAACTAATGAACACATGATCTTAAGCAGTGAATCAGATTCGATGCAACGCAGTACATCTACTTTTTTCCAGTTTTGTTCGTTTCGTCAAGCGTTCCATGGGTATTGACTGTTTTCCAATTATCTTCGTAACGTCATCTTCGTTGTAAGAATTCTGATATTGTGTTGTTTTTCGCTACGATAAAGTGTTTAATTTCCAAAAAGTGACTGTTGTTAACCGAAGAATGTCATTTTACCTCAAAATGCCGAAACTAATTAAACCATGTGCAGATGTTGTTGGAGCAGTCATAAAATCACGGAAAGTTATCTCGTTAGCACAAAAGCAGTTTTGTAAGTGAAACTTTACGTACACTTTTTACTTCTAATAGTGTATCGTGATATAGTATAATACTATTTCAAAATACAATCTTTTAAAAATGCGATTAGTACTTATTAAAAGATTTATGTTATAAGATTTTAAATTATTAAGGTAGGTATTGCATCCTATTATATTAATGTTATTCGATATACCAAGTTTCAATATACGAACGAAGTTTCAGGAACGCATCTACTTCGTATATCGAGGGATTATTGTATAATCAAATTGAAACGATATAAAAACTTATTATTCAAAGGAATCTTTTTCTTTTTATTTAAAAAGCCCTTATCTTATTTGGAAGGGTTTTTATATTTATAAATGGTTATGCTTCATAACTCTTTGTTTCATTCCTGAGTACCCTGAAGAATTCAATGAATCGTTTTTGACATAGCAATTGATATAATGCATCTATCCATTCCTCAGCATTTCTATAATACATTATTTCGCTAACCCAACATTTTCATCTTCCAAAGAGTTAATAATATAGGATATAACCATCCAATTTGCTGATAAAAATAATTGGTGACATTCTCGTTCGTGCTTCGTAGGGTAACATTCCAATAATTGATCCATGATGACTACACGCACCATAAAATTTTACTGAGTAGTCATTATCAAAATTTTGCAAAACTTTTTCCGCTTCCAAATTATTAAGGATAGAAATCAGCATTGCTCTTTCTTCCTCTTTGAAAACATATATTTATTTTTAGCAAAATAATAAAAATAACTTTGAAAAACTTAAACCCAAAGTTGTTCTACTGTTTGACCATATTTTTATTCACGTTTGCAATCCTCTTGGGCTTGTTTCTATCCCCGCGATAATAATATTGTCAATTAGCAGTTTCATGTCATTAAGTCAGTGTCCACAGTTTACGTCGGAGATGCATTCTCAAAAACTGCGACGTGTAACGAAATGATGTGCAGTGAAATCTATTTTCCCGTAAAGGTTATGATGAAAGCTGGAGTTATATTACTGGCGGACATTTTGTGACGCATTTGTGCCACAAATAATACATGGTAATACTGTACATAAGTCGTATTATGTTAAAAATAAGCTAACAGAAGGAATTAATCAATTAAAACACCCTTCGGTGAAGGAAGGTGAAGGAAGGATCGTTGGTGTACAGTATCGCTAAAATACAGGTTGTGGCAGTATATATCCTGTTCAGTTTTGCCATTCATTTTTTTTTGTTAATTTTGACTCGTTAATTGAGCATATTGTGTATAACACTAGGGGTACCGGGGTCATCTGCCTGCCTGCAAGTACCGGGTACCGTCAATTGACGGGTGGAGGAATTTCTCGCTTTTGACGCCTATTTTTAATATAAATGTATTGGTTTTCAATAAATAAGACGTATTTTTGATTTTCATCCATTTGAGTCGTCTTACCGCATTAGAGCCTATTTTTTGAGCAGAGAAGGTACAATGCAAGAAAAACGGAGAGTTTACAGTAAAATACAGTAAAAGAAACAAATTTTTTTTCTCGTGGCAAAGAACACATGAGACCTATTCAGAATGATAAAATTACGTTCTTGCTTTTATCATATGTTCTGAGATATTATTTGCTTCCAAATACGCAAATAAAACAAAAAAAATTGTTTTTTTAATTTGTGGTTACACGTAAAGTTTAGGAATCACTTTTTCACAAAAAGAGGTGCAAAAAACACTTCAGATATGGCTAGTGATCACACATGAGCACTATTCCAACTGAGGTTTCGTATCGCATATATGAAATAAAACCATTTGAAAAAACACCTTTATTACTGATAATAACGCGAGATACATCATTTTTAGAGTCAAATACGATTTTTTTGCATACCAAAATACGTTATGGAACATTGTCAGATGGTGAACAATGTTCAAGCATCTAAATTCCTACATAAAAAGGCAAAAAGGGTCGAAAAATAGCCTACCCGTCAATTGACGGGTCGTGGTACTAGTAGGTAAAATATCCTATTATGAAGAATCTAAAGCGGGGAAAAAATTACAACACAGCGCAAAAAGAACATTAGCCTAAAATATTAAAAGTCAGAAAATTTAAGAAATCTACGATCAGTCGTACAAGAGTAGCAGCGCTGCGAAAACCGAAAACCGTCAATTGACGGCGCCCGATACTCCTAGTGTTAAAGCAGAGCTGCAAACCTTCTAAGTTTTGCAGTGGTTCGCACTGGATTTCGGTTTGCAGTTTATGATGATGGTTTGATTAATTGTTTGGTTCATAGTTACTTTTTGGCAGCGGTTCGGTTTAAGCAAAATTAGAAATTTATCATTTTACTTTCATCATGTGCAATGTCGTGCAGTACTGTTATAATAAAGATATACTTAATTAAAATACCACGCTAAATGTAATTAAACATTAATTTATAAACATTAGAAGTTCTGCTCTGAATATGTGAAATTTTAATTTATTAGAAAAAATACAAAATGCGTTTAAAGTAATCATTCATTAATTTTATATTTAATTTATATTTTATAAACTAATTTACATTTTCTCGATAACATGCGTCTTATATAGGAAATTATTAGAAACATACCACAGCTGAGTAATTATATCATAATCTTTACGTTAAAGTTCATTTCTTCATCCTAAATTATCCATTATTTTCCACTTACAAAGTACTTTGTAACATATTAAGTTCATTTATAAGCCGTAGATAATCCATTTCCTTTCATTTATTACATTCTGTGTGCCCAAGAAAGGAAAAATATATGTACTTATTTAGACCTTGTTTACTTCGGTTCATACGAAGATGGATTTCGTTTCTAGAATAAGAAATTTCCTAATTGGAAAACTTTCTCGTTGGATATTTCTGAAAAATTTACAGAATAAGTTGCATTAATGTGAAAATTTACGTTCAATTTTCAGTTTTCCGTCGTTTATATTTTCAGAAATATTTTTTAAAAAAACAAAATTTTGAATGGGTCCCAATCCGAACTTGTACATTTTTCAAAAATCAAATTTAAAGAAAAACAAACGGCAGAAGTACAGAAATCTACCTTACAAATTTCAGCTCACCATCTTTTACGATTTCGTTAAAATTTCAATTTAAGCAAGTGCAGAGACAGACGCCAAAGTGAAACTATGATATAAGGGCATTTAAAAACAAGCTAAAAACGCGTACTTCCAGGTATTAAATTATCTCCGTCAAATAAATAAATTATTTTTTTAGGTTTAGGTGTCTAATTTGAATGCGACGATGTACAATTTGGATGGAAAACCTTGTTGAGTCAGCGTTCGGCGAACTTTTGTGGAACACCTTCTTTTCCGACAATTTTTGAACTGAAGTCCATGTATTGATTCGTACTTGATGAATCCGGAATTTGACAAGAAATTCCGGACATAATAATATCAATTACATTTTAACGCACTGCTTGCTGTAGGAATGCTTTGTAGTTCACGTATTGTGTGAAGACACCTCATGACATTTGCCTTTACAGCTCGTGGGTACAAGTGTTAATTTAAATCGAGATCGTACGGAACCGAATCACTTTTGCAAAACGATCTAGTTCGGTTTGCGGATCAGTTAAAAATTAGTCACCGGTTCGGTTCGCGGTTCATTTCGGTTTAATGGTTCGGTTTGGTTTGGAGCTCTAGTTTCAAGTAGCTGAAAATTGTAATATATTTGTTAAAATGTTTTCAAAGCTCGTTTTGTGTTACTGATACAAAGTATCACTATCCCGTATAGTTTTCCGATAACGTAAGTAACTGAAAATGAATACATGCGGTAATAGCGTAGAAAAATCCTACTTGTGGTCATTCCTGGCATAACCCCGCACCCGGTGATTTTACTAGCATAATTCTGAAAAATTATGCGAAGATCATGCCAGTAATATAGTTTATACATGCAATCAAAGAAAATTTTGAGAACGTATACGGTGATGTATCATTGAAAGTAATTCTTCAAAGATTACTTTAGAAACTCTGTAGTTATATCTTTGAAATAAATCCGTTAAATTCATAATAAGTTTTTTCATGTCATAGTCCAGTGCTTAAAGAAGTTAGCACAAATTATAATATCAATATGTATTACAGTACTTCAAGTTGAATCACAATTTCTATGTAACACCAATAGTAAATTTTCTATAATTACTGGTGTTATTAAATGTAATTATTTATTTTCATAAAATTTATCGCTGTTGCAATGATACGATTTTATGGCATCATTTACCAAATTATAGAAAAATTGTGTTTAAACACAAGAATATGGAAAACTTATTTTAAAATTTCGTTAATTTAAATGTTGAATCATTGTCTCATTTATAAAAAAAATGAAATTTATGCATAAATACAGCCCTTGATGTAGGATATTGACAGTTGATTGTGAAATAGCAATCTGAATTTTTTGAAAAATACTTTGTTTTGAGGATTCCAACTGCAATAAATAGATGATAGGGAAGTAAAAGATATCTAAGAAACATTTGTAATATTTAATAGACATTTTAAACTACCTTCTTAAACTTATACTTAAATTTCCAAGAGATTTGAAGCAAAATGATATATTAACATTTTGAATTTGGAGTGACACGCATAAATTTTATCTCACTCATATCAGGCATAAGTGGGATATTTTGCCTAAGCGATCAAATTAAAAGAATGTTTTGGATAAATCTTCAGAGAAAACGATTCCTTTAATTATTAGCTAAATAGCGGTTCTTGAAGGTATTTACTGAAGGAATGCTTACGATGAACGAGGCTTCTCTCAGATAAATGCCCGGACTTCGCCCTAAGGAAGTCTTCCATCGTATTTCACTCTCAGATATACGTTTGTGTCCCTATAGCATAGGTGAATGATATTGCGGTGTTTTCATCTCTTCTTCTAATGGGGTGACTCCCTTCGCTTTAACCTATCCAGTTGCACACTTTATGCCTTCTTCATAAGCCAAGCCGAGTAGCACTTTCTCTACGAGGTTTCCCCAACACTGCAAGACGGCTCTCCTACGGCGTTATGCGTGTTGTGGGCCTAGCGGAGAGAGTTTAAACCCTTTTCTTCTCTCGTTTTCCTCTTCCACTCCCTTCATCCTTGGCTCCTCCCTCACTCGACCCACCGCACTCCCCCGAGGGTCACATTACCGGCGACACCTAACTCTTTTCCCGTGGGAGGGAAACACAACAACAACAACAACAACAACCCTCTTCCATCCTCTTTTACTCGGCAAGACCTCTTAGGAATCCAGGGTTAGTGGCGTGCCGTAGCGGAAAGCCTCTGAATTCCGAGCGTAAATGCCGCCGTCCCACTCCACACTCACTTCCTCTGTTGGGTACTCCCTTAGACCAAACGGCTAGCGAGCCTGGCCATGTAAGTGAAATGTTCTTTACGTTTAAGGCTGGGGTATGTCATCTTCAAGGTGTTACCTGGTCGGTAGGGAGTGCTAGGGTCGGCAAGGGGTTATGGCGGGGGGTGGGTCGAATAGGGACGAGGGAGGGAATGATCCTCTATCGTAAGTCTCATCTCTGAGCGAGCGCTAGGGCGTGTATGTCCCGTTTCGCTTCGCAAAATGGAGAGAGAGAGGGGGTGGGGTAGGGGTGGAATGGCGGCAAATGAAGAAGGGGAAGGAGGGGCTTATAAGGGGAAAAGTTTTGCCCGCGTTCTCTTTGCGGTGGAATGCAAAATACGCTCCTGAAGCATCTTCCTTTGAGTTCTTGCGGAAAGAGAAAGTGGCGCGTAAATTGTTTTCCCGTTGAGTTCAACAGTTTGAATGAGGATTTTGGTTTGTGCAAGGGTGAAAAGGGAAATAATTGCGCAAAAAAGGGAGGAATTTTGTAATTGGTTCAGTGGCATTTGATATTGAACTAGGAAAAATAAATTGCGCCCCGAGGCATTTCGATATTGTTCCAAGCAAGGTGGATTAATTTCCAAAAGGAAGAAATATTTTCCATCACGAAGATTTGCACGTTGCGAGGAAAAAATACTTCGAATAGTTTTTTAATCGCACAAAAGTTCGATTTAGATAAAGGAAGATGTATCCTTTCGAGGAAAACAAGAAGTTAAATAAGAACCCGAGATAAAATCTGCTGAAAAAATTTATATTCGTGCAGCGATATCATTAATATAATTTAAGTTTACATTGAAATCTGATATTAATTAATTTAAATTAATGAAGTTAAATTGGTTGATGAATTCTAATCCAAATTTTTATATTATCAGTATCCCGTTCGTGTATTTATATATGAAATAAATCCAATCTGTAAAGGAAAATGAAGTACCTTTAGGTATTACCATGGAATTTAGTAATAAATTAGTCCATGTTATATACCTATTTTCAATACAAAATCGACATATTAAAATTTACTTAGAAGAAGCAGGTATGGTATTTAACCTCGAAATAAATTACTTGAATACGAACCTGATATTATTATAAAGTCTTGTCCTGATCCTTCAGTTTTCATTATTAATTAGTTTTTGTCAAAATAGAACTCGTGCAATGCACGAGTTCTATTTTCTAAGACGCGCGCTGTTCGTTTACTTTGCTTTCGATTAATTCCGAATTATAATATAATGATTGGCATTAGGTAATAATTATTCAGGACTTTTACCTTGATTTATTAACATCCTGGATTCAGTGCGTAAATGTCCTCAAGAAAATAAAGGGACGAGACAGCCTAAAGCCTCTTCACCGTTCACTATTGAATTTTTATCCTTTAAGAGAACAAATCCCGTCTAATATTTTGGCGACAAAGCAGTTTAATCGAGCGGGTCCCCATGAGATCATTGGGCCGCCGCACGTACCCCCTAAAGGGTCTTCAAAAGATAGAAGAGAGAGAGAGCAGGAGAAAGGGTGGCGGTCAGCGGCCCGTGGTGCCGTCTCTCCCACTCCCATTTACCGCGCTCCGCGTCGAGTCTAAAGGTGTGAAAGGCCAGCCGTTGCGCCGTCGGACGATGGTGAGGGGGAACGAAGAGATTGGAGGGAGGGTTAACCCTTGCACCTTACACCGTGGCCCGCTCCTCTCTCTTTCTCTATCCCCGCTCCCAACGCGCGCGCACACACACACGTGGGGACTCGGTGCATGAGTGGTCGCTTAATTAGGTTGGGGTCGAGGGCCCGGGGCCTCTCTCATTCCTCGTAGCCAGCCATTAATTATTTGCCGTGCGGCCTCCATCGGGCAGACGCCAGAGCAGGGCTCCCGTACTGCCTCTTCTCACGCTGAGAGAGGACGATGAGGAGCGAGAGGGTGGGTGGAGGACGTAGGAAGGTGGGGGGAGGGGGCGATCGCGTTAAATAGGCTCCCCTTATGGATGGGAATCACCCCCAGAGGGAGAGCTGGACATGACGGGTAATCGATCCGCCTCTGCCTGCGCACGACGCTTTTCAATTCATTCCCTTCCCCCTCCATCCCTCTCTTTCCACCCCTCCTTCCCGCTAACACTTCTAACCTACCCCTACCAATCTCTAAAGGCCTAAACCTTCCTATGTCCCACCACAACTCCCCCTCCCCCCCGTCAACGCACTTGAAACCATTCAAAGATGGACGGGTGGCGATGGAGGGAAGGGGATTCCATTTGAGGGAAGGATTACGGATTCCGCCGCGCTTGTTTCCCTCCCTCCCTCTTTCCTATTTCTCGACCCTTCTTCCCTCTCTCGGTTCTTCTCTCTTCCTCCGCGAATCTCTCTCCTTCCCATTCTCAACCCTTTCCATCTCTTTCTCCTCGCTTCAAGGGTCCGCAATCCATCCGGCTCTCGGATCAACGCAACACGCCAGAGGCAGCAACTTTTCCGCCCCACCAACACCCCATAACCTCCTATCCCATCGGCCTGTCTTCCTTCTCCCTCCTCCTTCCCCCAGGGCCATTCCCTACTCAACTTCCCCTCCTCTCCTTCTTCCTCATCCGACACAATTCTCAAATCTTTATTCCTTCCTCCCTACGAAATCTTTTTTCTCTCCACCCACTCGCTTTCCATCTGTCCTTTTCCCTTTCTTCCATTTTCTCCCTCCGCTGCCAACCTCCCTTTCTTATACCTCCGTTCCCATATTTACTTTCCTCCTATATCCCCTTATATTTCTCCTTACCGTACATTTTTTATTCTCCTCATTCGTTCTCCCTCTGCGGCATTCCTCCCTCTCTTCCTAACCCCTACGTTCAGTATCTCCCTACATACCTAACCCTCCCTCCCTCCCTCCCTCCCTCCCTTCCTCCCTCCCTCATCTAACGACACTATCTCCATCTAACTCTTAGCATTTCCGCAGGTTTGGTGGGAAAGGGATTGGGGTTGGTGCGGGAGAAGGGACCTCTTA
Organism: Uropetala carovei; assembly: GCA_036926305.1. Lineage (NCBI taxonomy): Eukaryota > Metazoa > Arthropoda > Insecta > Odonata > Petaluridae > Uropetala > Uropetala carovei. The sequence goes on from JAXCHB010000087.1 coordinate 116,765, forward strand.
TGAGACTCTTAGAGAAACAAGGGCGAAAAGGGAATATTTCCTTACTTCTGCTTCCCTCGCAATATCTTTTCTCTCCTCCCATGCAAACACATGCTTCCCTCTCGCACTCTACTCTTCTCTCTTCCTCCTCGTCTCCACGGGTGAATAAATGTTCTAGGAACGGAGAGGGGAGGAGGAGGCGACGCGGGGGTTCTTTAGAGGTGGTCTCAACGTCGTGAAATATGTTGCCGTAAAGGCGGTGTATGTCTTATTTATGGCTTATATATACATTAAAATGTCATACGTGTGAAATGGAGGTCATATTACGGTTTGGTTTTTCCATTAGTTTGTTGTGGTTTTTTTCCTCGTCTATCTTCCCCAGTATATTGAAACTTTTTTACCTAAAAACAAATGTAAGTGCCTCTCTAACAATAATACACAGAATTTGGCCTTAAATCTGTAGGACTAACATTTTTGATCAAATAACATTAAGTTTACGAAAAGAATAACATTTCGATGTGATTTACACACATACACATATATATGCACTATATAATTCGAATTTATTGTATTTTATTGTTTGCGTAACTCTTCTAATGAGTGTATGTTATACGGTCCTGCCAGTATTTAATTATACTAAATTTTTACTGCCTTGAATCAAGCGTATATGAATAATCGAACGAGTGTCTAAAAACAGTACAACTTTTAAAACCATTAAATAGGAGATAATTATTTCGTGTACTTTCATTGAGGTTTTAGCAATCCGAACAGAATTCTCATATGATCCTAATTGTATTTACGCTTGATAGACCTGATTACGAGGAAATAGGGGTTAATTGAATGCTTATATCAAAGACTCTTTGAGGTAAAATGGATGAGAGAGTGATGAATGGGGAAGCTGGATTTTCAAGTCAGTTTAGTAAAATCGCCCACGACAGACATTCATTTACCTCTTCCACGCAAACAATTTATTTATTTATACAATAAAATTATTTTAACCACATGAATGTACATGCGTACTCAATCAATATTGCAGAAAAACTTGTAATCATTCAAACTTAAAACATCTCAACACAATTAACCTTATTACACTTAAAATTCCTCCATCTCAAACAATTAACCACCATCTCACATTAATCCACTCTCTACTCCGCGCATAAAATCGTCAATATAAAAAACCGGAAAAAAATCGCCCACTCTTCCTCTCACGAACCATTCCTCTCGCTAACGTCCTTTTTCCTCTCGGTGACATCCCTTCCCCGCGCCACCCCCTTCCTCCCCAACTTCCGCTCCTCCGCCCTTCCTCTCGAGGCTCCTTTCCCTGCCTCGGAAGCCCCCTCCCCACCCTGCGCCCCTCCTAACCCCATCCTACGATCCCTCTCCCTTCGCCATTATCCTTCTCGCTCCCGCGTCTAGCCAATGCGTCTCGCAGATTTGCATGTGAAATTAGCTCAATCCCTTTTCCGTCGGAACGGCTGGAGGAGAGAAATATAATGCGATCCATTTAAGGAAGCGTTGATGATATTAGGATTCGATTCGGGCCAGATTCCTCGGAAGCACTCGTATGGAATGGATTTTTTTTATTCCACTCGAATTCCCCTCCTTACCATATAACCCGATCTCAATTCCACGTAGTGGTTCTAGAGGGAAGCGTGTTATTGGAGGAGGCCAACAAGTCGTGTCACTTCCATCCCCGTCGTTAAGAGTGCTCCTTGCGCCAACTTCCACCTCCCTCCACCTTTCTCTCCTCTCCCTAACCCCCTTCACTCGTGACCTCACATCCTCCGAATTTATTCGCCCGAAATTTCTTCCATCCCTTCCTCTGAAGGCCTTGCGTAAATTTGAGACTTTTATTTTTGTACTTTTACGTATACTATAAGGACTTTTGAGAACGACTTGATTATGATGAACGCCTCTTACAATATCAAATAGTTCTCGTTATTTCTGCCGTAATAACGGTTAAAACAGGAATTACTTCCTATGGGTTTGATTGTTTTAATATTTTATATGAAATCTCTCCCACAAATGTAATCAGTAATTACACCGATTTCTTATTTATATTAAATTGTACCGTAAAAGACTGGCTTTTCGAAAGAAATGTAAATTGTCCGCTTTAATTGCCCGGGGCTTATTTGTAAGGCCGCAAAGGATTGCCAGACTGTTTCCATTTACCCAACCCCGCAAACTACGTCTGCGTTTGTTTGCATAATCTCTAATTAATCTTTACTTAACCGCACTTAAGTCGCGAGAGGCCTATTCACGTTTGAATTTTATCGAGTTTGAAATTTTACCCGTTTTCACAAATTAATACCGTGGATTAAACTTCTATATGGTTAGTGGTATGTAACAGCCTATAACTCAATACTAAGCAATTTTAATTATTTTTCCATCCTCCACGGATGAATAAATTTAACTCGCTTTAAATGGGTTACTAAATTTCATAGGTTCGCATTAATAAATATTTAAAGAAATATTTTCAAATTATATGTATTTTTATATTGTGCTTTGTCTGACCATTCTGTTGTAAATCTCTTCGAAAGTGAATTATCGAATTATGGCTGTAATGCAATTTATAGACTGTGTAATTGCAATAGCAGTAAACACTTTGGGAAAACCGTTTACCCATTTTTACACAAATCAGCCGTCATCAGTGACGGTTCAGCATTAATAGAGTCTCTCGAAAACTTTTTATTGCTGTTGAATCTGTACAGTTTATCAGGAGTCTCTCTGGGAATAAAATATGCCAACAAGGCTGTTTTCAGCAAAATGATTTTCCCCGTTTACATTTGCTGCCATCCCTCATAAACGTGAAACGAACTAATTGCAATTTTGAGGCCAAAACGGCAGTTCAAATGCACGATCTCATTTAAAATTCAAATATCCAACGCTTTGATCGAGACAAATATTGAAATTATACTTTCACCTCGTACGTCAATCTACAGATTAGTGACGGTAGGGAATTTTGACCCAAAATTCCTATTTTGTTGGTCAAATGTAGGTTATGCTTAATATACACACCAATATAGAGTATCATCAGTAATACATTTATCAGGCGCATAAAATTCCACTCCTATGGCAAACTTCCGCCTCATCGCAGCCGCGTCCTTCTGTTATACACGCACTTCGCTTGTTCGATAGAGAGAGAAAGCTCGTATGCATTGTTTAGCGAGCCGCAGGAGAATTTGTTCCTTGTCCATGACGAATATTGCTTTCCAATCCTCTAATTTGGATGTAATTTTGTCTTCCTGTCGGGAGGATTTCACGGCAACAAGAGCTAACCTCTCTCGACGACCAATGCTCCATCACGCTCGATCGACCAATGGCCGTTTCAAAGCGCGACTCGCGACTATCCTAGCGTGAAGTGGATGTGTGCTCTGTCTCATTTATTAATGCGTCAGTGAGGGCGAGGGCTAACGCCGCGCTCCGCCGCGTATCTAGGGAATAAATTGGTAAACGGCCGACAGAGTGCAGCACTATCTGCACCGAGACATTCAGGCGGGATGCTTTGCGTCCGTTCCGCATCCCGTCCCCTTAGTCTCCTCTCACACTCTTCCTCTCCCTCCCCCCCTCTCTCTACCTCTCTAACACTCGAATCTACATATTTACCTATCGTTATCACCGAGGACGTACGAAAAACATTTTTGGTCCTTCCGGACAGTAAAATACGCCCGGCTATAAAGGTAGACAGCAGCCTTATTTTCACTTCTAGGCGAGCTATGCGAATATCTTGAGGAAATAATGGAATATTTTTGTGGAATTTGGTGGGAAAATTCTGAATGGTTCTACAGGTAAATTTTATTAGAACTTGTTTATACTATATATCTGGCGTGATGAAGATCGGTCTGTTTAATGACTCTATATTTAGTGCAAGAGGCTTATTACCTTTATTAGATACGACAATCATTCCAAAATATTCGTGAGATATAATTAGACCATATGTAGGTACAAATGTAGGTATTAAATTTAAATTATGAAAATTCAAAATATTACATGTTCTTGACATATGAAAGAAAATCTCACTTAATGACCAAGTTATAAGTCAATGTAAATATTTAACATTATTTTAAATGCCGTCATTCGGAAATATCTTCATAAATAATAAACCAGTATTCACCAACACTCTTACTCACATCTTCCCAAATCGTTGTAGGCTGATCGATTCAAATAAATCGATCGATATTCGGCGGCAAAAAATAACGGTAACATTTCCAAATTCCATCCCTTTCCGATTGCGACCGCATGAGCGTCACGCTCTTAAGGTGAAATAAACTGGATTTAGACCCACTTCGATTTCAAATGAATCGTTTCCTATTTCTTTCTTTCTCTCTTTCGACAAATAGGTACAAAAAAGTTTCTCGATTTTATTTGCTTTCATGATTTCAATAAGATAACTTCGTCAAAACCACTGTTTGCATTGGTTATCGGAGGGTTAATCCTTTGTGGAGCCGAGGGGAGGGAAAGCGAGTGACTGCCCGTCTCCAACCAAACCGAAAAACCAAAATTTCTCCAACCCCAACTTTAATCCGCCTGGCCGTCTCCCTTATGTATTTTCCCCTTTTTAAATTCACTCGCCATTCAACCGACCGCACGCTCCATTATCCCCCTCCTTTGCGCCCCTTCCCATCCCCCATCCTCCCTTCCCCTATGTTGCCCTCTTCTCCGCAATCTCCCCTCCCACCCCACTCTCCGCCTTCTCCTGAACCCGGTTCCCCTTTCCACCGTTCTCTATTTCCCCCTAAATCTCCCATCCTACCAAACCTCCTCTTTCGCCACCCAACTTTCCCCTCCCGCTAAACTCTCCCTTTCCATCAAATCCCTCCCTTCCCTTATATCCCCCAGCTCACCGCTAGTCCAACCTTTTCCTACTTTTTGCCTATTTTTCTCCACCCCACTTATTTCCCCTCCTCTCTATCCATTCTACTCATTTCGACCAAACACATATTTGCCACCAAACCTTCTCCTATCCACCTAACTTCCCTACCTCCATCCAACTCTCCTCTCTCTCCGCCTTCCCATTCCTTCATCACTTCCCGCCTAACTTTCCCCGTTCCACTGACATTTCGCTTTCCCTCCCCCCCCCCTACCCTTTCCTATCTACTTCAACACCTCCTCTCCCCCTAGCCGCCTCCTTTTCACCAAAGCGTCATCCTTTCCAGCGAGCCTCAACCTTTCCTCGCTATATTTTTCCCTCCCATCCAGCCTTGATTCCTTTTCACCCAAACCCCGTTCCATTTTTCCGCCACTCTATCCCACTGGACCTTCGGATCGAAAGAGCCGTAGACACACCAGGTGAGTGGATGGGTGCAGCCGCCCCTTTCCGAGAGTCGTATCGAAGCAGGCAGGCATTGCCCGCTGCTACACACTCATGCCAACGGCGGTGTGCGTTTGTGTGTATGTGTGTGCATGTGCGCGACCAGCCTGAAATGGGGCGGTCATTCGAATTGTGCGCTCCTCACAATTCTCCGTCTTTCTCCCCCCTTCTCCCCCTTCTCCCCCCCCTCTCTCTCTCTGCTCTTCTCCTTTCCTTTCTAAATTTCTCTCCCCCTTAATCTCTCTCTCTCTTATTTTCTTTCTCTCTCCTCTCCGACTATTATCTTTCTTTCTCTACCTTTCTCTCCTCCATATTTAGCTCCCTTCTGTCTACCTCTATTTCTCTTCATCTCTACTACTCTCCCTCCCTCCCTCTTTACCTCTCTCCATCTCTAACTCCATCATTCTATCTCTAACTCCCTCCCTCTCTTATCTCTCTACTTCACTCTTCCTCTCTAAATCTCTCCATATCTCTCCCTTTCCAACTATCTCCCTCTTTTCCGCTCTCCTCTGTACCCCCTCTCCAACTCTCCCCCTCCCTATTTATCTCCTCTCCCTTTCTCTATATCTCTGCCTCTCTCCTTCCCTCCTTACCTCTCTACCTATTTCCATCACTACATTTCTCTCCCTCTGTCTACCTCTCCCCATCCCATTCCCACTCTTTCCCTCTCTTTCTCTATCTCCCTCTCTCCACGGGGCAATGGAAACGGGACAAGCGAAGTAAAAAAATCTCCATCGACAGAGAGAGGGAGTAATAGTGAGGCTGAAGAGTGGAGAGAGAGAGACACACACACACACAAGAGGAATTGAATGCCGGCCGCCATTTAAAACGCACTCGTTCCCGTATGGGTTCGAAGCTTTGGTAATTGTGGGACGTCGTCATTGGAGCCGGGTAGCCGCAAATGGAATACGGGCCATAATTCCACGGCCCCTGACCCAAAGCAAATTAAAGTGCCAGCGGTCGTGTCTGACTGTAGTAGCCGCCGTCTAGTTTTTTCCTCTCTTTTTTCAACTGGTTTCTGTGATAGATAATTCTAGTCCAGCGGAATCTGTAAAAGCAATAAACGCTTTCCGTTGCTCCGTCATGGGGGATAGAAGTAGTGCAAATTAAGCTAGTTTCTTTTATTCGAGATCCTTAACTTAATTGTCCGACTTGATGTATGGCGGATATTTTTGAATGGGGACCGTTTTAGAAATATAAATGGGTCACCTCGCTCACATTTGAAAACTCGACATCAACTTCGGGACACATTCAGGCTATCAAGCATGTGTGGATGACTTGTTCGCGGTAGATCGTGATTTGATTGCTAGCGGTGGAAAAAAATCTCAGGTTGAATTCAATTGCGTCCGGTATTCGATATAATGTTTCTGTTTAAAAATTCAGGTAAAATTTAAAAATGCCAATAGAAAATGTTATCATAAAGTTGAACTTGTAAAAAGTATTTGTGGAGAGTTCTTACTAAGCGAGCAAGAAGTTAATTCAGTATTTAATATGAAAATAATAATAAATACATATCAAGTTACTAAATCTAATACCGACGAAGTATTAATTTTTATCTACAGGCATTTAAAAATAATTAAAGCTATAGCTAAAGGCAATTTCGTTCATTTTTTGGCATAAAATAAAAGCGTCGTTTATCATGAAGCTAAATTAACATGGGGAAATACCATGCGTTTAAACTGGGAAAGTAGGTAATTGATTGTAGCTTATACTATGGACGTTGTTCATTTGTTTGGTATAGAAAAAATCTAACTTATCAGTAAGCCATTGAAAAGTGAGGGGATAACACATGAACTGAATAAATATTTATTTACTACTGCGGGTAAAAATAGGGTATCTTAATAGGATAATATCGAAGAGTACTGTAGTCAGTAACGCACATTTAGCGTTCTTTAACTTCGTTTATTTATGTGCGGGGATAACTCATTCATAAAAGTATTGGGAAAAATATTTCGCGAAATTATAATCGTTGAATTAAAGAATCATATACCAAGAATAGCGACATTATGTATGGAATATATTCCAGTGCATAAAACCGGTATGTAGTTATTAGGTAACTGATGATAATTAAAATTTCTTCTTCAATAATGTTCAGGTCATTCGTAATATAATGTTGCGGACGCGTAAAACAAAATTTTAATATAAAAATAACGTGAAAGGTAGAGGTAATTCAATAGAAATTCCAAATAACAAAGAGTTTAATAACAGAGCGTTAACGATGCTACGATTCCAATCCTTTATGTTATGAATTGCATTTAATTCGAGGCTCATGAAATGGCGAGGTTCCCCAATTATAGAATAAAAACGTCTTTTATCATAAAGCTAAATTAATACACATATTTATAAACACTATTTTATCTCAGCATATAGTTATGAGTTGTTATTTTATAACTCATATAAACAGCTTGTATAGGGTAATTAAGCATAAGCGAATTATAGCTTTTTTCTATTGGTAACTCTTTCCTGGTTAAGCTGCTGAATAATTGGTCAGGCTTACTGCGGTCAATGTTCTACTTATACCGAAGCCTATAGTACTAGGGGGAAAATGCCACACACGCAAATACACGCTGAACCGAGGAGAAAATCCTAGTCCCGGGGTTAGATTAACCTAACAATATCCCTTTAACTTTAATCGGATAAACGGGGCTATCAAATTTTCCCCGTATCCCCTGATTACGCTCAGATAAAAAAAACGTTATGAAACTTACAAACCGCCAACGTTGCGCTTTAAACGACTAGACTTATTTACCTCGCCACCTCCTAATCCTTTTTATCTAGATTAATAAATCTCGTCGATATCCCTAGTTTTTTTTTTAAATAAAACATTCTGAACCCCTCCGTATCCATTTACACACGGATTAGAGACAGACATTCGTCTTTCCTAAGCCTCGATACAGTTACGTTTCTTGCAGTCGCGAGCGGAGTCTCCGGAACAAGGGCTGAGTGAAAGAGTGAGCGAGCGGGTGTGCTGGTGGGTTTTCCGGTGGGTGAGTAGCGTTTGTATGCGGATTCGTAGGTGAGTGGGGGTCGGGGTGAGACGCGAGAGGAAGGGTTTCTGAGGGATCAGGATCTGATAGGACTCGGTTAGGGCAAGCCGACAGAGGATGAGAAATTACTCCCCTTAAATTAATCACCCTAATGGGGTGGTGAGGAGAACAGCTTGCTTTGGAGACTCGAATCCATAGCTTCTGTGTACCGATGAGACCGCGTCGTGTCACTACCGAACTCAAGATTAAAGGAGAAACTCACCTCCCCTGTCTTTGGAAGTCTGATTGTTGGCTAAACCATTCCCTTGGGACATACATCCATCTCCTTTGGGTTCTTAAGCGCCAACCGGTCGCGAGTTACGCCACCTCCACCTCGTGCTCCGCGCGCCTCATCCCTCTCCCGAACACCTCACCTGATCTCAAGGTATAGGGAGCGTTCTTTCGTCGAAGGTCATTAGCTAAGAAAGTCTTGATTCCTGAGAGAGGTCTCTCCACCATTGCCTTACCCCATAAATAATTGCATGTGAATTTTAACTGAGAAAACTTCTCTAGCTACACACATCAATCACCCTAAAAGGATCATCCATAAAGCTTGAAGCCGTTGACATTGCGGTACGTCGTTCCTTGTCATTGACTAATTGGATATATGCCGAATGGAGGGCTGCGTGCTCTAGTAAATGTATGCATACATCCCAGGTTCTTAAATTACTTGTGATCCTGGAGTTATTTAAGCTTAAATTTTTCGAAACTCTTGCATGCAATGTTTTATTCTTTACTCTGCTAATTTTTAACGCTAACTGTGAGACAAAATTAAGTATAGATGTTACTAATAGTCGTTTAACCGATTATAAAATATAACGTTTATTAAAAAATTGCGTTATGACAATTATAAAAGGAAGTAAACATTTTAAGGTGGTATGCGCAAATAATTGTTTGCTTGAAAACTAAAACGTATTGCACTTAAAATCATTTATCGAAGAGTATATTTTAGATGTTACATTTTTCCGCCTTATTGATTCCCTTTAGGAAACCCCTGCCCTTCACGTATCCAGGAAACTCTATCTCCGTACGATACCTTCCATGCTCAAAATGTTTATTCTTTTGGAAAAGAAATGAATATAGTAGAGTGATTGAGAGGGATGGAGTGAGTGGGGTGGAGGGTTTATAGAAAGATCGTAAGAAGTGAAGGGAAACGGGAAAAAGACATAGGTGGGGAAGAAGAGAAAGGAGATTAAAAGCAGAGGAAAAAGGTTTATCAACTACGAACTTTTTATTATCATCATCATAAGCCTTTTATAAACTTACATTTATCCTTCGAAGAAAATATTTTTTGCACAAAAATGTTATGACTCTAAAAATTAAATAATTCCGAATATCTTTTTTAAATCTCGGATGTAATTGTTTCGTTTGTATCGTGTTTCCCATTAAAGTCGCATCATGTAAAGCACACGGCCCTCGGACTCGTAATTGTCTTTACGCAAAGCTTCTCTGCCTTGGCGGACTGCAGCCGCGTTTTTATTCCATTAAAAGTTTTGCCCTAATGGTAGGTTAAAAATATGAAGATTGGATTACTTGACCGTTCACATCGTAAAATCATGCAATACGTCTAAACAGCTTACAGTATACATTCGAGGATCTTCTGAATTAATTATAACATAAATTCGCCCTACTCGCACTAATGGCCTCCTACATCAGAGCATCGTATCTCTAGCCTTTTGACTATTATCTAATTATTTAGTTCGATATACCCTTTGACAGCAAACTCTGTAACACTTGCAGCATGAACAACGTATGCCCCTTTATTCGATGGAAGTGCTATACTGGTTTAAGTGAGTTAAGTTTGTCGTAATATAATAAATTTCGAGCACGCCTTTCTATGCGTGGCTTCAGTGTTGAGTTTATAAATACATTATGTAACTTTATTACTGGTACGCTTCAGTGTGGTCAGTTTGTAAATATGACTGGAGAATTAAATATATTATACGGTTTTTTCATTAATCCTTTGATTCGGCGCTCTGTAAGATAGATTTCATTTCACTGCACACAGACGTTATCTCAATCTTAGCGGTACACCGAATAAAATTATCATTATTATGTATAACTTTTTATCTATAGGTTATCAAAAGCGATGGGAGAAAATATAATATTTTCTAATAGGGTTTGCTGAAATTCTATCCAAATAAAGGTTTAATCTTTGTGAAGTTATTTAATCTCAAAGCCGTTCGTGTACGATATTTAGTTTAATTTAGGTAACAATTCAAAGATGAAAATTTAAAAAAATAGCGTGAATTCCTCTTATAATGAAGGAATATAATGAAAAATTTCAGGCCGAATATATGTGTAAATATTTATTTCTGTTATCATGATAACAAATGAAAAAGTTGACGTCTCGATCTTTTTCAAAGAATATTCCAATAAGGCAACAGAGATAAATTAACAATTACAAAATATTTTCATTTTAACTTTACTGAATTCACTAGTTTACTTTAATTGCTAGGTTGAATTTACTGCGGTAAATAAATACTTTATTGTCGCAATCGAAATGGTTTAAGAGTTGGAACTTAGCTAAGCGTTAATTCATAATGCCAACCAAAATAAAAATAAATCCATGGCTTATTGTGAACATTTAATGACTCTGACAAAATAAATGAGGAATATCATAAATTATTTTAAGCATAGATTTGAACTCTTTAATATCTTAAATAATTTAAAAGACCGCTTACTTTGGTCAAATTAACAAAATACAAAAATGCTGTAGGAAATATAGCCTACAACTACCTTGCCGCCTAAACGAAACAATAAAGAAATGTGTGCTTCATTTTTAAGACGGAATTGCTATAAATATTTTCTCATATAAATGCATTGTATTCGCAATTACGTACACAATGAGAGCTGCCGCGGTAGTAATAACTTCTCATATAAAAACCAAAAGTAATATCGTCTTTTCGTATTCCAAACTAAATTTGGGGTAATTCTGAGATTACTCCATTTTTCTTAGAAATACAAATCATCTTCTCTTAATTTTACGTAAAAAAACTGTCTCGAGTTTGTATCTCAATTTCAATCAACATTAAATTACAGTTCAAAAATATCATTCGCTCGCTCCATTAACAATCATATGAAGAGGAACAGCTCCTAAAATCGGACGTGTAACTCTCTTCTGAGAATTTATGTTTTTCTGTGTACAGTACCTTTTTTAACAATTCATTCAAGCTGGATCTTTAAAAAAATCGTGACGGACGGACGGGAGTATTATATAACTAGTGTAATTGCTAATCAAAAATGGCGTTTGGGCATGAATTAAAGTACAGGCAGTCCTCGCACTCACGACACAATTGGTTCCTGAAAATCGCGTGGCAAGTCGAAGCACATCTTTTCATAAGAACAATGTTATAAAGTGTGGTTACTTTCCTGACTCATCCGCCAGATAATATATACTTTTACAAAACCGATTCAATATTCTGCCAAGGCAAGCATTTATTATTTGAAAATTCCACAGTTTCATAGCCGGTATCCAACTGAAAACACAAACAAGTATCTCATCAGTTGTGTCTATCATCCAACATTTTATGAGGAAAGTGGAATGTTGTGGATTGGTTATAATTGTCCGCGGACCGACGATTGAGAAACGCTGGTTTATAAATTAAACTAGGGGTGATGGTTTGGGAGAGATTTTCAGGCGATCGTGCACGGAAAAGTAATGCCGACACATCAAGTAAGAGCGGTAAGCGAAAGAGCTTTTTTTTACCTCATTCTGAAGTGGAGTCGGAGAGAGCAAGAGAAAAAACGGTATCGGAAGTTTTCAGGTTAGCTTCATTTATGTAGTACTTTCGATGTGTCTTGATATGAAGTCTCGTTGAATTACATTATGGTGTGTTTTGCGTGCCGTGTCATTGCATGTCTTAAACATTGTTGACCGAATTGGTCTTAAGCCGTCAAACATAATTTCGGCAACACCGAGCGTCGCAAGTGTGGAGCGACGCCTTAAGGCCGGCCGCACACTGAGTGCGACAAAACGGTCTTAGACCGTCGAAGACAAAGAAATGTTGTCAGAGAGAGCCGGAACGGTTGTCTTTGCAGGGTTTTAAATGGCACTGCCGCACACTGCATCTGACAGTCGTCTAAGACGGTCTTCGACACGTTTCGACGGTTTTCGACCATCCGACATTTGTCAGACGGTGAACCCTGTCACGACGTCGTACGGTTCGACACCGTACGACAAAACGCTGTGCGCATGCGCAGTCTCTTTCCCTCCTCACGCTCTCCCATCAACAAACGTTGTCTTGTAGTATGTTTGCCGACTTTGACGCAGACAGAGTGGTTTTGATTCACGGTGGCTGCAGAAATTGACGCAGATAAACTATTGGTTTTAGTTCAAGCAAGTCCACCTGGAGAAATAATCTTCCTGAAGTTGGTATTTTTCTTCTTTGTCTTCTCTCCTACAAGCTCCAGAAGGCAAAAGAAAACTATCTACACTCATTCGAGTAAAATTATGAAATTTCCTTTCATCCTGCATCATTTCCTTCAGAAAACTAGAGATGTCCCTTTATTCGTTGATTGGATGAACCCAGAAAGAACGATTTTTTTTACTCTCTTCCTCAGCACACAGAAGGTAATAAGACACAACCAAAATTTCATCGTCAAAACTGCTCGCCATCTTGGTAAAAACTGCAGAAAAATTCCGATATCGACATCTACCTGAGACCGTCTTCGACATATGTCAAAGACCGTCTAAGACCGCTTTAGACGAATTGTCGTACGACAAAATGACAGAAACAAAGATGTCGTTGCTTTAGACAGTTTGTCGCACGCAGTGTGCGGCCAGCCTAAGTCCGGTGCATGTTCCTTAATTTGAAAACGTCGTAGGTTCGGGGCGTGGTAAGTCGGTAACTGCCTGTATTGAGTTAAAATGAAAACACTTGAAGAATTTTGCCTTATCTAAGCGTTATTTCAAAAGAGCAACTTTTATATGCCAACATTTAAGGAGGCTTACAAAATAATTAACTATATTTTTATCATTATACGAGATGTATCGTACTTTGATGATGTTAAATGTTATATGATAAAGTTAAATTTTTCGGGCCATTTCCTTAAAACTTAAAAAAATCAACAACTTGTTTGTTGCTATCTAAACAGAAGGAAAACTAAATTGTATGCCAATTTAAAAGCGGAGTTATACCGAATAATTGCAATATAAAAAAGCTGAATTTCTTTAAAAAATTAAATAATAAATTTTAATATAACATTTCAAAATATTTTTTAAAATTCTGATGCAACTATATTAATTTCTTTCGTTACAACTTACGCTAATAACTATGCCATATACTAAAAAATCCAATCATAACGACTTTAATCTGCATAACACAATAAATAGCTTTCTGCGCCATATAGTGGTTATTTATACAAATTTCTAAATCTAATATGATGTAGTTTAACCCCATTAAGATAGTTACAATAGGGTTGCTCTTAATGATGACACTGTGATGGAATCACAAACATAGCCAATTATTTATATATGTATTAATTGGCAAACGAACAGGATTTTTTTCGTTACACCGGATTCCTTTTTTCCCGTCTAGATTCTTTCTTATTCCACGCTATACATTTCTGTCTAATTGCCTCTAAACTTCCAACCTCACGGGTCACTGCAACCTTTTTCATTTCACGACACACTTTTAATTTCGCTCGGTCCTCGCAGCACGCCGAACTGAACTCCGTCGGTTTCCGTGAAACATTTTTGTCGCTCATTTTTTAACAAAAGCGAGAGAAAATAATCACCTTTACCACATAGATGGAACATGGTCCGGCTAAAAACTAAAATTCTACGTCATCTCAACATTTCAGTAAGAAAATTTACAATTCTCCGAATATGAGGTAACTTTATTTCTATTTCAAATAACCAACCGAGTAACCAATTTTACGGTGAACTATCATTTTTATCGAATTAATCTTTTCTGTAACCGCTGCTATATAATTTAAAAAATATGGTAATTATCATCCTCTCTCGATAATTCCAAATGTGCTACGGCACAAAAGTACTTCAAAATAAATCCCGTTTTTTGGATTTCGGTACTTTACAATATAAATACCCTATCTTACGGATATATTTACGAAACATCAAATAATTGAGAGTGGTTGATCAGGATACAGGAAAACTTCGTTAATTGGATGTCGGATAATTCGAAGTCGTTACCATTCCTCAGCAAACCGAATAAAATTTTGTGTGGTTTTAGTACGTTTATTTCGGAATCCGAATTTTATTCAATGCAACATTGTTTATTTTGAAGCGAAGATCGAAGTGGTGTCGTATGTACATGAGTGACCAAGTATCATATGTTATCGTCGTAGGAGTTGGTAATTGGCGAGAAAGCATCAAACTCGAAAATTATGATCTGAAAGACGTAATCAAATGATGTTATACTGAGTTATTTTATAATTTGCAACCAGATCGGGAACTCGTATTGATAGATGAAACTTACCACGACGGGAGAAAATGTAAAGAAACGCTGAATGTGTTATTAGATTGAAACGCTGATGGAAATGAAAAATTAAAACCAATATTTCTTGGCAAAAATGTCGACACATGTTCTTTTGGATTGAAAAGGCAACAAAAATGCTCGGATGTGGGGAAATCTCTTCAGGGAGTTCTTTTTGCGGATAGAGAGACGAAAGCTTACCAAATGGACCAGCTTTCTGCCCACAATCGAGCGGGTGTGGTTTTGAAATACGCTCGTGTTCTATTCCTGCTCGCTAACGCTACGAGTTACAAGCTGCTACTACATGTAGGGATTATAAACTGCCTTAAAAGGTAATACCAAAAGCGATTGGTACGACGGTGATCATTTTCAGACAATGTATGCACTCAATGAATAGTCCTAAAAAAACACAGAAGCGACTGCTCCCACAGCAGCTCCAGGGATCGTGGGAGAATAGGATTAAGAGTTGAGCCACCTTGAATCTGCGTGTTCTATCCCAAAAGAGGCCTTCACAGCGCTTCGCTTGTTTTGCTCAAATCGCTTAGGAAATGTACTGCCAAATAAATTGGAAAATGAAACTAATTGGAATCCGATAAATGCAAGGAAGTCTCAAAGTTAAAATTAATGAAATAGGTTCTAGATTATCACCATCGTTGTTTCTGGTACCATTGCGCTGAGCGAAACATTTTTCTCATATAAAACAATGTATTAGCTTGAAATTTTGGGGTGCACTTATGGTAGTTTCCGAGTATAAACGTTCTCAGTGTTAAATAAATATTAATATATAGCTCTCGTGAATAATGCGGCTTTTGGAAGGAGCTCGTGAAGCATCATTGGACTTAGAAATGCGTGAATGCTTAACATCCCGCGTCGCTTTGTGATTTACCTAGCACAACCCATTCAACACCTACTAGGCTACGACAAGGATATTCATATCTAGGCGATCGAAAAAGGGCTTTAAGCTTCGAATTATGGCGCCAAAATATTGGATAATTCAATACAGTTAAATTCGCAGCTATGAATTTTTAATCCCTTTAGTTTCCAATTAACGAAGTATTCCTGTATATATAACCGTGGATGAACACTTCCAACAAAGAAAAAATACAAAAGCGTTACCGCGCACGCTCGCGTGAAATACGTGTAATACCCATCCGGGCTCTATGTTCGTCTTTTTTTTGGATTTTACTTTTATTAACATCCGCCGATAAATTACCTGAAGTAATGTAACAGAAATACACCCATGGAGAAAATATAAAACTCGCTTCGGAATAAAATAGTAATTGCATAAAGTGTTGCCCTCTGCCAATTCGTATGAGCTGATGCGCGCAAATAATGCGAGAGGACGCACTGCGGAAAGTGAAACAGGGTCGATGAAGGTCAGCGCGTGATTTATCAAACGCACGCGGATCGACGCGTTCCTCTCGCATCATTAAATCAGCCTGTGTCGGTCTCCCATCTCCGGCAAAATTCATGGCTTCGATTACGCCGTTTATTGTTGTAGGATATTAGAGAGAGATTTGGAAGAGAGACAGATAGTGGGAGAGGATTATAAAGCCGATCAAAGGGCTATTCCATTCCGATCCTATCAGTTTCTCTTATTTGGCCGTGAAAATAGGAATAAAATTTCGGAATCCCCCTCCTCGCATCCCTCCCCCCGTCCCCTCTACCTCCATTTAACCAACGTCTATTCGCGGCCAATCTTATCTGTTTATTTTTTTTCCACGGATCGAATATTAATGAGATATCGTTTTTCGATAAACTACCGATATTTTTTTTCCTACCCCACAAATCGACTTTACTTTTCCAATTAAGCGCTTTCGAATGCATTGTGTACGTTTTGAGCAGGCAGTTCATTCGACACCGTTTCATTTTGTTTACACGATTGCTCTATAATGTTTTTTTTTAATTTTTAACCGTAATAAAATTATTTCGCGCGTAGTTTAATTTACTCTCGAATTGACCTGTTTAATACTGGAAGATGGTTCATTGCATCGACATAATAATGCTGTATGTCATGGGTGGGAAACCTCCCACCCGCGGGCTGCATGCGGCCCCCGAGATAGTTTTGGTGGCCCGCGAAGCAGTGAAAAAGAGATCCGTTAAATTTAACACACAAACTCATATTTTTTCATCCAAATAATGGTAATAAAGCATTTAATACTGAAACTTTAATCCTAAATACTCTAATTTAGAATTAATTTCCACTTATATATCTTATAATCTTTCATTAACTTCAATTTAAACTAACCAGGCCCGCTAAAGCATTGCCAACTTTCAATACGGCCCCCCGAAGGATTCGCCGCCACTTATGCGGCCTGCCATGTGGAAAAGGTTCCTTGCTGTATGGTATATATGTAAATTCGTATCGCATTAATCGGGCAATTATCGACATTGTAATTTATAATACTGCTATCGTTTATTTTGGTATAAAAAGTAAAATTCTCATCGATAATTGATCATCCGAATTTTAAATAGAAAGGCGGAAGTTTTTTTATTAATGAACTTTAGAATTCAGCCAAGAAGTTCTCACTGGTTCATGATTGATTATTTCAAAAGTAATGAGCGAAGTATTAATTTGAATGGTGATAGAATGATCAGCGTGTTTGTATTTCAGACAGGGATCAGAGTTTCAATTAGGCATGAAAACGATTTTCACCTTTGGCCTTTTACACGTAACACAAGTACTTTCTGAACAGAATCATTTAACGCTTTTAATACAAATAGTTGAATTTTTAAGAGCAAATTTTGTTTTCCTGTGATTTTGCTTATGGGAAATTAGTGCAACCTCTTATTCACTACGAAGAAGGTTAAGAATGATATGGAAAGATGAAAAATCTATTAATAATTGTATTGAACGTTATTTTTTATCGTATGATAGGCATTCGTATTAAATATAATTTTACTCCATGCGAAATAAAGTTGTTAATTACGTATCAGATCGCATATTGTTACGATTACAAAAATATCATATGTGATGATACATAAAAATAACGGTTTGTACAATCACATATTACGATACTAAATTGATTCGCAAAAACATGCGTGAAATGATAACTACCAACATCCCTTGTATACCAAGCTTCTTTCATTCTCGAGAAGAGAATAATACCGTCACATGTTGCATCACTCGAAAGAAAAAGGCGGTCAAAGTGTATAAGATGACCCTCAAAACATTTCAAGAGTTCGGTGAAATCGTACGCTATTTAATATGGGGTTAAAGAGCCATCTATATGTCACAGCGGTAATTCGTAATGGGGAGTCCATCTAAGTGACTCTCTCCGCCATGAACGAGATACTTTTTTATTAGGGTATGCACACAAAAAAATGGAACCTCGCCACTTCCGACCACTTCTAAAATAAATACGTGCGGTACTTCACTCACGGCACTCAAGAGATTCCGAAAGCCTTGGTCGTGACGTCAACCAACCACGCCCCCTTAGCCCTTTCTCAACCTAGTATAGAAGAAAAAACCTCCCGTTCTCCTCCTCACCTCCTTTCTCCATCATACATCGTCCTCAAAGGGAAAGCAACGGCCTCTCCGTTTTTCTATTGAGAGAGTCACGTCCGCCATCAGTCGAGTGGACATGCCTCTCTCAACATAGGGTCCTTCCCACAGCGCCACACCTAAACCCTTAAGGGAACTATCATTTGGCAACGTTCGGCATTTGACGGTCGCCGAAAGTATGTTCAGAAAAAAGGGTTTATACACGCAGTGGAGAGCTGCTGACTAAAGTTTTTTTTAACCAAGACACCGACGATGTATTTTAATTCTTGCGTATTGTTGCGAGGTGTCTCTCATTCTTTCTCTACTTTTTGTCGAAGTTGACGGAGTCGAGTTGTTCCGATTTCGAAACTCTGAAGAAAAGAAATTACCCTTTTGTGAGAATAGATAGCCTTCTCTCGGGTCATCAATGGAGAATACATCCTGGGGAAAATAAAAGGAAAACCCTCCCATTTTAGGCACGCACTTTTGTAGAGAATTTGTTGTCTGATGTTGTGTTCAATTGCCGTTAGGCGAGTGTGATTGAATAGTAAAATAAACCGTCAAAAATGACTGGTAGTCACGAGGAAAATGTCAAATTCAAATTAAAAGAGCTCGAGTGTAGACCTTATATAACCATAGATTCAAAATAACAATTTATTTAAGTGAGTCTATATCACAATGTGAGCATTTAATGAATATTACAAAATAATTTTCAGTTATGTGGTATATATTGTACTTATATAATTTTAAGCGTTTATTAAGTTACATAATTTGCCGATGTTTGATTTGTATAACTTAACGCAACAACAACAACGGTTGAAAATAGAATCAACAACTTATTTGTTTCTAACTACACAAAACAAAAACGATATTGTGCGCAGAAATTGAAACAACAGAGACGACGAATCCGTAAAATTCGTATGATATTCATCATGATTGTTAATAGATATCTCATAGGACCTCAAATTTACTTCTTGTTAAATTTGCGCACGCTCATATTACAGTTTTCAGTTATATAATTGATATTTTTAGAGATTCTCTTCTCAGAGTAATGATTTCTGTATAAAAGGTGGCCAAATTTATTCTAGCTACACGGTCCTATCTAAGATGATATCTTAAACATTTCACCAGAAATATAAAATGGCTCAGGATATACCAATTGCTTACAGAAAATTTGAGTATTGTATGAATATGCAATATACTTAATCCAATATCCTTTCTATTTTACCGTCCATTCATGATGAAATTTCGAAAGCTAAGACATTTGCTTCATGATGTATTTGATTTATAGGCTTATCAACACAATAATATTCAGTTATACTTTTCAAATTGTTATGTTACTTGAATGGATGCATATAAAACTTCGGTTGTTCGTATAAAATCATTTCGTATGTTCTTGTGGCCCATGAAATTCATTTATAAATTAAAATGCTTTAAACTTTCACAATCGTGTGTCAATGGTATTTTCATGTTAAAACATCATATATTACTTATTTAAAATATATCATTTCATTCTTAAATCTAAAACGATATCATATAATGGAAATTAGTGATATAATTGATTACGTTCAATAAATTCGAATTAAATTTTCGTTATCTTATTTCTACGGCCGGTATCCATTTAAAAAAATCCCATTTGTATCTGGGTTACGTTTCCCAGCACCAGCTCATGTAACTCCCTATATGTCACCACGTTCATGTTACTTGGAATGGAATTATGTCCCAGCTCCTCTCGCTAATACGGTCTTCAGCTGTTTAGTAAAGCATCTTAGCGTTAAGGTGCAGCGACCCGCACCGTTATCAACGACGGCAGGCACGGCTGGAGGGTGGCAGGGCCTCTGACAATAGCCGCAAAGTCAGATGCAAGGTGCATGCAAGGGTGACAAAGAGAGGTCGGAAAGGGAGGAGGAGACGGAGAAAGAGGGTAGGAGGGAGAGAGCAGGGCGAGGGTAGGGAAACGAGGCTTAGAAGCACCGCTGGCCTTTCCACCCCAGCATCCAACTCCCTCGGGCGTCCTGCTTACTTCTCCGTGATCTCACTCACGGGCAATGGAGAATGTCGACCGGGACCGAAGCCAAGGAACGTAGGATACCTCCTCCTCAGCACATCCTCCCCCTTTTTCCTCTCTCGCTTCACCTCTTTCTCTTCCTCTGTACCTTCACCCCACCTTAATTCCATACACTTCATTCCACATTCTTCATTCCACGCTCCATTCTCCGGTCCACTTTTTTACCCTTTCTAATCTTCCCTACCTCTCTCTCTCTCTCTTGACTACATTTTTCCTTTCTTCTCCCTGCTTTAGGGAAGCATTTAAACTCCAGAAACCTATGGAAGCACCACAAGGCAGCAAACTTTTCTTGAGCCGTTTACCCCAAAAGAGGGAAACATTAGCAAATAGCTTGTAGGAAATCCGAAAAACGTTTTTTCGTCAGATAAGGCTAGCTGTTTTGCTGGGTTTGGGGGACTGCGGTAAACGCCTTATGGCAGGATGAGATATTGCACCCCTTGAAACCCTTAGGTCTCTCGGAGGTGGTAATGTTTTGTGTCCTGAGATGTCGTAGTTAAAAGGGTTTCTTTCGGTAGATAACGGGGAGACAAACGAAGAACGTATGGGGGTTATAGAGAATGTCAACTGAAGCATGACCGTAGAATAAGTTAACAAACGTATTTCATACCATAATAATTAAGAAAATTTACATATAGCATCGAATAACATTTTGAATAGCTTGATGGACTTCTTAAATCTCGTATATTATCGATTGGTGAAGCTCCTAAAGTTTTTTCTGCGGTTCTCTCTCAATTTCTATAAATCTTTCTTAGTTAATTTTTCAACTTTTTTTAAAATGGGTAAATCTTACTAATTCTTATTTACATTTTAGTAGTTTAACTTTTATTTTATTTATAATATTTTTATGGTGTAGCCTTTTTACGCGAATAGTCGGCAATTATCAGTTTCTTTTCCAAACGCCACTTTATAAAATTCTTTTTTTAACCTAACGTGTGTATAGTATACCATCGATTCACGCATATCTTGCTTTCAACTACATAATGATTTTTAATTAGTGTATACTTTGATGGATCAATTTTTATCAGTAACATTAATTGCATAAATAATTAAAAATATAACTAAGGCTAACGGCACCTTTTATATGACCTTTGAAATATGTGTTTATCTTTAAATTAGAAGTTATTGAAAATACAGAAAATTGACTAGTCTTGTTCTTTAGTACTTTAATCATTTCTGATTCGATCTGTTTTTGGACCTGAACTAAAATATTTTTTTTATTTCTAGAATTTATATTTAAGAGTATCCGTGGCGGAATATATTAATTTTTAAAAAAATTTTAGTCATTTATGTCTTTCTAAAAAGTCTCAATGGAAAAATTTAGCTTTTATAAAAATATTTTTATAATTTTACATTTTATATTTGTCGCCTTAGTAACACATCGAGATCTGATGCTCAAAATTCTGGAAAATAATCGTCACTTGCCGTGTTAATAAATTAGATAAATAATTGGCGTCCCAGGAATTTCCTCAATATGTGGCACCATATTATTTGTTAGTTAGATGTGGGAAAGTCGCATAATAGTATAAAATGTCAACATACATTAATAAAAGTATAAACTTAGGTGTGATGCGCCTGAAAAGTATTGAATGGTTTAGTTTTCTTTTACTTGTGCAGGAAATATAGGGCCAGAATGCTGGGCACAGGTTCTGAATGATTTAATGTAAAAAAATTCTGTAATTTACCTCATGTATTTAGGTTTGATACCGTAGAGAAATATTCGTCGTTCTTTCAGCGATCACGTAACAGAATTTTAGTGCACTCTTTCAATGATTTAGCATCGTTAAACGCACTCACCATGCCCCTTCTTCATCGAAATAGAAAAGTGACGTCATTAGTATTTATTAAATCAGTCGTGTATTGCCGCGATTTCCTCGCCAGCGGAAATTATTTCTATTCTTTATAGCTCCGAGTATCTTTTGTCTCTCTCTAAACTCCGAGAGGGGAGAAAAAATATATTAAATGAGTTACGTCGAGTGCCACTTCCTTAGGTAAGAGGGCTGCACGTGATGACTTCATGAGGTGACTGCGGCTTTCAACTCAATTTAAATTCTCAACTCTCCGTCAAAACTGCGAGTAAGGGGGTGGGATTTTTTGCGCCATTTGAGGAGGGTTTGGGAGAATGTCAGGGATGCTTTTTGGGGGTCCGCAGGAAACGGGGGCGCACGAGCCTCTCATCCTTTGCCCGCGTCTGTGGTCCCGGCATTTCACGAACGGTAGGGGAAGGAAGCGGAAGTAGGTGGGAGGGGTATGAGGAGGAAGCATTTGGTGGCACGTTGTAGTTTACGAGCAGATCAGGAACGAAAACTAAGGGAGCGTGGGGCGAGCGCTCGACGGTCTGAAGTTTCAACGTTCCTCCTCTCTCCCTCTTTGGTCTCCTCCTCGTCCTATTACCATTTCATCCAACAGGCACACAACTCAAAATATGGCAACTTATGTAAATTTTAAGCCCGTAGGTTTTTATTTAAAAATATACCCTCGTGTTTTAATACTGGAATTGCTTGGATGTCGAATGTAGTTTGAGTCTCTCCCTAAGTAAATAGTTTTGTTATTTCTTTCTCATTTTCCCTCCGTCAAACTTTCACTCTTGCTCTCTTCCTCCCTTCCGTCGCTCCAATTGCTCTCTCACCCATTCCTTTCATCCTCAGTTCATTCTCGTGTCTTCTTCACATTCCCTATTTTCCCCTTGATGAGCTAGCTATAAAGGGAACGGTGCTAAAGGCGCAAAGAACACGAGTCAAGGTGTCCCTTTAGGCAACAAGAAAATGATGAACGAGAGGAAATTAAAATAGTTTGCCTTAATTTGCGTAATTGCTGTCTTAAGTAGTGGTATTTTCATCGCTAATATCTGGGAAAGTGTTTGTATGTTCCTTTTGCACTTTAATAGGGTAGTAAGCGTGAATGTAAATTACATAATGTGTGCATGCTGTATTGTCCCTCTTAATATTTACCGAAATTGGTCAAATCTACTTAGTTTAGCAATTGGCGTTAACTTGCAGATAGCGAAGCCGTAAGCTGAATGTTCACAATTATATGCATAATAAACCTGGTAAATTTATGGTATAGTTGGGTTTATAATGAGGCGAAACCACAACCAACGTGTATTATCTATGTAATTGAGCGAAATGCTAAGTAAGATACTTACCGCAATGTTTTGGAGCTCAACTAAGAAATAGCAACATAGGTTCCGTCTATCAAATAATGGAGAGCGTATTTAATTAATACAGCGGGATCCGCTGTTGCTCCGTAATTGCAATGTATTTTCGTGAACGAGTCAGATAGACGAGTCGAAATGCTTACCCCGCTATAATCTGATAAATCGATCACTCGCCATATTCTCCCCCAACTGAATGGAAGACCGTGAAACGACACATCCGACTGTTTCACGAGACCCCAATTCCAATCATTGTTTTAAAATTTTCGCCAAACTCACATTATATCCACGCTCCGTGCAAGTTCACTCTCCTTTTGCAGCCATTATCCTCTCAGACAGAAGTGTTCCTTGTCAAAGTCGCCAACATTACCCCTTTCGCCACCTTTTCATTACATTCTTTCTACTCCATTTATCTCAACTCATATATCTTAACGTTCCCTCCCACCCTCAGTGCCACCACACCCATCCATCTCCCCAAATTTAACCCCTCTCTAACTCCCTATCTCACACCTCTTCGCCTCCAATCTCCATCCCCCTCACCCACTCTCTCTCTATTTTTCCTCCCTCTCTTTCCCCCTCCTCTATCCCCCTGCCTATCTCTCTTTCTACCTCTCTCTCCCTCCTCTCTGCCCTGCCTCTCTCTCTTCCTCTCTCTATCTCCCTCCTTCTATCTCACTCCTCCCTCCCTCCTCCTCTCTCTCTCCTCCCTCCCTCCTTCTCCGTCCCTCCTTCTCCCTCCCTCCTCTCTCCCTCCTTCTCCCTCCCTCCTCTCTCCCTCCTCCCTCCCTCCTTCCTCTCCCTCCCTTCTCTCTCCCTCCCTCCTTCCTTCTCTCTCCCTCCCTTCTCTCTCCCTCCCTCCTCTCTTCTCTCTCCCTCCCTCCTCTCTTCTCTCTCCCACCCTCCTCTCTCTCTCCCTCCTCTCTCCCTCCCTCCCTCCCTCCTCCCTACCTCCCCCCTCCCTCCTTCTCTCTCCCTATCTATTGCTCCCCCACTCACTTCCTTTCTCACAATCCCAATTCTTCTCTCTGTCTCCCTCCACCCTTTTCGTGTCCTCTAATCCCCCCTCTTTTATCTTCTCCGTAACGGACGCCTCACGTCTCCCATCGTTACCTCTTAGCCTCTCCAACTCCTCTCACACTTTTATATCCTCTTTCTCGTCTTTTCTTTCCATCTTCTCCCTTCACTCCTCTTCTTTCCTTTTCAATCCCAAATATTCCGCCATCAGTCTTTTTCTTTACTCTGATGCGCGCTGCCGTATACCGTCCTCTCCCTGTATCTCAACCTCTCTAACATTCCGCTTCTCTCCTTTCTCTTTTCATTTTTCCTCTGAAAGTAGCAGAGTATATATGAAGGGCGGAGGAGAGAGAGAGAGAGAGAAAATAAGCGGACACTAGAATGCCTTTTCCTTTCTCTTTCTCATTCGCCTCTCCTACCAAGTGCATGTGATCCGTTACCGTCTGCCCTATGGCAGTGGAGTGGGGTGTAGTCCTTTGAAAGAGAGCCAGAGGCGTTTAGAGGGTGGGGGGGGGGGGTGGAAAGGGAAGGGAATGGGGAGATGTGGCGGAGACGGAGGAGGAGGAGGGAGAAGTGTGTCTGCCATGGAAACGGAGGATCTGGGTGGAAGGAAAGAGTGAGGCGACTCAGTGACTCTGGGGAAACATATTCATTTAGGGGTCATGCACGCGTGCTTCCAACCTCCCTTGAAGCGCCTATTGATGTCATCCGAAGAAGAATGCTGGTGGGTCTCTGTCATCATTCCTCCCAATCTCTCTCTCCCTCTCTCTCTCGCGTATCGCTCTCCTTTCCCCCGTCCATTCCCTCATCCTTCATTTGTATTCTTTACTTCACCCCTATCTCTCTCTCTCTTTCCCTCTACTATTCTCTCATGCTTTCCATTTCTCTCTTTTAGTCTTCCCGTCCACCTCCTTCCGTCACCTTCCAGCTTCGGTAATTTGTTCTTCTTCCTCTCCCTCGATTTCTATATCCTCTTGTCTTTCGAGCATAGGAAGGAGAGGGAGAGAGGAAGCTCTCTCCCTCTCCTTCCTATGCTCGCCGTTCTCTTCCCTCCTCTCTCTAATTCGCCCCTCTGCCTTTACCTCTTTTCCTAACCCCTTCCATGCTCGCCTCTGGTTTCCCCCCCTCACACGTATACGCCATTCCCCTTACATCCACCTTTACCTCTTCTGTTCCCTTCTTTTCCCCCTCCGGACGCGGTGGTGGCCCCTCTCTTCCTCGCTAATGCACGGAGAAGCGTATCATACCTTACTCCGCTTGTAGACATGCACAAATAGCCGAAGAAGACATTTTCCCCGTGTTCTCTCTACGCAACACTCGTTCACTCTTTCATCCCTCTCATCTTCTTCATTCGTCTACCTCCACGTCTCGTCTTCCTCCGCATACTTCCCAGTATGTAAACGACGCTCAATACGAGCAACATACGAGGGTTGGGTCACTAGCGTTTACTGACAGGATTCAATCCAGTTTTTTCCAACAAGTTTATAGTAAAAGTATTTGTAACATATTAATCTCCATAATTGTACAGATTCTTTAGCGATTGAATAGGTTATTAGGTGTTTAATCATTGTTAGGTCAAACCTTTATATTTATACTTTCGTATACCTAAGATTCCCCACGAATCGCCAAGTGCTAAAATTTTAAGCTTCATTGTCAGCATCATTCGTTATTATTATTATTGTTGCTGCGATGAATTCCGGTTAAAGTGATTTTTACTTTCTCATATACGAAGTATATTGAGAAATTATTGTAATCGCGAAAAAATTCGACCTCGAGATTTTGGCGGAAATATACGTTTTAGGTGTAGCTGAGTCCGAAAAAGCGGTTTTCGCAATGCCGTCTGTCTGTTCTTGGCTCTAGAGCCTAAACGGTAGAGCGAAAATGAATAAAATCTCGTACTTAGGCATTCTTTCGTACTGCACAGTGGCCATGAAGACATGGTTGGCATTGATCAGTAATTAAGGGAAGTTTACTCTACCCATTTTTAAGAACAATTTGATTTTCTCAAGAACAGCTATAACGATTTTGATCAAATTTCTTACAGTTACTTGAGTTTATGTCGTCAATAATACCAAATACTTCATATTTCTCAAAAAATGAATATAAGGCTAGTTTATTCTTGGGCAACTTTAACAAAAATTGGATTTTCTAAAAACCGTCTCATACGATTTTCATTTTCTAAAAATAACTAAACGACGCATTAGTATATGGGAAAGTTTGTACAATGTATGTTGTACCGATTTTTTTACTCTCAAACCTCGCGGAAAAATAAAGTTTCGGAGTTTTCATGATATTTCAAATAGGTTGGCGCAACAAAATTGCAACGAAACATTGCGATTTACACATTAAAGGCTACAAAATTAAATACATTAAAACCCGAGTTAACTGATAGAATTAAAATGTATTTTGTCCTAAATTGCATTTTATGCATTCTCTTTAAACTTCTCAACGGCAATTGCTCATTTATTACAAATATTTCTAAACCTATTTATTTTATCAATTGAGAGTTTCTTGATTTAGTTTTTGATTTTGATTTACAAAAATAATGATATAGGTTCAAGCTCATGTTTTCATCATCGTGAATACCTCTTCTTTCTCAAAAATAGTTAGAAAATATGAACTACCAAGAAAAGACACCCCAAAAACCACCTTACCAGTATTCTTCGATAAAATCAGTCGGCATGAATCGTGTCAGTTAATTTCATATACAATCCACAACGGTGTATAGTTACAAAAATGACGGAACAAAGGCTAACTTCTGCCACATTACAAGTTATTGCGCCGATCGCTGTAATTAAATTGTAATAACTATGCGTTATAATCCTTTAACCGCACCTGGTATCAACAACAAGATTCCATTCAGAAATGTCATTTCCAAATACCTGTTCATTTATCCCACTCTCGTTGAAGGACATTAAGCCTAAAGAGCAGTCAGTTAACCGCTTACGTTAATCCAATTCATCCCGAGTCAACGTTCTCCATGCGTTGACTCCCTCCTCTCTCTCCCATCGAGTCGTACTTGCCCGTCTTCATCCCTCCCACTCCCCCCCCCCCCCACCCATCTCCTTATATTTTATACATTCCTCCCCCCTCTCCTTCCTCCTTTTTCCTCCCCATTTCCTGTCGACTTTCCACTTCCTTCGAAAAAAAAATGAAAATACCACCATGGTCCTCACGCCACGCTCTCCCTTTTTCGTAAACCCATTTAGAGTCTTTTACATAACCTTGTCTTCCCTTCAAGATGGCATCACCTGTCTTACCTTTTCCTCCTTCCTGCCGCTAAAAACTCCTTTCCCCTTCTCCCAAAAACACTCCTTTCGTTACCCTTTTTCACCTCTCGACACCCTCTCTCTCTTTCACACACGCGCGCGCAAGCTTCCCTCTGTAATCCTCCCTTCCTCTTTCAAAGAACCTCCCTCATTCTCACTTCAGTAGACTCTTTTCGCACGAGTACACCCTAGACTTACCGTCCAGTGTATTTTCTTTCAAGTATCCTCGCATAGACTCGTTCTCCTCCCAAAGTTCGTACTCGGCTCTTTTCCTTTTACACAACCTGATCGTTTTTATTGAATTCTTTCCTTGACCAATGTCCGTACTTCGCGTCGAGTTCCTCTTTCTCTTTGTTAATCCTTGATAGGCTATAAAAATCTAAGTTGTCAATTAAACTCTAGCCAGATCAAGAGCTCTTTAATTGTATTTTTAGCATCCCATTTTACTGAAACTCGCAATTGCTTCATCATCACACATCAAATTTTATATTCAACGTTGTAATTGTTCGCAATCTTGACTTTAACTTGCGGGGAAAATTATAATTTTTAGGAGCTGATGCTTATTGTGCGAACTGTTTAACCTTTTATTACGCTAATTGAATGATTTTGAATAGATAAAAAATGAAAGGGACGCTGTTCTTGACCAATTTTATGGTACCTTTATTGCTTTCCTTGTTGATGATGGTGCACGGTTCTTCATTAATTTTGAGTAAGCATATTTTGCTAATTTTAATTTTTCCGTTACCGTTTCTATTCCAAATATACGTATGCCGAAGCTTAACCATGTGGGTCATATATAACTGTAAATGAGTTTATGGTATTGTTAAACGGCTAGTTTTTCCTGTGTAAGAAAAAATTTTAACGTGGTCACACGTATTTGCTAGTATTTTGGTAGTAGTGTTTTCTTCTTTAATTCCGTATTTGCGTAGGGGTATAAAATTGTGTTTCATAAAATATTATAACGTAAAACTTTAATGACGTTTTCAAAAGAATTATAGGGCTCGCCTTATGGCTAACAATCAAATTTGCAAATTCTCTTCAAAACACATTATAAAGTTAGAAAAAGCATCTGCAAATTTTGGCTACAAAGGAGACGCCATCGCTGATTTCATCGAAATCAGATTGCAAGAATGTACCATCACCACTGATTATGGCTGTCGAAATAAGTATCTGGTTTTCCCACTATGATCCGAATCGGGTAAATAAGGTTTAAGAACTGGGGCTGAAAACATTTTTCAACCTCCCTTGGCACGCGTCGCACCCTTCATTTTTTTCGATAGACGAAGAAAATTTTAATGCTTTCGCCCAAATGAAACATCCGTCAAAATAACCCCCCAGTTTTGTCCCGGAGCCGTTGCATTTTTTTTGTGGAATGAGGCTTTAGATTCGTTTAAATTTTGAGCGACGGAAATTGTTTTTCGCGGATCACGGGTGGATTTGAGAGATTTATCAAATGATCGTTTGGGTAGCGAGTAGCGGAATAAACCTGCAAAAAATGTAGAATCCCAGCTTGCGACTGAGACTTGATCTCGTACACATCTCACGGCGCGATATCCCAATTAAATATTTTTTTCACCCGGGAAGATTAACGCCGGGCATACATTTATCGTTCGCGAAAAAAATACTCGGGAATTTCCATAGTTTTATACTCTGTAACACGTCGAAATCTCGTTACAAATTTCGCGTTAACATCGCTCGCGATATAAATACTTATTTGAATAATTTCATCGCGCAGAGTTCCATCTTTGTCGATTTATTTGCCAAGAGGACTTTACGAGTTAAAAGACCCACTGTATTTTAAAGTATAAAGTTTTCTCGAAATAAAAATTCATCTTATAAATCGCGTGTTAATCTCCATCATTAAGATTTAACATTGATCCAATATAACATCGACTTGCTCGCTTATAAATTATCATGACAAAAATCATCTCAGATTGCTGGTTATCGTTTAACATACTTTTTAACTAATTGATATCGATGATGTTGACATAATCTCCGAGGATGAAACGCGTGGGTTTAGTATAACGCACGTTTTTTGAAGGAGTCGATAAGAAAATGAAACGTTTTCATCAGTTTTCCCTCTTTACAAGGATTGATGTACGCATCAAATATCCGCGAGTGTAGCGAGTTACGCGAAATGTCTCTTGTGATCCATCGCCTGATTTATAAACCTAGGAAAAATAAATAGAGCGAAGGCGACTTAAAAAGACTTCGAAACACATCCCGCTACGCGCTCTAACTCGCGTACGCTTTTCGTTTCCCCCCTCCTCCTCTCCCTCTCTCCTCCTTCCCCTCTCTACTCCTTCCCCTCTCTCCCCCACCCCCTCTCTTCTTTTCTCTATCTCCCTCGCAAACACACACACACACACGCACGCGCGCGGAAATCCTCTTTTCCGAAAAAACACATCCTCACCCGCGCCACCCGACCATAAAAGTGAAAACTTCCTCCGCCTCTCTCTCTATTTCCTCCCTTTAGCCAATCCTTCTTGATCAACTTTTTCTCAGTTTCGCGTCACATCGCTACACATCCGTCGCCAAAGCGCACCCGTGTCACTCACCCTCCTCCCTTACCTCCCCCCCCCTTTTTCCCGTCCACGTCTCCTCCCCTCCCCCTCACCCACTCTTCTCTTATTCACTCTTCCGATGCAAACTCCTCTCGCTCTCTTCCACCCTTCATGCCGATCCTCTCCCATCCTCTTCCCTCCCTGCGCAGTACATCTCAACGCGTCACCTTTTATTACCTTTCCATCTCTCTCCCTCTCCTCCTCTCGCTACGGCTCCCGTTCCTATTCCCTCAGTCTCCCTCCCTCCCATGTTCTCTCACTCTCCTCTCGCCTTTTATATTCGCCACTTCGTCCCATACCTCTCTCACTCTCTCTCTCTCTATTCCCTACCACTCTCTCTTTCCTCTTTTCTATTCTCTCTAATCTTTCTATTTATCTTCCTCTCCCGTCACATCTCCTTCCGTCCCCCGTTTCCCTTCCCATCGCCCGAGCAATTTCTCTGCCGCTATCTCCTTTAATCATTCTCTCCCTCTTACTCATTCTCCTTCATTTCTCCCGTTTTTTTTATTCCCCCTTCATTATTTGTTACTCTTAATCCTCGAGTTTCCTCTTCGCTGTCACTTCTTCCGATTTCTCTCTTCCTCCTCACTCGCATTCCTCTTTACTCTTTTCCTTCTCTTCCTCTGTCTTTCTCCTTATCCTCCATTTTCTTTCGTCAGATTCTCTTCTCCTTCCCTATCCTTCTCAAAGTTGTCTTTTTCCACCCCCTTCTTCGTCCAATTCCTCTTTATCTGTATCCCTTCCTGTCATCTTTTTTTCCCTTTCCTCTTTCTCTTTTCAGTCCTCACTCCTCTTTTCGCCTCCCTCCCTCCGTCTAATTCTTCCTCCCTCTATCCCCTCCTGTCATATTTTTCCTTTTCCCTTTCTTTGCCCCTTCTTTCTCCCCCCCCCCCCCTCCTCGTCCTTTTCATTTGTCTCTCTCCCTTTACTCATTCTCCTATCCCCTGTCGCCTCCTGAGCCCTCTTTTTTGTTTCTCCCGTCGTCCCATCCCTTCTCCTCCTCTTCTCTCTCTCTCCCATATTCCTTTAACTTTACGCTCCAAGCTCTTTCCTTCGTCGGTCCCTCCCACGCACCACGTGCAAGCTCCCCCGCCAGACCTTCTCCTCATCCCATTTGGCTCTCGCTCTTCTTTCTCCCACTCCCTCCTCCTCTCCCACTCCACTTCTCCTCCTCCGATCCTTCTCCCGCCCTTTTCCCCTCACGCGTGGCGAAGAGTCGCTCTGGCGGAAGGAGTGCTGCCCACCTCCCTTTTTGGGTGAGTGGGTGGGGGAGAGGTTGACGGAGGGAGGCTGCGGCCCTGCCTCCACAAGGGCGGAAGTGCGTCGTGACACAAAAAAAAGAGACTGCTCGGTCCACGTTATGGGAGTTTCGAAAGGTTGAAGCTACGTCCTCATATCGTTGGTTTTTCCAAGTGTTCGAGTCATTCGCTCAAGCTTCGCATAGTTTCTACAATAATCACTCCTAGGTAAATGAATTTTCACTCGACGAGGGATTGCAATTTTGGGCCATTTATGTATTAACGGGTACGGATATCAGCTGCGAAAGAGGGAAAAAATATCTTTAGTGTAACGCTTGAAGAAATTGTCGTGAATATGTAGTTTACGTGAATAAGTTATATTACAGGCTCTTCTCATTTGAGAAAATATTTCAGATAATTTGATACATGTATAGACCTGTGAATTTTTTCTTTACTTAATCTTCATCAAACATAGTTTTAAAAACTAGCAGCGTGTATTGATCTTGACGCATACATACCAAAAATAAAAACTAAGTTATCGTATGCTCGTGAATGCTAATGAATTCGACTTTTTCAGATGTAGCAAACAATTTTTGAGGGATATTAAAGTCATTCCTTACATATTTCTTTCAGGGCATTGGTAAATATTGTGAACACCTGGTACTTTTCTTCAATCCAATATATCACACGAGTAATCTAAACATCTCTGAAAATCGCACTCAAAACCTAAATAATGGAAAATATATTGAAACTGATAAACGAAATGTTATCAATTATGTGCTTTAATTTCCAAAAATCATCGGATCCGTTCCTGCATTCAGCGAAGTTTTCTTGCTCGTTATTCTATAACGCATACCAAGAGATACATTTTATGTGGCAGAGGTGAGGTTACGCGATCAAGTTTAGTGTCTCAAGGGCACGGAATTTATTTCCGATAGAGAAAAAGAGTTTTACAGCGCGGCTCCATGAGGCGTTGTTAACGTTGGTTCAATTGTCTCACTGCTCTCGTCAGTATTTGAAGTGGAAATATGCGGGTCCTCCGCATTTGAACAAGGGAAAAACCTTTGGAGCAAATATCGTAGTCATTAAAGGATGCACGCGTAGGAATAATTATGATACGAAAATAATTACTCCGGGAGCGTTAAAAGAATTAAAATTTTAAAGAATTGTCCTAGTAAATATAGATTTAGTGAGATTTTACAAGTCGACCATTAAAACCATATAAAATTGTTGTATTTTGCTCCTTTATATGGTATAAATAACCATTTAGTAAATAATATTGAAGAACTATATTTATCCAAATGCCATTAAATAGACTTGGAAAAGCAGACATATTTCGACGACAGGTTTTTCTAGCCTTTTTATGGCTATTGAAGAAAGATATATTTTCAAATTTATTTCACGTAAAAGATGAGTTCGACAATTCTTCCTTAAAGTAAAAAATATAGTGGTTTACGTAATATACTTACTTTGAAATCGATGAAACCTATAAATATTTCTGAAATTAAGTTGTATAAGATAGAATCAAATTAGATAGATAATGAGATTTTTATATATTGAAATCAATGAAAACTGTATAATTTGATGTTTAGTCACTATTTCTATAAAGGATAATAATACACTTACCTAAGAAAATGACTTTTCAACAAACTATATTATACGGTTGTCCTCTACATGAAACTATCAGCTCATATTTATTTAACTAGAGTGCTTATGTAGAAGTGAAGCAGTGCTCCCCAAACTTTTTTGTTCCACGGCACACCTTCATGCATGCTTAAAAACATCGCGGCACACCAAACTACCCCTAATTAATGTCACTACATAAATACATATTTTTAAAGAAAAAGCTAGCGTAAAAAAAGTAAAAGTCGCAATTATATTAGATTGCTATGATTGGTAAAGTAATATTCAATTAATTGTATAATTTTATTGTAAATTAAGTAAATACACAATTCAACGCGTAAAAATGTTATGCTCTTCGATGGCAAATTTAGTCTTTCCTTTTTGGTGTAAAGGATCAATAATAGAAAGAACTACAAGAACTTCTTCATCTAGGTTCTTTAAACATGCCCTTTTAATATTTTTAATATGAGCCGTTGACGAACAATTAAATTTGCATAAATGCTTTGTTAAATTTGGAACTTCATAGCGATGGCATATTCAGATACTTAGCCTTTAGTCAAAATACATCTAAAGATAGAATACTAATTTTAAGTTGCATGAATCGTTGCTAAGGTCTATTAATCCTTCTCGTAGTTTCAGAATAAATTCCTTGGATGATAACGTGTATGCGAATTTGTTTGTTCCAAACGCTTTTGTGAAAATTAAATATTCTCAGACTGTGCGTCACACTAGTGCCTTCCTCGCGGCACACCGGTTGGAGAGCACTGGTCTAGAGAACTAAAACATAAAAGAGGAAATAGATAGGAGTGATAGATAAAAGCATGTTGAACAAGAGGAATTCCGCCAGGAAAATATTCTCAAATATTTTAAAGCTAGAATTTTGTGCTAAATTCGCAACCAAGTAGTTTTTAACAAAATAATGTATGACATTTCAATTTCAATTACGGATGACGAAGTGCTGTGAATACAGTCAACTTTATTCAGTAAAGTTAACTACTTTAATTGCTGAATCATAATATAAGTAAGGCTCAAATAACAGTTATTTCAGAAATAAATAAATACGTAATTTATTCTGTAAGTTGATAAGTACGTTCAGCATTGATGAAATAATTTCATTGAGTGTAAAGCGATTTAAACACTTCGAGTCGTTCTGAAAAAAGTTAAAATATATATGAAAACGTTACGTATTTATGCGGTTTCAGGAGCACGCGGTAATGAAATTTTTTCTTAGTACCGTACTCACGCAACTTCACTAGAAAAGATTATTTTCACTTGAAAAATATAACTAGATGCTAGTGTTACACTTTTATAAGTATGTATCTATAATTCATGTGCAACCTATATATTTTAGTTCGGCGAAAACCATTTTGTGAATAATATAAATACCAATCGCGTTCATTTCAAAACTGCGATTCTAGCGACAAAAGGGTTTTTCATAGCGATGCACACGCTTATTTGTATCAACTTTCCTTTTTGCTCTTTTCTCACAACGTTTGGGAAATAGTGTTTGGAATGGTTTCATTGCACTTGAGGAATTTCTTCCAGTCTGGTGCTCGTTATATCGTGCTTAGTATCGTTTCCTGAATAGATTTTCAGTCTTCAAAGCACGGAAAATATTTATCGATTTTAGCATTAAGAAAGATTCAAAGCTTTTTGAAGGACATTTAAATATGGTATGTACGAGTGTCGTATCGTTCCACAGATGCGGCCAAGAGATTTTAAAGAGCATTTTTTCAATGCGAAAATGTTTCAAAAATGATCCTCAGTCGGAGTTATTTCTCCATTTTCAGAATAAATTACTGAAACTATATTTATAATACACTGTGTATTTCAGTTAATTTCGCTAGTAAATGTCGTGATTTCTAACTTCTTAGTATATCGTACACGCATTCACAAACGATCCTTCCATGAATTATTGCATTATTAGCGATTTTAGATTTATGCTTAATGGATTGATTCTCTTTAACTTAATTTGTAACTATACATAGTGACCCATAGCTATACATATGTTTACAGTTTCAAAGCATATTTTTTATTAACATCAGTCGTTGAGGCTCCTTTGATACGTTTTTCGTAAAATTTTATATTAATTTATAAAGTTTGCATAATTTTCATGTCTTTTATTTATATTTTCATTCCTGCGCATATTGAATTAATAAAAACATTAGTATTATTTTTGTAGTATAAAAACATTTAAATTGTCTCATTCTCTACCCTCCTATCCTAATTCAAGGTTCTCCAATACGTTTGCCAAATGGGCCACATGTGGACTTACATACTCAAATAACTGAAAATTTTATTTTGTAGTATAGATAATTTTTTAAGTGGATAAAACATATTACTTCCTACTTAAATAATGTCCTCTGTATTTAAATAATAGATTTTAATGACTTCCCAAACTACAGACAAATGTACGTATAAGAAATTAATGAGATGCAGGTTGACATAGTTGTGCATGCCGTAGCTTTGAAATCTCTTTTGTAGCTCTAGGGCATTCTTATAACACAATGATATCTAGCTCATAGACATATTATAATATTCGCAATTCGTTTTTTTTTTTATTATGCAAAATCTAATGTTGTTAACCCAAACAATATTGAGTCCACTTCGAGAGTTTTGAACCGTCCTTCCGGTATAACATTTCCAATAATATTATTTTCGCGGAGGTTACGAAGTTATTTTTCTGTGATAATGATAACTGGTATTATTGTTAAGTAATGATGCCTTGCATCACCTCTAAAAATCGTAATTAAGAACACAAAGCTGCAGAAAAAATGGGCTGGCTAGCAGATAAAGTGCATCTTCACATCATAGAATTTTAATCGGGATTGATTTTCCAGGCGTTACTTGACGAAAAGGATTCAGATAAAATCATCCGTAAGAAAATAATAATAATAACAATCTCTTGGTTTGATATTGTTTGGACATCCGCGCAGCTTGGTAGTGAAATATCATCATTCTATGTCACAGTTTCTATCATAATTTGCGCTAAATATCTTAAACTCACTTTTATGTGACCATACGAACAAATTAGTTTTAAATGCGTAATTTAAAATTACTATTTCCATTGAAAAGTATTATTTTAAAATATTCTACGGTAGTTAAGAGTGATTCGATATAAAATAGATTTAAAGGTATCCAAATATGTATACTGTCACCTATATCATTTTCATTTCCTTTAATCGTAGTTTTCTTCAAACAAACTTCAATCGCTATTCAAATCGTGAGCCGTTTTATTTTTGCCCTACGCTACATAAGCAAATGTGCTTCCAGATAAAAAAAACCGTACTATACACATCCATTAGTAGAGAGCAGAAATTTCCAATAGGCAGTAGGTGAAACGAAGTACGTAAGCCCTCCCTTGATTAAACAGAAACCTTGAAGAGATGGAAGGTGTATTATTCTCTTTTTAAAAAAATACGGTCTTCCACATTTGAAAGCCTTTCGTTACCACCATTTTCTCTCCATCTCTCCTCGATTCTCATCTCTCTCGCACGCTTATATTTTATTTCAATTTATCCTCCATCCTTCTATTATGGCCATTATTTCGTGAGCGAACATCTTCCGCTGCACGGGTGAATGCCAAGCCCTCTACACTTAACCCCGGCACGCGTGTTACCCAGAGCCCCGCATGCATCGAGCTTATGATATTTTAAGAGAGGCTGGTGTGCTGTCGAGGATTTCGCTCATTCCGTAAACGTATTGTTGCGACATAAAGGCCGTGCACGGCGGGTGAG
Organism: Uropetala carovei; assembly: GCA_036926305.1. NCBI lineage: Eukaryota > Metazoa > Arthropoda > Insecta > Odonata > Petaluridae > Uropetala > Uropetala carovei. The sequence goes on from JAXCHB010000087.1 coordinate 153,666, forward strand.
CAGATTTTTCACTCTTTAGTTACAGTCTGAGGGGGTTTGGGGACGTTAGAGAAAGGGGAGAGAGGTTTTTTTTTAGGGGAGGAGATGGAAGGGGAGGATAATGGAGGGTTGGGGGGGTGCGGTGGGAGGAAAGGGTAATGGGGGGGATGGGAAGGAAAGGCATTTATGAAGAGAGTTCTTTTGAGGAATGTACGTGACGGTGAGGGTGAGAGATTGTCAGGCGGGGAAGGTGCTCAATTCGCGGAGGAATGCGTAAATGAACTTGAGAAGGGTAGATGGGAGTTGGGGTAAAGCGTACAATTTTTTAATTATTTCTTCGCATTTTTTCCCTCGGCATTTATTAAATTTGTCCTTGAAAGGACACTTTGGTCCATTTATGTTATTGCTATGTCTTTGAGAGATCGTGAATTGCTTTTAAGAGGTTTTCCTTTGATTTTTATTTTTGAGTTTGGTGTGATATTGTTTGAATGGCTTCTTTAAACCTTGGTCTGTAATATTTAATAATTTCAATGCCGGTGGAGTGGATCAAGTGGGTTTTTTATTTCCTGTAAATTGGTACCTTGGGACACTTCCTTTTGATTGTGGGTATTATTTGATTGGTTTGTTGAGCGCTTCGCTCATGCTGATACACATTCCGTGTCGCACAACTTATTTATCATTTTTAAAAGATCCCTAATGCTTTTTCAAAATATTTTTTTACGTTTGCATGCCTGCATTCTACAAGTATATCGATAAGATATCCGACAATCTGTGAGATTCCGTAATGTGTAAAATCAGAATAATAGCTATCGTGATATTAATGAATAATAACTAATCATCTAACTTTCCTCTCAATAAATTAAATCATATCGTTAAGTCACATGAGTATTTTTAAACCTACTTAGGATTAGTTAACCCTATAATTTAAATATACCTTCATTGATCAGTAAAAAGAGTTTTTACTTTCTCATATACGAAGTATATTGAGAAAGAATTGTTATCGCGAAAAAATTCGACCTCGAGATTTTGACGGAAATATATGTTTTAGGTGTACCTGAGTCGGAAAACATGGTTTTCGCAATGCCATCTGTCTGTCTGACTGTCTGTTCTTGACTCTAGAGCCTAAACGGTAGAGCAAAAATTAATGAAATCTCGTACTTATGCATTTTATCACACAGAGCGGAAGCTATGAAGAAATGATTGACATTGATCAATAATTAATGGAAGTTTATTCTACGCATTTTTAACATCAATTTGACTTTCTCAAAAACGGCTATAACGATTTTGATCAAATTTCTTACAGTGACTTGAGTTTACGTCTTCAATGATACTATATAGTTCATATATCTTTAAAAAATGAATATAAGGCTAGTTTATACTAGGTAACTTTAGCGATAATTTGATTTTCTCAAAAACGGCTGGAACGATTTTGATAAAATTTCGTACAGTTACTTGAGTATACGTCGGCAATAATACTGCATACTTCATATTTCTCAAAAAATGAATGTAGAGCTAGTTTATGCTTGGGCAACTTTAACAACAATTGCATTTTCTAAAAGACGGCTCATACGATTTTCATCAAATTTCGTATAGTTATAAGTTAACGATTCTACATAGTTCATATTTTTCTAAAGATAACTAAACGACGCATTAGTATATGAGAAAGTTTGTACAGTGTGTATTCTACCGATTTTTAATCTAATAATTTGCATGTAAACGGCGAGACAATCTACATAAAAAGAGAAATAAAGTAGCGTAAATTATTTTAATATGAGCCATTGTGTATTTCCGGCTTGTTAACTCTGGCGAAAATCATCACGCTACGAGACTAGATTCATAGTAAAAGATCACTGAAAATGTTTATCGCATTAGTTCACTTTGTATTCATGAATTAAATAAGGCTATGGAAATTCACTAGACTTTATTGCGAGCTTGGTTGGTACCTACGAGCTTTCATTAGTAATCGCTCTTTTCGTAGATACAGATCATTTTTTTAAATTTAGACATTAATAAAGGTATAATTAAATGATATAATTATATTTTTCCTCTTTCTTAAAGTATCCTTTTTCTCAGGATTCTTTTCGGACGAATGTCGCCAAAATGAAACTCAGGAATTCGATATAAAACTCAATAAATGCGTCACAAATTTCCTTTTCGTCTTTCTTCAACCGTGGGTTATTGGTAGACGTTTTTTAAGGGAGTAATAAGCATCAAATATCCCTTCATTTCCTCCATCGTACTTGAAACTTTTACGATTTTTACTGTTGAAATGGAAGTGCTTCCGTTTTTAAATTCCCTTACCGTTGGAAAGAAAGAGAAACATTTTTATGACCGCTCGCCGAACCAATGGGAACCGTGCGTCAATTGTTTTCGTTCTAAACGTGGGCCCAAGCGCCGTAAAATCCCTCCTCGCTCTTTTCCCTACGGGTCTTTGTCGCCATGTTGTTTCTTTTTTTAGTCCCTACCAATGCGGCTTTTAATGCTCCGTCAAAAACTCTTGCGGCACTTAAAAGAATAGCCCTCTAGTGATTACGAGACTGTATATCTGCCACCATAAACACCGAGCGTATGGTTCATTTCGTTGTAATAGTGTAAGACGATCATCTTCAGCATCCGACTGACTCGAATGTAAAACTCATTTTGTTGGCACGAAATGTCCACCAGAAACTTAAGAGAAGACGTTTTAATTCGAAATAAAATTTAACAAGATGTTTAGAAATAGAAATGATAATTTTCGACATCGAAGCGTAACTAAATCTAAATTAGGTATCGGGTTGGTTGTTAATAGTTTCTTGAAATTAATTCCGTAGGTTTTTGGTGTTCATTTCTGCTTAGTGAAAATTATATGCAGTGTGAATTAAGATATTATAGTTTCAAATGAAATTAAACCCACTTCATATATTTCCATTTTATTTTACCAAGTGAGTTTGATTTCATTTTTATAATGTCGTTCCACGAGTTGGCAGCATCCTTAGTTAACGAAGTTGTATATTTTATATATGCTGAGCAATCTTACATTTTAATTATATATAATGCTAAGAAATTAATATTTAATTTAAATGTTCGCTTCACCTTTAAAATTTAATTTAAATTTCATCAATTCTGTTATTAACTCATCTAAATGGAGTCAACTGACTAAATTTTTACTTTATAATTTCCCATTTAGTTCAAGACCTCTACGATTCACTTATTTCACGACTAATGAGTGATTTTAGGGAGAATTACCAACCACGGTAGAATTTTCATAAATTAGGTCATCTCCAAACTGTAAAATATAATTTAATAAGTTTTTCTTGTAGCATACGATATATGTTTTACTAGCTAAAATAGCTTTGACTGCATAACATTTATATCTGAAATAATGATGAATTAAAACTGCGCCATAAAAGAATTTATGATTCAGTTCGTATTTGTATGCATGTTGCATCCATGTACCTCTATGCGTGTATATATATATATATATATATATATATATATATATATATATATATATATATATATATATGTATGTATGTATGTATATGTATATTCATCGAATATAGAATAATGGCCTTCGCATATTTCATAATCAGAAAATAATTCAACTATTTTCAGGCTATATAAAGAAGTATAATGAAAAAAGAAATGAACAAACTATACATATTGCGTTGATATATAAAGAAATAGCGCTTGTATATAGAAAGGCTATGGCAATTCTTGAAGAAATCATTGAAGAATTCTGTGGAAATATCAAATTAAAGCCTGTTAAAATGTTATCACTTAGAGCGAGATCAGTAATGAAGAGAGGAAGAGAAATTATCGCATCGAACGATACTGCGAGTATGATTCACTGCACAAAACTTTAACAAACCTACTGGGAAATCTATCGCAGAAGATACACGGGAATTTAATTAAAACTTGATCAAGAAGATCACCCAAGATAAGAGGACTTCTAACGAGATGAAACTCAGCGCGTTACCGCTGGTAGTAATTATGGGTATTGAAATTGGTAGACCGTACAAATGGAATAAGAAAGTTTTTTGTCAAAATAGGCTAATTTTTAACCCAAATAGTGGAAATTTGAGAACGAAATGTATATCTTCGTTAGATTTAAGACGTGGTAAAATGTGCGAAAAACAGAAAAAGCAGTTCAAAAGCACTGTGAAAATCTATGATAAATATATAAAGCTACAAGTATTATTTTCCTCGAAATTTTGGCTCAATAACTTTTAAAGAAGTCCCACGACTCCATCGAAGTATATGAATGGAATATAAAAGAAATGAAAATAATTTTTTATTATTATCTCCCCGAGAAATTATAAATACATTCGGGAGTGAAAAAAGAACTCGAGAAATTTAAATAGCATTTATTAGATATCTGAACGCTCTACTCTTTTCCGATGTAGGCATAATCATGAGATATCTGCCCAATAGAAGTTAAAAATTATATATGGAGTAACGTTTGTAATATGTGTGTGTGTATGTGTGTGTGTACACACACAGCACTCTCTCTCTCTCTCTCTTGTGCTGACGAAGGGATCATCCCTAACGTTCCACCACCGTCTACAAATGTGTCTCTCCGAAACCCCAGCGGCTCTCCTTCCGGCAAGTGCTTACTGGGTTTCTTTCAACACCTAGTTTAGTAGACGGTGCTTGCATTCTGCAAGCATTTTTAAATTTTAGTATTTTTACAATTTCGAATTTTTCCCAATCGATTTCGTCCATAGTCATATAAACGTGCCAAATTTCAAGTGGAGTGCCTCTTCATTTTTGTTCTTGTATGGGGCAATAGTGGGGCAAAACGGCCCCAAAAATGGGGATTATATCAATGTCGGATTTCTTTCATTAGTAATCTCTCATATAGTTTTCCAATTCTGTCTTTCCTTCTGTGTATAACGCTCATAGAATCTTTCAATATCTCTGCACTGGAAGTAGCTAGAGATATGAAATTTGGTGTGTTCGTAGATGACCATATTGACTACTATAAAATGTTATTAATTTTACATAAAGTGTCCTTGGTTCGGCTCCAGATATCCTTTCGTATTGCCATTTAAAAGCACGGGAAAAAACGATTTTGGCCATGCAGACATTTTTTCTTTTGCTCATTAAAATACCTAAATATTAACTTAGAAACTTCAAACAAAAACTATAAGACGAAGGAAATTCTAAGTTATTTTATTATAGCGTTCTTTTATTGTACTTACCCTTTAAGATTTAAGAAATACGTAAAAGTTTGTATTTTTTGTGATTTTAACGCTTAATCTAGCACGAGTTGCTATTCAACCTGTATTGTTTTGTTATTAATTAATCAAGTCAGTATGTTATAATTTTTAATGTTAACCGTCATATGACGGGTTATTATTCTAGCAGTTTAATATTAATGGCACTAGCAGAAGTTCTCGTTGAATTTTAACGGATTAAATGAATCTGAAATCTCGACCGTGTAACATGTAAACAACGCAAGAATAACATAGTACACAGTTTTACCCGGCGAATAAAGCAAAAAGAAGAAAACCACTCCGCATTTATACCTTGACCGCGTAGAAAACGACCTTCTTGGCGACCAGTGGGCTGAGCTAAGGATACCTACACCACCTCCACACCTTCCCACCTCTGCTATCCCTTCTCCTCACTCTCGAGCGTAGAGTCCCTTGTAAGCAGCTCGGTGTTGTCAGTTTCCCTCAAATGTGGGCCGTAGGCCTGTTTTCCACTTATGAAAAGTAGCGGCGTTCGGAATTTTTCGGAAAAAATAACAAACAGCAAAAGCTGGCAACCGCGAGGGACGTTCACGAAGGAGGGAGTTATAGCGGGAGTGGGGGTATACCCTCTCGGAAGGGATGCGCGGCAATTTCCGCGCATGACGTTTTCTACGCGGTCAAGCCATACCTACTTAGATGAATGAAGAAAACCTTGCCCTGTGAAAAATCGAAAATTACGTGTAAAATTATGGGAAAATAATTATTGAATTAATCTCTCCCTCCGTTATCGCAATCAGTCAAACATTCAAGAAGAAAGTAAATGACGGGAACGATTGAAACAATATGAATTTTTTTCTTAAGTATTTTTATTGTTAAATTACTATATTTTTAATGTATGTTCGGTGGTCTGTCAATAATTACTCTTGAGTATCTGTGTCCCTTATATAAAACTTGACGTTTTCGTGGTTTCTTCCTCGGGTGAGTGCTACGTATAGTTGACCATGACCAAAAATTGGATCTGGCAGGTATACACCAACATGATCAAAAGATTGACCTTGTGACTTGATGGTGATTGCGAAGGCCAGGATTACGGGAAATTGACGTCGCATCATTCGGAATGGTAAACTGCTTTCACTCGCCTCTAAATTGATTCGTGGGATGAATATACCTTCTCCTTTGTGGCTTCCAGTTATGATCTCTGCATCAATGATTTTTTTTTGAAGCCCTTTCACCACCAATCTTGTACCATTCAATAGGCCTTTTTTTGGAATCAAATTTCTCACCAGCATGATTAAAGCTCCAACTTTTATTTTCAGCAAATGTGGTGGCATACCAGATGGAGTTTGCTCATTTAAAAATTCAACTGGGAAATCGATTGCGTCGTTGGAATCTTCCGATAACACTGTGTCAGTACTGCGGTACTCCTTCAAGTCACTCTGAATCATGTCCAGGATTTTGTAATGACCGTTGCATCTTTATTTTTAGGCGTTAAAATAATTTTTCTTGAGAGCTGCACGATTGATTCTTCACTGTTGGTGACAATTTGATCGCCGAAAATCGCTGTAATGAGATTTCCTTCCTCGGTCATGGTTCGGGAAGTTCAGTGAGACTTTCTTTTAGTTCAGAAACATCATTAGTCAGGTTTCCATCGCCTAATTGTATGACTCATTCGTTGAAGTTGTCTAGTCCAGCTGTTCGCATGATGGTTACCAGACTTGTATTTTACCTGCTGCCACAATGGTGAATTTTCGACGCAAACTTCTAGAATATCTGCAGTTGATTTAAAGGAAAAAATATTTAATATCTATAATCTTTTAATAATGGTCAACTCTTTAAAATATTTAAATTAAAAACTTTTATTTATTTATTTTTTATTTACTATTGTTGATTAGCATAAACACGTATATTAAATCTTAGAAGCTTAATTAGCATTGTGAATCGTGAAAGTTTCAGGATTACCAAAGGAAATTTATCGAAATTAAGGTTAATGTTCACATTTTAAATATTTAAATTAAAAACTTTTATTTAATTATTTTTTATTTACTATTGTTGATTAGCATAAACACGTATATTAAATCTTAGAAGCTTAATTAGCATTGTGAATCGTGAAAGTTGCAGGATTACCAAAGGAAATTTATCGAAATTAAGGTTAATGTTCACATTTTAAACATTTTTTGTTTGTTTGCTTTGTTTCATTAATGAATATCCCATCACTATATACAGGGGACATTTTATTTATTTATTATTTTTATTTACAATTGTTGCTTTGCAACCAAGCGTTACACCGTCCGCACACACACACTTACCAAGAGAATTTTATATGTTGATTATAATACAAGCCTATGATTCCTATTAAAAGCTTATATGAAAGCATTGAGCTCGTTGCCACGGCAGTCGATTGTTGCGAGCCAGAAAAATTACCACTCTTTTTCGATAAAAACTATAAATTTACGGTAATTCTACTCGGATTTGAATTCTGTCTTCAAAAATAAGAAACTACAATTTCTATACTTTCCGATAGTCCCGAGTTCGAATCTTGACGGAAAGTAATTTTAAAATACAAATATATCGACCTCTGCACCGATTTACGTGCTTTTCTTAAGGGTCCATAATGGTGCCAAAATGGCTCTTCAAAATTGGTATTTCCTTCGGTTGTGACCAAAAACCTATAGTCGTGCCAAATTTCAAGTTAGTGGAGGCGAAGTGAGGGAAATAAGTACAGGATGGAAGATGATTGAACAGAGGAGAAATGAAGATTGAGGAAATGGAAGAATAAATTGTAAATATATATATATATATATTGTATATTTCGTATTCTTATACTCGAAGATAGCTAACAAAATATTTAAAATCGTATACATCCTTTATTGTTTCATTTGACATATACTTCCACTGATTCTCTCGTCGCAGATGCCTCTATCTACTTCCTCTTCATTTTATGCTTCTCAAATATTTTACTAAAGTGTTATTATATATAGAGCGAAGTAGTTTCCGGAGCTGCGGGCTTTCCCATTTCATGCCCAAATTTTCTCTCTCTCTCTCTCACTCTAGAAAGTCACCTCCGCCTTCCTTATCATTCATCCTTCTTTCCTTTTCCTGCTCTCCTTTATTCCCCAACTTTTTTATTCGCGACGCTCCTCTCGACTACCTCCCACCTTCCTATCTCCCTCTCTCCTATCTCCCTCCCGCATACCTCTCTCCATCATACCTCCCTCCCCCATACCTCCCTCCCTCATACCTCCCTCTCCCACAGCTTCTTCCTTATCTTTCCTCCTTTAGACGTCTCATCCCTATACTACACTTTCCCTTTCGCTCTCCAAAGGATCCTTTCTCTATCTCCTCCCCGCTCCTCCTGCTTTCCACTCTCTCTTTTATCTCCCTCTTCTCTCCCTTCCTCTCTTTCTCTCTATTCGACTGGTTACCTCCTTTTGGATGACCGTTGCCAGGAGTTCGGGAGGAGACTTTTCCCATCCCATCATTTGTCTGCCTTGTCACTTTCCGAGTGCTAAGGGGGACCTCCCTTCTTTCTTCGTGGCCCTCGAAAGCTATTTGTCAATTCTCACACAACACTCGGGGTGTCCAACTCTCCTTTCATCGTCACTATCTCTTCACACGTCAAAAAGCAGTTTCAGTTGAGGCCTCCAATGGAATGCGAGTGCGATGAGAAGAAAGAGAGTGAGAGACTGTATCGCCAGAGTGAACTCAATACATTTCTTAAAATCGTCCAAGGATTCGCGAGGTGCAGTTTTCCGGGAAATATTGGATCCTAGGTCATCATTATGTTATTCCATGCTCTACACACTATGATTTTCGTATAGTATATTTTGAAGGATTTGTGATACATTTCGACCCTTAAAAGGCGCTAACTAATGTAAGAATATATTTGATTGACAGTAGTAAGAGCTAATATTAAAGTATCGTCAAAGCTTAATAATGATAGATTTTACGTAAATGATCATCACTATGCTTAATAAATTGAGATATCAGGTTTCAATCTCATTTTTGTGTTAGAAATTATATTTGTCATTTTACTAAGTTTTAAATGATTTAATGACTTATATACTACATACCTGTCGGTAAATGTTTACTACTGACGTATTATCCTCATTTACTTCCTACACATATACCAATACGACACAAAATTTCTGTATCGTATTTCGTCCATAAACACAAGCATAATTTGCCGATAATCAATCTTGACTCCAACGCGAGCGTAGAAACTTTGTACCAATAAATTAATTATTAAAATTAAATTCAAATGCTAGAATATAAACAATGATTTTAATTTTCAACATATATCCTGTTAGGAATAACAATAAATTGTATAAAAGAGGCTATTCTCTTTTACTTTTGGGAAAGAACCTGTGCGCCTGAATATGGAAAATCGCTATTCCATAATATCAGGCCCAAACGTTTCCACCACCGACTCAAACACGAAACTGCTTTTTCTACGCAAGACCTACAAAGTAGGATTCATCAAAATATACAAACGTTATAATTTGTCTTGTAAAGTACAATTTTATGTATAATTAAGTGGATTACATGAATAGAATTCTTTTCCTTTATTCAGTTTTTTTTGTCATATATATGATATATTTAATTTAAAACTTGTGGTAAATGAAATGAAAGTTGCGGGGAATGCTTAAAATTAAACGAAATATATAAATAGTTGAGTTAATATGTTATGACCATAAAATGAGTAGTAAAATTTGCGGTAATAATGAGGTTAACGAGCTAAGGTGTTGCGGTTGCTTCTCATCTTCCATTATCCAACTATCTAAATTCTTCTCAATTATGAAGTATTTAGCAGCCTAACAGTTCTTTTTTTGCAAGATAAAAATGTGCAGAAGCATTTGTGCTCTTACTTTGGATCAGGACTCCACCAGTCATCTCGGGAACCATCTGCTGAATGTGGGCATCGTAAAAGATTTTCCTCGTCTGCGTAAAAGGTTCTTCCAATAAAATTTGTTCCATCACGACCGACTCTCCTTGTTATCGATAATTTTTTTAATTTTCTTTTTGTTCAGTTTTTATTATTCATTTGAACTCCCGTCTTGGAAACTTCCAGCTCAGAATTACATAGCCTTTAAATAACGTTTGTCATCTTTAGTAGGATTGTTCGTGCATCCATAATCACAGACTTAAATATCGGTAATTGCGCAAAACACGTATCATTGTCTCCCCGCTAAATCTCCTGCACTGTAGTAATTTTAAGGTCGTACCTCTTGAAATCCAGTAGAAGAGGTAAAATTAGACACCCGCGATGCATAAACTGGAGTGTCAGTTAAATTAGATCCTGTGACCCTAACGTTACCGTGTACGTTTCATAAGAGCCTTCAAATTACTCGGAGCAGTAAGCTTGGGATATTTGAGAAGACGGATAAATGGTAGGGAAAGTAAATCGGGAACAGACGACGATAGTGTTATGGAATTGATGTAGATGCACGGGAGAGAACTCACTCCCTTCTACAATTTCATTACGGAAAACTCTCCTCGGAGGTATAAAAGATAAAAAGCAGGAGATTTTTTTTATGGATTATACGTTGAAGTCGAGATAGAACTTTCTTTCTCTTTTTATCAGAGGGGTGTTTTAGAGGGATAATGAGGGATCTCCCTTGATCTAGCCTAGTCTTTCAGGGTCCAGAGAAATAGGATCTCCTGAACTCTGCTTGCTGCCACAAAACTTCCTTTTGATCTATTTTTTACGGCGGTTGGATTACAGCGAACTTCGTCGCTTGGAAATTTTCAGCTGATAAAACCGATAGCAAAGAGAACACACTGATTCAGAGCAAAGGCATTGCCGGTGAAAGGGTAAAATATTTCGCGGGCTGTTTTTTTGTCTTTCTCGTTGATGGTTTTCTCTCTTTGACTTTCACTTAAGCGATTAAAAGTGTCAATGATCAGAAGCTCTAACTTAATGATTAACTTTTACTTCTTGGCGTTTTATGAAATAATCAAAACATGCACGATAATTATATGTCGTCATTACTTGGCTTTTGGCTAAGTCCTAAAATAGACATATGAGGACATCGTGTTCTTTCAAAGACTTATTAACATTAACGTTTTTAGATTATGCTATATTTTTAGCATACAAATTATTTTTTTATAATTTTATGGTTAGTTTATTAATTTACGCAATACATATTTTTTAGAAATTTTCTATCATCCCTTTACAATTATAACCAACTTTTCTTTTCGTTTAGCACTAGTCAGCATATATAGCATGATAATTGTTATGTGAACGAAACAAAATGATTGCTCAGCTTACGTAGCGCAATGTATTGACTATCCGTCGTTAAAAGTAATGCCATTTATTTCCTATATCTTCGTATGAAAAATTTCTCTCAAAAATTTGTGCCTTCTTTACACTTTATTTCGATCATAAACACGCATTTCTTTATACGGGACCTTATTTTATCACCATAACACATTTCAAAAAATACCGCGCTAAAACTATTTGGAATGAGTATAAATTACTCCCCCTATATTGCACCGTCTCCGAGGCAAGAATTATAACCGGAGCCCTTTAAATTATGTCCAACTTTTTCCCGTGAGAAATATATCGACGTCACGTTAAAGCAACGAAATTACCGTTGAAGAACGGCATCCCATACGTGATCCGAATGTTTACCGCAAAAAATTCCCCTTCCTAAATAAATTTTTTCCCCTAAAATGTTTCCATATACCAGTCTTCTTTTCCTCGTCCTAAACTTTAACCCTCGCTCTCCCCCCCTTTCCGATGAAAAGGGAAATACCTTTTCCATCTCCAGCGAAGCGAGATAATTTCAACCCACAATTAGTAGCTGACAGAAGTTAGATTACTCCGAAGCACTTTGACGGGAGGGAGGGGAAAATAGAAAGAATTAGAAGATTAGAGCCGTAGTGTATATTTGCGCGTGCGTGAGATACGTACGTATTCGCTTTGGTCGGTTCAGAGCTGAGATATGCCGACAATAGGTTCCATTTCCTTTCCATATCCCTAGCATGCAGGAATTGCCCTTTTTCTGAGGCTCATTTGTGAGGCGGCGGTTATGGGTGACGGGAGGATTCTAGAGGAAGGAGAAAGAGAGAGAGAGAGGGAGAAGGAGCGAGAGAAGAAGGGAAGCGATAGGAGAAAGGGAAATGGGTCGCGGCGAGCCACCCCATCCTCTTCCCTATCGCTCCCCATAAATAAAATGAAGGCGTTCTTGGGAAATACGGGAGTGGAGAATGTTTGGCGGAGTAGCAGTAAGGGAAGAGGTATCGGCGAGGAATGCTGAGGAGGAAATGTCGCCAAGTAAGGAAAGCGGAGAGGAAGGGGGAGGTGGAAAATAAAGGGAGGAAGTGAGAGAGGTTGAAAGATGGCGTGAGAGGAGTGAGGGAGGGCGAAGAAAGGAGTAAGGTCAATGGATGAGAGAAGAGGCACGGATGGTGGAGGAGAGAGTCGTGAGAAAGGGGAGGAAAGGTAGAGGAGTAGAGGGGAAGAAGAAAGAGGAGGAAGTGAAATTAATGGAATAATGAATTTTAACCTTAAAATAGAACTTGAATACAATTTTTGCGTCATGTTCATTCCTATATTACATTTTGAATGTCTTTGTAATGTACAGGGTTATTCAAAAAGAATGTCCCTATTTTAAATGTGTATATTTCTGATAGTTGGAACCTTACAGGCATGTGGTGTGCACCAAACAATAAGAAATCTGTCCAAGTTTCATCTGTTATCTGGGTGGGAAATTGTTCTCCTTTCCTGCCGCCAATCAGTGCAGTGAATGAAAATGGCGACTCCCCAGCAGAAGGCATTTTGTGTGCTGGAGTTTGCGAAGTTGCATTCGGCAATCACAGTGCAATGTGAGTTTCGAAGACGTTTCAATGCTGACCCACCATGTCAGAAAAACATTCGCCGATGGTATCAGCAGTTCCAGGAAAAAGGCTGCCTCTGCAAAGGAAAAAGCCCTGGACCAATGACCTTGCGCTACATCGCTGGCCACCCAGGTCCCCAGACCTGACACCGTGCGATTTCTTTTTGAGGGGCTACGTTAAAGACACCGTTCTACAGATCTCAAGGAACAGAAGAACTGAATCGTGGCTGGTGAGGGAGCAGTAACAAGGGACATGTTGCAGCGAGTGTGGGACGAATACCGTCTGGACGTGTGTCGTGTGACACGAGGTGCACACATTGAGGGGTTGTAAGGTCAGAGATGAAACTTCGACAGTTTTCCTATTGTTAGGTGCACACCACATACTTGTAAGGTTCCAACTATCAGAAATATACACATTTAAAATAGGGACATTCTTTTTGAATAACCCTGTATTATTTCCTATAAAATACCGCAAAGATGTCATAAACTGGCATTTATGTATTTGTTGATTAAATTTTAATCTTTTCATATTTTCTATGCAAAAATTGAATTATAGTATGATTGAACGGTTGAGACATATTTTGGCATTTAAAAATGTAATTATATTGTTACATACAATAAGTTGATCGCTTGAATTAATGCTTAAGCAAAATGAAAGAGGATTTAGGGATGAATTCATAAAATATTAATTCTATCAGCGGAAGTTCTGGTAACTTCAAATTATAATTGATGGGGGGCTCATTGAATTTTTGATAGTGTTGATTCATACGCATAGGCTACAAATTGAATTCATTCTTCAAAGTAAATTGTAATTCGTTAGGTACAATACTTTTTTTTCGTAATAGCTTTTCAAAATGAAATTTATACCGGTAATCTTTTTAAATTACTTGAAAAATCGACTCGTGTTGTATATTAATACTTAATTATAGCTTAAATAAACATACTTTCACGCGTATTTGACAATAACTTGTTCTGAAAAACTTGTATAATATCTCACATACGTTGAATTACATTCACAGGTACTTATTTTTAACTGGGAATGAGCCGACTTTGTAAAAATAAAGCAACATACGTTTTATTAATAATTGAGACATTTTCAAGTCCTAAACATTGACGAAATAGATCTTTTAATGGATACATTAGAGGAACATTTAATCCGATGAATCCACATTAATGAGCATATTTATCGTAGGTTAACTGTCTCAATAACTTACACTGTAATATTTCGTTTCAGCAGCCGCGTACGCAAATATAAAGAGATCATTTTGTGACAGGGTCGGTTTTAAAGTAACCCCACGCACACAAATGTGAAACGCATGTGTGGTTCATCGCGTTAAATAAAGCTTTTTAACTAATCGCCGAGTTATCTCTCGTAATACGATAATTACGACCTAAAATAGTTGACCGTGTAACTGTATAGGAACTCCCCATGTCGCCGCCGTACCTCAGCATCAAAAGAGACGCGGCGACAGTAATGAGCGATGATAAATTATTCAAACGTGTAAATGTGTCCTTGCATTCGATCCGACGACGAAAGCTTTTGACGAGAAGATCCCGTAAACTCCGGAATTTAGGGAAAGGGAAAGGTTGCGATAGTCGGAGCGGCGTAAAGAGAGATGACAATAAAAAACGGGAGATGGGGGAAGAAAGAGGCGGAGGTGAGAGAGACAGAGAGGGATTGAGAGAAGAAGGGTTGAAGATGTAAGGGCGGAATAAATGAGGGAAAAATATGACGCGCAAGAAGAGAGAAATGAAGGATAAAGGAACGGAGGAGGAGGGGAAAGAAACGGAGAGGAGAGTAAGGGAGAGAGACACCGGTGTGGTGGGAGAATTAAAAAGCGCTGTGCTTGAAAATAGAGGGAGAGAGAGAGAGAGAGAAAGGGTTGTGTCGGAGGAAAAGAGAGGCGTTATTAAGGAAATGAAAGAAAGGCCGAAGAAGTGTATTCGGGAATGAGAAATGAGGAAAGGATTTTATATCACAAAGAAAATGAGCGTACGGCGTGTATGAGGATGTAAAAATGGTTTTCATCCACTGGGATGGGCTGTTATGCATTCATACCCCGCATACTTATTTGACGCTATTCAAACTAAACTAAAATTTTCTCTGATATTTTCAAAAAAATATGCCTTAAACATTTTACATAAGTGAGTTTTGAAATTGTAAAAAAAATGAAACAAAGCGTTGATTCCAAAATAAGACACTCTAGGAGTCGTAAACCTCTCTCCGTTATAAAGATAAACTAATGCGAACTACTTATTTATCGATTTTTGAGAAAAAATAAGCAAAACATTTCCTAGCTGCGTAGGTTGTGCATCAATGGAAGGACGACTCGACATTGTTTAGTAAAGGAATTACGCCTTAAATTGATTTTTAAATTCATACGGTCGGCGAGATTAAGTGCTCCGCCATTTTTTCATTAATGGAAAAACTTGGAAACACTCGAAGGAAAGGGCGGCGATACTAAATAAGGGAGAAGTATGAAGGGTAAGAAATAGATGGGCAACGTGGAGGGTGAAGGACGTGGAAGGAATTACTGGGCAAAGGAGGTGAGAAAGGGGAGGGGATGATGCTGTAAGTAGGGGAAAGCGATTGAGAAAGGGTGTAAGGAAGGAGGAGGAGGTGGAGGAAGAGGGAGAGGAGACGGTTGAGGGCGCGGAAGGGAGAGAAGAAATAGATTGAGCTGAGAAGTAAGGGAAAAACATTACGAAAAGGAAGTTAAGAAAGGGATAAAAAAGAACGAGTGAGTCTTAGGGAAGAAATGGATAAATTAATAACCAATATAAGAATAATATATACTTATAACCAATAAAGAAAAGTTGAAACGTGTGAAAGTAGTATATAGACGAATAGTGGAGGGAGAGAGAAGGCAGAAGGAAGAGATGAAGAAGGTAGGATGTAGATGAAGAAGAAAAGAGAAGGGGGGAGGAATAAATTAATGGGAGGGAGAGGTGGAGTTAGAGGTGGGGTGAGCCGTTAGGAAGTAGGAGATAAGGGAAGAGGTGAGGAAATACGAAAGAAAGGGTCGAAGGTAAAAGAAAAGGAAGGATGCGACGAAGCGGGACGGAGGGCAAAAAATATCGGGAGAGGTGCGGAGAGGGGTGAGGCGGGGACGGGAGTATGTGCCGGAGCGTGCGAGAGATTTCCTTTCCGGGATGTTAGGCTCTCGGTATCGCCGTGGATTCTGGATTCCGTGGAAGAGAGAAAGGAAGGAAGAGATGTGGGAATAAGATGCAAGTTTAGTGTCAACGGAGGGAGGGAGGTGGGGTAGTTCGGAGGCGGGGTTCTGGGTTAACAATGAGATACGGCGTCGCGAAATAGAGAAGCGGCGAAGGGGGCTTATGCTTCTGTTTCTGCTTCTGCAGCTGTAGAGCGAAAGACGGGATGAGAGAGAGAGGGAGGTCCCTTCACGGGAGCAATGGGATAGGATTCCCGTTTCTATGTTCTCTTTTTTCGTGGGGAAGGGGGAGGGGGGGGAGGAAATACGTCGCAATGATACAGTGCGAGCGGTGCAAATAAAATTACCTGACCTGTTTTTCGCTTGGTTTGAAATCAGCGCACTTGGAGAACATTTTAGGGATAATATATCTTTCTTCGTAGAATAGGGGAACACTATTGATTATATGTGTGTATATATATAGGCGCAGGTAAGAATAGTGAGATATGATGTAGTTTTTTGTTTCCATCGATCTGCTCCTTAAAATACTCAGATTTTTTTAAAACTTTGCTATCGTACAGGATGCTGCAAATATCGTTTACGTATGTCTGAGAATTTATGTAGAGTGGATATAATCATCATATTTTCCTTTAACCAACAGCCTATATAGGATAGTTGCTACTATGCCATTTAAAGGTGAAGTGCTCTTTGAATGGTAGTTTTTCCAAAAATATTCACATAACTGCGGGAAAATATATTTTTCCTTATAATATTTTTATAAGGTCAATTAAAATAAAATTTCATTTTAAAATTCGATTTTTCAATAAATATTCTTATAAAAGAAGATGAAGATAATGTTCATTACAGCAAATTTAGTTTATCATGTAAATTCAATATTTGCTTAGATTATGGTTAATTGTTTTTTGGACAGCAAAATTTACCGGGTGGTAGATTTAATTCCATGGTGTCCAGAAGTTGCGCCGTGGAAACTACATTTTAAGAGATGCCTTTTGGCACTTAATGCAGTTTTTGATGAGATTTTTCTTTCGTTTTTTTTGTTTCGCGAAAAGGTAGTTATGTAAATAATCCATAATATCATCTGTGCCCATACGCACCGGAAAATTTTCATTGCAGTTTCGAGTTCAAGCAATCAATGGCAAAAACCATAGACAAACTGGAAGAAGAAATTCTAAAATATATACCGTAAAAATGAGTAATACGTTTTAAAAAATAAAAACTCCAATCATATAAAAACCAAAATATCCGCCGAACGTGTCCACAATATATCAAGTGTCACTGACAAACATTTTAGTAGAAAAAATGTTCTGCTCAAAACTCAATATTAAATTTTATACGTGAAATTCAGGTTTCATTTTGAAAAGTTAAATTGGTACAGAGTTTCGTTTTTCGTGATTTAATTGAGATTGAAATCGAAGACGAAAAATATGCCCCCTGAGAATTTTAAATGAGGGATAATAACTCAAGAAATTATTTGGCTCGTTTAAATGTTTGCATTATATTTACGTATCTCAAAATGAACTTTCAAACATTTGTAATCCTTATTGTATTAACATTCGAGTAGGCAGTTATTGAAAAGTAATATCGTCCTGAATTCAGCCAACGTGAATTTCTTGGAACGTCTTAACTAAGGACCCGGAATTTCCTCTCTCCCTGCCCACTGCTTCCACGAATGGCATTGCGAATTTTTCTTCTCTCCAAAGAAATCGTTCGAGAGACGAAATATGAGACGAGAAAGGCTATTCCCAAAATTTTGTACTTATAAGTAAGGAAAAAAAAGGGCCTGTTTTTTACCCCAAATTCACCCTGAATATAAAAATGAAACCTCTTTTCCTTACATCGGAATTCTATATCTGAGCCGGATTTATCCAAAAGCGTGATAAATTATATCCCAAATTCTGAACCACATTTTTCAATCTCCTGAAGAGAAAAAAAATGGAGTTTGGGCAGATTGAAACTATCGACAGATTAAGAAAATGCATTGAAAGGTTGTGGAGGGGGAGAGAGATAGAGAGTGAGAGTTGGGGGAGTAATAGGGTGGGAGGCAGGGAGAAAGAAGAGGGAAGAGGAAAAGTGAGGTAGAAAGAGAGGGAAAAGGAAAAGTGAGGGAGAAAGAGAGATATACACTGAAAGGAGAGAGAGAAAAGGTTGAGTGGAGATTGAAGAGATGGAGCGAAGTGTTGTACAGATGATGGAGAGGAGAAGTTCGAGGAAAGAGTAAAAGGAAAGAGGAAGGAGAGGTTTGAAGGAGAATGAAAAATTTAGTGGAGCGGAAAGATAGGCAAAGGAATGGAATCGAGAGGAGAGATGGAGATAGTAGGGAGAAAGTTTATGGTTGAGAAGGGGAAAGGTAGAAAGAGAGAGAAAGCGGAAGAAAACTTTTAGTACGAGAGTGAAATACATTTCTAAGTTTCCTATCGCATCTAACACTGGGGACTCACTAATGAGATACAAAAAGGTACAGCGAAGGGCAGCTAGATTCGTAAAGGGAAATTACTATTGTAAACAAAGCGTAACGTCATTAATAGAAAATCTTAAATGGGCCTCGTTAGAGGAACGTAGACTGCAGGCTATATTTAATCTCTTAGAAAAATATGTCTGAGGGATTAGCGGAGTGGATAGTCGATGTTATCAGAAGTTTGACATACATCGGAAGGCAGGACAGCGTAGATAAGATCCGCGAGATCGACTGTAGGAGGAGGATCGTTTTTCCTAGGAGGGTAAAGGAGCCTAATAGGAAGCGGGTAAGCTAGGGAACCTTGATGCTCTGCACCCCCTGCCATCCATCAATAAGGTGACTTGCCGGGTATTATGTAGATGTAACACAAAGAAGTGTGTTACTCAACACGCTTGCTATAATTTTCACCTTTTATAAACATGACGCTCTAAAATATTCCATTCAAAATTAAACATTTTTTATTTCATGAAAAAGTAATGTCCAAAAATGTCTAGGCTTGAACGTCATGCGGTAAAACGCCTAGCAAGGCGAAATTGAAATTTACCGTAAGCTAAGGAAGATAGAGTTGTGGACACAGAATATGTGGGAAAGAGAGAGGAGGAAAAGGAAACCAGAAGGGATAGGAAGGGATGGAGAGGGTCACAGAAAGCGATCGACGGCCGTTTCGTGAAAACGAGACGAAAAAGGGACCGAGAGTGCCCTTTGGCGGAGGTGATGCGAGCACGGAGTTGAGAAAGAAGAGGGAGAGGAAGGAAGAGAAGCGAAAGGATGGAAATCTGTACCCATTGAAGCTATTGGTGCATAATGTCGGTGGTGGCGAAATCGGGATTAACGGGGAACGACGTGGGAGTCTAGTTGCGAGCATTGCCGGTAAATGGGATGTTCCGTTCGGTTTACCATGAATCGTCGAGATTCGAACCCCCCCCCCTTCTCGTCCCCATAGGATATCGTCGCGCCTCGTGGCTATGGCAGATGACGTTTTCGTTCGGGGACGATGGATGAGTTGCAAGGATACGTGCCTCGCATCCCGAGTACACGCAACTCGTAAGAAAGGTTGCACGCCTTTAATTAAGCACGTATGAAACGTGTGAAAAGAGATATTATCGGTTAGTGGAGTGAATAAATCAAGCCCCGAGAATGTCGGAATGATAAAACGGACTCCATTTGAGAGTTTCTTCCTATTGCGAAGGGGTTGAAATGGGCTGAGTCAAAAATGTAGATGTAAAGAGGTTGGTATATGGTCCGGATTTAATTTTTAAAGCGGCGATTTATCATGTAAATATTTTTCTCTCTCGCTGGATTACCTAATTTATCTTGAAAGAGAAGTCCGTCTGCTTGTTGTTGATTCTCCCCTGATAAACTTCTTTTAACTCCGATGCAAATTTTTCAGGAAATAATAACGCAATATAACATGCTGCGTAAATAAAACACGAACTCAAAGTCAGTCCTTTTCTTGTGATGAATTTATGAGCTACTTTTATTTCAAAATGTTGAATAAGTATTTTCTGCTGTTGATTAAATCGCATCCTTTGGGATCTCGTTCCGCACCGGTGGCTTGATGCAAGGGAATTTTCTGTCCTTCTCAGAACTTCCTGTCATTTCTTATTATACTTTCTATGTTCCATTTTGGTTTTCTACCATCTCGGCAGATGGAAACATAAGTTAGAGCGGTTTTCCGGTGGAAAAAGGACGTTTTCGCTTGTTGAATTTTGATGAGAGGAAAGTGATGAAAATAATGGAAATTGATGCCGGCTGAGAATATTTAGTTAAACGATAAGTTTTTATTTTAGAATTTTTGTAGTAATCTACTCTATACACATATCGCTATTTCTATAATGAGTAGATTTAAGGAGCAGTATTCACTATCTGATTTTTTGTTAAAACTTACGTACTTATACCGTATTACTTCCTATTGTGTATGAAGCCGTTTCTTGTTGGAAATAAATTGTAATTTAATAAACGATCTCTTTGCAATTCACATCAGTTACATTGAGGAGAAAAGATTTAAGTAGTGATCATTGATAAATAAAGAGTTAAATTAATTGTTATTTGGGAACAGAAGATAATTGGGAATGATAGAACTCAGTTAAGTCGCTGATGGAAGCGGGAATAACAATTGTTTAGAATATGTTCTAGCTTTTATGCTTACATCAACCCGATTCCATGATCTCCCAGACGATTCGCGGATACAGTTTAGGTATCTCAGAGTGTGTGCCTTTGAATTAATAATTCATATTCGATACTATTTTGTTTTATTTTTCCCAAAATTAAGTTTGGAAACAATGCTTATTAAAAATTTTCATTATTCTTTTTCAGAAAGCAATTTCTATGAAAATTAAGTTACTTACATGAAAGTTTCGATGTAATTTTGGTGTTTTATTTATAAAAAATTGAAAATTGGTTTATTTCTTTAAAAGAAATTTATTTTTTAATAGTAGCAAGTTAAATCTTTTAATTCTTACCGTATTTACCCGAATAGAAGCGGAAAGCTTGAAATTTGTACCTCGACCTAGAATAGCATATTAAGAAGATGAGTGCATTTTGAAGCGAAACTTGTTACCTGAAACTTTTACTGGAAAAGCATTTAAAAAGTATATATATAAAATAGGATAGAGGTCGACCTCTATTTCGGTAAAAACGGTGCTTACATTCCCATGGTGAATCTGAGAAAATAATCTGAAAGCGTATAGATACAAAGTTTAAAAATAATTGAAAACATTTTTGTACAAAAATATCTCTGGAATACTATATGAATTTGGAATTCAAATTTGGTATTATTGTTCATGTAACATAGTTAACTCGAAACATATTCTTTAATCTAAAATAACACTGCTTATTTGAATGCATGACCTCTCTCCATCGTACGCGATGGATGCGAAATTTTAAATTAGGAACCACTATAGAGTAATGCAGAATTAAATTGGTAAAATATGCCAAATTTTTAATATTCGTAAATAATGTCCGTTAAAAACGATGCCTCGATAATAAGCGAGAGAATCGCTGGAATAAGAAGTAATTATTTCGTTTAAGCCGAAAGCATTACCAATTCCTTACCATTCCCATTTCTTTTCCCCCTTGGGTCCTAACCCACCCGCTGCAAAAACGTATCTCACTTAGCGGTGAAATATTCCCCGCTGTCGTTGTAGATATGAGAAGAGTCGGAGCTGGGTAGCGATTGAAAAGGAGAAGGGTGCGATCCGAGGCAGGTGCCCAAGGGAGAGAGAGAGACATGACGAGGAAGAGAGAGAGAGATGAGAGGGTGGAGGAAGAAAAGAGGGGAGGGAGAACGTCAGAGAAGGAAGCGGAAGGAATGAAGAAGAGTAGAAGGGAGGAATGTAAAAAGAAGAAAGGAATCGGCGTTAAGAGTTAGGGAGGAAAGGGAAAGCAGTGGGAGACGTTTGAGTATAGAGTGGCGCTTGAGTGACAAAGGGAAGAATGGAAAAGAAGTGAAGGGAGTGTAGGGCGCGGGAGGGAAGGGAGAACGCGGCAGAAACACAGGATTGATAGCATTAAAGGCGGGAGAAACTTGATAAGAAGAATAGTGTGGGAGGCGGGAGAGGAAGAGAAAGAGAGGAGGATGAATTGTGAAGAATGTGGGGAAGAGGGGAGAGAGATTTACAAAGAGTAGACGAGAGGGAGGGAGAGATGAAAGAGGGAGGAAAGGATGAAAAAAACTCGAGATGTAAGAGGATAAAGATATATTTACGTGCAGTGGTAAAGTTAGGAAAGTAGGAAAGTGTGGGATACAGCAGCGAGCCTAAGGAAAGAAGATTCAGGAAGAGGGATGAAAACGGATATGAAACGGAGGAGCAAATGCGCGCGCGCACACATACGCACACAAAAAATACGTACATATTTATTTGTGTGTGTGTGTATGAGAGATAAAGGGGAATATTATGATAAATAGCGGAATTGCGATCGGATATGTATGTGTGTGGGAGAATCTAATATAAACGAAAGCCAAGGGGAAAATGATAGGCGAAAGAGCAACGCGTAGTGATATTACCGCGCGAGCGTGCGTGAGAGAGTGTTGGGGTGGTAGTTAATGGGGATATGGATGCATCGTAGAGAGGAAGACAGGAGGAAGGAACGGAAAAATGAGGGAAGGAAAGAAGAGAGAAGTGAGGGTATAGCCGGAGGAGGTTGAAGAAACGAGTAAGAGGAATTGGAAAAAGTAAAAAAATATTGCCGGGGTCGGTCGGAAAAAAGGTTTTGCCGAAATACAAAGTAGGCTTTCCTACGTCCAGATATTAGGCAAAAGAGGTGAAAAGGGACGGATGATTGCATTGGAAAGGAAAGGCAGCGGGATAAGGAAAAAAGAGAATGTCGTAATTACATTGCTTCCACCAAAACTCTAATCGAATCAATTTACCCCCTTTACTCGAGTTTGGCTTATATTCGATCAATGATGCCTAATGAATTAAATTGAAATATTTTCTGGGAACGGATGTTGTCGATTTGGGATAAATTACCATCTGGTATAAGAAAATTTGCAAGAACCACTCCGTGCAAAGAGGTGTAACCCTTGTTATCGATCGTCTCCTGTAATATTGTTAGGGAGCCAGGTCTGAAAAATAAAAAGAACGATGACGGATAGTATTTAATTCTCATACGATCCTCTTTGGTTCCGATATGGTTTTATGCATGGAGAAAAAATTAAGAGGGCTTAAAAAACGTAAGCGAAGCTATTTACCCGTGTTTTGTGGGGCATCTTTCTAGTTTCGAATGCACGAAAAGAGAGATTAAGTGTCCGCTGAGGCGAGCGAAGGGCTGAGTGTCATTCGAAGTGGGGAGGTGGAAACGGGAGAGGCCTACGGGGAGGGTGGTAGGGTGGAGGCAGGGGAAGTGGATGGGAGCAAAGAGAGAGAGAGGGAGAGAGAGAGAGAGAGGGAGAGAGAGAGAGAGAGGGAGAGAGAGAGAGCGGGAGGGAGGGAAGATGGCGAAGGGATGGAGGTTGAGCAGGTCGTTGGAGTGAAGAGTATGAAAGCGGTTAAAGGAATAGGCGGTGTGTGGAGGGAAGTGAGGGAGAAGGGAGGCCGCTTGGGAAGTTGGAGAGATGTGGGAAAGGATTGAGGAAGACGTGGTTAGGAGGATGAGATGGGAAGACTGAGGAAAAAGAATAAAGTATAGGACGTTGAGGGAGAGAGATGGTATGTGAGATGGGATAGGAGGGAAATGATCTAGGGAGAGGGGGGTGAGAAGGAAGAAAGAAAATTGTGGGGATAATGTGTAGGAGATGGAGGGTAAGATGAGGGAGAGGTAGAAAGGGACTGGAAGGACTGAGACGGAAGAGATAGGTAAATGTTGGAGGAGTGGAGAAGAGAATCTGAAGGTAGGAAGAGAGAAAGAAGGGAGTGGGAAGGAAAGGAGTAAGAAAAATGAGAGAGAACGGAGGAGGAGGGATGAGGGAAAATTGGGGAGGAGAGAGCCCACGATGGATGGAAGGAGGTGAACGAGAAGGAAAGGAAGGAAAAGAGAATGTTTGATGAGTTAGTGGAGGCGAAGTGAGGAAATAAGTACAGGATGGAAGATGATTGAACAGAGAGGAAATGAAGAGTGAGGAAATGGAGGAATAAACTGGAAGTAGAAAGTATAGGATGCTTAGGGAAGACGAGATAGGGGAGAATTGACGAAATGGTAACGTAGAAAGTGGATAATGGACGAGTATATGAAATAGAAATGTGACGGGAGGGAGAGAGAAGAGATCAAGGGAGACAGAAAGAGTGATAACGAGGGAGGGGTGAAGAAATGGTAGGAGGGAAAAGATGGATGACGTGAGAGAGAGAGAGAAATGGAGCACGCAGGATAGAAAAGAAAGGGGTATGGAAATAGAGATAGGGGGAAGCCTAGATATATAGGGGGAAGTCTAGATATAATGTGAGGTGAGAAAAGAGCAGAGAGAAAGATGGAAAGATAGAAAGGAGCAGAGAGAAAGATGGAAAGATAGAAAGGAAATAAGGGTGTGGAAAATGAAGAGGGAGGATAGAGATGAAAGGAGAAAATGGAAAGGTGGAGTGAGAGGGGAAAGTGAGGTAGGATATGGATAAGGGGTACAGAAGTGGAGAAGGTTGGGGAGAGTAAGAGGTTTGGAGGGACAGAAATGGAACGAGAGGGTGAGAGAGGGGCGAAAAGGCTGGAAGGGAAAAGGAAGAGAGGGAGAGACGAGGGGAAAGAGGGTTGAACGTGGAGCGGGAAAAATGGTTCAATTTCCCTTGGTGAAGCGTGGCTGTGTGACTGGCCTAGCAATGGATTGCTGTTTCCTCCATTTCAATATATGGGAGATTTTGATCGATTTTCCTGCTTCGTGGAGCTAATGTGTGCCCTGTCCCTCCCATTCTGACTTCTTTCATTCGTACAACTCAACATTTGGCCATTTCCTCACTCCTCAGCTACTATCAAACCATTGGGCGACACCAGATGCATTATTCTAAACTTTAACCCGCACGTGGCCCTGGTTTTCTAATACGAATCAGCGTTTTACAGTTTTCTGTTTAGGAATACGTAGGAAAATATTTTTGGCAGCCCTGAAGTATTTTCCGTTGCTCTATGACTCTCGGTTTGAAATATTTTGCGAATTTTTATTTTCACTGTGAAGTACTATTACAAATTTTTCTCATGAAATGATACCGAGTTCATTTTTAATAATTTTAATAGAAAACATTTTCAGGAAGTATTCCTCAAATCAATAATTTTTATTACAATTCACTTTCAATCGGGCGTCATATGAAGAAGGCTCAATATCTTCTGTAGTAATAGGAGTTATCATAATCCAATAACAGTGTTACTGCTTTTATATATTGTAGCATATGTAATTAAAATCTGACGCGAATGATTATCTCTCGGTTTTAAATCATATCGATTTCGTGACAGAAGGACTTTTATCACTAGAATTTTTGTGTATATCATCATCATCCCCAACCCATTTCTGTCAACTGATACTTTTCTGTGTGCTTGTGTGAAGAGAAAACTTTTAGCAACCTAATTTATCAATATTATAATTCAATAAAGCCAATAGAAATTATATTTCAAGCGCGCGCGAGTCATAATGACACGTTTACATTCTCACCCAAACAGTGTACCATAAATGAAGATGACCGCAGCAAACCAGGATATAACTGTATCAGTAAGGCACCACAGACTTTAATTTTTATAAAATAAACCATTCCGCGGATCTCATCTTTACCAAACTAAGAATTGTCGACTCAAACGCATTTGGCGTGGGATCCGTTTATCGCTTTAGATCGATTGAAAAACCTTCTCGTTCAAAAATTCGAACCGGGCACCGTCGATGAGGGAGATGAGGTCGTAAAAGAAACATTCCTCTTTTCATCTTTCCTAAGCGGCGTCGCGAGGAATAAGGAGGGGGGAAAGGAAACGAAAGAATTAACTTAAAGACGAGAGAAATTGGAAGGGATCGAAGTAAAAGAAACGGGAGGTTTGAAGTGATAAATTGACGTTCCAGTTCTCACGGACTTCTTTCGGGGTGGAGTTGGATGGAGAACGGGAGGAGACAAAGAGAGCTTTTATATTTTATGAAAGAAGTAGTAAAGACGGAAATCTCTAATATATATATATATATGTATGTATGTATGTGTGCGTGTGTGTGTGTGTCTATATATATATATATATATATATATATATATATATATATCCAACTACTCCCCACATACCCTCGCTTGACTATGAACTGTTATACGCGCTGAAATACATGATTCAGGACGGATATGAAGATCTCTACAGTTCGAGGCCAATCCCCGTACTCCATTAGGCAAATTGCATTTGAGACGGTGAAAGGGAGAGGTGATGGAGTACGTGATTTGAGTGGCAAGAATAGCGGCGATATGGTGGTATGAAGTTCGGAACCCAGAGAGATTAGTTGGAAGGGCACGCGAACGGCTCTGAGGAAAAAAAATAATGTTTCCTCTTGAACAAAGACCTAAATGGTCGCGTCCTTATTCGTGGAGGCAGTTGCGCGAATTTACAGCGTGACCATTTAGCGTCGGTCGGCCAAAGAGTTAATCAACCAAAGAATCATTGTGGAAAATCGATTGGTAATGGCGGTAATAGAAGTTAATTTTATCGTTTTTATCGATCGACTCCTGAATATATGCGGAGATGTTGCATTGCCCTCGATGGATGTGCTCAATTATAATTCAAACTTTGAAGTGGCTTATTTTTGTCATATTTTAATTCTCCGCTGCGGTGTCATTTCTTTAGGAACGATAATTTTTTTTATCGTGTCAGTTTATAAAAACAAACAATTTAAACAAGCTCTATTAATTCAAGAAATGCTTATTGAGTTGACTTATTGCAGAAATCAAAATAAAATACTTTTTTCCTCTAGCAATTACCATTTTAATTGTATTGGAGACAAATAGTTTCGACAATCTCTTTATATACTCGTAGTTACAAGTCATTAAATAGGATGACCACACGTCCCTGTTTGATTTAATCTACGGCTTTTTTGCGCAATATGTATGTTAGCGAATTGTTGAAAAGTACAGTTTATCAAAGGTTTGAATAAAAAAAATGAACGTAATTCGCGATCTAAATATATTTCAATAGATGTGAATAAGATCACGTATCGTAGGAATATTTCCTTAAAATTGTTGTTGTCGTGCGATATAAGAGCGTGCGATCAATAGAAAACGGTCATAATCTGCTTTTATTGGGCCTGCACGCCATATGTGAGGTTTTCTAAACGTCTCTATACGGTCCCCTTATAGGTATTCGCGGAAACCCTGCCGTTTCTTTAAGAATTTCTCTCCGGCTTCTCTTGAAATTCCTCTCCTCGCATTTCGACAACCATACAACCCGAGCCTTGCCTCATGGTCTAACCCTTTTTCCGCCTCTTCCTTCCTCTTCCCACCTCCTCTTCCTTTACTTCTCGGAAGAAATCCTCGGTCGTAGTGCTCAGTGACCCTGAAAGATTGGCTTTTTTTGCCAACCAAACATTGTTGAACCTCAGTTCCGTGGCATATTTATCTTTTTTATGTGTTTTAGATTTTTTCATGTCATGCAAAATACGCAAATAGCGGAAAGTTATGAGGAATGTTCTGTTATACTCGATGAATTGTGTCGTATAGCTAAAGGATTCGATGCCCGCATTGAAAATAGAAAACAGAATTGGACAACTAGAATGTTAAACTTATAAAATAAATTGATAGCTCTAGTATGCTACATATTCGCTGAAAATTCTAAAATTTGTGTATACCGATGACTACGTTAAGTATCAAGTCAATAAAACAAAAGAATTACGTGTTACTGACGGAATTACTTGAGTTCTCTCTCGAGTTTGAGGAATATGAACTTATTTACTTTGTTTTCTGTATTTCCTAGATATGCTGATGAACATATAATCTATATATATAATATCATTTTCCTTTCAAAATGACCGGAGTTGTTCAGACACTTTAACATTACTCTAAAAAAAGGATAAGGACTGCTTTTCTTGCAATAAATTTTACAATGTAATCATGTTTAAAAACTCAAGCGAATAAAATGAAGCGTGCTTGCCAAATGTTTCGTTTGCGTTAATATTTATACAGTCCACCACACTTAACTGTGTTAAGACTTAAGCCGTCGGGCTCAATTAAGGACATCGCCTGAGGAAAGATAAACGTTTCGTTTAAGTTGCAGTTTTTGAGAAAATTTACCGAACAGACTCAAGGTGAAAGTGTCTAAGCTGCCCCCTCAAGGCGTTTTACATAACTCCTGAACTTCAGATCCGTTCCTTAGGAGTTCCCGACTCTCTTTTCATCTTCAAATCTGTTACTTTGGCATTCATTAATGACACTGAGGATTTAAATTTAAGGTTCTTTTAAATTATTGTTGTAGACATTGATTAGCTTTATCCAATACGTCGAACATGAAGGAATTTGTAATTGGTCCCATAATTATCCAAAAAAATCTGTGTATAATTATGTAAAAAATTAATATTTTCGAATAAGGCTATTATACTAATACCAGCGTATTTAAAATAAATTAACCCCTGTTAATTAATATTTACTATGTCCTAAGAATGGAATATATTTTCGTATACTTCAATTTTTACTTTCTCATACGAAGTATCGAGAAAGTATTGTTATCGCGAAAAATTCGACCTCGAGATTTTTACGGAAATATACGTTTTAGGTGTCGCTGAATCCGAAAAAGTGGTTTTTGCAATGCCGTCTGTCTGTCTGTTACTGGCTCTGGAGCCTAAACGGTAAAGCGAAAATGAATGAAATCTCGTACTTAGGTATTTTATCATACTGAGCAGAGTATACCTAGAAATGGTTGACATTTCTAAATAATTAAGAGTAGGTTATTCTACGCATTTTTAACAACAGTTCGATTTTCTCAAAAACGGCGCTAACGATTTTGATCAAATTCCCTACAGTTACTTATGTTTACGTCTTCAATAATACTGTATAGCTCATATATCTAAAAAAAATTAATATAAGACTAGTTAATTCTAGGCAACTTCAGCAATAATTTGATTTTCTCAAAAACGGCAAGAAGGATTTAAATCAAATTTCGTGCAGTTACTTGAGTATACGTCTGCAATATTACTACGTATTTCATTTTTCTTAATGAATGAGTATAAGGCTAGTTTATTCTTGGACAACTTTAACAAAAATTGGATGTTCTAAAAACCGACTGATACGTTTTTCATTTTCTAAAGATAACTAAACGACGCATTAATATATGAGAAAGTTTGTACAATGTATGTTGTACCTATTTTTTATTGTTTATATTCTAAATGGGTATTTATTTTGATTTCTAAATATCAAATATTACTCATTTGTTTTAATTAAAGTATGTTCCCAAATATATATCATTTAACTCTGTCCGGTAGATGATATGAACATGTCAGGTAGTTGACATGAATATTTTTAATGTTAATAAAAATAATCTTGGTCTTTGCAAATAATATTAAATGGAGGTAAAAAAAGCTGAATTCGAATACATTCTGTTAAAAAAGACCAATGGTAGCCAACCCACAGAATTTACATGTAATCCGGATAGTTCTAGATTTCCCTCGACTAATTTCTATTAAAGATGAAGATAGTTTTGAAACAATTAAAAATTATATTGAATAAATAAAACAATTGAGCAAAATGATATGGCATTTTTGCAAACAGGGCCCTTTCAAAGATACAAAATCCGAAAAGATATGCAACTTTACTGGTAGAATACTTAAACAGCAAGATATGTATGTAGCACGGTATTATTCACCATGAGGCAATTTACGCCAAAGACATTGATTGTTTTAATACAGTAGTGCCTTGTATTAACAAAATTCTATCTCGGGCACTAAACCGCCAGGAATTTCGTTACATTTTTCTCTGGATTCGTAAGTTGATAAAGAGTTACTCCTCTATTGTGATACCCGTTGACTGTCAAAGGAAAAGTCACTCGAGAGCTTTTTGAACTTTAGAAATAGCGTTTTGAAGTTTTTAGAAGGACATGGTGAATTATAGAATACTGCAGATTCCTTAAGACATAAGATTGGATTTACGATATAGCTTTCCTTACCTCTATTGTGAATAATTTTAACAGTTTAAATTTGCGCTTGCAGGATAAAAATTGTCTTTTTCTAGCCATTATCAACTCGATATAAATTTTTAAATCCAAAATTAAACTCTTTTCGAGTGATTTACTCCTTTATGATGAATCACATGCAACAGATTTAAAATTGAAGTAGTAACATGGCAAATTTTGAATTTAAAAAAATATAATTTATACGTTGCTAAATTATTCTGTTGATTTTCCAACTTCCGGGAAGGGAAAATAATCCGTGAATTTTTCACGAACTCTTTCGCAATTTGCATTGCGGATCATTACTATTATCTAGCAAGAATTCAGATTACAATTCTGGTACTTCAGAATAATTTTTCTATGCAGATCAAGTACAAAGAA
Organism: Uropetala carovei; assembly: GCA_036926305.1. Lineage (NCBI taxonomy): Eukaryota > Metazoa > Arthropoda > Insecta > Odonata > Petaluridae > Uropetala > Uropetala carovei. Next base: position 184,195 of record JAXCHB010000087.1, read on the forward strand.
ACGATTATAAATTCTACTAATCAGAGTCTTTGTTTCCTGTTGGAAATTTCTTCTTTCCTAAATTACGCAAACGAAGAAATTAATAAGAAATCAAAATAATACAATCGTAAAGTTTTTGTCATTTTAATTTTAAAAAGTTAATTTGCATAGCTAGTGAAATTAGAATATGGCAGGTAGCAGATTTTTAACTTATCACTGGTTGAACTCCACATAATTTTTCTAATCCGAGTACGTTCTGAGACCTATATTGAGATCGGACTGACCGTTGCTGTCATATTTTCAGTATTGCCATTCTGTGTAATTAGCAACGGATGTTTTTCCTTGTATAAGAGACATGCCCATTAAAATTGTGCTGCTCATAATTGGGTAGGTATTTAAGTGTTTCTGTTAATAGTCATAATAAATATAATAAGTATATAAAACAAATTGCTCAATAGATTTTTACAACTTACCGAGTGTGCTTTGAATCAAATTATGCTTCAGACATATTCGCATTTAGTGAATCGTACGCTTAGCAATCTTTCTCTGTGAAATATTCCATATGGTTTGATTCTCTCAGTGAAATATATAATAATTAATGGAAGTTTTTGCGTCACTCTGTGCGCCGCACCAGCTTACTCCCCGGGAATATCAATCACATTAAATCGTTTTAGTAACTTATTGCAACTATCGATTCAACTCAAAAACTCCCGCCATTTTTGCGAACTGATGCATCGGGTTTGCACTCAATAGAGTAATGCAAGAAAAGACTTTTATGATAAATCACACATTGATTTGGTTTAGAGCAGAACTGCGTAAAATGCTTAAATGGAAGAAAATTAAATCCTATGTGTCACTAAGGCAAAAGAGACTAGACGACAGAAGAGGAAATCGATCGACTATATACTCTTTGGAGAGACAATCGCGTTCAAATAGGATTATTAAATGGGATTTTCGTGAGGTGTCTTTTCCACTCTCGCTTCCACCCTAAAACCCAACCTACACCGCGAGGCATTGCCTCTTGAGTCCCACATAGAGTCTCGCCACCTATCCCCCACCTCTCATCTAAAAATCCGTAATTAAAGTTAAACCATAAAGGAATTGGATTCCCATTTCGCGCTAACGTTTAATCTGGAGGCTTCCGGCTGAGGAACCTTTTCTTCTTCCCTCGTCTAGTCATTCCCCCTCTCTCTCTTTATATCCCCTCCTCTCGCTTTCATTTATCCAACTCCACTTCCTTCCCTCGCATTTCCTACTCATCCTCTCGTTTTTCCTTTTAGCCTTCTTTTCCGTAAATTTTACATCTCTTCCCTTCCGTCTTCAGATGACTTACGTTTCCTATCCTTTCTCCTCCCTCCGTTTTTTTCCTCCCATTTTATGGAGAAGCGATTTTTGCCTCTTAAACAATAAAACCTATCACTGGGCTCTCTATCTAAGCTATACATCATTTATCGCGACGATTCAATCCTATCGTGCTTTTTCTCCTGCTTTGGTTCAGACGTTTTCCCGAATTTTTACGCTGCGTGTGTTGTATGCATGGGCAAGGTTTGATATACATTACAGCTGGAATATTCACTTTCAAAAAACGTTCGGTGTGTGAGACGAATAAATGAGGCACGAAAATTCTTCAAACCACTCCGTCCCGTAATGTTGTCCCAAGAGACATATTGATGGACTTGCTGCTGGACATGGCTAACATATGATTCACCTTATTTTTCTCGATTACTCTAAGAGGTATGCTTAGAAGCCCGTTTGAGACGTTATGGCCAACAAAATGAAGGCTGCATTCTGAGTCGCTGTGAGGTTTGTCTGTAAGTGATTAAAAGGCGAAAAATATCACGTGTTGAAAATACATGGTTGGAACACTGCAAATTAGTCTTTTCACGGCAATTTGAGAGAAACACCAATAATTCTGTGTAACTGCTTATATGATTTTATGATTTATAGCACTTAAGAATTTAAAAAAAACCACAGTGCATTGTCTTTTACTGGGATTTCTCTTATCCCAAAATCATACAAAGTTAATTTTTTCCTCACTGTCACATTTGAAGGATATATTTTTCCATACGTACATGCCTATACCTATACCTTTAAACAACACTCTTCGATTTTTGCTTTCCTCTTTCATTCATTTTATCATATAAGTTGTTTTAAAAAAGACACAATAATTTTTTCTGTGTTATTTACTTATAACGAGATTTTTTGCTCGATTTACGCTAATATAAAAATAAAACAGCTGTCTACTAGGCCAATGAACTATTTTTGTTTCCTATTCAATTTTTCTCTTTTTAAATAGCAGGATCGTACCTTTTGCTCGAAAACAAAATAATCGAGTTGTGCGCCATTGATGTAAGTAATCGTCAATATCGGAAAAGATAACGAATTTCTTCGTTCCACTCTAAAATTATTTCGGTATGTGTCAAAACCACTTCGTTTAAAAATCGATTGAAGCGATAATTTCCACTAAATGGCTATCAATGAGCATTTATTCTACTCAGCAGCTGTATCAGAACTCGTACGCTTTCACGATTTTTCGGAGATTATGTCGACGTGTATGGTTCTCGAAACGGCTGTCCCTAATTTGCACTTTGATGATGAATTTTATTCATTATGAAATCACAAAAAAGATATATAAACTGGAGTTTGCTCACCCACTTAGTATGTAAGTGTTAAATGTACCGTAAAAATATATGCAGTAATTGACTTGTTAAACTTGTTTCAGCCCGACAAAGTACAAATATTTCATTTGTAAATCGGCAGTGCTTTAGTAATGAAAAGGTTTTTTTACTTTCTCATACGAAGTATCGAGAAAGTATTGTTATCGCGAAAAATTCTACCTCGAGATTTTTACGGAAATATACGTTTTAGGTGTCGCTGAATCCGAAAAAGTGGTTTTCGCAATGCCGTCTGTCTGTCTGTTACTGGCTCTGAAAATTAGACGGTAAAGCGAAAATGAATGAAATCTCGTACTAGGCATCTTATCATACTGAGCAGAGTATACCTAGAAATGGTTGACATTGCTCAGTAATTAAGAGTAGTTTAATCTACGCATTTTTAACAACAATCCGATTTTCTCAAAAACGGCGCTAACGATTTTGATCAAATTTCGTACAGTTACTTGAGTTTACGTCTTCAATAATACTGTATAGTTCATATTTCTCAAAAAATGAATATAAGGCTAGTTTAATCTAGGCAACTTTAACAATAATTCGATTTTCTCAAAACGGCACTAACTATTTTCATGAAATTTCGTACAGTTAGTTGAGTATACATCTACAGTAATACCACGAATTTTATTTTTCTCAATGAATGAGTATAAGGCTAGTTTATTCTTGGGCAACTTTAACAAAAATTGGATTTTCTAAAAACAGGCTCATACGATTTTCATTTTCTAAAGATAACTAAACGACGCATTAGTATATGAGAAAGTTTGTGCAATGTATGTTGTACCGATTTTTTATGCTAGCAATAAGTGTTCATGGCTGATTATTTTATGTGAGTTGTAGCTGTGGATCCGGTATCAAAGTCTCTTCGAACTGATGATAAGTACATTTACAATTATAAATCCATACAATTATTTTTTAATGTGCTTACTTTTAAAAAAATATAATCTCCCACAAACGTTTTTCCAATAAAATTTATAGCATTTTCCCTTGTGATATGTTACTTGTAAAATATATTCCTACGATCCGTGGAAAAGAGAAAATATAAGAAAAGTTTTATCAAAACTTCTTGTTAAACCATTATTTTCGTGCTTTTATGTGTATGTTACCGTAATATTGATTACTTCCTTCGTAATCCACCACTGGGGTAACGCTTTTACCTTTAAGTGGGAAGAACACTTCTTTTCGAAGCAGTTCCTGATGCCCAGTAGCATAATCTCAATTTCTCGAGGGCTATTTCCACCCCCCAGTCACGATCAATTTCTTGTTATTCTCTTTCTAGCACTGAGCATCATATTGGACAGCCAGGGGCCCCTGTTCATCAACGAGCCCCGTGGAGTCGTCGAGTTTGGTAACGACACGGGCGCCGTTATAGCTTGCGGGGCACGCGGAAGTCCCACACCCAAGGTGGAGTGGGTGATGGCGGGGGACGGGGCACTAGCCGGCCCCGTATCTCACATCAGGGAACCACTTCCCAACGGCTCCCTACATTTTCCCCCGTTCCCGGCCGAGGCTTACCGACACGACATCCACTCGGCCGTTTACAGATGCGAGGCGTCCAACTCAGCTGGAAGGATCCTTAGCCGTGAAGTCAACGTGAGGGCAGGTGAGCTCGGAGGCAGATGTTCCGTGAAAATAAATTTTGTAATCGTAGGTGATTCTTAGAGGGATTGACATCTTTATCGATTCTCTTTTATTAAAAAAAAATAAGCTGTACAACATGAATCCAGGAAAATCCCACCCGGAATTTCAATACTCTCAGGCAGTATATGCAATATTTTGATGGAACAGCGTATCGTATGTTTTGGAGCGAGGATGTATAGTCAGGGCTGCAAAATATTGAGGATAAACAATATTGGTTGCCGCATAATGAGAATAACGATTAAAGTATTTGTTTCTTGTTTTGAAAAGTAATCCCAACAATTTCATGAGTATATAATCTAAAGAGTTTGCTTTGCAGACCTTTCCTTCTCATCTTTCTGTGATTGCATTCGGCTGAACTGAATTTCCCTTCGGTAATGCATTATCTCTTAACGGGCTCTAAGGAGGACGAGCTTTGACCCTTGACAAATATAATAAAATATACCGTAATTTTCCGATTATAATACGCATTTTTTTCTCGAAATAGTTGACAAAAAGTTGGGTGCGTATTATATAGCTATGTTTATAAATGCACACAACTTATTTCAGTACGGAAATAATTTATATTTTCGAATATGTTTTTACCAATAAATCGTACATTTCAATGCATTTCGATAACGAACATATTTTTACAAATAAATCGTACATTTCAATGCGTTTCGATAACATTCCTTTAAATATTGTTTTTCAAAACAAAAATAAGAATATTTATCTATTTACTTTAGCTGTCAGAATTACTAAAGCCTAGGAATTCATTACCACTCCCCTCACTGTCCTCAAACAGTTCCTCGGCGACCTTGTGTTGTTCCCTCTCATCGTCTACGTAAATTGCGTCGCCGAGAACATTTTGCACACCTCGATCGGCTTGTATGAACGATGTCGCTGGGCAGCAAAGGACAAACTGTTATTCCAACTGACCAGGTTAATACAAAAGGCAACATTGAGACTGAGGTTTTTATACATTGTATCGATCTTTAACGGGAGTCAGAACGTAACGTGATATTTTCGTAAAATTTCTCACAAATATCTAGTTTGGCAGCAAAGCGCGAACTCATATTCCAACCGACCAGATTAATACAAAAGGCAACATTGAGACAGAATGTTTTTTATACAGCGTAGCGATCTATGGGAGAGTCAGAACGTAACGTTATATTCTTGTAAACTCTCTCACACGTATCTCATTTGGCGGCAAGTCGAGAACTGTCCCGATACTACACATAGTCAAGTAAAATTATATTGATCTTTTACAAAAAATAAGTGCGTATTATACATAGTGATAAGAGAATTTTCATATTTCACCCGTGAAAACATGTGCGTATTATAATCGGAAAATTACGGTATATGGAGTATTTGTTTCACTGAATTTTATCGCTTGTACGATGTTTAACTCGTGTGAAAGAAGTAAAATATCTAATTCACCAACTTAAGTTTTTAATACAACAAACACTATTATTTATCAAGAACACATAATTTATATATTTTTATATTTTATAGGAGATTTAAATATCATCTACTTATGCTAAAAACTGTTTATTTTACTGTTTGAATATTTGTGAACAATTAGTTTCAGCCACAATCATATCCTTTTTTTTATTAAGTATTTTTCACTTTCTTCACATAGATTTCTATTCGTTGAAGAATTAACTTGAAAGGTGCACACGCTACGTGTCCCATAACTATCCATTTTATAACAGGTAGAAAATTTATCGGTATCCTTGATTTTATACTACCCAAACACCATCGCGAAATGCACGTTGCATATGTTTCAGGGGCTGGGTGTATTTTTTAAAACTTTTATTTTATTAAATTTAATATTATTAACAATTATGCCTTTTGATACCACTCGGTAGTAAAAGAACCCTAAAACAATTCAAACCTTTTAAAAAGTCTAATAAAATTATGGCTTACAGGTTGAAAGGTAGTTTTCCAAGGCCAGAGTGGAGACAAGATTTTGTTGCGTCAGCAAGGTTTGAAAATTATGCCCCCTCCGAATGAAAGTACACAGTGCACAATTTACCTCCCAAAACAGTAGTTTACTTACAGTGTAGAAGAAAATAAATTATATTTTATGATATACTAATATATACTTTACACTTAAAAGTTTATATGACCATTTGTCGTCCCCCTAAGGGACCTGCACCCTAGCCGGATACCTTGCTAGTCTATTCGTTGCACCGACTCTGCTCTTAGTATATCTTTACTGAAAAATAACTAAATAAATTGTATGTTTTGTGTAACATTATTATTTTCATAAAATGGGTTACCATTGGGGTTTAATATCGCCCAAAGTGTAAAAGATATTGAAAATGGAAGTCCTACTTTTCTGATTAATTATCCGTCTATCGTGAAAGTTTGCTATTCATTCAAAATTTAGGACAATAATCAAATAAGGCACAAATGACCCTTTAGAATTGAATGAATGAAGGTGATTCTCGGTCTAGTTAGTACAAGGCCTTGAAAATAGTGATGTGATCATTTTTTCTATTATATGTCTCGCAGATAAATATAGAGAAATATGACACTTCACGGAACAATGAAAAAACTCGAGATTTATGCATTAATACATCGGGATTAGAGCCCCCTATGTATCTTATTCAAAAAGATTTTTACGAGGGAGAGTCAGAAAGTATCCGCAATGTATTTTAAAAATTTTTGTTTTGTTGGCTGCGTTACTAATTGCATTCGCAACTCTTAAGTGTGGACTCTCTTAGTCATTTTGGTGTGGTTTTGACCTTGAATGGTCAGTTATCGTGTCGTTGTAGCGGTGTTAACATGGCCGTATGCACCAAAGAAGAGCAGCGTGCAGTGATTCGATTTTTGTGGCCTGAAGGTGTACCAGGGGCAGAAATCCATCGAAGACTTTCAGCACAGTATGGGAACAGTGCTATGCCGCAGCGGAGTGTGTACGATTGTATTAACATGTTCAAAAACGGTCGCACAAGTGTCACTGATGATGAACGATCGAGGCGCCTCCACGTCCGCTACTGATGAGAACATTGAACGACCCACGCCATGTTTCTGAATAACAGACGGGTGACTGTTGATGAAGTGGCATATCACCTGCAAATCAGTCATGGTTCTGCCCATGAAATAATCCTCAACAGACGTGACTTTCATAAAGTCTGTGCGAGATGGGTTCCCAAACAACACAGAAGAGCACAAGCGCAACCGTTTGGACATTTGCCTATGCCTTTCGAACCGCTATCATAAATAAGATGACGCCTTTTTGAGACACGTCATCACTTGGTCCACCACTACGAGCCAGAGAGTAAACGCCAGAGTTTGGAATGGAAACATCCGAAATCGACGGTCAAAAAAGTTTAGAACTCAACCAACAGCGGGAAAAGTGATGCTCACTGTTTTTTTGTGATTCACAAGGTCCAATATTGGAACACTATCAAGAGAGGAGCACAACGGTAAACAGTGATCGTTACAGTGAGATGCTGCAAGACAAGCTGAAGCCAGCAATTCGAAGCAAACACCGAGGACTATTGTCGGAAGGTGTTGCATTGTTGCACGGCAATGCCCGTCCACACACTACCTCCCAGACCGTTGAAAACCTCCGGCAACTGCACTTTGAGGTGTTGGAGCATCCTTCGTACGGCTCTGACCTCGCCCCTTCGGACTGTCACCTCTATTGTCCACTCAAAGACGCTTTAAAGGCTGCCGATTTGCCAGTGACCAAAAAGTGAAGGAAGCGGTGCATGCGTGGCTTGTCACTCAGTCGAAAACATTTTTTCTGAGGCCATACAGAAGCTTTTACAACGTTGGACTAAGTGTGTTGAAAAGTAGGGGAACTATATTGAAAAATGATACTCTTGTAAGTTCTCTGTTGTTTTTGTATCAATTTAAAAAAATACATTGCGGATACTTTCTGACTCACCCTCGTACAATTCAATGATAGTAGCGAAGTTTTCTCGGGTTTCACTATTTTCACTATTCACTATCATTTTTCTAGATAAAATTGAAATAATTATTCAATATAAAAACAAATAAGGATTAATCATAATAAATCAAGCATTTTATGTAGAGTTCATTTCAGTGGGTAATGCCAAATTAGTAATGATTATAAGATTTTCTCCATATGTAATGCATGATTTTTATTAAAAATTTTACCCGTTTTATTATCTTAAAATTTTTATGATAAACTTAAGTAAATTTACGTTTAATCGTTTAAAAAACTCTAAATATTTAACAAGGGGATCACTGATCTTAATAAATTATACTTATATAAGCACAAAATTTCCCGTAGTAGCAATGTAATGCTAGTACAGCTAGTTCTCTCATAGCGTCCTCCAGAAAATCGATTTATCACGTTGACATTTTTCGCCAAATGTTTCCCATAACGTGGAATTTTATTGTGTAAACGTCTTCCGCGCTCCAACTCATGCGTCTGGATGATGCTTCAATATGACGGCACACGCACACACCGGATGTATCACAAGGTCACAGTCAAATTTACAATCAGAGTAGATATTAAAATGGCCTTCCCGTAAGTGTCACCATGTTTTAGTGTTTCATCATTGGGAAATTATATCCCACCGTTTCCCATAAACCCGCGTCTCCGGAATTGCATTGACGACATTACACAAGGACTTCCTACGCTTCCCATCATGTACCTCATTCCGAAAAATGAACGAGATGTAAAAAAAAAATCGCTAGTAGAATTGTATAATGAAGTTGACCCGTGGAACAGGACGTGATCGGCGTGACAAGTCTCAATTTCCATATGACCTGTGTGAATCTGTCAATGAGCTGACTTAAGGGAAGATAGATGAATTTTCACGAGGGCGCGGAAAAACATTTCAAGTGTTACGTTGTAAAGATTTGTGTGTTTGACAAGGATTCCAGCGTGAGCAATTTATAAACGGGATAAAAAATTTATTGTTACACATATTAATTGAAGATTTTTACTCTGAAACTGATTCGATTTGTACAGAAGTTTAAATAAACTGATGTATCTGCTTATACTTTTTGGAGATCCTATTCTGTGATTAAATTCGTTGCTTTAAAGTTGTCTTTTTTATACCTATACTTTGAGTTTAAAAATCAGTAATGCTATATTTATCCAACGGTAGGACTAGTTTTTATCAATTTTTTCGAATAAAGGGTTTGGGGTCTTCTTATATTCGTGAACAAATAAAGAAATATATCAAAAATGGTGACGGTAATTTTATAGTCTAACATGGTTTAAATCTTATTCATCTTTGTACTGCACATTTCGATCACAACATTTAGATACATGAATACAAAATATCTCCAAAATGGTGTTTGATTTATTTGATAGAGAATGACTTATAAAACATTTTCGTTAAAATAGTCTTCTGTAAAATAGGGTTGTCTTATATTCGAGTTTGTCTTACACTTGGGTAAATACGGTGCTTTTAATGTAAGGCGCGAATGTTTTTTAAATATAGCTGTATTTTTTCGAATTATGCAATTTTTAAAGTGACAAATCATTTGTTTGTGAGTGCGAGTTCAACCAACACTCACGGACGGATTATTGCTATGAATATGAAGTTATAGATTTTTCCGAAATTAATAGTTACTATTCATTCGCGTAAAAGACAAAAGGTGCCGCGAAAATCATTACATAAAAGGTTTTAAAGGAAATTGTATTTACCTCCGCGTTTCTTTTCCTACATGCATATTAAGGCTGTAAGAAAAATATAAATGTGTATATTTTGTATTCAGACAAAAATAAGTTTTATTTTTACTGAAACTAACGCGTTTTAGGAAAATATTCATTTACACAACTAACTTGACTCATAAATTACGTATTTTTAAGTTTATTCATGATTTTGGATATATAGGTAGTGTTCCTTTTGACCTGAATCCAAAACCCTTTTAGTATATCCAAAGAAATCTGTAACTTTATACTGTTTGAAAACCTTTCTCATATCCAACAGAATTATTTGGCATTTTATACTAGATACGTCACACTCTTCTCGAATTTTTTCCGCAAAAGAGAACATCGTTTCAGCGATTCGAAACAATTTCCTTCTCCGATCCCTCGTACCTCGCTGCCTGTCAATTGGGACTCTTTCAGTCATTGCATATTCATTTTTCACTCAGATAATCCCTCAGGGGGTCGGAGGGAAGAGGAATCATCACAGGTTGTGACGCAGTACACGCTCTGTTCCATCTCCACTGCCCACGAATTATTCACGCGAAAGTGGATTTTGGAAACGAATGGCAGTCAGTCAGTCGTCTCGCTAGCGCAAACACACACTCACACACGTGTGGACATAGATACGCATCGAGGCAATCGATTCATTTCCGCCGTATCCACTGACACCGTCTGCCATAATAAAGGCCTAGAGATCGAACGCCTAGTATTAACCCCATTATCCTATTAATCCTAGTACTTATCCTCCCTGTATTCCCATGGTGATTTCTTAGACGGATTCTGCATTACTGGCATCTGTATATGTCCGGGTTAATGTTTATGACATTTACGTTCACGCTTACGATAAATAAATGTATCAAACATGAGATTAAATTATGACAGATGTATTGTTTTCTGATAAATTAACACCTTGATATCAATAAGAATTCAGACATAGAAAGGTCATTTTTCTATTTTTTTTAAGTGCCTTTTCGTGTCGTGCAAATTCAACCACACTTTTCATCATTTGGTACGTGATAACCTAATATCTATATCTATATCTATAGTTCGCCCTGCAAGCCACCGCAATGGTGTGTGGCAGGGGGTGCAATAGCACCAAGGTAAAGCGCATAATAATGTATAGTATCATTCTACGTCGGCTGTTTTCCTTTCGTAACTTCTGTTCTGCTCAGCTATCGTTCTAGGGAAAAACGAGCCTTTATACCTCTCAGTCCTACAGGCTATCTCTCTTATTTTACGAGGATGGTCCGTTCTACCAATATAAGTTGGCGCTCTTATTATTTCTTCGACATAGCTGGAGAATATATGCGTTCTAAATCTTTCGAGAAGTTTTAACCTAGAGCGTGATCGGCGCTCGGCTAGTGATTCCCATCCTAAGTCCTGTATCAAGGCTGTAACACTATTGTTTCTATCGTAACAATTTTTGACGAATCTAGCGGCTTTTCGCTGCACTCTTTCTAACTCTGAGATTGATCCTTTCACGTACGGATCCCATATGCTCGACGCGTACTCTAATAGCGGTCTTACTAACGAGAAGTAACATGTCTCTTTGACTTTTTCCTCACTTTTACCTACTATACGTTTGATGAATCCTAGTTTCTGTTTAGCCTTCCCGCATATATTTCGTATGTGCATATCCCACGAGAGGTTGCTTGTTAAAGTAACGCCTAAGTATTTGACGGAATCGGCTGGTTTTAGCTGGACGCCTTCAACAGTGTAATTCGTCGTGTCAATGTTTTTGTTTCCCCAGAATCTCATAAAGGAACACTTTCCTAAGTTCAATTCTAACTGCCACTCTTTACACCACTCGAGAATTGCATTTAAGTCGTCAGAAAGTAATAATTGATCATTAGGACTGTTAATCTCTCTGTAAACTACTGTATCATCCGCGAATAACTTGATTTTACTTTTAATAACCTTATCTAAGTCGTTTATGTATAAAAGGAATACTAGGGGGCCGATTACACTTCCCTGTGGAACGCCTGAGGCTACGCTGACTGAATCTGATTTAAATCCATCTATAACTACTATTTGTTCACGCTCATTAAGAAAGTCCCTGATCCACTCGATTATCTTTCGATTTATTCCACAGTCATTTAATTTCTTCACTAACTTACTGTGCGGGACTTTATCGAAAGCCTTCTTGAAGTCGAGGAAAACAGCATCTAACTGAGTCTTACGGTCTCCTGATCTTAGTATATCGTGAAGGAACAGAGTAAGCTGTGTTTCACAAGATCTCGTCTTCCTGAAGCCATGCTGACATTTACTTAGCAAGTTCTGACTATCTAAGAAGTCCATCACGGAGCTAGCGATAATGTGCTCGAGAACCTTGCAAGATAGGGAGGTAAGCGAAATTGGCCTGTAATTTTCTCTGTCGTCTTTTTTCCCACCTTTGTGTAACGGCGTTATAAAGGCTAATTTCCATTCCTTAGGTACAACGCCATGACTAAGTGACTTATTGAAAACTATTTCGAGATAAGATGCTATTTCCAGTGCTAACTCTTTGAATACTCTAGCTGGTATCTCTTCTGGACCCGGAGATTTATTTGACTTGATATTTTTAAGCTGTTGAGCTATCCCTTTCGCTAATATGACTATATCGTTCATTTTTTCCTTGCCTGGTTCGGGCGCCACGACCTTCGCTCTCACGTCTTCGGTAGTAAATACGCTCTGAAAAAATAAGTTTAACAAATTTCCTTTATCTGTGCTATCGCTAACTACCTCTCCTTGGTCGTTTATTAACGGGGCTACGGTTGGGCGTCGACCTTGAACTTCTCTAACATATGACCAAAAGCATTTGGGATTTTCACTTAGATGTTCACTAAGAGTCTTTTTCTTGAAGTCTGTTAGTGCTTTGCGCATAACCTTTTTGGTCTTAGTCCGACAATCTCTGTACTTAAGTGAAATTGAAATTACTTCCTCCGGTGACTTACAGTTATTGATGCGTTTAAATTTGGAGTGAAGCTTTCTTTGGTGTCTGAGGGCGCATCTAACCTGCCGATTATACCACCTTGGTTCCCCATTATCGCTAATAAATTTACTTGGTATATACGTATTAATACCAATTCTAATTTCTGATAGAAATGCTTTCCAAGTTTCCTCAACGTTTTTTGTGCTTGTCGATTTGCTGAAATCGCCGTAATCCTTGATGAGTTTCTCTTTGAAATCCTCAAAGTTAGCATTTTTATACATGTACACTTTTCGCTTAGGCTTGCGATGTTTTGCGACAGTTATATCCAAAAGTACTCGAACTGATTGGTGATCACTGATTCCTTCTTCAACAGTTACTTCGGAAACACGCTCGGGGATGTTAACTGCTAGTAGGTTTTTTGACTACCTGGATGAGGGAATGTTTATTGAAGATGTCTATTAGCGCTTCGCATGACTCGCGATTCCTACCGGATGGTATGAAGCTACAACTCTGCCAATTTATCGAGGGTAGATTGAAGTCTCCTCCTACTATGATAATGCTTTTACTATTCTTCTTCATTAGTGAATTTATTTGAGCCTCTAGATCGTATATTTCTTCTGCGTTTGAAGCTGGCGGCCTATAATATGCACATACATGAATGTTTCCCAAACCTTCACTGTTTATAGTACACCAAGTGCTTTCAATATTGTTTACAGCAAACTTGACCGGAGAACTTATTAGTGTATTATTCACTGCTATAAACACCCCTCCACCGCTCCTATTTGTCCTATCTCGTCTGTGAATAATATATCGTAAGGGGAAAATTTCACGGTCGTGAATATCCGAGGTTAGCCAACTCTCTGTGCCTATTAATATATCTGCCTCTGTTTGTTCTAGTAAATTCTGAAGTTCCGCAGCCTTATTCCTGATACTCCGGCAATTTAGAGTTAAAATTTTTAGAGTGTCACTTATGTGTCGCTTCGGAATTATTTCAGAGATTTGGAGGGTGCATCCCTCATTTCCAATAGCGGCTTTATTACTGATAGTATTATTATCGCATGGTTTATTGTGCCCTAAAGCCGACCTACATATTAATCTACGGTCAGAGTTAATAAATTTATTATGATAATTAGCGCAAGTCTTTAATTTCCCCGTATATGACCTGCTCACTAACCTACTCTCTAATCTAAAAAAACTCTACTATGCTCGTATATCCTACCACCTACCCTCTGTGCTGCCTTAAAAAGGGGGTTTGGAGACTACGGAAAGATGGATATTTCAAAATTAATAAAACCTCCTTAACTGTATAAGGTAGAATATTTAGAGCCGGTACACGTTAGAAAAGAATAAAGAAAGAAAGAAAATATGTACTTACAGTAGCTGATGGTGGTAGCTTAGCTATCGAGATACGTATATAGCGTTACACAGGATATTTAGAGTTCCCTTCTGTTACTTGTGTGCGTGAGTGAGTGAGTGTGCTTCTAACAGTAACAGTTCCTGTGAGAGTGAGTGAGTATACGAGCAATTGACACCAGGTCACTAGTGAGGAGTTTTTTCCCCGTAAACCTGTAAGTACATTTTTTCTTTTCTAACGTTTACCGGCTCTAAATATTCTACCTTATACGGTGAAGGAGGTTTTATTAATTTGTAAATAACGTGATAACTTGATAAAGATAGTCATTATAAAAATACGGCATCATTATTAAGAAAAGACTGAAGTTTATGACGTGGGCGAAGGACGTGTAGAGTTTGTAGATTCTAATTCGCATCTTTCGGAAAACTTGAGTTGACATAATAATTGTGCACGTTAAAGAAACCTGTCTTAATTTGAATTCAAGTATTACGATTAGAAACGTGAATATCGTAGGTACCCTTCATTTTATCAGCAACTTTAATTTTTCCAGGAAATTCTCTCCTAAATTCCGGTTAAACCAGATTTTACGCATATTCGTTATCTCGGTGTTATGAACTACTGCCACTCCTTCCGAAACAGTTATTTCACCGAAAAGGATTCGCCCATTAAAATGTTTCTGGAATTTGCTTTTTCAGTGGTCAAGCAGCATTATGAGGTGCAGGTTCACGACGCATTCGTGATGAATGGGAACACAGCTGTACTTAAGTGCGACATCCCAGCCTTCGTGAAGGAACACGTCAGCATCACGTCTTGGGTCCAGGACTCCACTTTCAACATATATCCAACCCCAGACAGTGGTAAAGTATACGTGGTTCCATTAAATCAATGAACTCTTTCAGAAATTATTGCGGTACTAAATAAATTCTCAAAGCCGTCATTTTATCTTTGACATCGAAAATTTCTTTAATTTCCTAAATTTTATAGCTTAAATCTAAACGCAACATTTTTACTTTCTCATATAAGAAGTATATTGAGAAAGTATTGTAATCGTGAAAAAATTCCACCTCGAGATTTTGATGGGCGTGTATGTACCTTAGTCCGAAAAAGTACTTTTCGCAATGCCGTTGTTCGCGGCTCTAGAGCCTAAACGGTAGAGCGAAAATGAACAAAATCTCGTACTTACGCATTTTATCACACACAATAGAAACTATAAAGAAACGGTTAACATTGCTTAATAAATAATGGAATTTTATTCACAACGATATAATTATCTCAGAAACGATTTTGATCAAATTTCGTACAGTTACTTGAGTTTACGTCTTCAATAATACTGTATAGTTCATATTTCTCAAAGAATGTATATAAGTCTAATTTAGTCTGGGAGTCTTTTACAACAATGTGATTTTCTTAAAAACGGCTACAACGATTTTGATCAAATTTCGTACAGTTACTTGAGTTTACGTCTGAAATAATACTACGTATTTCATTTTTCTCAAAGAATGAATATAAGACTAGTTTATTCTTGGGCAACTTTAATAACAATTGGATTTTCGAAAAAACGGCTCATACGATTTTCATCAAAATCCGTGTAGTTATTTAAGTTAATGTTTGTAGCGATTTTACATAGTTCATATATTTCAAAAGTTAAGTAAACCACGCATTAGTATATGAGAAAGTTTGTACAATGTATGTTGTACCGATTTTTTAAATTTTATTTGAGTTATGATTTCTCTTTTACGGTCTACTGTAGCATATTCATGACCGTTGAATAATAATTGCATAAAGTTATGTAAACATTTTATGGAAGAGGTGATCTTGAGTCTTCGGGCACAGAATAATCCTTCAGAAAACATATCAATGTGTGGTGTCATAGGATCCGTGTGGTCATAAAAATTGAGAATCCCGTGTCACAAAAAATTGCCATTCCTATTCACTTAGTTCTTCTTTTGAGGTTGTTGATCTGCGAGCCATGTCGCATTTGAAGCACGTCAAGAGAAAATAAAGCGCCATCTGTCTATAGGAACTACTATAGTATGGATCCGTCGATCTAAGCTATTAAAAGCAAACACGTAGCGCGTCACTCTATTGTTAGCGGTATAAATAATCCCTTCAAATAGCTTTGGTATATCCGTACCTTATACTCCTGCTCGCTGCAGTGTCTATTTTCGATTTTGTTATATTTTTTAGTTGTAAATGTGCATTCTTCTCGTCGAATCAATGAACTATCGACTATGTCATATTTGTAAATTTCTCTTAGTAATGTATCGAAGAAATAGACTCCAAAATCGTGCAGTTATATTTTTTCTCCGACTTCGTATTTTATCACTTAAAAACATACCTAAATATTATCTTGTAAAGCACATTAAAAACGAAGAGCTATTGAAAATGTAATTATATTAATTCATCTTTTATGTTATAAACACAGTCTGAACTTATATGATAGCAAACAAGTATTTTTTTATTCATTTGTGAGATCGTTACGAAAAGAATTGCCACCATCTCTTTGAAAAGTATGACTTATAGCGAATAAATAAAAAAATCTACTACTGAATAAATTGAGAATCGAAGAATATTTTCAATCGACTACTGCATTACACGCAATTGACCGACATTTGAAGCCTTAATCTCTCCACAGATGGTAAATATCACATGCTGCCATCTGGAGAGCTTCTCATTTACAGCGTATCTCCATCGGATAGCCGCTCAACCTACAGATGCCGTACCGTCCATCACGTCACCGGGAGAACAGTTGAAAGCTCTACCCAAGGGCGTGTAGTTGTCACAGGTAGGAACAAACGCCTTTAATATGCATATATGTATATATATATATATTGCACCAGTAACTTAAGGAGCTCGTATTTGTAAATGTAGAAAATAAATGTTTAATAATGCAATTTTTAAAGACATTTGCTACATATCTGTTAATCTCTATTACATTTCAGTTTTTAATGTAATTTTGTTAAAATTTTAGCACGGTATTTTGATATAATTTGCTTTGAGGAAGATATATCAATTGAACTAACTTTTTTGTGACTTTCTTTTCAGTAGGAATCAACAGGTTGATTATGTTAATTTATGACTGCTGTCTCTCAGCATGGCGTTCTAAAACGTAAAGGAAGGTTTACTTTAAGACTTTTAAATTAATGACCCCGAACTGCGACATTGTTTTTAGCATTTATACATACGAGCATTTATCATAATACTTGTTATTTAACCCTTAAAAAACCAATATAGTCCGCATGGAACAGCATTGAGTCAAAAAACGAGAAAACTGCTGTGAATGAAGCAAAGTTTATGAACCAAGAGAAAAGTCGCAGAATAATCCTTGTAATTTATTTTCAAAATGAAATTATAGCGTGTTAAAATATAAAGGGCTGGAAATCTTAAGATCAAACATTGGATGTTTCTGAGGTGAAAAGAGCAGCAATTATTACGGCTTTTACTAATTCACGAGATTCTTTTCTGAGACGTCGAGTAGGATATGCAAGGATGGATTGAATGAAATTTCTTTTAAAAGAGAGAATCTCGAAGCAGAAAAGCCCCGTTTGTGACGACGACTTATCCAGAGTGACGGTGTTCCTCTTCTGGATGTAAATTGGTTGGTTTTGGGTCGCTGCGGATGGTCTGAGAGGAAGATAGAAGAGGCGAAGGTGAAAGGAGGGGCGAGGAGAAACTCGAGGGGTAAAGGGTTAGTTGTAATGGGATAAAGGAGTGAGTCGTGTTTGTAATAGAAGAAGGGTAAAGAAGCGGCAGCAGAGGAGTTGAAGGTAAGGTAAGCGATATAGAAGTAGGATGGGATCCTCTTGGAAAGGAACGCACAGAGGGAAGAGAAATGAGAAAGAGATGTAAAGAATGATAGGATAAGGAGAGGGAATAGGGTAGGAGAGGAGAGAGAGGAATAGGGGAGAGGGAATAGAGTAAGAAAGGAAATACAGATTGAGAGGGAGGAGAAATTAAAGAGAATGGGAGAGGGGAATATCAGGAGAGGGAAGAGAGTGGAAGAGGGAAGAGAATGGGGGAGGGATAAGAGCAGGAGAGAGGAAAGGGAGTAGGAGAGAGATGGAACAGAGGAGAGATGGAAAAGAACGGGAGAGGGAAGAGATCAGGATATGGAAAAGAGCAGGGGAGGAAAGGGAGCGGGAGAGGGAGGAGATAGGAAAAGGAGATGGATGGGGAAGAGAGGAGGAGATATGGAAGAGTGGGAGAGGGATAAGAGCAGGAGAGAGGAAAGAGAGGAGGAGAGATGGAAGAAATGAGGCAAGAGTGAGAAGAGAGAGGGAGAAGGAGGAAAAGCAGGGAGGTTAGAGAGAGATAACTTGAAGGGAAAATGTAGCGGAGAGGGAAGAAAAAAAGGAGTGTTGGGAGTGGGGGAGGGAGTGCATTGGGAAGATGTGACGACGGAAACTAGAGGTTAATGAATGGAAGAGTGGTATGGTGGTTTGAAATGCAGAGTGTAACTGAGAAGGAATATATCTAGAAAATAAATTCAAGAGAAAGCGATAAGAAGAGGGTTGAAAATAATTTTAAGTGAGATAAACTTTGAATCTATTGGTTTTTCAACTTCCATACTCGAAACATGCTAGCTACTATAACATATTTAAACTCATTTGCCGCTTCAAAATATCTAGTAGAGTACGCAGTTATTCTATAATGGCCCTATAAAAAGGTTGAAAAGTGTTGAAATGCATCTAAATGAGTTGTGGAAATGTAAACAGTATTTTTGATGGGTTTTTGTTGCCATTGGTCGAGGAGAAGCTCGTTATTTACATCATATGTTTAATATATACGTAGCACTTGTATTGGAAGCAAGCGAAAGTCAAAACTAACACCTTACAGCAGTTAAATGGTAAGAAAAATGATAAAGAAAAGTGAGCTCACAAAATTTGTATTAATTCGAATGTTCTTCCATTCTTCCCATTCTCTTTTTAAAATGGTACAGAACTATCTTAATCATTGCGGCTTTCAAGTATATTTGTTAATTATTAAATATAGTTACAACAATTTATCATTCTCGGTTACATTTTTCAATATAATTTTACTAACGTTACACGTTTCGAGCGAGTTTCTTCTTACAACGAAGCACATTTCAGTATGTCTTTCTTACATTTAAACCTCTGGAACGTTAATTATTCCTAATAAGTCGCCTCCGTACGTAAATGAATTAATTCTAGGCTTTCGCTATTTCATATTAATTAAACTAAGTCATGCGTTTATTTCAAAATAAGGCAACTTTGGGATGTTTTGCATGTTTTTTTTCCTCTTGTTTGAAATATAACTGCTCTAAAAGAATTTTTGAAACTCTTACCGGCAGTGAAGTTTTTTTTGATTTTGTCCTTTGTGATGAATTCCGCGGAAATGTATCTTCATCATCCCTGAAGTGCATTTTTGAGAGGAAGATAACTCGAAAGAGCGTGCAGATTACAGAAACTGAAATATGAATTTTCTGAAAAATATATTCATTATATTAGTGTTTAAAAATAAAGGGTTCCTTCGCATCCAGTGTCGCTTGCTTTGAAAATTAGTATGGTTTCCGGTGTATTTCGTATGGAGAAATATCTACCAATACAGGAAAATTTGAGCAGGACGGTGCTCCTGCGAGTCAGTTTAACTAACATGAATCCCACAGAAAACCCTAAAGCGTGATTTTATCCCTCCGGTTAGGCAATCTCAAGTCTGAATGAAAAGCGTTATCGGCCTCTATGTAATGTCGGTAGGGCAAGAAATCATTGAAATTAATTTGGCTTCAATTATTCCGCTAAAGCGTAATTTTTTATGTAACATCATAAAGGATTGTTCACGTTAGATAAGATATCTGCCAAATAGTATTCACATATTCAAGTATATTATGCTGTTTTTTTTCTACAATGTATCGATTAGTTTATAAGTCTCCTTTCAAAGGCATCAAGTGAACTGTTAGATGAACTTTGCCACATCTTTTGCTGATCTGCTGGTTATAACCTGCACCTTCCGACACAATTTTAAATAATGATTCCATTTCACTTTTGATAATCTCCATCAATACTCCAGCATTTGCTTATTTAGTGGCAAATAACGGTCGTAAATGTTAATATAATTTGAAAAATATTCACGATTGAT
Source organism: Uropetala carovei (assembly GCA_036926305.1). Lineage (NCBI taxonomy): Eukaryota > Metazoa > Arthropoda > Insecta > Odonata > Petaluridae > Uropetala > Uropetala carovei. Next base: position 204,468 of record JAXCHB010000087.1, read on the forward strand.
CAAAAAATTCCTCCTATCGTTGATGACATCGTAATTCGTAGTGTTGTTTAAGTACCTTTCGCTTCAAGTATAAATTTTATAGCATATTTTTCTGCTTAGCTCAGGTTGGCTATTTTATAACAGAGCGTGATACATTCAATCATGGAATGCCTCAAAGTGGTTTTAGAAGTAGCATGAAGAGGAGCTCCTAGCCACTTGAGTTTTGCTACAGTAAACGCCAAAGAGTTACTTGGATGGCCCATGAATGGATGTGAGCATTAGTAGGAAACATTTCTGCATTTTCAAGGAGAACAAGCAACAACCCATCCATCTCAAAAATTAACTTGGGCCATTTCCACTACGAGACAACCACTGGCGCAGAATTATTTCATTATTTGCCGCTTGTTAAAAAAGTTTTTATTATTTTCAACTTCGTGCAAAATAACGTTGGAATAACTCGCTTAACTCAAATTAATTTTGCCAAAAATTTAAGTCTTGGCCCTTTCGTTCCATGTAACCGGTGAAAATTTGTCTCTCAAAGATCGTTCTTTCCTTTCGTCCGTTCCAGAGCATCGCGGGATTGTCCCTCCGCGATTTACGGACCGCGTGAACCTTGGTCCGGTGAAGGAAGGTGACACGGCCGTGCTCTCCTGCGTCTCACAAGGATACCCTCCGCCGAAGTATTGGTACGTATGGAAGGAAAAATTGGCGACCGCTGGAATAGACGGCTTAAATCTCTCACTAACACAGTCTAACCTCTAACAACAGCCACGGCCACACCTCTACATTGTCAATTATCTCTCTTATAGAATTGATTCCCGTTGGCGGCAAAGAAATTAGTCAAACCAAGTTTAGATGCGGGTAGTTTTTTCGGCTCTTTCCGAGTTTGCCGCAACATAATAGTTACGATTGTCATAAATATCGAAGTCTTCATATACCTATGTCTAAATTTTCGAAATGACTGAAGAGTAGCTTGGTTATATTTTGTGCCGACAAAATGAAAATTGCTATGGATGAAAAAATTGTACCTCAACATGCGATAAAATGACTCTTAAACATATATCTAATATACAAAAATGAATGTGTGTATGTATGTGTATCATGACTTTAAAACTCGAATTTACAGATCGTAGAAGCAAGAGAAAGGTATCATTTTAAACGGCGTTTTGTTTCTACTGGCTATGAGGTCCCTGAAAAAATATATTTTCGTTTGCTAAAGTGTTCCGGGTTCGAATCCAGGAGGCAATTATATTTTTCCATAAGTTTACACGGGATTTTCGATTTTTCAGAGTGCAAGGTTTTTTTCCTTCGCTCATCAAAATACGTAAATATGGACCGATTTTCTTTATTTTTACTTTATTCGACGGAAAAAACTATACTATCTTATCCATGCAATGTTACACTGTCGAAATTTTCAGAAATACGCATTTGTTTTCGAAATATTGCGACCATCATTGTTGTCTCCGATTCAAATAGTGCCGATTAAACATTCAAATTGACGAAAGAAAAGCGTTGTTCGCTTCGAACTTTTGTTTAAACATCGAAAGGAATGACGCATAGCAACATAAATATTTAAAGATAATTATACTGTTGACTGCGTCTGGAAACGTTTCTAACTGTTTAATCAAGGCATTTCATCAGTTGTATGCAGGAATCTTACCGTTTTTTAAGTAAAACTATTATACTTCGTATATGAGAAAGTAATAAATTAATTTAGATTTTCGTGTTTTTTAATTAGATCATTTTTACACTTCTGAATCCCGGGCAACGCCGGGTAAACTATGGCTAATTAGATATAATATGTAGGGTATGATAAGCTTAAAAATGTATCCACTAAATTCCCTAAGAACATTTTGGAATAATTTATTCTTTTATTACAGTGCTTACAATGCTACACGTAGTTATAGTTTCAATTATTTCCTGTGTGTATTCAACTAATGTAAGTCACTTACAAGCCTCTGAACTAACTTATAAACGACCAAAAGAACGAACTTACCTTTTGTTCTTGTCGGGTTAAAATCTCTTCCGAGTAAAAGTCTCTGTAGCATGGCTAATTATAAAATATATTCCATAGACATATAAACTTAATTGGAATGGAATATTCGATAAATAGATAGGAGTTTGAACGAGTCGAGATCGAATGCCATCGATGGAAAATCATGCTAACAATACTTAAACGTCGAGCTTACATTGTTGCTCGATCCCAAAGATTCAATAGCCACTAACTAAATGCCCATCTTGCTTTTCCCAACTTCTTTGTAGCTATATTCATCATCTTTTAAAATCTTCATAAACCAAAAATGCCTCGCACAGGTTTCTCCACCAACTTTTTCATCCGAATTCGGCAGGTGGTTCAGGGAGGCCCGTGGACACCGTGGCGCCGCCGACCCGCTCCACCCTTCCGAGCGGGTGCACATTAGAGACGGCGTGGTCGTCATCCGGAGCGCCTCCGCATCCGACGCCGGTCGCTACGCCTGCATGGCAAACAATAGCGCCGGAAGCGAGAGAGTCGAGGCAGAGCTATCCGTCGCCGTGCCACTATCCGTTAGCCTCCACCCTCCGTCCCTGACGGTGGACGTCGGCGGCTCTGCAGAACTGTCTTGCGTCGCCTCCGGCCTCCCTCGTCCCACTCTCACCTGGAGGAAAGACGGTCTTCCCCTCCGCCCGGGCGGAGGTACTGGTGCTGTCGGTAGTCGTTTTCGTCTACTGCTTTCCGGTGCTAAGTTACTCTTCACTTCGGTTCAAAGAGAGGACAAGGGAATGTACCAATGTTTCGCGAGGAACGATCTGGAGACAGCGCAGGCCACGGCGGAGCTGCGACTCGGAGGTAGGCGGTTCTCCAGTCTTGTTTCGATACGACCCTGTCGGTTCCTTATTGAAAGAGTGACGTGAAAATCTTATCAAGGCTATATTTTCTCTCCTATCTGAATTTTGTGATTGTATTATGTTGATTTATCCATTTATGTTGATTTTTTACGTTTTAACGTTTAGTTAGGCGAATTTATTTCATTAATAACATTCCATTTATATTTTCGTTTACTACTGATTTGAAGGAGCGGATAAATACCATTGAATTATGTAATATTCTTTATCGCTGCAACACAAATTAGGAAAATATATTACTTCGAACAAATGATTGTTATTCGACATGCATAATGTTGGTTTTATATTTAATCACAGAAAACACACAATCCTAACGCAAATCACCCTCTATCTTAGGTAATTTAAGAAAATTGCGTCAAAAAAATGACGAAGCGTCTGGATTGTGATCTAAAAGCATGTAATATTCAATTATATTTTTGCTATAGTATATATGAGCAATCATCTAAGTACCTCTTGTCGCACTTATGCGATTACTAAGCTTACTTTACGCTAACGAATCCATTTCCAGAAGACTAATTGCGGAGCAAGCAAAAGTAAGCGGCAATATTTACTTGATCAACATTTGTTTTTTTCGCTAAAATCTTCAAAATGTGCAAAAAAATTTATTTCGAGGACGCCAATTTTCGTATTTATGTTTTATTTAAGCACGCTATTTTTATCTAACGTTTTTTCTCTGTATGGTTTAAATGGCGAGATGATCTCCTCGTTGAATTCGGCGTTTTCAAATGAACGATATGAGGAGACATTGGTTCATCTATTAACCCCACCTTGACAATTTATCTAGGAATACTCAAAATGCGTCACTCTCGGGCAAATATTCCTTTTCTGACGATTTTTCATTCTTTTAGCAGATATGCCCACTTTAATAGATGAGTAATACATTCTTCCCATACTTCAACTTGACTGGCATTATGATGAACCTACGTTATCATCGCATGAGCAGTGTTGACAGAAGCAGGAGCATATGATTCCAAAATTGAAAAGAATATTTCCTTCCGCTTACGGCTCACGCTTACGTCCCTCAAACTCTGAACCCAACCCATGCCTGAAAAAGGGTAAACAAATGGAGTAAACAATGTCCTGCAAGGGGAGCCTCAGCCAACGCAGTGTATGCTCAACGATGGAAAAAGCTCGCAAAGTTTGCACTAGTGTCCGGAATGCGAAGTGGCCCTTTTCGTATCGCCAGTTTGGATTAACCCAACATAAAAGTAAATATTGTGCGGAAAATAATCCAATTCAGTTTTTATACCGAGATAAATTTGTATTTATAAGTTAGCACAGATATGTATTTTACGTAAATACATAGTCTCCATAACTTATCATTTCAAAACGATGTATATTCTGAAGCCGTCTTCAGAATTTTGGATAATCTTTGGAATAGGGTTGAAAGAATAGTTAATTTACTTTAGTCATAGCTCGAGTGTTACCTTTAATTTAAAACGAAAAAAATATCATGGGTGTGTTACTGTACTACGTCGGCACTACAGTCATTTTGTCTTGAGAAAATTGTTGAGAAAGTAATCCAATTTTTAGTCTGTTTCCTTCGGGTGATCCCGCTAAAACTAAAAATTTAGCGCAGCATCTAACGTGATAGAAATTGTGTTAATTTGGCATTCATCATCATAGGTAGTCTGTCCGTTGACAGGTCCGTGACTATTCTTTGGCATGTATTTAAGAATATGCAGAGATCTCTATTTGTGAAAGAATTAAGTACCTATATCTGCCTGCTCTAATCGGAAACCAAGGTATATGATGTGTAAATCAGAGAATTGTGAACTTAGATTGGGAAAATTTGAAAAATCAAAAATTTTAATAAATTTTTTGATCTGGATTTCATTTATATAACAAAACAAATATTTTTAGGCAACCCACTTGACCGTTCGCATCAACGAATCCGGCCAACGATGTAGAAAAAGTTCCCGATCCCTGGTGCGTAATGACCGATTAATATTCACCCTACCACTGCGATGTAAATCGTATGATGAAGACACTATTTAGTAATTCAGTGTAATGGGTATTTGTCTGTCGCGTGTTTCATTTACAAAAGTCTATAGTTGTGTACAACGTGCAACGCACGAGCAACAGTGTGTGTGAAACTATAACATGCTGCCCCTTCAGCAGGTAACAGAGCCGTCTAGGAAAATCGTGGGGTCCTGTTCAAAGTGTGCTCGCGAGGCCTCTTACGCTTCGAAAAATTTTTATAGTAAATTTCAATACATAACGTAACCCTTCTCACTATGACAACGTTCGAGATTTTTTCTGATGCGCGCGCTTTATAAGCACAATAAATATTTTTTAGAGAGCGCGGGGTATCTGTAAGCGCGGGATCCTGTGCAGTGGCATCGTTGGCATCGCTGTCAAGACGGTCCTGGCAGGTAATCTAATCCATATGCTCAAACAGACTAACATAAAATGAGCAAATAATCAAAGATAAAGCAGAAGCTAAATTTATCCAGAGAAAACTCAAAAATTAAGTTCACTCGAGTTCGAAGAAGAAACCGAAAGTTCTTTATCCTCTCTCAAGAGAAATTTAAATAACGTCTCCAGGAAATCACAGGAGAGAAGCATAGAGAGAGGAAGACAAAAAGGAAATATAATATGAAAACGGGAACAATGACTGTCGATAGATGTTCAGTAAAGGGAAACACAACTGTTCTCGATTTACATGTTTTTCAAAATCTCTATTCACCGTCACGTACCGATCAGTCGTCAATGAATTATCCATAAGCCGTATTGCTGCCAATATTTCAAGCCGCCTTTTTATTAAAAAAAAAACATTGAGATTCAGATATAAATCGATTTGTATAAAGTTTTTGGTACTTGAATTTTGCACCCTTTGACTGCTATGAACGATTTTGCGTCTGTGAATTTTCTGTGCTAGATGTTACTTCGGTACAAACCTAATAATTTTCTGTCATCAACCGCTGCGATGACGATAACATGATCCATTTTTTATATTCCCTGAATAATCTACGATAATTTCGACACATTGAAAATATATCTTGGGAAACCTGAGTGTCATTATTTTTTTGCGTTCTCATTCATTCTCGCATGAACAATTATGTTAAAGCGGTATGAAAATGGCGAATCTTACCAAAATAAAAAAATCGGTACAACATACATTGTACAAACTTTCTCATATACTAATGCGTCGTTTAGTTATCTTTAGAAAATGAAAATCGTATAAGCCTGTTTTTAGAAAATACAATTTTTGTTAAAGTTGCCCAAGAATAAACTAGCCTTATATTCATTCATTGAGAAAAATGAAGTACGTAGTATTATTGAAGACGTAAACTCAAGTAACTGTACGAAATTTGATCAGAATCGTTGTAGCCGTTTTTGAGAAAATCGAATTATTGTTAAAGTTGCCTAGAATAAACTAGCCTTATATTCTTTTTTGAAAAATATAAACTATGCAGTATTATTAAAGATGTAAACTCAGTAACTGTACGAAATTTGATCAAAATCGTTATAGCCGTTTTTGAGAAAATCAAATTGTTATTAAAAATGTGTTGAATAAACTTCCCTTAATTATAGAGCATTGTCAACCATTTCTTCAAAGCTTCTGCTCAGTATGATAAAATGTCTAAATACGAGATTTCATTCATTTTTGCTCTACCGTTTAGGCTCTAGAGCCAGTAGCTGACAGATAGACAGACAGCATTGCCAAAACCACTTTTTCGGACTCAGCGACACTTAAAACGTATATTTCCATAAAAATCTCGAGGTCGAATTTTTTCGCGATAACAATATTTTCTCAATATGCTTCGTATATGAGAAAGTAAAAAATCGACAAAACACTATTTTCCCAAGCTAATAATATTAAAAGATTCAGTTCCATGGTAAACATCACCTGGCAAATCTAAAGATAGCACTCTACCCATAGACATATCCCTCAACCGTCTCAACAATGATTTCAACACACCACCAAACACTATCTATTGCGATAGAAAAACTGCTTTCATGTACAACTTGCTCTGCCGTGCCGCGACATCTTTCACTGCCTCATCTCCGATATTCAACTTTGCTGACATTACTCAAATACAAGTCATTTATGCTCTCCGCAAAATAAAAACCAAGACGCTTGGTGCAAATGGGATATCTATTACAATAATACAGAAAATCCTCCACCTTGTCGCTCCAACGACAACACATACGTATCTTCAATTGGTTTCTTCTCCGAGGAAAATATCCATCACAATAAAAATTAGCCTTAGTGTGTCCTTTTTCTAAGAAATCTTCCCATGGGTCGACTCAATATAGACCGATCAGTCTCCTACCTATCCTTTCCAAAGCACTTGAAAGACTCATTTATGAGCAAATCACTTCATTTCTCACATCCAACAACTTACTTGATCTGCGTCAATCAGGTTTCCGCTCAGCACAGCACTTATAAAAATTACCAATGATATTCGCCACACCATGGACAGAAGAGAGATCACTTTAATGACACTGCTCGACTTTAGTAAAGCCTTCAACTCCATAGACACAGACATCCTACTTACAAAACTTCGCCTCCTAAATTTCTCCGAGTCCTCATTGAAATGACTTCATTCGTACCTAAACGACCGTTTTCAAAAAGTTCTATCCGACATCTCTTCTTCCAATTGGATTCAGGTCGGGAGAAGTGTTCCCCATGGATCAATTCTCGGCCCTTTGTTATTCTCTATTTACATTATTGATATGTCCACTGAAATCAACTGCAAATACACCTGTACGCTGACGACCTCCAAATATACATCCACTCTCCTGCAACCAACTTAAACCATGCTATTAACCTCATGAACAAAGACCTTGCCTCACTTAATGGATGGAGTACACAAAACTTTCTTCAAATAAACCCATCTAAGAGTCAGTTTATCATCATCGGCTATTCAAAACTTCTCTCATCCATAAAATTAGATAACTTTCCACCGCTTTTGATAGATAACTATATCATAAATTCCATAAAATCAGTCACTAATCTTGACATAATTATACATGAATCCTTTTCCTGGTCTGATCAAGTAACCAAAATCTGTAAAAATGTCAACAGTTCACTTCATTCCCTCATGCGCCTAAAAAACTCATTACCTTTTTCTCTGAGAAAATATCTAGTCTCTGCACTTCTTATACCCCACTTTGACTACTGTGATGTTGTTTACCATGACCTTACTGAAGAACTTGCTACAAAACTTCAACGCACCCATAACGCCTGCATAAGATGTATATGCGAGCTCAAAAAAAGCGACCATGTCTCAAGCCCCTTTACCAAACTATCATGGGTTAAACTCAAGGAAAGAAGACGTCTTCATCTTTTATCATTATTCTTTACCATGAAATCCGCCCTTAACCCTGGTTACCTGTCATCGCAATTCTCAGTCATGAACAGCATGCATAGCATTTACACTCGGGGGAACAGCCAATTTCAAATTCCTCTTCACCGGACAGCAATCTACAATAAATCTTTTCATGTCACTGCATGCAGACTCTGGAATGCTCTATCACCACACATACAAAACTCTCCAACTGTATGCTCCTTCAAGAAATCTTACTTCAGGTTACTCCTTTCTCATATGCAGACAGTAAACAAGGCAGCACTGCCTCATGTACTACATCTCATGATCACAACACAAGCAAATATTAAAGACAGAATGTAAATAATTAATCTTTCTCTTTTCTTCCAGGAAACAGTGGTTCTAAAGTTTCGAATTATAATTTGTTGAAATGTAGCTTACTGTAAAAATTATCTTCTCCTATTTTTTACTGCCGTCTTTTAACACAAGAACGTCTGAACATGGCGTACCCCCTAGAACGGCAGACAGGACAAAAATGTCCCATACGACAGAGTCGTACAGTCGCAGTACTAGGTTCAATTTTTAAGAACGTTGTAGTCTCTACATTACTAATGGCATACTTTAGCATGCTGTAGAATGTAGCATTGCACCGTATTCAACTGAAACGCTCTAGTAAATTAGTCCGCAAACAATGCTGCAGGAACACGTTCTAACCTGCATCACACTGCGGGAGCAAGTGGAAGGTGGGAGGGGGAAAGGGTGGGGCTAGAAGTTGGACTGGTGAAAGATGAGAGGGGAGGAGGGGAAGGGCATGCCATAGTCTACAACAGTGTTACAAAGTCACCTGCGTAAGAATAATATCACAGTGAATGTGAAACAAAGTACTAACTCATTTTGGGACAAAATTGTCCCATCCGCCGTTCTAGGGTAAAATGGTTTTATAATCCTTAATATTGAAGGGGGGATGTTCAAAAGTGTAGAGTGGAATGCAACCCTCAAATGATTAAAAGTCAGGAAATCTCGACTAAATTAAACCGGAATCACAGAAATTGTAGGGGACGTAACATCAGAATGGGACAAAATTGTCCCGTCCGACGGTCTAGTGTTAATGTTTATTCTAAATTTGCACACTATGTAAACATTTCCTATATGTATATGTTGTAAATGTATACTATGTTGTATATGTATATGTTCCATATGTATATTGCTACTTTCTCATATACAAATTACATTGAGAAAGTATTGTAATCGTGAAAAAATTCGACCTCGAGATTTTGATAGAAATGTATGTTTTAGGTGTAGCTGAGTCCGAAAAAATTGTTTTCGCAATTCCGTCTGTCTGTCTGTTACTGGCTCCAAAGCCTAAATGGTAGAGTGAAAATGAATGAAATCTCATACTTAGGCATTTTATCATACAGAGCAGAAGCTATGAAGAAATGGTTGACATTTCTTAATAATTAAGGGAAGTTTATTCTATGCATTTTTAACAACAATTTCATTTTCTCAAAAATGGCTATAACGATTTTGATCAAATTACATACAGTTACTTGAGTTTGTGTCTTCAATAATACTGTATAGTTCATATTTCTCAAAAAATGAATATAAGGCTAGTTTATTCTAGGCAACTTTAAAAATAATTTGATTTTCTCAATAACGGCTAAACCGATTTTGATAAAATTTTGTACAGTTACTTGAGTATACGTCTGCAATAATACTACATATTTCACTTTCTCAATGAATGAATATAAGGCAACTTTAACAAAAATTGGATTTTCTAAAAACCGGCTGATACAATTTTCATAATCTAAAGATAACTAAACAATGCATTAGTATATGAGAGTTTGTACAGTGTATTTTGTACTGATTTTGTAAATTAGCTGTATTTAGACAGGTGATAATCTTCACTGCTATATCAACACGTTATGTCACCTTCATTTAAATTTTTATTTTTATGTACAATATTGTTTGTATGTACCCCTCTCCCACTCCCTCCCCTTCCCCTCCTCTCTCTCTCTCGCTCCCATCTCTCCCTCCCTCTCTCTCCCTCCCTTTCGCTCTCCATCTCTCCCTCCCTCTCTTCCTCCACATCTTCTGCTAAATATGTATGTTTTCATCGTATTTTATCTTGTTCATATGTCTTAACATTAAAATATATGTTGTAAATCTTATCTTGTTAAACTTGTATGTATTATTGTAATTCCACTATTGTTCTTTTATATATCTAGGGTTTTCACAGGTTTTTTCCTCCCCCCTTCCCTTCCTGGGTATTTACCTGCATGGACTTTTACTAGGATGGCCAAGTCAGGTCTTTCCTAGGTTTTTACCTCAATTACTGTCTTTTTATAGAAATTTTCCGAATTTCTAATTTGGTGTTTTGCTTGTATGTTTTCTATTTATTTTATTTTCTGGTTCTTTTCTATGAAATTATTATTACTATTTTATTCTCATTTGTTGACGCAAGGTTTAATGTAAGAAGGGACTATATAGTCTCAATTTCTCCCTAATAAAGTCGTTTGTCTGTCTGTCTGTCATCTAGATAATCTTTCCGATATTCGAACTAAATATTAACTTTCGTTTATTTATAATATTTTAAATTCCATTACAGACTGTTCTGAGTTACTATCACATTTAAATTTCCAAATTTCTACTAAAACTACTCATTCTTGTTTAATATGCCTACTCCAAGGATTTCTCTATCCAAACATTCTCTTTTCTTTCGTCTTCCTTCTCTTTTGAATTCACTACCCACAAATATTGATTCTTTTTCCTTATCATTAAAATTCATTAAACAAGGAATCACACACATTTCACCCAAACGAAGACAGTTTTTCTATGATTCCAACTATTATGTAATTATTGTCATTTATTTTTTAAGTATATGCTAATTTCATGTACAGGCGACTCTCGAGATTCGACACCTCGGGATTCGACAAATTCGAGATTTCGACACAGCCAATCGAATTGGGAGCTAGTTTACGCAAAGTAATTTTCATCCCGACCAACCACGCGAGGTTTAGTTTCAGAGTAGACATAGTTATTTCTGCTATAATTGTTTGAATATGTGCTGATTTCACTCTTTTTTCTGTTAACCTTTTATTTAAATTTATTTATTTTATTGATTCATTTATAAATTTATCACTTGACATGGCATCTAAAAGGAAATGTAATAGTGATAATGCAAGTGAATCATATAAAAGAGTGTTGTTCAACTATTAGCACTTATGTGAAACAGGAGAAAATTCTAGAACGTGATAAATTCACGTAATTCGATGGCTGGTTTGACAGATTTAAGAGAAGGGCAGGTTTGCATAACCTTAAATTAACTGGCAAGGCTGCAAGTTATTTTGTGCTTTTTAATAACTTTTATAATTTCTCTGTGATATATAGTTGTATGTATGCAGGGTTGTGTTGCAGACAGCCCGGTCCGACTCGCTCGAGCCGAGATGCAGGAACATATCCCCCGATTATTACATGCAAGTCTATGGAAAAACGGCATTTGACATCCGACAATTTGAGATTCAACCACATTTTCAGGATTGCATCCATGTCGAATCTCGGGAGTCACCTGTATTTGTCTTCTGTTAACATTTCACTGTAAAATGGCGAATATGCTGCATGTGAGATTATGCATAAATAAATAAATAAAGGTAATGGTGTTTTGACTAATTTATTGTACTATCATATATAATATCGAAGAAAAATTATAAGGCCAAATAATAATATTCAAGATAACATTTCCGACATCTTGCACGCATCACCCCCTTATAACATGGATTATTATAAGGAAAACAGTTTCAATTTATGTTGATTTATGTCGTGATTTTCAGGAATGCATCCTCGATGTAAATCAGGGTATTACTGTGTGTGTGTGTGTGTGTATCTTAAAATGGTTTTTAATTTTTCTGTTTTTTTCTTAGATGCATACCCTCAACTTGTATACAAGTTTATTGAGCAGACAATGCAGCCAGGACCATCAGTTTCTCTGAAGTGCATTGCTGCTGGAAATCCTACTCCTCACTTCACATGGACTTTAGATGGATTCCCCTTACCACAAAATGATCGGTAATGCTTCTGAAATAACGATAAAACTGCAAGCAACTTCATGTTAGAAATATAGAAAAATTTATTATTCAAACAAATAGCCAAATCACAAGACAGTGTACATGTGTTTAATGACAATTACCGTATGTAATAGCAATAAAGAATATTTGTCTTTGTTTGAAAACATCACTGATAGCTTTATATTGAGTGATACCGTAAACAAATCTACTAAATCTTTGAAGAAGCTTTTATCCTAAGTAATAATGCTTGATTTAAGTTCAATTTCATTTTCTTTTCTTACTCTTTTAGCATATCCTATCATTAATGTCATTGTATCATCTAAGTACACTTGCTATGAAAGAATAAATTAAACATTTTCCTTATACCGTAAAACCTCATTCATTTGAAGTTCAATGGACCAAAAAATTAAGACTTCAAAATATCCAGGTTTGAAATAAACGAACTTTCATAAAAATCGAACTTATTAACGATCAACTGCTTGGGCAGCAAAACCACAATACGGAATCTTATCTATATGCTCTACAAATGAATTGGCCTTACAAGTTAGTATACATGGCAAATTCGAACAGAGCTGAAGTGAACACTTAGTTTGCGATTCACAAAGATCACCACGTGTGAAAAAAATCGATATAACATACATTGTACAAACTCATATACTACTAGAGCCAGTAACAGACAGACAGATGGCATTGCAAAAACCACTTTTTCAGACTCGGCTACACCTAAAACATATATTTCTGTAAAAATCTCAAGATCGAATTTTTTCACAATTACAATACTTTCTCAGTATACTTCGTATATGTGAAAGTAAAATAACGGGACTGTCCCAGCGAAAATGGGATGTTTGGTCATCCTACTATTAAATAAGTAAAAGGGAGTCACCTGTTTGGGACACTATATGTATTTCGTGTGTGAGAAATTGGGAACTAAAGCGTGATATGATGGCACGTGTACAAACCTTCCACTTACACAGGATTGAGATTTCGAATTAAACAAACTTTTCGTGAGTCACCAGACCAGATCATGACTTTGAATTTCATAGTAGGTGTATTTCGAATAATACGTACCAAAAAGTATGCTAAATCCGATGGCGTTGGTCGGGGACTGATCTTAGCTTCGAAATACACCATACTTTGAATTATCCGGGGTTGAAATAACGGGTTTTTACTGTAATTTGAAATGTCAGATAACTCAGTTAAATGGCTTTGGTTGTTCTTAACTGATACTGACACTATAAAGGTAATGGGATATATCAACTAAGTGCTCCTGAAAAACCAGTATAGCAATAATGCATATAAAGCAATCTGAAAGGATATAAAGAAGTAATAATAAAATTCTATTTATTTAATTATTCTGTTTTAAACACCAACTTCTAATAGTAATAAAATATAACATTAATATAAGCCATACTACAGTGAAATCTTGTTACAACGTACTTCATTACATATGTTTCAAATTAACATACTTTTTTTGAATCCCCCCCAATTTTCCTGTATAAATATTTCAAAACAATGTACTTCAACTTAATGCACTTTTCAATACTACGTATGAAATTCAGAGGTCCCTAAAAAAATTTTTGTGGTTTTTAATGGATGCTTTTATCCGTAAATGACTCAACTATAACAGTACTGTAGTGAAGGGTATAGAGTGATATACGCCATATACCCTCTGCTTTTTTGAACAAATAGCATATACCCACACACTGGAATGTGCTGCCAAATATATGACAACCGACACACTATTATCGCCACCCCTGGAAGTTAGGCATTCCATCCAGCATATAATTCATGTCCTTTTTTTGCGACCCTGAGACCGCGTTATCTAATCTTTACAAGAACTAGAAGGGATTTCAATAAAAAACAAGATAATATTTTAAATAAAAATTAAATTTTTAATTCAAATGTTTAAATATCATTAATGGCTAATATATCAAGGGTGGGAGCTTCAAATAAGCATATTCCATGTACAATTGTTTGGCATCTTTCAGATAATAAATTGCTGCATAACACGATCAAGTAAGCGCCCTTAAACATTTGGCATCCCATCATTATCAGACCATGATTCATCGCTAACCTCCGGATAATGTGGAATGCTGATCTCAACAACCAGCCAGGTATCAAAAATTTTAACAAATGGCTCGCGCAAGCCAGACAGAGCTGGCTACAGCACACCCCTGCCCACACCTTATGAAAAATTAAACAGGTCGATTGAAAAAAAATATCTCATACGTTTTCTCCGGGCATCATAACAACACAGTCGTGTAATTTGCTCTTAAAAAACTGGGTAAGAACCCTCCCTCAAAGTTTTACTTTAGTATACAGTAAAAACTCTGCTTTTCTTATGACTACAGCACAGACTATAACCAATTTTTGCTCACTCAAATCGTTTACACCAATTTTGAAGGCATCTTTTGTCTTTACTATGAAAATATCTGCGGAACTCCGCTGAAATCCCAAAAGAAGGGATTTTCCAAACTGAAAAATTTAGAACCAATGATTAGTTATCCCTCTCGTATATTTGCAATAGAATTGAGGCAAAATCTTAAGTTTTAAGAATTATCTCTCCTGTTAGACTCTCATTCTCGTTCGTTTCAGTTTGCACCAGATCTGCAAGAATGCCAATCCCCCACTGAGAAGCTTCCACAGAAAATACTGTACTCCTTAGGGGTATTTCAGTATACCGTACTTTCAGTATAAAGTATAAAAATTCATGCTCTGTAGAGATACGTTGTATCGAGATTTTACTGTATGTAATTTCCAATACTCTCCAGCAATTAATTTGGGGCCCTTTTAAATAATGTGAACAATATCTTTCAGACTCATGATTGGTCAATATGTGACTGTGCATGGTGATGTCATAAGCCACGTAAATGTCAGTGCTGTTCGAGTTGAAGATGGTGGAGAATATCGTTGTACTGCTTCAAACCGTGTTGGTTCTGCTGCTCACTCTGCTAGACTAAATATTTATGGTGAGTAGTAAATTCTACATTGAAAAAATCATATACAAAATGCTTTCAAAGTGGCTTCCATTTCTTCCTTTCTTTATTATATTTATTATCTTATTTACTATGCTATAAGGATCTATAAGAATGATAGGATATATAATTTGTTAAAATAATGAGCCTAAAATGGTTGTATTTGTCTAGGTCTACCTCATATTCGCCCTATGCCGACCATTGCTGCTGTGGCTGGAAGAGACCTTGTCCTGAAGTGCCCTGTAGCTGGGTTTCCTGTTAGTCTTATAACATGGGAAAAGGGTATGAAATATTATTTTGTGTCATTTTAGAGCAAAAATTATTGTCTCTCTGTACTTATCAAACTTGATAGTAATTGAAAATAATATTTAACAATATTGTCTTTGGAGATCAACCATCTAAGACATAAAATGTAATTTAATCATTTTAAAAGGTTTTTCAGCTTAGCATGTGCTTATAAAAGCTGATAAATACATCTTTTCCATTTAATGTGATGTCTTCATTACACTTATTTCTATAAATAGATGGTCAACTTTTGCCAGTCAATCGAAGACAAGAGGTAGCCTCCAATGGTACACTGATAATACGAAGGGTCGACAGCAACTCTGACCGGGGTACTTATGCTTGTGTGGCACGTAACAAGCAGGGTCACTCTGACCGAAAGACAGTAGATATAGATGTCAAAGGTAAGATAACTTATTGTTATACATAAAGGCTTCAAAAATTAAAAAATGTTGAAGTCATTTTCCACATTTCTTTATCAAAGGATTTATCTACAGTGCAAGCCCATTTATCCAGCACTTATTCGTCAATAAAACTGGGATTGAAGATAACATTACTTTTCCTAGTTTGCCAATAAATATTAATTGACCTATGTTTCTGGCTATTGTGATGTGGAAATATCTATGCTTTTATTGTTCTAAAAAATTGTGTAGCATTACTTAAATTATTAACTCAAAATAATCCAAAAACCATAATTGAGGCCAGAAGTAGCCCAGAAATGAATGGGTGTGATAAATACTTATCTTGCAACAAAAAATTGACATATGCCAATATCCATATATTTTATAACCTGGAAAATCTAAATCGTTTAAAAAAAAAACAAGTATGGATCTGTTTAGGATGAGAAAATTTTACAATTACCAATCGAAAAAAATTAATTGTTTACAGAAATATATGTATTCTGATAATTTTCCAAAGTACCATAATTTTCCGATTATAATACACCCTATATAATGCGCACCTATGTTTTTATGAGTGAAATGTGAAAATTGTCTTATCACCATGTATAATATTCATTTTTTGTAAAAAGGTCACTGTAATTTTTCACGTGGTTATTAGCAGTATCAAGGCAGTTCATGCCTTGCTGCCAAGTGAGATATATGCGAGTGTTTATGAAACCATCACGTCTATATAGTTTTGACTCTCACTTTAAAGACTGATACAATGTATAAAAACATGTCTCAATGTTGCATTGTGTAATAATCTGATCAGTTGGAATGACAGATCTCACCTTGCTGCCAAGTGAAATATGTGCAAGACTGTTTATGAAAACTTTATATATAGTTTTGTCTCTCACTTTAAAGACTGATACAATGTATAAAAACATGTCTCCATGTCGCACTGTGTAATAATCTGGTCAGTTGTAATAACAGTTCTCGCCTTGCCGCCGTGCGAGATAGTTTACATGAATATCACGACTAGATCTGACTCTGTCTTCATACAAGCCGGTCGAGATATGTAAAATAATATTTGTTGCTCGCAACTTGCATTCTATAATAATTAATGGTGCTGACCCTTCTCTACTGCATTGACTTTTTCTTAAAAAGCGTGGCTTTAAAAAATGTTGCCTCACAAATGCCATGGATGGTTCTGAAGACGACATCATATGGGATGATGATTTCACCAAAGTGGATAACGAGGATGAAGATGACGTTCTCGGCGATGACATTTACATAGATGATGAGAGAGAACACAAAATCGCCGACGAATTATTTGAGGACAGTGAGGGCAGTAATAATGAATTCAGAGGCTAAGATTCGGACAACTAAAAGTAAATATATAATTATTCGTGTTTTTGTTTTGAAAAACAATATTTAAAGGAAATTTATCAAAATTCATTGAAATGTATGATTTATTGGTAAAAATATGTCCGAAAGTATAAATTATTTCCTTACTGAAAAAAGTTATGCATTTGTTACCATGCATAATATGCACCCTAACTTTTTGTAAATATTTCTTGAAAAAATGTGTATTATAATCAGAAAATTACCGTAATTACCTGATAAATATGCCAGTAACTTTATTCGACATCTAAAATGGGGATACGCATTTAAAATAATTTCATTTATATATCATTGTATGGCCATGTGGTCTAATATATGAACAAGTAAACAAGAAATTGCTGAAAAACTTTTTTAATTAGTGCTATTTGGTTTGTGCTCACTACGTGTACTTTTTACTTTCTCATATACGAAGTATATTGAGAAAGTATTGTTATCGCGAAAAAATTCGACCTCAAGACTTTGACAGTAATATATGTTTTAGGTGTACCTGAGTAGGAAAAAATGGTTTTTGCAATGCCGTCTGTCTCTGGGTCTGTCTGTTTGCGGCTCCAGAGCCTAAACAGTAGAGCGAGAATGAATGAAATCTCATACATAGGCATTTTATCATACTGAATAGAAACTATGAAGAACTGGTTGACATTACTCATTAATTAAGGGAAGTTTATTCGATGCATTTTTAACAACAATATGATTTTCTCAAAAACGGCTATAATGATTTTGATCAAATTTCGTTCAGGTACTTGAGTTTACATCAATAATACCTAATAGTTCATATTTCTCAAAAACTGAATATAAGGCTAGTTTATTCTCGGCAACTTTATCAATAATTTGATTTTCTCAAAAACTGCTTTTAACGATTTTGATCAAATTTCATACAGTTACTTGAGTTTATGTCTTCAATAATACTGTATAGTTCATATTTCTCAAAAAATTAATATAAAGCTAGTTTATTCTTGGGCAACTTTATCAAAATTTGGATTTTCTAAAAGCCAGTTCATACGATTTTCATTTTCTAAAGATAACTTAGCGATGCATTAGTATTTGAGAAAGTTTGTATAATGTATGTTGTACCGATTTTTTAAGTGTAAAATCATTTGATGATATTTTCAAGTAAAAGTTGAAATTAATGTGAAAGAAGTCACAGCTCAAATTATTTAAGATATTTTGGAAGCAGCAAATGCCTGGCTGCCTTCCCCTTGGCAGTGCCACTGTCCTTAACCAGCATAGTATAATTCCTATGCATGCCTATAAATGGGCTGTTACTGTAAATGTCAGTATTAGATAATGTTGCTTTGTTTTAACTTATATTTAAGATTATTGTTGTTAGTTGTACAGTTACCACCTAAACTGCCTCATATCTAACAATTTTTTCCCTCACTCTGACCCTAATCACTTAGACTCTTGATATGTAAACATGTTATTTCTCAGTATTTGTGTGTTCATACATGTCTAAGGCATTTTAAACACTTCCAAGTATCCACTTGTGGTTCATTGTGCATTACATGATTTTTTTAAATCAAAATTTTAAAACAATATACTATTATTTCAAAAACATTAAAATTAGAAGTGAGTAATGTAGCAGTATGTCAAAAGCACTTAAGGGATAAATTATATTACTATTATAAGGATTTATTTATTAATTTCTAAAAGGAAATAATTTTGCACCCTTGTAATGTGTTATTAAGAGTTGTTTATGAGGTTTAATTAGTAGAGGTTATTCATATACCTTATTAAAATAATTGCTGGACAGTAAGTGGGATACTATGAATTAATGAGTTAATTTTAATGTTGATTTATAAATGCAACAAAGCATCATGTATTTCAAATTGGAAGAGAAAATAAGAAATAAATTACCATTAAATAAAAAAGTATGTTAACATGTAATTTGTTTATAAAAAACTTGGATGCTACCACTGCTACAGATTCTAATTTTGCTTGCAGCTTTTACTACAGTAGAAGATATTTCCATTTCTCCCTTATTTATGAGGAAATTTGTCATTAAAATTAATAAAATATTACCATTTTGTCCAGGAAATAGATGAATCTCAATTTGAAAATAAATTAACCTTTATCATATGGATTTAAATCCCTGCTGTAGTGGCTGTCGGCCATATTTATTTGGGATATTTAAATGCTATATGTTTATTTTTGAGTAAATTATCGTATCTCAGGATAAAACATTCAAATAAAAAGCATTTTATAGGAAAAATACAAGTTACCGTGTTAAAGTTACCAAGTCAATAAATTCATAGTAAAACCAAATTTTTATGGTAATATACTAATGGCAGTACTTATTCATCTTGTCTATCAGAAATTAGAAGATATCCTTAAAATAGACTTTGAAAACGTTCAGTGGCATCAAGTTCTCTGTCATGTTCAGTATTTCCTTATTTTTATGCCACTTTGTCCAGCAGTAAATAGTTGCACATCACTGATGTATTGGCTAAGTTGTGAAGGCTTCCAGTTAGCATCTTTGCAAGCCTTAGTCTTCTACAGCCACTTGCTCCTCTACCTCACTTACCTCACAACATACATTGGAATAGCAATCACAATAGTACTCTTCTATATTTCCCACTTTCCTTTTTGAAACCACTGCATAAAATATACTTTGTAAGAAATTATTACTCGCTGCCACACAAGCCATCCACTGGCTGATAACTAAATGAGATTGACCAAGGAAGATCCTAATATCACAGAAAAAAAGAAAAGAAAAAAGAACATGAGGTAAACACAAGGGTGAGAGGATGAAGCACCGTGTCGCATTATGAAGAGGGAGAAATGAAATCGAGTAGCATTCTCACGAACTGAGCCACTGGTTAGTCACATTTTCAAGTGGTAAATAAACTATCTCAAATATAAGTTTAGCAAGACACACTACCTTCAGGTGGTGCTAGGTGGTAGATGATGAACAATCATCTGCTATAGTCGGTCCATCATCTGAAGTCTGATGGCCTCGAAAACTGGGCGTGCACGAGTTAGCAGCAGCCAATAGGAGACTGTTTGTTTGGGAAGGTAGTGGGGAGGAAACCAGTCTCACTCCTGCTCTCGAAGAGATCGCATCGGACTGCGTTGCCGTTTCTACCGCCGTTTCCTTTTTATTTAGAAACTGCGTAGTATATCAGCTGAGCAAGAGCTGGCAGCGCGCACCAGTATCTGCTCTCCCGCACGAAAGTTGAGAGGGGCGATGGAAGGGGAAACGTTCGTGATTGGCTACTTGCTCTAAGTAGGCCAAGAGACTTCAGATGGGGGATCGACTATAAGAGTATGTCCAAGGGAGAAATCCCAGGTGTCTGCTTCCAGACTTTGTGCACATTCAGCTAACAGCACCTACATTTTGTGTTCACTAAAATTCATACATGCACAATAAAGGTTAATCAGAAAAACTTTTTAGTGCAAACATATTCTCTCATATTTTTATGAAAAAACAGCTTAAAAAATACTGAAATAACCAAGTAAAATAAAGTAAATTTCTCGTGAAAGCAGACTTGATTCCTAAAATCATGTGAAAAGACAAATTACGGCATCTACTACAACACATACCAACAAGGCATTCACTATCACAATGCTGCATCATCAAAACAAGGAACTGGGTGAAAATCTGAGACATAGTGTTTACATTTGAGATGACTGAAATTTTTATATCTTATACTTTTAACTCCTAAGCTAACATCAAACTTGGTATGGAAAATTAGCAATAAGTATCTTGGTCACATAGTGACCATCTTGTTGCCTTATTATGATGATGTTTATTTTTTAACCAAAAAAACGTTACATCCAAAGATATTTGGTCTACAGACACTTCATCCAATGGATAGTTTGTCCAAAGGCAATTCCTGCAATGGATATTTCATTCAATGACATTTTGTCCATAGATATTATTGACATTTTTCCAATTGAATTTTCAACAAGATATTGTTCTTATTCCTAGATAGTGCTAAACTAAGGTTGGAAAAGTCATAGATAAACTATATGCAATTGTAACAATATAAACAGAGTGGGTGAGACGAGAGGAGGATATGGGGGTTACAAGTTACCATATTTACTGGCATATAAGTCGCACTTTTTTTCTTAAATTTTTATTCGAAAAATTAGGGTTTGGCTTATGAGCGACTACAAAGGAAAAACATTCTTAAAGTGAGATATTCTCACATTACGATCACTCCACGACATTTTTTTCGAAACTTCTTTCTTTCTCAATGTCTCGTAGACACCGCAGTAGTGTATGCGGCACTTATATAAATATACTATAATAAAAAAATCTGATGTGGCCAACACATGACTTTCTCCATATTTGGGGTATAGATGTTTAAATTATTATAAATAGCATTATAAGGCAAAATTATTATTTCGTATCATAGAAGAACACAGTCATCCTTATTGCCGTAAATTATATTTTGAATATTTTTACAGAATTCACCGCTACATGGTGGTGGCGCTGTATACTGGAAATTACGAAAAAAGTTGAATATCTCCGAAATGGATGGTTCTACAAAAATTTGTTTCAAACAAAACTTGGAAGAAATATTATTCTCTACAACTTTAGTCCTAACAAAGGTTACCAATAACGATGTTTTTAAGGAGATATTTGACGGAAACCGAAAAAACTGATTATTTATAAATAATTCCTAAACAATAACTGTTACGGAAAACTGTTTCAAATAAAAGTTGTAGGAAATTACATTCTCTATAATACTTGTATCAATTTGTATATACAATAATGATGTTTTAACAGAGAGATATCGCAAAAACTCAATCAGGTTTCGAATAAACCTAGACTTCTGTTTAACCGGTATTGTCTAAAAACTAATCAGTTCTTTGTGCTCATGCTAAAGTGTTATATATGAAATTTGGCATTAATATGACAAGTACTTTTTGAGTTAGAGCGCCCACAATCACATACATCCACACACACACACATATCATTCCGAAAATAGTCTAAACGTGTTTTAGGGACCTCAAAACATGTATTTCCATTGAAATCTCGAGGACGAATTTTTTATGATCACAATACTATCCCTATACTACGTTTGGAGAAAGTAAAAAGGAAAACTATGCATAAAGACATAATCAAAAATTACCTTGCTGCATATTTCAGTGAGTGCGTGTCGGCTTTCCGTTACGAAGTTCTGGGGTTCGAACCCCGCGAATGGAGGTTTTTCACAAAAAAAAACTATCATAGGTGCCTGACAGTAGGCAGCAGTACTGTCAGCATGGTATAGAACCGAAAACAAATTATGTTGGCTTGGTCTATATCCAATAGAGATGTAGGTGTGATCGGGACGATTTGAACGGCTACAGTACTGCGATGTGGAAAGCAAGAGGGAAAACTACCACATTAAAATTCCCTAGTAATGATTATATGGTTGCACAATATGAGTTCTCTCGAGGTAAAATATTCCGGAGGTAAAATAGTCCCCCAATCGGATCTCCGGGTGGGGACTGCCTTGAGGAAAGCATTTGTCGAAGGTAACTTACGCTTAGGTACTTGGAATGTAAAAACCATGAGGAAGGCAGGAAAGCTAGAGAACCTGAAAGAAGAAATGAGAAGAAAAGTCGATTTTTTTCCATGATCACAATACTTTCCCTATACTACGAATGAAGAAAGTAAAAATTCAATGCTATAACTTCATATGGTACAAAATATATCTTGAAATTTTAGTTCATAAATAATGTAGAAAATCCTAACAATAACTTCAACAATGAGAATTCATCATCATCATAGGTAGCCTGTCCGTTGACAGGTCCGTGATTATTCATGGTTAAATTTGGTTCTCCATATACTCCTATTTTCGGCAGTTTTCTTCATGTCTTGATAGCTCTCTTTCCCTTTCAAGTCGTCTACCAGCTGAAACCTTTTCCTACCTTTCTCTTTTTCCATCCAGCTTTCCTTTTAGCACTTCTTTAGTCATGCACTCTTTCCTCAGGTAATGCCCAATCCAGTTCGCCTTCCTCTTTCTAATAGTCTGTATAATCGTTCGCTTCTCTCCTATTCTTCGTAGTACTCCCTCATTTTTCACCCTATCTGTCCATTTTATCTTCAGAATTCTTCTCCATGTCCACATTTCGAAGCTTTCCAAGTATTTTATATCATTTTTTCTTAGCGTCTATGTTTCTGCCCCATACAAAGCTATACTCCATACATAGCATTTTATGAACCTCTTGCGGATTTCTTGCTTTATATTTCCCGTTAGTAGGAGTTTCTTTCTTCTAAAAGCAGCTTTTGCTTTTGTTATTCTAGTCCTGATTTCATCGGTACATTTTGCTTCTCTCGTTATGATGCTTCCAAGGTATTTATAATCTGAAACTTGTTCTAATGGCTTTCCTCCAATACTTATGTTCAAATTTTCTTCTTCTTTACTTGATATTCGCATAACCTTGGATTTTTCTGTATTAATTTCCATACCGTATTTTCTACCTGTTATCACTAGTCTATTTATCATTATCTGGAGTTCCTTTTCCTTTCTTGCTAGAAGTACTTGATCATCCGCGTATTTCACTGTTCTTATAATCCTTCCTCCGATTTTGAAATCTCCCGTGCCTTCTAACGCTTCCTGCATTAGCCTCTCTCCGTATATATTAAATAGAATCGGCGATAGACGACAGCCCTGTTTTACTCCTCTACCGATATGTACTCTGCTGGTGTCCGCATTCTCCAACCTGACCATTACAACTTGATTCACATATAGATTCCTGATCAGTCTCCTGTCTTTCCAGTTTACACCTATATGCTTTAATATCCTCATCAGCGCTACCCAATTTACTCTATCGAAGGCCTTCTGCCAGTCGGCAAAACATACACAGCAATCTTGACTGTACTCTATTGCCTTTCTGATATGATTCTCACTACACTGATAGTATCTCTGGTTCCTCGTCCTTTTCTGAAGCCGAATTGATCTTCCCGTAGCATTTCTTTGGCCTTTTTCTCTAGTTTTTATTAAGAATCCTCATGATGATCTTCGAAGTGTGTGACAGTAGGCTTATCATTCTGTAGTCTTTACACTGCGTTGCCTTTGGCTTCTTCTTTAGAGGGATCATTGTTACATCTAAGAAATCCTGAGGCCACTCTCCCGAGTCGTAAATCTTGTTAATTAGTTTCGTAATTACTTTTAGTCCTTCTGATCCCATGACTTTAAGTACCTCTGCCGGTATTCCGTAGCTACCTGTAGCTTTTCCTTTCTTTAGTTCCAGTATCACCTTTTCTACTTCGCTTTTCATAATACTTGGTCCCAAGTTGTCTTCTTCAATGCAATTCTCTTCTTCCAGTTCCATTTGTACCGATCCTGCCTGCTTTTTGTATAGTTCCTTAATGTATTCTTCCCATACCTGTGCTACATCCTTTGGTTCTGCGACTATTTTTCCATTTGTATTAATAATTCCTTTACCACAAATCCCATTAGGCTTCTTATCTTCTAACTCCAGTGCCCTAGCGTACATCATATCGTACCATCTTAACTTCTCCATCTGTTGTATTTCTTCACATTTTTCTTTCATCCAAATTTCCCTAGCTTTATCTATTACCCTTCTCAACTCATTGTTTATGCGTCTATAATTGGCTCTACCTTCTTAACTGTTAAAATTTTTCCATTTTCTTTTCTCATCCATTTTCTCCAGCATTTCCTTAGTGATCCATGGTTTTCTGATTTTCTTCTCTCGTTTCAAGGTATCTTTGATGCTGGCTTTCACTTCCTGCCATTCTGTATCCACAGTCGTTTGTTTGTTTTCCAAATTTCTAAGGCGATCTTCCAACTTCGTGCTGAAGCATCTTTCTTTTCTTTCAGTCTTTCTAGGTCCCAAGTCTGTCTATCTCTTCTCGTTTTCCTTATTTGTTTCAGCTTTCTAGTTATATCGACTATTAGAAGGATGTGATCTGAATCAATGTCTGCTCCTGGTAATGTCTTAGCATTTTTTATGCTGTTCCTGAATCTTTGTTTTACTAGGATGTAATCTATTTGGCATCTTATTCTATCTCCTGGGCTTTTCCATGTGTACAGCCTTTGTTTATGGTTTCTGAACCATGTATTAGTCACTACTAGGTCGTTATTAACACAGAATTCTACCAGTTTTCCCCCTCCTTGGTTTCTTTTCCCAAGTCCGTATTGACCGACAACATTCTCTTCCTGTCCTTCACCAACTATGCTGTTCCAATCTCCCATTATTATGCAGTTTACCTTTCCTCTTCCATCTTCTTCATAAACCTCGTTAATTTGTTCATACATCTCCTCAATTTCTTCTTCTTCATGAGTGGACGTTGGCATATATACCTGGATTATCAACATGTCCACTGGGACTGCTTTAGCTTTATTGCCATCAACCTATCGTTGGTTGCTGTTATTTTTGTCACACTCTTCATCATATCTTTCCTAAGTACCAGAGCTACTCCCCTTGCCCCACTATTTCCTCCAGATTAAACTACCGTGAATTCTTCCGAGTCGAACTGTCCTTCTCCTTCCCATCTAGCTATGCTCAGCCCTATGATATCAATCCTGTTTCTTCTCATTTCTTCTTTCAGGTTCTCTAGCTTTCCTGCCTTCCTCATGGTTTTTACATTCCAAGTACCTAAGCGTAAGTTACCATCGACAAATGCTTTCCTCAAGGCAGTCCCCACCCAGAGATCCGATTGGGGGACTATTTTACCTCCGGAATATTTTACCTCGAGAGAACTCATATTGTGCAACCATATAATCATTACTAGGGAATTTTAATGTGGTAGTTTTCCCTCTTGCTTTCCACATCGCAGTACTGTAGCCGTTCAAATCGTCCCGATCACACCTACATCTCTATTGGATATAGACCAAGCCAACATAATTTGTTTTCGGTTCTATACCATGCTGACAGTACTGCTGCCTACTGTCAGGCACCTATGATAGTTTTTTTTTGTGAAAAACCTCCATTCGCGGGGTTCGAACCCCAGAACTTCGTAACGGAAAGCCGACACGCTAACCACTACACCACCAGTGCAATATAATGAGAATTATAAACCATTAAATGCATTAAAAGACTGAATAAACACAAATTAGAATGAATCTATCGTTATTAATACTGTTTACATTTGCGTTTTCCACACAATGCAACGGCGCACTGAGTGTGCTGCACGACCAGTTGTGTGAAAATTTTTGATACACACTCACTGAAATATGCAGCAAGGTAATTTTTGATTATGTCTTTATGCATAGTTTTCCTTTTTACTTTCTCCAAACGTAGTATAGGGATAGTATTGTGATCATAAAAAATTCGTCCTCGAGATTTCAATGGAAATACATGTTTTGAGGTCCCTAAAACACGTTTAGACTATTTTCGGAATGATATGTGTGTGTGTGTGGATGTATGTGATTGTGGGCGCTCTAACTCAAAAAGTACTTGTCATATTAATGCCAAATTTCATATATAACACTTTAGCATGAGCACAAAGAACTGATTAGTTTTTAGACAATACCGGTTAAACAGAAGTCTAGGTTTATTCGAAACCTGATTGAGTTTTTGCGATATCTCTCTGTTAAAACATCATTATTGTATATACAAATTGATACAAGTATTATAGAGAATGTAATTTCCTACAACTTTTATTTGAAACAGTTTTCCGTAACAGTTATTGTTTAGGAATTATTTATAAATAATCAGTTTTTTCGGTTTCCGTCAAATATCTCCTTAAAAACATCGTTATTGGTAACCTTTGTTAGGACTAAAGTTGTAGAGAATAATATTTCTTCCAAGTTTTGTTTGAAACAAATTTTTGTAGAACCATCCATTTCGGAGATATTCAACTTTTTTCGTAATTTCCAGTATACAGCGCCACCACCATGTAGCGGTGAATTCTGTAAAAATATTCAAAATATAATTTACGGCAATAAGGATGACTGTGTTCTTCTACGATACGAAATAATAATTTTGCCTTATAATGCTATTCATAATAATTTAAATATCTATACCCCAAATATGGAGAAAGTCATGTGTTGGCCACATCAGATTTTTTTGCAGTGGCCTTGTAATCTTACTCATTTAAAGCAGGCAGGGAAAAGAGATAACTCACGAATCTCTTGCATTTGCACCCTGGCAAAGCCAGCTGAGAAAATCGAAAATCGACATTTTAATGCACTCGTAACTTCAATTATTCTACACCATAACTTTTCAATTGTACAGCAATTAAGAAAGTTTTCGGAGCCTTTGATAGTAGACATTTTTGAGTTCAACACACAGTCTATATGGAGGGATGTTTTTTTTTCTATTTTTAATGTTGAAAAACCCTGGGTGCGGCTTATATATGTCGGCGGCTATTATCCGAGCAAATACAATATATTAATGAAATACATATAGACAATATGAGTTTCTGTGGACCTGGAATCTAATATAGATTATAAATATGCATAAATAAAAATCAAATGTAATGGGGGTATGGGGAGGAGCAGGAGAAAAAATTGCTAAAAAGCCATATCCCAAAATTTGAAACACAGAAATAACCTTTACTAAAAAAGCAAATATTTCACTTATCACATTGTGTAATTTAAGCTATTTTCTTGAATTAACTCCTTGTATCAATAAATGAGTGTTTGTTAATGTACATAAAATACTAAAGTGTTGTAGGGATTAACTATAAATGCATACTCTCTAATCTACAATCGGTAATACAGATTGATCTAAATTTGTAAGTTTTGGATACCCTTCCATCACTGTTATGAATAGTCTTCACACATGGATATGTTTATGTTGTGATTAAATGATAAATTGGACTGAAAGTGCAAATTGGCTTGATTAAATGAAACAGTAACAGTAAAATTCTTGTTGCCTTTCAGTTTGCTTAAGTAGTTATTCATGCATATATATCATCTATATGAAATTCCAAGCTGATAGACACTCATATTACCTCTATTTGATGATGATTATTTATTTCTTTAGGTTGAAATTTTTGCACATATTTAACTCTTTGCACTCGGTTTTTTTCCTTTCTGCTATACCTCACCAAGTTATATTTGGGATATACAGGCGACTCCCGAGTTTCGAATGTTCGAGATTCGATTAATTTGAGATTTTGACCCAACTGATCAAATTGGGAACTACTTTATGCAGAATAATTTTCGCGGAGTAATTGGTTCCGACCAACCACACGAGGTTTAGTTTTGGTGTAGATGTAGTTATATCTGCTCTAATTGTTTGAACTTGTGCTCTTTTTTCTGTTAATCTTTTATTTAAATTTATTTAATTTATTGATTTATTTATAAATTTATCACTTGACATGGCATCTAAAAGGAAATGTAATAGTGGTAATGTAAGTGAATCAAATAAAAAAGTGCATAAGACTCATAGTTATGAATTGAAATGAGAAATTTTAAAGCGTATTGAGAAAGGTGATTGCCATACTGAAATCGCACAATCGTTAGGAATGTGTCGTTCAACTCTTAGCACTTATGTGAAACAGAAGGAGAAAATTCTAGTACGTGATAAATTCAGGTAATTTGATAACAACAATAAACAGTTCCCCACCCAATAGCTCCTCTTCTTCCAAGTAAAATCTTCCAACTTCTCAATTAATAAACCAAGTCCAGTAAGCGCAGTTGAAAAAGAGGTACTTACATATTAATGGAACTACCGAACTATAACTGAACTACAGGATATTAATGAATACCACTAGTTCAACAATGTTACATTTATTATATCTCATTTCACTGTTGCTAACCCATGACTGATTGGCCGGTCTCGACATTTACAAACCCAATCATCGGAAAACGGGGAGGGATGCTTTGGTTTCGGGCGAGGCGAAAGGTGCAGTAGTGCCTGGAGACGACTACCCATTAAAACAAAGAGAGCCAAAGGCTAATCAATATATACTTTGAATTTGCGGCGCAACAGTCAAGAGGATATAACATTGAAAGGATATATTGACGAGCCTTCGGCTCGCTTTGTTTTAATGGGTAGTCGTCTCTGGGTGCTACCATGCCCTTCGCCTCACCCGGAACCAAAGTATCCCTCCCTGTTGTCCGGTGATTGGGTTTGTAAATGTCCAGACAGGCCAATCAGTTTAACAGAACTACCTTACATATTAAATTATTAAATAAATGTAATATTGTTGAACTAGTGATATTCATTAATATCCTGTAGTTCAGGGTAGTTCTGTTGTAGTTCGGTAGTTCGGTTAATATGTAAGTACAGAAAAAGATTTAAGGTATGAGAATATTTTTAATTTTATTGTTTCTTTATTCTTAAGTTTTGTGCTTTTTTAATAACTTTTATGTTAATTTTGCTGTGATAAATAGTTGTATGTATAGATAGATGTATGCAGGTATGTTATCCAGCTCGCGTGAGTCGTTTGTAAGAAACGACTCGTGCGATCCGGACCAGGCTGTCTGCACAGCATATTGCATACATCTATCTTTGAAGTTCGAAACAAAAATTTATTTTTTCCTTTTTAGTGCAAAAAATATATTATACATTTAAAATATTTATTATATAATTTATTCATAATTTAATATTGTTGTATTAACATATTAGTAATGTTATTTTATCTTTATAGAACATGAGGGGAAACTTTTTCCCGAGATGCGGGAACATATCCCCCGATTATAACATGCAAGTATATGATATTTAGCAGTTATAAATGAAAATAAAGTGATTTCTTGCCCTATAATTCATTTTTTAAGAATGCAACCCCTGCATAAGTAGAGAGTTAGGTGTACTAGCAATCACAAAGTGAGCATTAAAGAGGAATTTAGATGTAGTATCAGAATATCATGAGCTGTTTCTGCTAGGATGGGTTACACATTTTCTTATTAGCAACACAGGGCTGAAAAAAACCACAGTTGGGGGCAGAAGGATACATGCTTAGGGATTAAAAGATGTGGAATTCCATCCAAATTCTCCTTATCAAAGAAGGTTGTTACTTTTCAATGAGAGGCTAATGCCACTTTTCTCAGCATGCAAATGATTAGTGTAGCAACTAGAGCTGTTTATCCCAGTTAACCTTTATCAGCCATGCATACACTTAAATGACTGAGAATCTCACAGCAGGAATTTGAATCCATACAATAAAGGTTAAGCTTTGAAGTAGTACAGCAAAATATCCTGGAAATGAGACTAAATCTTTTATATTCTATTGGTAGTTATTTTACATTTGACTTATCACAATAAGAGGGATAATGTCTTTTTTAAAATTTATTATTTCATTCCTGTTCAACCCTTATTTTATCGATTTCAACATGGAAAAAAAAGTTTTGGCCCTCAGAAAAAATACCGTATATACCCGAATATAAGACGACACTGATTATAAGACAACCCCCATTTTGAACTCCTAATAAAAGGAAAAAATTTATTATGCACACAATGACAGAGGTTTATTATACCATTGACTAATGAACATTGAAACAATTGAAATAAGCAACTTTGATTGGAATTTTAAATTTAATATTTTGGAATATTAGAATCTCTCATGCAAATTATTTCTCATTAGCACATTTTAATTGTTATTTTCACTTTCACTACTTGAGGAATCTCCAATAGCTGCATCATCTTCCTACTCCCACA
This sequence comes from Uropetala carovei, assembly GCA_036926305.1. Lineage (NCBI taxonomy): Eukaryota > Metazoa > Arthropoda > Insecta > Odonata > Petaluridae > Uropetala > Uropetala carovei. The sequence goes on from JAXCHB010000087.1 coordinate 235,217, forward strand.
GAATGTCATCTTCTGATCCATCCAAACTGTTAGAAACACAACACATCTTAAATCCATGGACTATTGCTGCTGGTGAGATACTGTCCCATGCAGTCTTAATCCATTTTTCCAGTAGAGTCTCTGTTGGTTTTTTCATTTTACCTGCTGGAGTCAGAGGGCAATTCCCTGACAGCAACCATTCCCCATAAATGCACCATAGATGATCTTTAAAGGGCTTATTGATGACCACATCGAGCACTTGTAGTTGGGAGGTCAAACCTCCTGGTATGATCACCAGATCAGCGTTGAGGTGTGATATTTTGGATTTCACATTATCCGTAAGATGTCCTCGAAAACCATAAAGAACTAGCATTGATCTCATCTTTAAAAGAGCACCAGGTTCTTTATCCCACACTTCACTCAGACACTGAATCATCAAGTCACTAGTCATCCAGCCTTTTTCATTGCATCTTTAATTGATACAAGGTGGTAGTTTTTCTTTTGGTAGATTCTTCCTCTTAAATATTACGAAGGGTTGCAATTTTGTCCCATCAGCTAATACTGATAACATTACTGTTACCCTTAGTTTTTCATTTCCAGTGGTTATAACTATTACTGACTTTGCCCCTTTGTTATCAACTGTAGTGTTAGTTGGCATATACAGTTGCTTTTCTTCAAGTGTCTATCAACGACTGCTTTTAACTTCTTACTGGACCTACTATAAAGGCGACATCAATGCAAGTGTTTATTTAGATTATCAATGAAGAGAAGATAACAATAACACTTTTCTTTCATCTATTTGAAGGTTTAATTGGCCTTAAATGAATCGGAGGCAACAATGAGAGTCTCCTTGGCAACACCCAGAATGAGTACGAGAAATCCGCAAAATTTCTAAAAAGAATGCGTATTTTTTGAAAATTCTAACAAAACCTCGTCTTATATTCAGGTATATACGGTAAAATCCACATTGCAAGCAAAGCATTGACTGATTATCAAATTTTGTCGGATAAATGTGAATAATATATGTCAACTTTGAGTTTTCACCAAAGCATTTCTATTTGAGGTATTTTCTTAATATTAAAATGATTTTATATTCGCAAATTTATAGTTTAATTGATTGTAAATATAGCAAAATGTTTTGTATTAATTGTTTCATTAGTATTATATTCAGTGAGCATTTGTTTATAGTGTGCTTCATTCAACAGTAAGTATACATAAAGATATTTACATTATGAGAAGGATAACTAATGTCTTTTATCTTATAATTTACCAGATGGAAATTTAACTGTTCATATAAAATATCTATTTCTAAAAACGTATAGAAACACTTTAGTTTTTTGATGAAATGCCTTGTTATATTCAATATTATTCTGTGATTTTTTATATGTCCAACTAACTACCAATTGGTTTTTTCAAAGGAGATTTTTTAATTTCCATTGGCATTTTGAATACAGGGAGAGTATTTTTTGTAATTTGAAGCTGTTTCTCAATTTCAATACATCATCCACAGTATTCATATTCATTCATTTTGATGTTTTGATGAGAAAAGCCAAATACAGAGTTTTTCATTGTCAACGTACACTTTTTACCTGATTATCTCAGTTTGTCATAGTATGACATAAGTTTTTATTTTGCTTAAAGTTAAACTACAAAAGAGTTAAAACTTAGTATCCATACAATTTAATGTTGTCTGCATAACTTCACAAAGCATTTAAAGTATGATAATTTATTAATTAATTTATTCTAAAAAAATTAAAAAACTTTAATTTTTATTATTTTGTTCATTTGGTTTTCAAGTTTAAGTTTCATATACAATGCCTTCATTTACACTATTTGATTACATATTATTTTTCACATAATTAATTCTTAAAATATTGGTGTATACCAGGGGTGGGCAAACCATGTCCCGAGGGCCGTATGCTGCCCTCGAGAATATTCCATGCAGCCCGCGAGGCTTTGGTGAAAAAGCGATCCATAAAATCTAACACAATTTAATATTACTTTTGGTAAAATTATGATAATAAAACCTTCAGATTTGAAAATTTAGCAATAAAATCCTTGTTTGTGATTGTTTTTACTTATGTATGATGCCTAAGAATTTAAGCAATTTCGGATTTAAGCTCTAATCTGGCCCGCCTAAGCATTGGCACCTTTCAATACAGCCTGCTGAAGAATTCACAAACACTGATGCAGCCCGCCATGCAGAAAAGTTTACCCACCCCTGGTGTATACAAACATATGCTAAGCTAAGCCTCTCCCATTCATTCTGAATGAATGGTGTTCAGCTGCAGTCGTTATAATATTTCCTATGAGTTTCTTGATTTTAACTTAGATTTATAATTCATGAGGAAAAGCCTTTGTTCTGTAGGTTTTTGTTGATTACTCTCGTTTTCTTTCCTTAAGGTAGCCTGGTGTTCATTTTCATTATTCATTGCCGATGTTGTTGCAGCATCAGTTGGATTCCTGAAATTATCATCTTTTTTTCTAACCCTCATTTTGATTTTAATTTAATAAGGGGTTAAAAGGATTAAAGACAAAGTACCGTATATCTTCGAGTATAAGGCGATTTGAGTAAAAGTCAAAGTGTACTTTTTAGCCTAAAAAAGCATCTAAAATCCAAGACTCGAGTATAAGTCGAAACAAAGAAAACGAAAACAAAATAATTTTGAAATTTACAAAAAAATTAATAGATATATATACGGGTGAACCTCTACTTATGACCATTCAAGAAACAAACAATTCATATTTACGAACATTCCACATACCAAATATTTGCGCCTTGCACTTCATTTACGAACACATCCTCCTGCACTTACGAACATCCATCACAGTAAGAACACGTGAACTTGTCAATACTTGTCATTTGCCATTTGTATTTGAAACCATACAGGCACGTGTTTAGGTATGTATTGTTTTTTATTACCCTTGAAATATGGAAAACAAGTCGAGTGCTTTCGATGGAAACTAAAATGGACATAATACACAGATCAGAAAAACGTGAGTCGCCTGCTTCGATTAGTCTTGTTTGTGATCCCAATTGTTCAACAATTGCAACTATTTAAAAAGACAAAGGAAAAATTGATCATCATATTTGCTGTTGAGGCCGTAATTATAAGTAAAAAACAAAATGCCATTGTTGAGGAAATGGAATGATGTTTAACAATTTGAATTGAGAATCAAAATAAAAACCCAACACTTGAGTACTGAATTGATTCTTCTCTTCAATCCACCCATTTGGGCAAGTTTTTAAAGATAAAATATAAATTTTAAGTTTTCCTTTCAAACTACGTAAGTACGGCGAAGCTGTATTATTTTATCATTAGCCTTCGCATTTTCCATTTAGTGTGAATTTTCAATACTAATGCGCTTCAGGTCAGTCAAATGTTGTTTTTTGCCAGTCATGTTTAATTATTGACCCAGAAAAATGTCCAGCTACTTTGCGACTCTAATATAAGTCGAAAGTAGGGTTTGATCGGCCTTAAAAAGGAAGAAATTTCTCGACTTATACTCGAAGATATACGGTATATAGAATAATAATAATTTTTTATTCACTAAAATGGAACATGAACTTTTATATAAAATAATAATATTTTATTGTAAATTAAAATACTTATTTTATTAAATTAACTCTTATGACATTTAAAGAATAGTTTCTCAAGATTTAAATTAATCGTGTTTTCTATATTTAAAAAAATTCTTGCAACTACAACTAATTAATAGAAGATTACTGAAAAACAAGCAATCTATAATATGTAATGTTGCAAGTAATTAAGTTGTGGACTAATCCTTTAAAAATTAATGTATGATATTATCATAAACTCAAAATTCTAGAAGGATGCAAAGCTTTCTGCAATACTTTGTGCGATATTTGTACAAAATATACTTAAACTACAACTGAAACAATTGTACCTGCCTACTACTCATGGAATGAAGTTTCTATTTATTTCAATTTTTGCAAAATTTATAGGAAAAAATATTGTCTTGCTCTTTCAGTCCCTCCTAAAATTGAGCCTTTCAGCTTTCCGGCAAACATTCAGGCAGGCTCCCGCGTCCATGTCACCTGTGTCGTTAGTGAAGGGGACTCTCCCCTTCGAATAGAGTGGACCAAGGATGGGCGGCCGGTGAGGGCTGGGTCGGTGGGAGATGTGGGGGGGATGGGGCACACACATGTGGGACCATCAACCCAGGATGCAGCTTCTTTGATGAGCACCTACCAGATCGGGGAGTTTGATCTGGCATTAAGAATTGTGAGCGTCTCGCCGGCTCACAACGGCAACTACACATGCGTGGCTGGCAACGAAGCAGCGTCGACCGTTCGCTCTGCTCTATTACTCGTCCATGGTAAATGTTCTTTAACTCTCGCCAGGTTCAACATCTTCTCTTCGAGCTGCGACCGTCTGGCCTGATGTTTCCTGTCCTCCTGAGGGGCATAGAGGCATCCGAAATCTTGAAACGCTTTTGCTGATTGACCCCAATATTTATGATGCGAACTTTTTCTCCACCTCCTTCACAAACTGATAAATGGCAAATGCTTTTCGTGTCTCGGATGCCTTTGTGTTTCTTTTCTTATTCCTCTTGTTGGTCTTTCTCTCCTTTATTGTACTTTCTTCATTATAAGTTGATTTTTTTTCCTCTGAATATGATTCTTACCATCTTATTATTTATTGGTTCTTCCAGTTCCACCTAGGATAGCTCCTTTTTCTTTTAACAAGGACCTGTCCGAGGGAGTTCGTGCTCAAGTGACTTGTGTTATTGAGAAAGGAGATCCTCCGTTTGCCATATCATGGTTGAAAGACTCTGAGCCCATCCCTTCTTCATGGGGTTTAAAGATCATAGGCATAGATGCTCATTCTAGTACAATTGTTCTTGAAAGAGTCACCTCTAGCCATACAGGAAATTTTACCTGCCTAGCGAAGAATTCGGTAGCAGAAGTTTCGCATACTGCGGAATTAGTGGTTAGCGGTAAAGTAGGACTTTCCAAAATCTTGCATGATATGCATGATGTTTTATAGCATGTGCCTGTAAAAATGCCTCTAAGCACCTCAGTTTTCTTTTTCACAGCTCTTTATCCAGAGTTCATAATGAGAACCTATGCGTATTTGTAACAACATCACGTGTAGAATTGAGCGTAGCATCACTTATTTATGTGCCACAGAGGAGTATATTCAAGACGTCTATATTTTCGCACAATAATCTCACTGTATAGGATTTCAGGAATGCTTGGTAAGGTATTGATCACCATGAGTTACTCCATGTTATAAACCACTGATCACCAATATGTTTTGAATGAGTTACAAGTGTTGAAAAAGTATGGTGACCACTTTATCAGGCTTGCTAATTTTTTGCAAACACACATGCAAGCAAAATCAGCACATTCCTTCACCTGCCTTCAAGCCTTGCACCAAAGCAATCACTTTCAATGATGCCTTACCCAAATACCAAACCATTCTAGAAATACCTTCCAATTCCTAAACCTTGCATGTGCGTTAAATTTGGATAGGAAGCAGACGCTGAAAAATCAATGTTTGCTTCTGACTGAGCAGCTGCTTAATTGCACCAAGTAAGGAAAAAAAAATATGCATATTTCCCCTACTGTATAGGGGATCACTGACAGCACAAGCCCTTGTGGATGTTTAGTTGTACCAAACCTCCACATTATGTTGAATTCACTTGTATGGCCCAGAATCACAAGTAATGCTATGTTTTCACTCACTGTCATGGAAAGTTATTTTAGTTTTTGAGGGTAAAATAATTAAATTTGTATCTTTCCTTCAAAATTCACATATTAAAAAAATACTTTCATGATATTACATCATACTAAATTGTTCATCATTTCAGTTAAATATTTCATTGATTCACTATCGCAATTTAGGATATTAATGCTCATGATGAAATGCCCTGGAGCATATTAAAGAAATAGAAGGAAAGAACACCAAAAAATAAATGAAATTCAGGTGAACTTCATTCACATTTGAAGTTTTTGACATCGGGGGTTTCTTACTACCATGTCGTTTATTAAGAAACTAATATATCTCCATTGTATTTTCTTATAATAGTTCCGCCTCGGTGGGTAGTTGAACCACAGGATGAAGCAGCAGCAGAAGGAATACCATTCGCCCTTCACTGCCAGGCAGATGGGTTCCCCCATCCTACAATTACCTGGAGGAGAGCTGTTGGTATGTGCATAATCTTTTTTCCAGTTTTAGTTTTCAATGATCTCATCAGGCATTGTTTTAAATTTCACTTCTCTCTATTATTTGTCAATTCTATTAATTGTAAAATCATAAAAAAATGGGATTTCTAAATGGCAGTGTCCTCTTCTATAATGTAAAACCACAAAGATAATTTGTTTTTAATGCTGAACATTGGAAATACTAAGAATATATTTTATAGATTCTATCACCATACATTAAATCAGTGTTTTCCAAACTGGGTGTCATGGCATGTTAGATTGCCATAGCTGATTCTTATATGTGTTGCAAAAAACTTTGCTTGGTAAATAAATCAATGATTTGGAAATGTTTATAGGTCAATAGAGGAATAATATGTCTTCTAATAAATCGCTTCCGGTGTAGTACCAACAAATGGATGTGTCCAAATGCTGTGATACAGGTATATACAGTGCTCAAATTGAGCAGGCACACATCAGATCACCATTCCACTTAATACAAAATTAAGCCCATATTTTAAAAATCTGATGTGGCCAACACACGACTTTCTCCATATTTGGGGTATAGATATTTAAGTTATTATGAATAGCATTATAAGGCAAAATTATTATTTTGTATCGTAAAAGAATACAGTCGTCCTTACTGCCGTAAATTATATTTTGAATACATTTACAGAATTCACCGCTACATGGTGGTGGCTCTGTGTACTGGAAATTACGAAAAAGTTAAATATCTCCAAAATGGATGGTCCTACGAAAATTTGTTTCAAACAGAACTTGGAAGAAATATTATTCTCTACAACTTTGGTCCTTACGAAGACTACCAATAACTACGTAATTAAGGAGATACTTGACGGAACCCGAAAAAACCGATTATTTATAAATAATTCCTAAACAATAACTGCTATGGAAATTTGTTTAAAATGAAAGTTGTAGGAAATTATATTCTCTATAACCTTTGTAGAATTGTATATACAATAATGATGTTTTAACGGAGATATATCGCATAAACTGAATCGGGTTTCGAATTAACCTCGACTTCCGGTTAACCGTTATTGTCCAAAAACTAATCAGTTCTTTGTGCTCATGCTAAAGTGTTATATACGAAATTTGGTAACAATATGGTAAGTACTTTTTGAGTTAGAGCGCCCACAATCACATACATCCATCCATCCACACACACACAATCATTTCGAAAATAGTCTAAATGTGTTCTATGGACCTCAAAACGTATATTTCCGTTGAAATTTCAAAGTTGATTTTTTTTGTGATCACAATACTTTCCCATACTACGTATGGGGAAAGTAAAAAATCTGATGTGGCCAACACATGACTTTCTCCATATTTGGGGTATAGATATTTAAATTATTATGAGTAGCATTATAAGGCAAAATTATTATTTCGTATCGTAAAAGAAGACACGTCGTTGCCGTAAATTACGTATATTTTGAATGTTTACAGAATTCACCGCTACATGGTGTTGGCGCTGTAGGCTGGTATTAAGAAAAAGCGAAATATATCCGAAATGGGTGGTCTGCAAAAATTAGTTTCAAACAAAACTTGGAAGAAATATTATACTCTACAACTTTGGTTCTTATGAAGATTACCAGTAACGATGTTGTTAAGGAGATATTTAACGGAAACCGAAAAACCGGTTATTTATAAATAACTCCTATACAATAACTCCTATAGAAAATTGTTTCAAATGAAAACTGTAGGAAATTACATTCTCTATGACATTATTATAGAATTGTATATAGAATAATGATGTTTTAACAAAGAAATATTGCAAAAACCGAATCGGGTTTCGAATAAACCTCAACTTCCGGTTATCCGTTATTGTCCAAAAACTAATCAGTTCTTTGTGCTCATGTTAAAGTGTTATATATGAAGTTTGGTAACGATATGGTATGTACTTTTTGAGTTAGAGCGCCCACACTAACATACACACACAGACATCATTCCGAAAATAGTCTAAACGTGTTCTAGGGACCTCAAAACATGTATTTCCGTTGAAATCTCGAAGTCGATTTTTTTCATGAATACAATACTTTCCCATTACTACGTATGGAGAAAGTAAAAACAGATAAGAATGTTCCAGTACTTTAACCCATTAGCACCCAGCGTCCTCTTTTGAGGACAGCTACGTTTTGCTTCTGAAGCCTCTTTAGAATGTAGTTTCTCCCTTTTTGCTACATTGTAATCTGTAAATACTTTTGTTACCTCCCTTATACTGCAATGAAGTCACTTCTATGTTGGTTTTGAGATGAGCAGCACGAGCTTTTCTACAGCGTGTTATCCGTTGATGCGACCTTCGATATTACATCTTTATTATATAGGACCAAAACCTACTTAAGTTATAAATGATTACGAAATAATAAAAGTTAAATGTGTATGATGACAGTAATGTGTAATTGCCTAATTTTATTGTTTTAAATGTTTGTAATAATATGTCGTCAACTTGGCATCCTCATTTGAGGACGCTGGGCGCTTGAGAGTTCTTACTGTAGGGATTAGTGGCAAAGTTGTTTTTTTTAGTCCTCATATTATAATTTATTTCCCACAGCAAAAATGTGTGATACTGAGAATAAAATTCTAATGGTCAGATGTCACAATAACAAAGCAGTGCCTGTAGAAACGAATTTTGATAAACTGGAACCGGTAGTAAAAGTGCAATGCTGGAGCTGTGAAAAAAAGTCAAAAATAGCAATAACACAACCCACAGCCATTCACACATACAATAAATATATGGGAGGAGTAGACCTACATGACTGACTGCTTGAAAAGCACATTAGGGTTAAAAAGTGGTACTGGTGTTTTTTCACTCGCATGATAGACACGGCAGCTGTAAATGGCTATCTCTTATATAAAGTGGTACATGGAAATAATTCAATTTCAATTAAAGACTTTCGTATACAAATTGCTGTCGTATATTTGAAAAGAGGTTGCAGAAAACAGGTGGCTGCAGGTCGATCGATGCTGTTACCATCTACTTCAAGAGCTGTTTTGTCTGAAGATGTCAGGTGCGATGAAAAAGCGCATATGATAGGGAAGAGGAATAGTCAAAGAAGATGCCAACTTAGAAACTGTACAAGGAAACCACAGACATTTTGCACCAAATGCAATGTAACATTATGTATTGGTTGTTTTCCAAACTTTCATTCCAAAAAGTAAGTGTTATAGTAATTTGAAAAAATCTCCAAAATGCTTATATTTCAATTACATAATAACTTCAGCATACTCAAATTTAGATAATGTATAAACATGAATTTATAAGAATAGTAAAATTTACCTTTTTAAGATTTGATTAGTGTATTTCTTTGTGGGAACTGCAAACCCCCTAACGCCCAGCGTCCTCATTTGAGGAAGGGCTATATTTAAACACTAAATGGAAAATTATCGAAAATTTCGGTTTTGTTTACTTTCATAACTACTAAAGACTAACATATAAAATTTTCAAAGCAATTAGATTAAAAAAATTAATTTGGGCGTAACACTTTCAATGCGGATGAGGTTATAAAACCTCCTATGGTCCATCCTCACTGACGGATGAGGTTATATAACCTCATGCCTTACCCAAGGTTGCGCGTTTCAAATTTTTAGGGTATGGAGAGATAGGAAGCCGTAGACTTCCGTCAGTTCTCTTAGTCATTCAGTATCGTTCTAGCTACGTCCATGTGAAGACCATTCTTGAAAGTTGTGCTCCCTTTTTTATTTAGAGAAGTATTTGTGAAGGTAAGTTTCTCTTCGAGTACAATATATTCGTTTTGTTATTTTTTGTTTTTATTTGCAGTTTGAGTTTAATATTTCATTCACTGTTAAAGGCGTTACTTTGTGGAAGCAATCCATGATGTACAGAGGTAAATAACTAGGTAATTTTCCACTTATAAAACTTTAATGTGCAACCGGTTTTGTGTGCACAACAACATCTTCAGGCAATACGTTATGGAAAAAATCGCAATATCATTTTATATTATAAAGGAATAAACACAGATATATATATGTCACACAATACAATATATACCATCCGTCCCACCCTGTATCTCAAAAGCCGTTCGTCGTAGAGATATGCGGTAAACTGCATTTTGTTTTGACAAGCTAGGAGGTCCCTAGAAAACTATTCTCATTTCCATAAAGTCTCGGGTTCGAATCCAGGAGACAATTATATTTTCCCATAAGTTTACACGGGATTTTCGATTTTTCAGAGTGCAAGGTTTTTTTCTTTCATTCATTAAAACACGTAAATATGGACCGATTTTCTTCATTTTTGCTTTATTCGACGGCTACTATCTTATTCTTGCAATGTTTACATGTTAAACAGTCGAATCATTTAGAAATATGCAATTATTTTCGAAATTTTACGGATATTTCACACTCTTTCCGGACGTTGTTAATGCGACTGTCATTGTTGCCTCCGATTCAATTAATGCCAATTAAACCTTCAAATAGGTGAAATAATAGCATTATTCGCTTCGCACTTTAAGTATCAAAATTATTACTGTAGCAATGTCAACATTTATACTTAGCAACAAATATTTACGGATAAATATTCAGTTAACTGCGTATGGGAAGCATTTCTAACGATTCAATGAAAGCAGTTGAATCTTCCTATAATCGTTTGAATGCTGGAATCTTATTTCTTTGTAAGTAGAACCATTATATTATACATCTGTAATGCTTATTAATGAAAATAGGCTCAGGCATAAATTTAAAATTAAATGAGAATATGGACATAAATTATTTTTTTAAACGCATTACATGGTTATTTTCTCTTATTGATATTCTACATAAATGGTTGCATTGATTGTTATATAAAAAAGAAAGGACATGTATTTGAACAAAAAAAAACATTAATGCTCGCGACCTTTTACTGTGTAGAGAAATGGAGAAACGGGAGAAAAAATCTGCTGTGACCGGGAATACGAACCCGGGTCATCCACTTTCCGGGCGTATACTCTACCACTGATTACCTTAGCAGACTAATCCTCCTGTTTCTGAGCGGCAATAGTTTCTTAGGTTGGGTCTTTTAAAATGCAGATTTCTGACTGACTTCGCATAATAAATTGTCAATACGCACACACAGCTGTGCCCTCAGCGAGATTGGAACCTGCGAACTTTACATTAGGAGCCAAATACATTAAAATCCTATGCCAGAGAAATGCATTATTAGGGTTAAATGTTAATTATTGAGATCAACTTATTTCACATGCTTATTAATTTTTTTTATAAATCAATTGAAAATATACCGCACAAACATTGCGCGGGTTCAGCTAGTATACACAAAAAGAAAGAGGGAGGGTAACCTGGAGAGAAGAGGGGACAGTCAGAGAAGAAAGGGAAAATCCATTACAGTGGGACAACCCCTCTTGGAATAGGGAAAAGTGTGATGGGGTGCCCCTCCCATGGGGAGAGGTTAGAGATACAATAACCCGGCCTCCGGTTGGGGACGCTTGTTCTAATATTTCTGGGTTTGGGTGTTATGGGTGCATCTGTTTTTTCTTAGGAATAGGAAGCTGTAGGCCTTCTGTCATATCTTTCAGTCATTCAGTATTGTTCTAGCTATTTTTATACAATATTAAATAAACGGCATTATAACAATTTATTACTTGGTTATTATCTTTCTTGTATCCTCTTCTTTCTATTATTGTATTTACTACTTAAAATTTCATTTTTCTACTAACTAATAAAGAAAATATGTATATGAAAGAAACTCGAATCAAGTAGGATGTGATGAGGATTGCATAGATAGGAGATGTGAGTGCCGCTGGTTAGCCTAACTTCCTGGGACAAGACATGCGAACTGACAGATGAGGTAATATTACCTCATCATTAATTTTTTGCTTATAAATGTCAAATTTGGATAACAACTAGTCATATATTAAGGAATATGTGAAAATATACTCTGTTAATTTTTTCTTTCTCAAGTATCCCGTCACTGAGGTAAATTGAACTGATGTAAAGGTGCTGAAAGTGTTAATGGGTTAACTAAAGGCAAGCATTCTGTTAAAACTTTTCAATTCAAGCCCTGGGTATATGCAGTATATAACTGATTGTAAACCCACCCTTTTTTTTTACTTTTTTACCTCCTTAAAAATTGCCACTCTGCTTAGAATCAGGTTTTAAAAATCAGTGAACGAAAAAGTAAAGTAGTCAATGTATTACTGCCTGTAGTTACATTATAACTCTAGATATAAGTGTATTGATGTATAAATAAACCATATACTTTAAATGTATGTAAAAAAATCACAACAATTGAATAGGAAGAAATAAATGTTTTAATACATTTGCTCCCGAGCCATCTCTAGTATGCATGTAATACTGGGATTCCACAAGCCATCTTGAGTATGCACGTGCATGTAATCCTAGAATTCCCTGAGACAACTGTCATTTCCTCATGCTTTTACAGCGTAAATTTATGTCATTTACTTTGGCAAATTTTTCAGTTTTTTAAAAAATAATTCCATAATGGGACAAACACATTATTCTGCAGACTTTAAGAGAAGTAATAGCATATGTGGAAGAAACATCAAATCTAACTGGTACTATGGGATTGATGAGTCGAATATGCCTGCTCAAAAACAAAAGAAAAACTTTTGGAGGCCCAAAGCAAAGACGCCATCATGCAGTCAAGGATATTCAAATGAGTTTGTGTGTGATCAACAAAATAACTGTGCTGGTGAACCACAAAATCATTCAAACAAAAGCTCGTGAAATTGCCAGAGATCTAAAGATGAATAGAAGTGACTGCAAATTTAGTTGGCACTAGGTACGGCTTTATATGAATCGTTGGGGATTTACCCTTTGCCGTTGTACATCAATTGCCCAAAAACTGCCCACTGACTATGAAGAATAGCTGATCTCATTTCAACATGGAGCTACCATGAAACCTGCTTCACTTTTAAAAGGTGACTGCCTGCAAAAAGTTCGGGAACCACTCCTCTTAATGAACCGGTATCAGCATAAGATTCAGGGACAAGCTCCTTTTGACAAGTGCTATATTCTACGTTACAAAAATACTTTTTATTTACCTTATCAGTATCATGCCCTCTATTAAAAATTGCTTTTTTTGGTTTATTAAATATTAGAAAAGGCCAAGTCTATATATCTGTTTAACCCTTCTGGCCGGTCAAAATTTAAATGCCGGTAAGCCCTATTCGCTGTAGTAAATTTTGCAAAAATCTCTGATGGCGCAATTTCGTGGTCAGTATTTTATAACTTTATTTAATACGGGTCAAATATCATAAAAATTTGGTTACATTTAGAGAAATGTTAAGTAAATATAAAAAAAATTACCTACAGCATAGTCGGGTGTTTTACCAAACTTACACTCCTCTGATGACACTAATTTCCTAAAAATGCAGTTTCATGTGATATGTTTTAAAACAACCTTCTAAACATAAACCTACATCACATTCAGGGCATAAATACACAGTACTCTTTTTCTTTCTATTAGCAAAGCAAACTTGACATCTTCTTTTGGGCCTACATTTTTTTCTCATTGCTGGTATGTTTTCGATGAAGTGCCTCTCGACCAAATGGCGTGGTGATGGCTGTAATGATGGTCACCTGGCACAATGTGACTGTAAAAGACTTCCATACTTTTCCAACAGCCGTTGAATTAAAAGAAGATGAAAACTTAGATGGTACATCTCATTTTGACAAATATTGAATGTTACCAATGTATATGCACCGAAACACTTAATAGCTGTCTGAACAATTTTATGTACCATTTGTTACATCTTCTACGTTCTAAGAGATAGGGCTGAAGATTTTGGTCTTTCAAATCCATTCCTCCCATTGCCGTATTATATTCTAAAATACAAATCAGTTTAAATTTTCAATCTTTTTCCTGAAAATTATTGCAGTGGAAGGTTGTGATAAATGGTACGTATTTTTTATCCTTCCATTTCATGACCATTATCCCATCACTTGCTTTTGAAATATGTTCTCACTTCTTCAGCTTGGCAGTTTTGACTTCTTTCAGAACATTTTTTGCAAAGTTCCAGCTACATTTATGCCCCAATTCATCAACAATTTAGACAAATCAAGTGAATTGTAATAATTGTCCCTCCGTAAAATAAACCCTTTTCTAAATAAAGGTTCAAGTAATTTAATCACTATTCCTGATGTTTTGAGTCCATAAGGAGTGATTGAAGTAGAAATTGTCACGTCTGAGCCAGAGTAAACAATGAAATTCAATATGTAACCAGTGTCTGATTTGCAACGCTCAAATGTTTTATGCTAAATTTTGATGATTTAAAAAGAAATACAGTGAAATCTTGAATCTGCACTCTCCGATTTTGCACACTTTTTGTCTGGAACCAGCCAAATGCTCATAAGAACAATGTAAAATGTTATCCAATTTTACATTTCCTCGAATTTACATTTCCCCCAAATCTGAATCTTATTTTTTGAGTCCTGACAATGGAAAATCACATGATTTTACATTTTCAATTTTCTATTTCGGAAAATGCGAAGAAGCACCGGCGGTGTTCTGCTTGTATTCAAGTTTAAAAATAGGCTTTTGGTTTTGTAGGAAGTTTATATCAACATAATGCTAGGTGTTGTATATACCGTATTTACTCATGTAACCCACGCACTCGTATACCCCACGCACTCGTGTACTCCTATTTTTGGGCCGGCTCAGAGGAAAAAATTAATTTGAGCCAGAACAAGTTTTTACTTTCTCATATACGAATTATATTGAGAAAGTATTGTAATCGCAAAAAAATTCGACCTCAAGATTTTTACAGAAATATACGTTTTAGGTGTCGCCGAGTCCGAAAAAGTGGTATTTGCAATACCATCTGTGTCTGTTTGTCTGTTGCTGGCTCTATAGCCAAAACGGTAGAGCGAAAATTATTGAAATCTCATGCTTAGGCGTTTTATCATACTGAGCAGAAGCTATGAAGAAATGTTTCACATTGCTCAATAATTAAGAGAATTTTATTCCACACATTTTTAACAACAATTTGATTTTCTTGAAAACGGCTATAACAATGTTGATCAAATTTCGTACAGTTACTTGAGTTTACGTCTTCAATAATACCGTATAGTATTTCTCAAAAAATGAATATAAGGCTAGTTTATTCTAGGCAGCTTTAACAATAATTTGGTTTTCTCAAAAACGGCTCAAACGATTTTGATAAAATTTCGTAGTTACTTGAGAATACATCTGCAATAATACTACATATTTCATTTTTCTCAAAAACAGCTCAAACGATTTTGATAAAATTTCGTAGTTACTTTAGAATACGTCTGCAATAATACCACATATGTATTTCATTTTTCTCAATGGGCAACTTCAACAAAAATTGGATTTTCTAAAAACCAGCTGATACGATTTTCATTCTCTAAAGATAACTAAACGATGCATTAGTATATGGGAAACTTTGTACAATGTATGTTGTACTGATTTTTACTTTCTCCATACATAGTATGGGGAAAGTATTGTGATCACAAAAAAATAGACTTTGAGATTTCAATGGAAATACACGTTTTGAGGTCCATAGAACACATTTAGACTATTTTCGAAATGATTGTGTGTGTGTGGATGGATGGATGTATGTGATTGTGGGCACTCTAACTCAAAAAGTACTTACCATATTGTTACCAAATTTCGTATATAACACTTTAGCATGAGCACAAAGAACTGGTTTGTTTTTGGACAATACTGGTTAACCACAAGTCGAGGTTTATTTGAAACCCGATTCGGTTTATGAGATATTTCTCCATTAAAACATCATTATTGTATATACAGTTCTATACAAAGGTTATAGAGAATGTAATTATCTACAGCTTTCATTTGAAAGAATTTTCCACAGCAGTTATTGTTTAGGAATTATTTATAAATAATCGGTTTTTTCAGTTTCCCTCAAAAATCTCCTTAAAAACGTCGTTATTGGTCATCTTTGTGAGGACCAAAGTTGTAGAGAATCATATTTCTTCCAAGTTTTGTTTGAAACAAATTTTCGTAGAACCATCCATTTCAGAGATATTTTGCTTTTTGTTAATTTCCAGTATACAGCGCCACAACCATGTAGCGGTGAATTCTGTAAACATATTCAACATATAATTTACGGCAATAATGACGACTATTCTTTTACGATACAAAATAATAATTTTGGCTTATAATGCTATTCATAATAATTTAAATATCTATACCCCAAATATGGAGAAAGTCATGTGTTGGCCATCTCAGATTTTTCTCTTGCTACGCCAAAACGTATAATGTCACTATTCTCTTTCTGTAAAGGCAATTGCACACTTTATGTTACATAATCGACATTTCCCCGATTTTACACTTTCCTCGATTTTACATTAATTTTAGGTGGTCCTTTCAATTGTATAAAATTATGGTTTCACTGTATATTGTTTTAGTGACAGGCATCCCTTCCAAAGCATAAGAGATTCATCCACAGCAATATTTACCTTTGGCAGATTTTGAAATTTTCTCTGTAAATAATCAATGAAGGTTGAATTTTGAAAATTTTTTGCTTCCGGAATAATTGCTTATTTTTGAATTGTCAATAAAAAGAAAAAATTTTGAGATGCTTTTAAACCTATCTTGAGACATTGTTTTAGGCAAAATACTTGTTTCCAAGAGTGGATTTCTCGAAAAGTAAGAATTGATTGTTGGCTTCTGTACAATACCCATCAACATTATAATTCTCAAATTAATGTAACTTTCATCTAAATTGACAGGTTTCCATTTGTTAAATCTAGATCTGAAAGACAATTCTACATTTATACTTTCTCATATACGAAGTATATTGTGAAAGGATTGTAATCGCGAAAAAATTTGACCCCCAGATTTTTACGGAAATATACGTTTTAGGTGTAGCTGAGTCCGAAAAAGTGGTTTTTGCAATGCCGTTTGTCTGTTGCTGGCTCCGGAGTCTAAACTGTAGAGAGAAAATGAATGTAATCTCATGCTTAGGCATTTTATCATACTGAGCAGAAGTTATGAAGTAATGGTTGACATTGCTCAATAATTAAGGGAAGTTTATTCTACGCATTTTTAACAACAATTTGATTTTCTGAAAAAGACTGTAACGATTTTGATCAAATTTCATACAGTTACTTGAGTTTATGTCTTCAATAATACCAGAGCAGAATCTATGAAGAAATGGTTGATATTACTCAATAATTAAGGGAAGTTTATTCTAAGCATTTTTAACAACAATTTGATTTTCTCAAAAGGGGCTCAAACGATTTTGATAAAATTTCGTACAATTACTTGAGTATACGTCTGCAATAATACTACCTATTTCATTTTCTCAGTGAATGAATATAAGTCAACTTTAACAAAAATTGGATTTTCTAAAAACTGGCTGATACAATTTTCATTTTTGTTAACATGGTATTTCTTTTTATGTGGCAGACTATTTCAATAGCTTCCAAGGCATCCAGTTTGTGTCATTTTTCTGCGAGATGTAAAATGGTTGGAGAAAAGAAACTGTTATTGTTGTTTTCTAACAAATGTTTAGCAAAATGGGATGATGGGTTGCTCTTGAGGTAGCACTACTCTTCCTCAAAATCAATCTCTTCCCTCTCTACTTTTCATCTCCTTCTACCTCAAATATTTCTCTCCCTCCATCCATCATTTTGACTCTCACCTCTCCCTCACTTTTATCCCTCCTCCTCTTCTTCTTTATTTTCGCTCCAGTTGGACTTATGTACCCGTATCTAACACTAATGCATGTTTCAATTGAATGTAGTTTCATTTACTGTACACAAATTTATTTAAATTACCAACGATTTGTTGCTGATTTTTTTTCCAGGAAGGAGACCAGGAAACTACAGAGATTTGGTATCTCAAGAGTTGGGCGGAATACGAATCATCCAATCCAACGGAACTTTGCTGCTCCCTCGTTTGAATGAAGACCATGAAGGCTACTACCTATGTGAAGCAGTCAACGGTATCGGTGCTGGCCTGAGCAAAGTCATTTATCTCACTGTCAATGGTAAATTTTATACTTTTATAATTTAATTACTGTCAAATTGGAGTTTGCTTTTGAAACAGTAAAACATAAATTAACTATATTTATGGAATTTTATCCCATAACAGCTGGGCAGTATGAAAACTACCTATGTATAATCAGTGCTTTTTTCGTGACAGTACGCGCCGGCATGGCATACCGGCACCTTCTTTTCAGAGCAATGTTGGCCCATGTCTAATTTCGGTACATTTTTATTTAACTTAAAGTAATAAAAGGATTCTATAAATGTTGAGGGTGCAGGAAGAGGTGGATGGGAGATGGAAGTACCGACACCCCTTTTTATTTTACAAAAAAAGCAGTGTATAATGAATAATATTTTCTTGATAACCTTTTATGAGGAGCTACTGAATAATTAAAGTGATGCGCATGGTAATACACACATAAGAAAGAAATTATAATGCATAAAACAAAAACATTGTGCATTAATTTATAAATAAGCTTATTTTAATTGATCTCTGGCATCATTTATTTCATATATCGTAGGTTAAAATATTGTTTCTTTTCTGTGTCATTAAGTTTTTTACTGATATATTATATGAAATAAAAATGAATATATGCCCATTTGTCTAAATCTAAATTGAATCTTAATTTTTAGCTCCCCCACACTTTACTCTGAAGCATAGCAACCAAACAACAAGATTGGGAACTGGAACAAGTTTACGTTGTGAAGTTCATGGAGACAAGCCAATGAAAGTGATTTGGCGCAAAGCTGGAAGCTCATTGGATCCTGCCACAGATTATAGGTAGTTCACTAATCATAATTTTGAATTCAATAATACATTTTATTTGCTAATTTCTTATAATTCCTTGTTAAAGGGTGCTTTTCAAATATATTTTTTATTATAGAAATATTCCAAATAGAAACTTTATGATGCAATGAGATCAAAGCACTCAATGTAACCTGGAACTTTTACACTTTGGTTTGGTTATGAATTTATTATATTGTTTTACCTTTGATTAATATTTCACATTATACTAATAATAGCTCATGTCTGTCTATTGGTTGGTTGGTCATGCTATTGCATTGGTGGTGAATTATGGTTTAACGTAAATAACTTGAGAAAGAATTGAGATAGAAACTCTAAATTTGACAGGAATGCTTGATTCACATATTTTAAGGTAATGACAAAAATAAATCTTGGAAAAAGTCCTGGGTTTGACTCCAAGGAAGGCATTTCCATTTTCCATAAGGTAACGTAAAAATCAATTTTTCACCTGCAGACTTTTATTGTTTTGGAAATTTAAATTAGAGGAAATTACCCTACCATCTTTGGATCTGAACCATTTTGAAGAAAAAATTATTAAGTTTCTCATTCATCTTTTTTGCCTACATTTCAAAATCACTCATGTTAAACGTTTAATTTACATATTTTGTGGAAATCTTGCCATTTTAACGGGATGTTGCCTTGCCTATCAATTACATTGTTAGACCTCAAAATCCTATTGTTATATCAGTCCTTATGGGTGTAAGTATACTTTGAATGCTTTTAATATGAGAGAGAGGGGGGGAGTGAGGGAAAAAGATGGGGGGGAGGAGGGAGATTAGATTAGATATGGTCTTTATTTGGTGCGAGATTGAGACTAGGAAGTCCCATCTTACACCTAAGGAGAGGGAGAAAAGGGAGAGAGGGAAGGAGGGAGAGGGAGTGAGGGGGAGGGAGGGAGAGGGAGTGAGGGGGAGGGAGAGAAAGGGAGCAAGGAGGCAGGGAGGCAATTATTTTAAGTTAACTAAAGATAGCCCATCATATTGATGAGCTTTTATACTAGTTATACTATAATGATACAGTTAAGTGTCTTAACATTTGTAAAACTATGCTCTGGTGCTACGTTTGACATGATTTTAGAAGTTATTTATGCATTAATTAAAGTCACATTCTTATTCTGATAAAACAAATATTTTCATTTTCTCAGGTACACAGTTAAGGAGATTAATGTTACAGAAGGAGTGGTGTCAGAGCTTGGGATTTCAACTACAACCAGGGAAGACAGTGGAAGGTATTACTGCATAGCCACCAATGCATTTGGAAGAGATGAAACAAGTATTCAACTATATATTCAAGGTGAGTTATTTACATATCACCATTACAAGATATTTTTATGAGGCAAGATGTAAACAGTTGATCAAATTTTGAAAGATGGTATAACACATTTTGTAATTCCTTGTTTCAGAATCATTGTATCATATGAATTGTGTGAGTCAAGGTTATACAGATTGCTGCAATTTTAGTACCAAGTACCATTTACAGTGGGTCACCATAATTCGTGGGACTTACGTACCAGAAAATGGCCACGAATACTGAAACAGCAAATACCGGAGAGTATTTCCCTATAAAAATACTATATAAGGGAGAGGGGTTACGTTCTGATTCCCCACTAAAATCACTCATAAGATTTCATGTAATAAGGGAGATTAAGTTTAAGTCATTGCCACTGTACCTTATGACAGTGTTTTTCAAACTTTTTCTATCGTGACTCTGTGGAATGACTCGCGACCCAGTCGGAGGGAAGGCAACATGGAGAAAAATACTTTCTTCACTGAATTTTCATTAACTCTTGATAAAAAATAACTCGTACTAAAATATTGGCACTTATATAATAAAAGCATTTAGTTCCTTGTCATTTTTGACATGTTTAAGCTGTTTATGCATCGAGTGCTCAGAATTTCCTCATGAGCCTCACGACCCAGTAATGGATCGCAACCTGTACTTTGAAAAACACTGCCCTGTGACATCCAAACTAAGAAAACAATTCCATTTACGGGCATTCTGGTCATGAAAGGGTTAATATTCAGAACAGTACATACATTCAACATTGCCTAATCTTATCATAATTGAAAATAACTTAAAATTACATAAATACAAATGGAAAACACACACAGATATTGCAGGGTAAAACTTGTGAGACTCTCGGATACAATTTTCAATGCACAATTCCAAAACAAAGCACATGACGCTGGTGCATAATAACATACAGAACATGGTAAGATGGTGTGTTGGTCCATTTCCTTAGGACATTTACAATGAATAAACAAGGGAAAAATAACTATCAGAGCTGGCTAGGAAAATCGTGGGGTCCAGTGCAAAGTGTGAGCCCTCTTACGCATCAAAAATTTTTAATAGTAAATTATAATAACTAAAATAATCTCTCTCACTATAACACTTCAATATTTTTCAAAAATGTGTGTACAGGCGACTCCCGAGTTTCGTTGAGGATGTGTTCCTGAAAACGTGTTCGAATCTCGAATATTCAAGTGTCGAACGCCGTTTTTCCATATACTTGCATGTTATAATTAGGGGATACGTTCCCGCATCTCGGGAAAAAGTCACCTCTCACGTTCTATAAAGATAAAATAACATTAATAATATATTAATACAACAGTATTAAATTATGAATAAATTATATAATAAATATTTAAAATGTACAACTTATTTTTTGCACTAAAAAGGAAAAAATAAATTTGTGTTTTGAACTTTAAAGATAGATGCAATATGCATTACAGACAGCCCGGTCCAGATCACGCGAGTTGTTTGTTACAAATGACTCGTACAAATAACTGCGTACATCTATCAATACATACAACTATTTATCGCAGCAAAATTAATATATAAGTTATTAAAAATATACAAAATAACTTAAGAATAAAGAAACAATAAAGTTAAAAATATTTTCATAGCTTAAATCTTTTTCAACTGCGCTTACTGGACTTGGTTTATTAATTGAGAAGTTGGAAGATTTTAGTTGGAAGAAGAGGAGCTATTGGGTGGGGAACTGTTTATTGTTGTTATCAAATTACCTGAATTTATCATGTTCTAGAATTTTTTCCTTCTGTTTCACATAAGTGCTAATAGTTGACACATTCCCAACGATCGTAAGATTTCAGTATGGCTTTCAGTATGTGTTCCTGACACAGATCATCAACCCAAAGTTTTAAAAGTTTTTCCATTTTAGGAATCACAACACCGTGCCTAGGACTGTTTATTGTTGTTATCAAATTACGTGAATTTATCACGTTCTAGAATTTTCTCCTTCTGTTTCACATAAGTGCTAATAGTTGATGGACACATTCCCAACGATCGTGCAATTTCAGCTTGGCTTTCACCTTTCTCAACACACTTTAAAATATCTAATTTCAGTTCATAACTATGAATCTTATGCCCTCTTTTATTTGATTTCCATACATTATCACTATTATATTTCCTTTTAGATGCCATGTCAAGTGATGAATGTATAAATAAATCAATAAAATAAATAAATTTAAATAAAAGATTAACAGAAAAAAGAATGAAATCGGTGCAAATTCAAACAATTAGAGCAGATATAACTACGTGTACACCAAAACTAAACCTCGCATTTAGTCGGAACCAATAACAACGCGAAGTTTATTCTGCATATATTATCGATCGGCGGGATCGAAATCTCGAATTAATCGATACTCGAACAATCGAGACTCGGGAGTCGCCTATACTTTACAAGTATGACAAATATTTTTTAGATTGCATGGGACCTCTTTTAGTGCGGAGCTTGGTGCAGTCGCACCATTCACACCTCAATCAAGCCAGCTCTGATAATTACCAGCATAGTATATTCATTATCAATAGCAAAGAATTAATAAAATAGGCCAGAAAATAAAATATGATGAGTTTAGTGAGGCAGTCACTATTGAACAAGAGCATACATGTCGACTTCTTACTCTGCCAAGGCAAGTAGTCCGAGTGATGAATAAGTGAAACAAAAAACCCTGGATACCAAAACATTGTTCCATCATACATGAATGACGAATAAATGAAACGACGAATACTGAATCCATGAATACCGGGAACCCACTCTATTTGAATTTTGACTTATTATGCATAAAACTAGCATACCATAATTTTCCTATTATAATACGCACCCTATATAACATGCATCCATGTTTTTATGCATGAAATGTGAAAATTGTCTTATTACCATGTATAATACGCAACTCATTTTTTGTAAAAAGATCACTGTAATTTTTCACTTGGTTATTAGCAGTATCGAGACAGTTCTCACCTTGCCACCAAGTGAGATATGTGTGAGAGTGTTTATGAGAACTTTACGTCTATATAGTTTTGACTCTAACTTTAATGATGGATACAATGTATAAAAACATGCCTCAATGTCGCATTGTGTAATAATCTGATCAGTTGTAATAACAGTTCTTGCCTTGCCACCAAGCGAGATATGTGCGAGAGTGTTTACGAAAACTTTACATCTACAGTGGTGGATCCAAGGGAGGAGCACCAGAGCATGTGCCCCCGTCATCAGACCCGTAAATATTTAATTGAAAATTTATTAAATTAGATATTAGTATTAATGCATAGCATTCATTCCCAATGCCAAACCACGTAGTATAAATGATAATTCAACTTCTGTATTAGTAACAAAAGCGTAATTGAGCTTAACCCTTTCTGTACTGACTTTTAAATGTATGGTTATACCTCTCCGTACCAAGCCGCCCGAAACTGGTCACTACACTTCAACCTGATCTGCGTCATCTCTTTGGGCTGATTAACTTCTTTGTAGTAAGTAAGATGCATTAGCCTAACTTATATTTGTGGTTTTATTTATTTAATTTACAAATTGCTACTAGTAGTTACGGACAAGGCTCGAAAAATATGGTCGCCTGCTCGCCAGTGGCGAGTTGATATTACCAGCTGGCGACAATCTATTTGCAATAACAATTTTTATTTGTAAATTTAGCTCTCTACCGATCAAACTAACTTCTCCTGCTATTCAAAATAGATTCACCTGTCGCAATTGTCGGTGGAACATCTGTGAAGTAGTTAGCTCTCTGCCATTAAAAAAGCATCTTGTTTGCCTCGCATCATTGAGAGTCTTAAAGTATCTATTTATTTTATTAGTATCTTACTAGATTCAGTATATAATTTGAAAGTGAAATTAAGACTGTGAACTTAATGAGAACTTACTAAAGGATTGACGGAGAAAACATATCCTGAGAACACGTCAATGAATAGAAAATTTATAGGACTTAAGCTATCTGAAATACCTCAGGTAATATTGAAATTTGAGAAAGTTATTGAAATTATTCTTAGTTAATGGTATGAAGTTAAATTATTATGTAAGAAATCGAAGCTAGATGATATTCCTAAATCAATAGTTGGAGATAGGTTGTTCAGTAAGTTGATATCTATAATAGCAGTTCTTCCAACTTCAACGACATCGTGTAAGAGAGGTTTCAGTGCTATGAATTTAATTAAATCTAAGTATAGGTCCTCATTATAGAATTCTAGTTTAGATGACCTCTTAATGATAACACTCAATGGACTCCCATTAAATTTATACAATCGTTTTTTTCAAGGTTGTGCAGATAACTCCAACCAATGGTGAACCTTCTATTGTCCGCGTGCCAATATTACTAAAATTGTTGAATCTTTTCCACCTCACATGCCACAAAAAGTCCTTGATTTTTTTGCATGCTAACTAAATTAAATTTGTGATCAAGACATAAGATTGTAACTGTAAAACTAATGTTTACAATAATTGAAAAATAACAGGAATCTTTTTGCGGAGTTAAATCAGTACGATAAATGCTTTGTTTGGTTTTTGCCTTTCATTGGCATGCCAACCAAAATCGCCTTGCGTGCCACTTATGGCACGCATGCCATAGGTTCGCCATCACTGACCTATGGTATGTGGATATTAGGTTCCCTCTATCCTGCATAGGTTTGCCACCTCTTCAGGTTTCACCCGGAATCTTTTTGCGGAGTTAAATCAGTACGATAAATGCTTTGTTTGGTTTTTGCCTTTCATTGGCATGCCAACCAAAATCGCCTTGCGTGCCACTTATGGCACGCATGCCATAGGTTCGCCATCACTGACCTATGGTATGTGGATATTAGGTTCCCTCTATCCTGCATAGGTTTGCCACCTCTTCAGGTTTCACCCGAAGTCTTTGGGTTATCAGCCAAATCTTTGGGCTCCGGGTTGGGCACCGTAATTCTTCGGGTTGAAATCAGTTTGGCACAACTTTGTTTTATTGCCTCCCACCTTTTATTCCTATGTCTCTGGCATCTCTGGAAATGACTAAAATTTTACTACAGCATATACTTAACCAAAAAATTCATAATCATTTTCAATGTAGCAAAGTGTTTAAGCTGAATTGACATTGGGCTTCATAGTAAAATTTTTCTCAGTGTTCTCATAGAAACCAGAGTGAGTAAACAACTTAGTAACAAATTGAAGTCTTGCCTTATCATACCTAGTCTCAGGTGGCACATGTTTGGGAACAGTCCTACACTTGAGATGTACCTTTCTATATACTCAGTCATCAATTCGTCAAAAAGTATAAAGATAGTTTTTTTAATTATATGTAAATATTCAACATTTTTCACATAAATCAAATCAACTTTACAATGTTACAGATTTTTGTAAAATTTGGCACTATACTCAGTCACTTTTTAAACCTACTTCAACCATGCAGCAGAGGCTTCATTAAATGTGCTCGGTGATTTTCCGACGGTGACTGGGGAAGGGCGGCTGCTCTAGAGAAAATTCTACCTACATGAGATTGAAAAAATCTGATGTGGCCAACACATGACTTTCTCCATATTTGGGGTATAGATATTAAAATTATTATGAATAGAATTATAAGGCAAAACTATTATTTCATATCGTAAAAGAATACAGTCATCCTTATTGCCATAAATTAGGTATATTTTGAATATGTTTACAGAATTCACCGCTACATGGTGGTGGCGCTGTATACTGGAAATTAACATAAAGCAAAATATCTCCTAAATGAATGGTTCTACGAAAATTTGTTTTAAACGAAACTTGGAAGAAATATTATTGTCTACAACTTTGGTCCTCACGAAGATGACCAATAACAACGTTTTTAAGATTTTTGACGGAAACCAAAAAAACCGATTATTTATAAATAATTCCTAAACAATAACTGCTGTGGAAATTTCTTTCAAATGATAGTTGTAGATAATTACATTCTTTATAACCTTTGTATAGAATTGTATATACAATAATGATGTTTTAATGGAGAAATATCTCATAAACCAAATCAGGTTTTGAATAAACCTCGACTTCCGGTTAACCGGTATTGTCCAAAAACTAATCAATTCTTTGTACTCATGCTAAAGTGTTATATATGATGTTTGGTAATGATATGGCAAGTACTTTTTGAGTTAGAGCACCCACAATCACATACACACACAGATACACACACACACAAACATCATTCCAAAAATAGTCTAAACGTGTTCTAGAAACCTCAAAACGTGTATTTCTGTTGAAATCTCGAAGTCGATTTTTTTCGTGATCCCAATACTTTCCCATTACTACATATGTAGACAGTAAAAAGACAACTAAGTATATTTACTTTATGTTCATACAGACAAGATTTGTGGAAAAGAAATGTTTAATTTATTATGAGTATTTCATACATCCGCAAAGTCATGCCTGACTCAATTAATTATATATTTACTTTAAGTAATTTTATTGTTTCGGCAAAATTCTTCAATGCCATAATGATCGTAATATAAATTTTAAATGATACACGAAAAATAAAATCTAAAGCATATTTTTTGTGGGAAAGAGGTGATGTCAGGGTCAAACTTTGAAAACTTTGGGTCAAAATTGGAAATCTTTGAGTTGTCTCTGAGGAAAAGGTGGCAAACCTATTCCCGCATCACGTGTAGAAACTAACAGGAACACATGATAATGTTTGCTTGTTTATATATTTTATTTTCTTATATACGAAGTATATTGAGAAAGTATTGTAATCACAAAAAAATTCGATCTCAAGATTTTTACAGAAATATACGTTTTAGTTGTCACTGAGTCCGAAAAAGTGGTTTTTGCAATGCCGTCTGTCTACCTGTCTACTACTGACTCTAGAGCCTAAACGGTAGAGCCAAAATGAATGAAATCTCGTACTTAGGCATTTTATCATACAGAGCAGAAGCTTTGAAGAATTGGTTGACATTGCTCTGTAATTAAGGGAAGTTTATTCTACGCATTTTTAACAACAATTTAATTTTCTCAAAAATGGCTGTAACGATTTTGATCAAATTTCCTACAGTTACTTGAGTTTACATCTTCAATAATACCAAATAGTTTATATTTCTCCAAAAAAGAATATAAGGCTAGTTTATTCTAGGCAACTTTAACAATAATTCGATTTTCGCCAAAACGGCTTGAACGATTATGTTAAAACTTCGTACCGTTACTTGAGTATAAGTCTGCAATAGTACTTAGTACTACATATATCATATTTCTCATTGTATGAATATAAGGCTAGTTTATTCTTGGGCAACTTTAACAAAAATTGGATTTTCTAGAAAAAGGCTAATACGATTTTAATCAAATTTCGTATAGTTATTTCAGTTGATGTTAATAATAAATCTGCATAATTCATATTTTTCTAAAGATAACTAAACGACGCTTTTATATATGAGAAATTTTATACGTTTGTTGTACCGATTTTTTTGAAAGTCCCTATACAAAACAAAACATGTGCACAGATGCTGTTTCCTTCTCATACAAGCAACATCTTTCTGAGATTGTGGATGAGAAGTTGTGTGGTAGTACTAATCGAATATTGTGTTTTCTGCTAAATTGTTGCCTTTGGTAAATTTTAGAATATCTTCTTCAGTGCCAACACTTTGACTTATTTAAGTATTTGTTCCACGAGAAAGGAAGAGATTTATTTAGGAAAGTTGTATGTGAGTCACTCTCCACTGAAGACGAAGATTTTGAGGACTACAGTGAACATAATTCGGATACTGAACAAGAGGTTAGTGCGAATGAAGAAAGTGATGAGGACGCAGAAACAGCAAATGAGTTTTTTATTAGCAGATACAAGCCGATGAAATGGGAAAAAGCTATTCCACATATGAAGGTGTTAACAAAACGACACAATATAATTACTCAGTGTCCTGGTGTTCGGAGTCATGTGAGAAATGTGAAAACACCTCTTGAGGCTTTCTTTTTATTTTTCAATGACCGCATTTTGAATATCCTTGTCAAAAACACTAGTGTTTATATTAAAATGGTGGAGAGGAATTATGAGAGAGATCGAGAGGCAAAAGATGTAGCAAAAAAAGGAATGCATGCTTTTCTTGGACTCCTAATTATGACAGATGTGTTGAAGTCTGGTCACCTAGCATATGCGCTCAGCAGGGTATTGCTGAAGAATGTTTGCGTCCATCCATTGTAGAGGACGCTTCTAGAGGAAGATGTAAATTGTGCCCAAGAAACAAAGACAATAAGTTATCCACAAGATGAACTAGTTGCATGGCATTCATTTGCAAAGCGCATATGTCTATAAAATGTTTAGATAATAACTGAGAAAAATGTATCCAAGTATATATTAATGTTAAATGATTTATTTTTACAAACATTTTCTAAAACTTATTAATAAAAATAGTGGAATAATGATGTATAAGTGTTTTTATAACCACTACCATAAAAAATTTATATTCCCTTGCGAGAATAAACGAAAATCGCCGTGGGGTCATATTGACCCCACGCAACTAATTACATAACTTTTTTGATGCATCTAAGGATTAACTTTTCTTTGCCTTTCATCTGGAGTTTCGTTACTTTCCATGATTATCAACTTTGTTCATTAAAGGATAACAGTAAAACATAGGTTATTTATGGCTATTGTTGTTAAGAATTGGTTTTATTTAATAGAATATCTGTGATTATACATGCTTTGCATTTAAAATTGTTAAGCCCATATATTGGCAGCACCTATGGAAGTGTGCATTTGGCATTGTAGATTTCTCAGGAAATTGTTAACTTTTATATGTATTTCCTTTCCATTCTAGGGTTTAGTTTCATTTTTCCATAAGAGAACTCATATAAATCAACTTTTTTGACATGCAAACATTATTTCGTTAACATTTTAAAAATATCTCAAAAATACAATTTTGATGCATATTTTTTTCGTTTGCCCTCACTGGTTGATAGTAGGACATAGTTTGGTATGTGGCCATTGCCAGTCAAGAGATGCCATTTTTGTCAAGCCAACAATAAGAAATCCATATTTTACTCTCCCTTGCCCTTATATGATCTTCAAGGTATCGATTAATAAATTTTATCTGATAGAGGACAGCATAAAACCAGCATGGGTTCAGGAAAGTGTATTCTTGCGAAGCCCAGCTTTTAGGATTGTCAAGATATTGCTGATTCTATAGATATAGGGATAGAAGTGAAGCAATGATAGTTGATTTGTCAAAAGCTTTCGACAGAGTGCCTCATGATCGCCTTTTGTTCAAGTTGGCAAAATTGCCAATAGATAGAAGGGAGGTGCGATGGGTTAAAGATTTTTTAATGGGAAGAACTCGGAGAGTGAAGGTGGGAGAATCTTTATCTGAGGAGATAAATTTTATATCCGGAGTTCCGCAGGGTAGCGTCCTTGGGTTGCTTTTGTTTTTAATTTATATTAATGATCTTCCAGAAAATATTAATTCTGAGGCAAGACTTTTTGCGGATGATTGTATAATTTATAGGTGAATTGAGAAGGACAACGATTGTGACGCCCTCCAAGATGATATTAATAAATTGGCTGATTGGATTAAAATTAATGGGATGGATATAAATGTAAGAAAAAGTGTATTACTTTTACTAATAGGAAAATAGAAACAAATAAGGAATATAAATTTTTGGGAAAATCTATTCCTAAATGTGATAGTTGTAAATATTTAGGCGTCTATTTAACAAAGGATTAAGTGTGGGGGCTTAATGTGGAATATTTGATAAAGAAAGCGTTTAAGTTTTGCGTTGGGTCATGAGAAATATTCAAGGAAGTAGTATGAGAACAAAGGAAAAGGCATATAAAACATTAGTATGGCCTATTTTGGAATATGCGTCAATGGTATGGGATCCGAATGAAGAAGGGCTTATTAAAAAATTGGATAAAGTTCAAAGGATGGCAGCCAGATATTTATTGGGGAGGTTTAGGAGGACAGATAGTGTGACAGAGATTCTTAAGATATTGGGTTGGGAAACATTACAAAATAGAAGGAAACGGAGTAGGCTATGCGGCATGTATAATATATTAAAAAATGTGGGAGCTTGGGATGATCTAAGAAAAGAGGTGGAAGAATCAACTTTCGTGGAGAAAAAGGATCATAAATTTAAATTCATGTGTAGAGTTCAAAAAACTAGTATTAAAAAATTTTAATATTTAAATAATACCATAGTCGATTGGAACGAGTTGCCTGCAGAACTATTTAAGCTCTTCCCAAGAAATGTAAATGTTTTTAAAAGTAGATGTAAGGTAATGTTAAGATAATTGTTTATGCTATACTTATTTTGTCATGGATTTGTTTTTATATTATGGTTTGTTTTTTTTAGTATTTTATGTATGATAGTTATGTTACCACCTGGCAAATTGCCTATTTGTAACGTATATTTGATGATAACAGTAATAATAATATGCAACAAAAAAGTTTGCAAGAATGTGTAATTACGACTATAATTTAGGAGATAAAAATTCATGAAGGTCCCACCCATTTTATCCTATGGAGGGAATTAAATGTCCATGGAATCAAACTCAGATCGTTATTTTGCACAGTAATTGCATATATGTGTGGCACTCTTTAAAATTGATAGAATCGCTAAAATACATGCAGCCATTCTCGAATTATTAGGCATTGTTTGAGGTAGAGTGTTCCGATGGAGAGATCAATGGACAGACAGATGGACCAACAGAATAAGGATCTTATATATATAATTTCTTATAACTCTGATGCCATAAATTTATGCATTGTCAGTGTAAATTTGCTAAATCAATAATTCTCATTTTTTAAATATTTAAGAGCCTCCTGACTTCCCTAGAAACCTGCGTGTAATTGAAAGAGGAAGTCGCTTCGTCAAGTTGGAATGGATACTCAGCCAAGATGGGAACAGTCCAATCACTCAATACACCGTAGAATACAAGACATCATCAGGTAAGCATAAATGAAGCAGTTGGGATTTCAATTTCTTTAAAGAACAAAAGTATACCCATTGAAACCATCACCAAAGGACCTTTTGATTTTTCTAATTCACTTGCTACAACTTTAGACATTTCAACTGCTGCAAATAAATCAAGAAACACTGATTCAAAATTTTTCTTAATGGCAATGTATATGAATAAATGTTTTCAATGGTGAATAATGCTATTCGTACAATTGAGCTTTAAATTAAGTCCAGCAGCATGTTACCCCCTGAAGATGAACCTTTATCATCAGAATTTTATATACTTCCTAAACCGTCAGCCAGATGTTTGAATAGTTCTACCATCATCATAATGAATTCATGGTGCTCAATCCACCAGGTTGGGTACATTTTTTTAGATTTTCTCTCCAGGACGTTGGGCACATTTCCATAATACACTCTTGAAGAATTCTGTTCATAATAGAATAACATTTTTCAATAGTTCCCATGCAATTGTGAATATCTTCCATTTGGCAGGCATATGAAATTGCCACATTAAGGCAAGGTGATGTGCAATGTACATATAAAGCAGTTGGAAATTTTTATAAAATTTTGGCTAGTATACCGTTGAATTTTCCAGACATTGTGGCATCATAGTCTTGTCTCTTCAAATAATTGAAATCCAAGCCTGTTGAATCGAGGTAATCTATTTAAGTGTTTGCTAAACCTTCACTGTGGGCAGATGTTACAGGAACAAATCATGAAAATTTTTCAACTATATCTTTTGTTGTTGCCATCCTTATCTACCAATCTCACACATATTGAAAATTTTTCCTCCATGAATACATCAGTGATTTCATCAGCAAACATGGAAAAACATTTAGCTTTGTTTGCTATTTCAATTATTTTTTGCAAAATGATTACATTGCAACTGTTTATAATGTGTCAAAAGAGGCTAAATGTCCTTTTGATAAGGCAAAAAATTTATTAAGTTCTCATGTAAAATAAGATAAGTATTGGCCGAAAACAAATAATCAAAGTGAGTTCTAGCTCAAAAATAAATTTCTCATGAAGAGATTAGAATGTGCAAACAAATACAACTCAGTATTTTTTGTTTTTGCATGCTTATAATCAGCTATCATATATTAAATAACCTTTTAAATTTATTTTTGTATTTCATTGTATATTTTATCATTTTTGGCCAAGATAAACCATTTATTATTATTTATTTATTATTATTTATTTATTATTATTTATTTATTATTATTTATTACTATTTATTTATTACTATTTATTTATTACTATTTATTTATCTATTGTCTGTAGTATAGAGTTTTGGATATCCAGTGGTCCATTAGATGATGCCCAATTTCCTGCTGAGAAGAAAAAGGGATTTAAGGTACTTAACATAAGAAAAAGTCAAAAATAAACTATCAAGTTATATTACCTTTAGTTTGGCATAATTACAACATAATCTTATACAAGTTTTCAACCATATTCGTTTAAGAGTTAACCTTTAAATCCCAGATTTATTTGAAATATTTTTGTTTGTTTTTTTTACCTATCTTAAGAAATATTGAGAATAAAATGTTCAAATTAAAAGCATTTTTATTAAAAATAACAAAGAATTTGGTACCTGCTTCTGTTTTATAGCAGAAATAAACATAAAAAAATATTAAGAAAAATACAACTTTCGTTTCAAAACTTTCGCTTGCCTTATCTTGCTACCGCTCTAGTTAGACAACTGAATGAGATGGCTCACAAAATGCAGACATTAAAATGGAAGAAGAATATTATGGGAGAGCTGTACAGGGTTGTTTTTATGGCTTCTCAAATGTGAAAGCATCTCAGAGGGCCAGGGCTTAGATCTAGATATGTGTCTATCTACAGTTTGTCCAAGGTATCCCTTTCCCTAAATCTTTGATCTTTGGCATTCTTGCCTTGGTCTGCAGTGACATGATTCTTCTGGGATGTTCTATTTCCAAGCCCTAGACTCCATGTCAAATATGACCTCTACAAGTGGTCTCAGAAATAAGTGGAACTTACCATATATCATTGCGTATAAGTCAACTCGGTGTATTAGTCCAACTTGACTTTTCGACTTGAAAATACATGATTAGATATATATTAATTGTATAAGTCAACGCCCATTGTTTCAATTAAAAATACTTCTTATGAAATTCTTTTCAGACAAAATCAAGATCCTGTACAATCCAAGTTTTAACAAAACAGAAATAAAAATAATAATTAAAATACATAAATATTGTTTAGAGTCCATGCTATTCTTCTTGAGCCTTCCATGTGACAGGTGTTTTAATTTCAACCAATAAGAAACTGTTATTCTCTGAGAGCTTGACCCACTAAATAAAGCTTCCTATAATTTGATTGATGTCAGCTGTTAACGATACTATAAAAATTTACTATACCTAGAGATTGTGATTGATCTCTACAGTGGTGAAATTCAGTAAAATATTGCATGTGTATACTGTGCACCTTTTTCCCAAAATTTCTGTAAACAAAGGGACTGCATACATGAAGATTTCTGACCAAGTTTTAAAAATTGTGAGTTTCGATAATAAATTTACTGCAACATGCTTATGTCTACATTTATACTCACAAAAGATGAATAATTCAACAAAGTATGCTTGTATCTATATGGCCAAGCAAACGTTTAGGGTTTAAATGTGTGGTTTATACCACCGTGGTACATCTTCAAGAATGAGATGACATAATATTTTTATAATATTAAAGCTGTACCTTGTAATTGAGTTTTAATTTTATTGTTGTTACTCTTAATAAGCAGTTCTGTCATTAAAAATTTACTATCAATTTCTACCTATACTTTTGCCAGAATAAGTTAGCATCAGGTATATGTGTTCACCGAATTCATCATGAGCCGCTGACACTCCTTTAACCCAGGAGAGAACACATCTACGGGGAATCAACTCACTTTTTTGATTCTTTTCTAATTTTCCTCTGCTGTAGACATCAACTTATTCCAGCAATAATTTAGTTTTTTTCCTCTGAACTGGCCCAAAAATAGGGATGCGCATGGTACATGGGGGTGCAGGTTACACGAGTAAATACAGTATTAAAATTAATTATTTTAAATCTTCTAAAATAAATGTCATAAAATGTAAACAGTGGAGCACCTGATTCAAAATGGGAATTACCTACACTGAAAGATCAACTGTGTTTGTAGGTATCAATGTCATTCATCTGTAATTTAAGGTTCACATTTTATATTCAGCATATAAGTCGACTTTATGTTTTAGGAATTTTTTAAAGCTTCAAAGGTTGACTTATATGCTGCAATATACGGTATATGGTACATTGGTCCATGGGCAAACACATTCTGTTTGTCTGTATGGGCACATTCTGCGTTTAAATGTTAATAATACTGGAGACAATGAGTGTATATGAATCTGTTAAGAAGGTTTAAATAAACTTGACACAGATAATGAGAATTCAGTTTATTATATTATATAAGTCCAGTATTAACTGATGGACAGGATTCACTTCGATACAGATTGAC
Organism: Uropetala carovei; assembly: GCA_036926305.1. Taxonomy (NCBI): domain Eukaryota; kingdom Metazoa; phylum Arthropoda; class Insecta; order Odonata; family Petaluridae; genus Uropetala; species Uropetala carovei. The sequence goes on from JAXCHB010000087.1 coordinate 269,823, forward strand.
AAGGAAAAAACGTGCTATCACAGCGATGGCGACAGGAAGACTGGTATGACGAAAACTACTACGTAAGTAAGGGAAACCGAAAAAACCGGAAGTACTCCGGGAAACAATATACAACCCACGTATTGGAACCGTGAGATTTGAATCATCTCAACAGAATCAATCAAATTTTCTTCTTTTGTGGAAACTTGCTTCACTTTTGCCATACCATAATAGAATTTGTTTTTGTAAAACTACAATGCATTATGCATACAAATTTTTAGTCACTGAAAAACTATTGATTTTTTTCGCTTCTAGATGTTTGGCATGGGCACACCTCTCAGCTGACTGTCCCAGGTAATCATGCTGTTGCCCATGTCGGAGGACTTCGTCCAGCTACTCTTTATCATTTTCGGCTCTTTGCTGAAAATGATTTGGGAAGAAGTCAAGCAAGTGATGTAAGTTTATTTTTCCAATATAAAATATTTTGCTACTGGTTGTTTGAACCATTTTGCTTTGTAGATTGAGAATATCTTATTTCCATGCCTCATCCATTTGCTGTGGTAATGGACATGGCTGGCCCAAGAGTAATTGGTGTAATTCAGCACACATGCCAATCTAATCTAGAAAAACATAAGAAGTCTAGAATGAACTTTGATATTTATCTATTTATTATCAATAAATTTTTTTAACAAAATCATGGTTCTATGCATATTAGACTCAATACATTTAGATGTTCTTGATGCATTTAGTTCTTTTCTCATTTTTGATATGAGAAAGTTTTGAAAAGGATCTCTCTCCTTCACGGACCAACACAAACCATTTCAGATAAATCCTGAAAGCAATGGCAACATTGGGAAAACATTTGTGTGATAAAATTCCTTTCATGATATCCATGAACATTGAGGAAATTCTTTCATCATTCTCCTGTAGTTTGGTGACTTCACTCATCACATATTCATGGAAATAGATTAATTCATTTTGACATTTTTCAATGAGTTCTTGCGATGCTTTTCGTTTGTCTTCAAGATCGTAATTCCTGTAGTCAAAGAGGAAAGAGAACCCATTCATACGCCAAATAGCACTTCTCTATCTCCTTGATGAGACTGTTACATATAACTATGAATGTTTGAGTCTTGAATTTCTCTTTATGGATAAATTTATGCTCAGATACAGATGTTTCATCAGCATGTTTTATGAGCTTTACTTTTAATTTCTCTTCCACCCGATAATGCGGCTCATGATATGATACATTGTTTATCTTTATTACCATCTGCTAAGTCTGATGTTCAAAATGATTGAAGTCACTGCAAACAACCCGAAGAAACCCTATTAACCCTGGAGTGGGCACGTTCCTTGCACTGACGTAAGTGGTCTCGTGGCGTCTGTCAGACGCCACTCAGTATATGCCTCTAAAAGTTGGAATTACACCTGCTTACAATGTAATCATAAATTCTTTTGTTGATTTAGTGTCGTTTTGTGCAAAATAAAAGGTCATATAAGTGAAATAAAGGAAATTTTTTTAAAACAAAATAATCTTCAGAAAAATATTACATTGGAGAACATGTCACTTAAAATTAACAATTTTTTATTTGACATCAATTATTATTTTTGTTATTGTATAATTCTTCATAACACTCCATACAGTTATACAAACAAACAAAAAATTGACATCACTTACTTGTAACGTAATTGGGCATGTGGCGTATGACAGACGCCAATGAGTACACCAACTCAAACAAATAGCTTTCATGGCAGTCTACGTGGTACAAGCGATGTGATTACTGTACCCACTGAGGGGTCTTGAATAGGTAGGAAGGTAGGGGGGAAGGCGAGTCTATACGGCATATGCATTAAATGTAAACAAAAAGAAATCCAGCCCTGGCGTCTGTCAGATGCCACGCGCCCACTCCAGGGTTAAAGATTTCATATGCTCTACAACACTCATTAATATAAATCCCTCAGTTTGCAAATATAGATTTATTTGGTGAATGTGTTCCAAAACATAAGTCCAGAATATATAAAGAAAGACATTCCAGTTCACATAATGTAGCTGAAATCTTTCTAGCTTCTGCTCTACTGTCACTTTTGCTTTCAATAATACTGCCTATATAACAGTCAACCTACGGGGTGGGGCCCCCTAAGCTTGATGTCCCTAGGAACATGCCTAGTGTGACTATTGAATAATCTAGCACTGCCTCTCTCAACTCATTCTTTCCTGCTCTGCATCCCACCTTCCATCATACTCTCTCCATCTCACTATTCCCACTCCCCATTTCGACCCCTTACACTTTACTTTCTGCTCTCTCTCAATCTGTCCTTCAACTCTCAATCAATCCATCCCTCCACTCTTCTTCTCTCTCCCTCTCAGACAGACGGCATTGCGAAAACCACTTTTTCGGACTCAGCTACACCTAAAACGTATATTTCTATCAATATCTCGAGGTCGAATTTTTTCACGATTACAATACTTTCAGTATACTTTGTATATGAGAAAGTAAAAAGTATTGTTATCACAAAAAAATTTGACCTCGAGATTTTGATGGAAATATACGTTTTAGGTGTGCCTGAGTCGGAAAAAGTGGTTTTCGCAATGCCGTTTTTCTATCTGTCGGTCTGTCTGTTATTGGCTCTGGAGCCTAAACTGTAGAACGAAAATGAATGAAATCTCGTACTTAGGCATTTCATCATACAGAATAGAAGCTTTGAAGAAATGGTTGACATTACTCAATAATTAAGGGAAGTTTATTCTATGCAGTTTTAACAACAATTTGATTTACTCAAAAACGGCTGCAACGATTTTGTTCAAATTTTGTACAGTTACTTGAGTTTACATCTTCAATAATACTACATAGTTCATATTTCTTTAAAAATGAATATAAGGCTAGTTTATTCTAAGCATTTTAACAATTGGATTTTCGAAAAAATGACTCATACGATTTTCATCAAATTTTGTATATTTATTTGAGTGGATGTTTATAATAATTCTACATTGTTCATATTTTTCAAAAGATAACTAAACGATGCATATGAGAAAGTTTGTACAATGTATGTTGTACCGATTTTTTTACTTGACGTAAATTCAATTAGCAGTTTTGTTTTTTTTCCAATCACAGTTCATAATCTTTCTAATTTTAGAATATTTCCAAATGTCCAGTACTTTTTTCACCAGAAGTGAGAATTGAAGATGTGTTTTTCCAGTCCTTTGAAGGGTTTTCAGTAAGTGGTTTACCAATTGCTTCACTGATAAACAGCTTGCAGCAGAAGCGAAACACAATATTTTTACACTGGGTATCGTAGCCACTGTCAATGCATTTCTTCCATATTGATGTGCACATAATGTTCTTCTAATTCCATCTTTAAGTACTGAAATACCCAAACTTCTTCACATCCATGCTCCCCTTGAATTTGTCGCATGCAAGGATCACATCTATGCCAGGTAGAAAAGTTACCTTACTGTATCTTGTTTGGCACTTCCTCATCTTTCACATATCTACCTTCTGCTCATTTGTGTCTTTATTCACTTTAACTTCAGCATGTGTTGGGTGCAGGTAAATATATTTTCTCTACTTCAATATCAGTTATGATGTGAGCCACCTTCATCTTGATGTAAACTGCCTTCATCTCGAAGTAAGCTGCCTCATCTTGACACTGTGAACTTATTTAATCTTGATATGGGTAAAATCAAAGATATTTTCGGAAGGAACCCTTTTGATTTGCTTGTTCTCAGATTTTAATTTTCAATACAGAACTCCAGGCATTTTTTCCATCTACATGGTGTTAATTTCTGATAAAGTTTTCAACTATTTCAAATAAATGATCAATATAGACAGCAATCAATCTATGTAAAATTTCCAAGATAATTCTGACTATGATGATGAACACAATGCTGTTAATAATATGAAGGATTTGAATTATGTACCTACAAAAGATTTTACCAATCTAATAACATGAGACTGTAAGCGGTTAAAATAGAACATTTGCATATGCTATACCAATTAAAAAGTGCTAATGTTCATCTGTATAGTAAGACACATTTGCCAAAGGAGCTGTATAGAATGTAAGCCCAATTTGTAGCATGGGCTTATGAGAAGAGATGCTTCAACTTACAAGAAGACCAATGGCAAATTCAGATAAATTTGTTTTCCAGGAATGCAAGCTTATTATAAGTCATGTACTGGCTATAAGGGAATAAATATGTTTGAATTTATGTAACTGAAGCATATTTTGTTATTTGAGGTCCTTGATGTCAGCACTGATGGAGAGAAGCCTGGAGGTGTACCGAAAAATATACGTGTTGATGCTGTTAGTTCAACAGAACTACATGTGTTTTGGGATGCTCCAGACAGGGAGTTGTGGAATGGGGACAGCCTAACATATCATATTGGGTATAAGGAAGAGAGGTAATATGAACAAGACAAAAAAATTCCATTGAAAATTTATATTTATAATTTGGAGTACAGGCAGTCCTTGACTTTTGTACAATTTGCTCTTTCGTACATTGTAAATTCTAGCCCCTAAACCGCCTATTGTACGCCGAACAATGCCGAATTCTGACTTTGTTCGTCAGCTGAGATCAAACATTTCTAGCTGTTGCATAATGGCGCTGTCTGTCAGGCAAGCCAACACTTTAAATAAATTACAGTATGCTACGTAACAATATACGTATTGTATGTAATGTAAGATGTGTGTAATGTTTTTTAATATTGTACTGAAATTTGACAAGATTAATACCACTTTAAAGTCGGTTAATAATCAATAAATTATTATTATTATTATTGAGTCTCGGCAATGTTACCGTCTTTGTTTGTATGTACAGCAGTGTTTCTTTGTTTGTGCATTTTACACGTATTTTTATAAAAATGAGTGATAAACAGAAAACTGAAACTGCTAATACAAGTGGAAAGAAACGTAGGACTCATAAAGTGAACACGATTGAGACAATGATGGAAATAATTAGGCGTGCGGAAAACGGCGAATCTATAGCTTCAATCAGACGCTCATTGGACTTAAGCCGGTCGAGTGTGTGTTCAACTGTGAAGGAGAAGAACAAATATAATAATACAATACATACTGTGGCGTTCTGAATAAACGCCACATATTTTTAAAGACCAAGGATCTGATCTACACATGCTTCGATGACGTTGGCGATATCCCGTTAGCAGACCACGAAACAATTTGAGACATAATGATTGTGCAGTAGCTTGGCTTTCTCGTGAATGACAGTTGAACTCAGCGGGACTTTCTTGATCGCTTCTTCACTTTTCTTAATCGATCTTATTGTGGACTCGTTCACACCAAGTAATTTACCAACTGATGAAGCAAATTCATTATGCACAAGCCTATCTAAAACTTCAATTTTCTTCTCCAAACTCGTCACTTTTTTTGCCCTTTTTACCAACTTTTCTTTCATTTCAATCATCACTCTTTTTGGGGCCAAGTTTAGGCAATATTACAAAAAAACTATGAAAATAGCAAATGCTTTAAAAAAAGAAGGATTTCGTATGTGGACTTCAGGTGGTCTTTAACTTTCTTGTGTTCGATATTCGTACTACTCGCACATTAATAATAATAATATTTATTTACAGCCGGTAATCACATTGTAGTCACAAATCACAGAATTAGTTTCATTAATCATAAAGTAATTTATTATCCAACTCATAGCCTGTAAAACGGTATTGGGGTTCCACTTCTTCCAGAAAAGACACTACCATAAACAAAGATAATTTCACCAAAAATACAAAAAAATTAATAGACATAAACAAGAAAAAGGGAACTTAATACCAAGATATAATAACTATAGTCAACGACTAGATTATGGTAAGGATGGAAGCACTGTGTTACAAACAGTATGAATAAATGTAACTCTTACAGTAATAAAAATTTCTTGAGAAAAAAGAATGAAAGACAATTAATGATAAGTTATAAAAAGATAATAATCTATTACACTACCTTAGGATAATGCAAGGGAACAAGAACCCAAGATAGCATAGATTTACACCCCTGAACTACCTTTTGTGCACCGATCAAACTTTCGTGTGTCAGCTAAATGACGGACGAATATTTCGAGTGATGCTGGTTGCCAGCCTCCAGGCCACCAGTTTCCACCATGTTGCCATCTTTGTCCATATAGCAGTGTTTATTTGTGCAATTATTTAAATATTTTATTGCATTTTGCCCTATCTCTCTATATTATAAAATCGACGATTGTTTCTAAAAGGCCCCTGCACAAAAAAACTAAACATTTATACCATAATTAGAGATTTTATAATATTTTTTGGCTCTCTGGGAACGGAACCCCCCTATAACATGTAAATCTATGTTCGACTTTCGTACATTTGACTTTCGGACACGTTTTCAGGAACGCATTATGTACGAAAGTCGAGGACTGCCTGTAATGGAAACAAAATAAAAATAAAATACTGAGAATTTTTCTTTACAGAATAATGTCTGACCAGTACCAGTATGAAACAGTATCTATTCGTCAAAACCAAGCTGGTGGTGGGGAATGCGTTCTTTCAAATTTAAAGAAGTTCACACGATATAGCATTGTTGTGGTTGCATCTAATAACTTGGGTACTGGGCCTACATCAGAAGAAATTAATGCCTATACATTAGAAGATGGTATGTACTAATTTAGAGATTAAATTTCTTCTTAACTTCTCTATTATTACTATTTAGCCTTTATCTTATGAAAGACAGATTCCATTTAAATGCATTATACCAAGATTTGCCTTTAAAATTAGTTTATAATTTAAAGTAGATTTTTATAAAATATAATATCCCTAAAAGGTATTTGGTAGCACTTTATTTTTCATATATACAGGCACTCCCTGAGTTATGTGAACCCCACTTACATAAGACCCCACTTACGTAAGCCCGCACTTACATAAGCCCGCACTTACATAAGCAGCCCCATAAAGCACTAAAAACTTTTTGTGACATGGAAAGTTTACATTAGCATTTTGTGTAACGTTTGCGGAGTGTGTTCTACCATGTTTGCTTGATCTCATAATGTGTGTTTTGCTTTTCTGCGAATTAATGTAAGTGTTGCCCTTGCAATCATGGCTGAAGCATCGCAGTGAGAGTAAAAGTGCTAGTTCTGCTAAGAAATGACGTACCATTACTTTAGAAGAAAAAATGAATATTGTGAAGAGATATGAAAGTGGCCAGTTAGTTTCGTATATCTCATGTGCTCTTGGTATGGTGGTGTCAACCACAAACATGAAATACCTTAAGCAGACCAACTCATAAAACGACCGCATTCACTTTTGTAAGAGAGCGATGATGAACCGAATTGAGACTATTCTGTGAGTGTTATAACATAATACGAGTAAATGCCAGTAAAAAAATCATTATGGACAATAGATTGAAGTTATAACAGTTTTCTTATAGTAAGTTAACAAAGTAATGTAATCGTTAAGAAATGAGAGCAAAATTCGATGTCAAATTGAGTAATGGAACCTAAGCACCCTATACTGTACTGTTCCTTTAGTAATTTCAAATATTATGGAAGAGGAAAGGTAAATAGGTTTTAAGTAAGGAAAGCCCAGTGGATACTTACCAATAGGAGAGCTTCTGGTGTGTCAGAGAGACACATTTACACATATAAAGATAAGCTTTCAGGATGATCCCTTTGTCAGCACAATTGAGAGACAACTGATGCCAGTGACACTGGGATTAAGGTATGGGGGTGGAAGGGTAGCATGGAATGGTCAGGGATTGGAGGATGCATAGGGGGTGGAGAGGGTGGAAGAGAAGGAATGAAATGGTAGCGGAGGTTAAGACCTGGAGGAGAGAAAGAGTTTAGGAAGTGGATGTAGGCAAATTCCCAATGATGGAGTTGTGGGGCAGAAGTACCATTGGGATGAGGATGGCCCTAACCATTAAATGGTTGTTGAACTTAGCATTATGTTCAGTCGCATAAATTGCCCTTGGTAACGTTCGTTCAAAACTAACGCTACTGTGATGGCTGTTTAAGAGGATGTTGAGGGGATTTCTGGTGAGGCCAATGTAATAAGCGGGACATTGGGTGCAAGTAAGAAGGTAAATGACATTGTATGTGGTGCAGTTGGTAAGAGAAGTTATGGCGTAGGTGATGTTAGTGGTGTGGCTTGAGAAGGAATTGGAGGGTGGGTTTAAAGGGCATGTGAGGCATTGGGGTCTGTGGCAGTGGTGAGACCCTGCTGGGTACAGAAGTGGGAGGTTGGCAGAAGGAGAGGATCGAGGACATGGGATAGGAGACCTGGTGGGGGGAGGAGGTAAGGATTGAGTGGGTGGCTTTTAGGATATTTCTTAGGCTATTGTGGATGCCGGGATAAAAAGTGGTGGTTAGGGTGAGTTGGGGTAGAATCTGGGATTTAGGAGGTGTTGGGATGGGAATTAATTGTGTTAGGTGTGACTGCCCATCAGATTTGGTCTCGGAACAGTTCTGGCAGGCATTTGCACTGTAGGAATGCATGCTCAAGGGTAGAGCTGTACTCAGAGAGTGCCTCTCTGTCCTAGCAGATTCTCCTCCCTTAGTGGGCTAGGGCATAGGGAATTGAGGTTTTTGTATGGAGGGGGTGGCAGCTATGAAAGTGGATATACTGATGGAGATTGGAGGGTTTGGTGTGGATTTTGTTTTCCTGGATGAAGAGATTGACATCTAGGAAGGTGATGCTGGAGGCGAAGGAGTGATAGGTGAAGGAGAGCATAGAGTGGGAAGAGAGGTGCTCTAGAAAGGATTGGAAGGAGTTGGGTCAATGTATCCAGAGAAGAAATATGTCGTCAATATACCTCAGCCACAGGAGTAGTCTAGGGTGTACATCAAGAAAGCGCTCCACCCATTCACCCAGGAAGATATTAGCGTATAAGGATGCCATGTGAAAACCCATCACAGTGCCTCTTATTTGCAGGTAGTCATGCGCTCCGAAGGAAAAGTTATTTTTGGAGCACCATTTTCACCAGCTCCAAAGGAAATTGTAGGGTCTTGCATTGGGTAATTTGAATCAAAGAATTTTCTCAGGGTGGACAGTCCTTCATGGTGAGGGATGTTAGTATAGAGAGAGCAGATTTCTATTGTAGTCATGATTGTGTTAGTTAGAAGGGGAAGGAACAGATTTGAGTGGTTAGTGTCTTTAATTAAAGATGGGATTTGGCTGACGATAGGTTGTATGTGCGAGTCCACAAAGGTAGACATGCATTCTGTCGGAGAGTTGTTGGTGGCAACAATATGATGGCTAGGGATATTTGTTCATGGACTTTTGGGAGAGGGTTGAATGTTAGAGTGTAGGATTTATCAGGAATCATAATCAGGAAGGCCTTCTAGTTTTCTCATGGATAGCAGATATGTGGATATTTCAGAGGAGTGGCAGTCAGTGGGGTTGGAGGGGGGAGAGAGAGGTAGGAGGTTTGGCCATATAGTGAATGGAGGGCTTTGTTGATGTAATGGGAGTGGTCCATTACTCCCATAGTGGTACCTATGTCTGCAGGAAGAATTATTATGCTGTGGTTCTGTTTCGGTGTAGAGATGGTGTTTTTCTGGTTTTATCACATTGTCATGGTGGTCAAAGAAGTCAGGAAAGTTGAGCTGGGAATATTGCTCAGCAGGGTTGTGAGAGAGGGTCTGAAGGTAAAAAGGGATTGTGGGAGTGCATTGGGAGAAGGTGAGGGGTTGGATTTAGGTGGGGCAAATTTGAAGCGGGGTGAGCAGACAACGACTTGTGTCAGAAAGGAGATAATATTGGTTGAATTTGGTGGTGTGGCAGAAAGAAATGCCACAGGGAAGAAGTGTATTCTCTGCAGGGGTGAGTGTATGGTAGGAAAGGTTCAGGATGTCATCTGGCTGGGAAGGGTTTTTGGTGCTTGAGGAAATGGGGATTTGTGGGGAAATGGTTTTTTCTTAGTTGGAAAAAGGGGGCCTGTTGAGAGTGTGGAGTTGGGATTAGAGTCCTGAATGGGCTGGGTATGGGCTGATCTTTTGCAATTAATTATGGGCCCAGGCCAGGCTTTACAAATCATGTGAGTCACAATGGTGTGTCTCATGAGCTGGGCCTACAATTTCTTTGACACCGCATGGGCCGGGTCTGAATTTTATGGGACAGGCCTAGAAAATCAAGCCTGTGCAGAGCTCTAGTTGAGATACACAAACGATCTTCCAGGCATGGCCTTTGAGTGAGGAATGGCAGGGGAGGTGTGTTGGACTCACCAACAGAGAAGAAGGGCAGAGGTACATCTATTTGGCAGTGACATACTCAAAGAAGAAGAAGCTTGCGGGTGAACCTATTAGGGTTCACTGTGATTTCTTCTGCAGCTTTACAGAAGTTGGAGTAGAAGCACTGTTTTTTTTCCTTTTTTGATTTTAATGGTCCCTATTACTATGAAAGCCTACACTACATAATTAAAAAACTAGACTAAATAACTAAAAAATACACTCAATAACTAAAGAACTACATTCGATAACTGAAAAACTAGACTAAATAACAAAAACCTAAATGAAATAAATGAAAAGCCTAACTATAATAGATAAATCGTGTGATATCAATCGCTTATGTCTGTGTCACTTTCCCCAGAGGAAGTACTATCACTCTCACCTAAATTGATTATAAGGGGCTCTATTACATTGTCTTCTTAGAAATTAAGCAGGCCTCTGCTACTCTCACCTGCACTTTGGCCACATCGGTGATCGGCCCCTTATTCTCTGCCTCGCGCTTAAAATATTCATATACATTATGAATAATTTTTCGCACTTGGCAGTGCACAACTTCCCTCCTGTTAGCCATTGCAGATCACTAACTCAGCAGGGTAACAAAAACAACGAAACTGATAACAAAAATAATAACAAATAATAACAGTAACAATAACTTAGAATTCCACAGCAAGGAAACGGCGGTAGATACGGCAACGCAGTCCGATGCGATCTCTTCGAGAGCAGGAGTGAGACTGGTTTCCTCCCCACTACCTTCCCAAACAAACAGTCTCCTATTGGCTGCTGCTAACTGGTGTATGCCCCGTTTTCGAGGCCAGGAGTCTTCCGATGTTGGATCGACTATAGTTTCCGTTCGTAACGAAACCGTATGTTCCGTGATGGGTTTAGTTCCGTTCCGGAATGGAATTGTTTAGTCGGAACGAAATATTTCGTTCCGGAATGGTTCCTTTTCTTGAATGGGTTCGGGTTCAAGTTGAGAGTTATTGGGAGATACGTTCAGTAGTTTCGTTCTAAGCAAACTGCACCATTATTCTGGTCGTGGGGCAGAGAAGAGAGTGAGATACTCGCATAGAGTAGAAGCCTTAGGTGCCTTAGGAGATTAATTAGGCTTAATTTTATTCTTCTAATGTAAGCCGTTTTAACACATTCAATATCTTCTTGGTTTTTTAGATCCATCCCCAATGGCCAATGGAAATTTCACTATTTTTTAAAATATCCTTTTTCCGGAAAAATTCGCACTAAATACAAACTAACCGATGAGCAAACTGACAAAAACTAAACTGAGGAGCCGTCTACCTACAAGGAGCCAATGTTGCTTATCAGTACGGTTATTATGGAGCGGGAGATGCATCGACTACGCATCAATGCCGGTCGTCTGCACGCGGTAGCAACCGTCGATGGCGGCATTGAATTTGTTAATGATATGGCGATTTTTCCGCAAACACCCATTTTCCGTCAGCGAGAAAAACAACTCCATATGTGGTCGGCGTTCACTACTCACTGCCTACTCCACATCTTCCCGGTGGTGATATTAAGAACTAAGATCCCCCTCCTATCCTTGACCTCCCCTCTCGCATTCCCCCCTCGCCCTCTCCTCTCGCTGTTAGACGCGAGTAAAAACCATTGAAAACTGACTGGAACCAAAGCTGGATCGGTGTAGAAGGAGCCAGAATGAAACTATTTCATGTGCGAACCCGATCCGGAATGGTTCAGTATCATTCCATCGACATTTCGTTCCGAAGATTTCGTTCCACTTTCATTCCATGACTTTGGTTCCTTTTTCGGTTTGGTTCCTGTGAACCGTTCCTTGAACTGAAACCTAGCTGGAACCATTCCTTTTCAGTGGGTTCGGTTTCATTTAACAACCCTGGATATATGTTTTTGGTAGTGATAGTGGAAACTTTGTCTTTCCGTAGTGGAAGGTCAAGATTAAAGGAGAAATGCGATAGGAAAGTTGCTAAAAGAGGAGAGATGACATATATGGATAGGATAAGGTGAAATTTTATAAATGCTTTTAAAAGAGGAAAGGTAAATAGGACAGTCAGACGGCATTGCAAAAAACATTTTTTGGACTCAGCTACACCTAAAACATATATTTCCATCAAAATCTCAAGGTTGAATATTTTTAGCGATAACAATACTTTCTCAATATACTTTGTGTATGAGAAAGTAATAAAAAAGGTACCAACTAAAATTATGACAACACAAATTACGTTAAATTCAAGCATTCAATTCATTTTTTTCTAAAATGTAATTTGTTCAGGTTATGTTCCAGATTTTTAATCTCGCAACTAAAATATCCTAGTTTCTCGCTTTTTCTTCTCCAACGTCTCACATTCTACTCATCAATCCTGTAGCACCATTGTGCAGCAAGATTTGAGGTTTCTTCCGCATATGCTATTACTTTTCTCGTAAAGTCCACCGAATAATGCATTTGTCCCAAAATGGGATTATTAAGAAAAAACTGAAAAACTCGACCAAGTAATTGACAAAATTTTACGCTCGCAAAGGTATGAGGAAATGACGGCTGGCTTGGGGAATCCTAAGATTATGTGCATACTAGAGATGGTTCTGGAGTGAATCTATCGAAACATTTATTTTGATTTTTAAGACCCGATTCTAAGCCAAGTGGCAATTTTTAAGGAGGTAAAAAAGTAAAAATCGATTAAATACGGTATATATATAAAATCCCAATGTTCTTTGCTGTTATTTTGATAATTTTCAGATGCCAAAGATATTTAAAAATCAAATACAAGATAATTTGCTCAGAAGCAACTCCATACAATCACATTTGTGCACAATTGTCTGTGTTTATATGGGATACAATTTCTAACTTATGAAATTACTTAAAATAACTAATTTTTTAATTATTAGATTTTGTTTCATTAATATTTGTTTTTTTATGAAACAATTTTCTTTTGTAAAGCCTCATAATTTATCTAAATATTTACAAAATCTTGAGTGAAACCAACATTAATTCTTCTTTAATGCTCAATGAATTATTTAAATAAATTGTCGCAATCAAAATATAAATTACTGCTGAATCCTTTTGGTTGCCTTGAGTTAAATAATTATGTTTGATTGCCATGCAGTTCCTAGTGCACCACCTCAAGATGTGAGATGCACTGCATTCACATCCCAAAGTCTTCAAGTTAGTTGGGATCCTCTGCCAGACACCAAAATACATGGACTCCTTAAAGGATATAAAGTGATTTGGGAAAGTGCTGAAGTTTTAGAAGGTATTTATTAAAGCACCTTATATAAAAACATATTTTTCTTCTCAATATGTATGTATTTGGTAATTTTAAAAAATCTCTCTTATTGTAACAATGGGATCCTAGAACCTAGTTTGTATTTTCATATTAAAATCTTCTAAATCTGAAGAAAAATGTACTTTTGCAGTGGATTGATCAGTGCATTCTAATAAAAATATGATTTAATTGCATGTTGGCATTGATTATACTGTATTTTCTGGTGAACATAACTCACCTTTTAATAACCAAATAATTGTTATTATGAATAATGCCATAACATAAAATAAATTTATATTCCAATCATCATATTGCTGGTATTGACTCATTATATAGCTTAAAAACTGAGATTGTTTTTATCCAACTACAAAAGGTATGTTCAACACATATGGGTCTTGTTAGTTTTAGGCAAACTTTTAATTGCTAATACAGTAAACTCCCCTTTATCTGGCACTCATGTAACCAGAATTTTCAAGCAACTGGCATCTCTTGCATCTTGATTTTTTTTATTACTTCTAGTTCGAAATATTCCCTATAAAATTGGCGCTTTTGGCTATTTTTTGTTTACATCTAATTTGCAATGTTACCGCTAAATTTTGCTTTTTCGGCAGTCACAATATGCAATTGTGGATATTTCTTGCACTCAGTATTTATGTTAAATAAAATATTTTGCAAATCCTTTTTAAATGCCTCCTAAAACTCCAATATGTGCTAAAGGTAATAAAAGGAAATGGGATGTGCTAACCTTAACACAGAAACATGTTATAATAAAATGTTTAGAGAAAGTTGAGAACTGCAGTGTTTTAACGAAAGAGTTCAACATTGGTCCTTCAACTATTTATGACATTAATACTCAGAAATCACAGTTAATGAAATTCATCTGAGACAACTAAAGGAAATGAATATTGGCACACTCTCCGTAAGCTGAAACTAGAGCAATTGAATATTGCTATTTATGAATGGTCTTCTATAAAGCGTTCTGAGAAAGCACCTATTTCTGAACCAATGTTGATTGAAAAGGCCCAAGATAAACAAATGGAGATTAGCAAAACGTGCATTTTCAGATGGATGGCTAACACGTTTTAAGATTAGACATAGGATCAGACGTCTAGATGTTTCCGGTGATAGAAAATCAGTCAACCAAGGAGCTGCCGACAAATTTTTGTGACTTTCATGAAACATTAGTTAAGGAACCTGGCCTAACCCCTGATCAAATTTATAATGCTGACGAGACCAGTTTATTTTGGCTTTGTTTACCACATTCAACTCTAGCTAATTTAAGTGAGACTCACGCTGAACATTTTAAAGAAAATAAAGACCGCTTAATTGTGTTTACCTGTGTATCAATTTGCCTCAAGAATTTCTGTTAATACATTTTGTTGGGTGTGGATAATTTCTCTCCTTTTCTCGGACAAGGAAACAATATTTTTTGCCATAAAATCCTAAAGGTTGGATGAAGTTAACCCTTACCTCCCGTTGTTATTAGAACAAAAGAGAAGCTAGCAGCTATAGTCATATGAGAAACTCCGTTGGATGTAATGTAGTTACTAAATATTAAAATATTCCAATAAAACGTGTTGAATACTTGTATATTTGAGTTTCATTACTTCCTTGAATGTCAAGGAATTATTTAAGAACAATTGTGAGTAGAATACCTTGTCTAAAGACTAGCAATTCCAAGGTGAATATATAATTCTGCATCTGTTCCTTATTTTGGTATCCAAATGCTTTATTGAGGCCTATCCAATAAAACTCTCAAGCAACCGGAATATTCTCTTAAACAGAAAACCCAATTCCCCGAGCATTCCTGATTACTGGGAGTTTACTGTATTAAGCGCCAAAAAATACGATATTTTAAAACATTTATTGATTCAGAAACCTACATTTAACTTTGATGTGTGGCATACCTGAATAAATTACTTTAAAGGAATATTTTTTACAGCATCGCATAAACCAGAAACAAAAATCACCACAGCCTTGTCTGTGGTTGTACATGGTTTGGAGAAGTATAGTAACTATAGTATCCAAGTTTTGGCATATACTAGAGTAGGTGATGGGGTTGCAAGCTCTCCTTTGTTTTGCATTACTGAAGAAGATGGTAAGAATGTGATATTCTAATCATTATCTGAATGAATGGTTACCTATTTATTTCTGTAATTTTTATGAAAAATATTGTGAATGTATTATTTCCCTCCAGTTCCAGATGCACCAGCAGCTATTAAATCTGTTGTCAGCTCACCTACATCTATAATTGTGAGTTGGCTCCCACCAATTAAAGCTAATGGTATAATTACAACATACAATCTTCATGTTCGTGCACTTGGAAATGTACCAGAAGTAAAAACATATAAACGAAGTTTGCCACCTCAGCACACAAGTTATGAAGCTGAAGGTTTGCACAAGCGTGGACAATATGAATTTAGTGTTGCAGCAATGACAAAAGTTGGTGAAGGTCCAAGAACAGAAAGCATAACACTCTCTCCATCATCAGAAGGTAATAATGCAATTATAGCTACTTTATGCATAAGTTTATTTTAACATTCTCATACGAAGTATTGAGAAAGTATTGTTATCGTGAAAAAATTCGACCTCAAGATGTTTACGGAAATATACGTTTTAGGTGTCGCTGAACCCGAAAAAGTGGTTTTCGCAATGCCGTCTGTCTGTCTGTTACTGGCTCTGGAGCCTAGACGGTAGAGCGAAAATGAGTGAAATCTCGTACTTACTAAGCATTTTATCATACTGAGCAGAGTATACATAGAAATGGTTGACATTGCTCAATAATTAAGAGTAGTTTATTCTTTGCATTTTTAACAATAATTCGATTTTCTCAAAAACGGCTCTCACAATTTTGATCAAATTTCATACAGTTAATTATGTTTACAACTTCAATAATACTGTATGGCTCATATTTCTCAAAAAATGAATATAAGACTAGTTTATTCTAGGCAACTTCAGCAATAATTTGATTTTCTCAAAAACGGCTAAAACGTTTTTGATCAAATTTCATACAGTTACTTGAGTATACATCTACAATAATACTACGTATTTCATTTTTCTCAATGAATGAATATAAGGCTGGTTTATTCTTGGGCAACTTTAACAAAAATTGGATTTTATAAAAACAGGCTCATACGATTTTCATTTTCTAAAGATAACTAAACAACACATTAGTATATGAGAAAGTTTGTACAACGTATGTTGTACCAATTTTTTTGGTTATGAAATGTTATTAAATTGAAGAGACAATAAAAGGTGACAATCATAATGCTCAAAGCTATCTGGCCACATTTTAGTAGGCAATTTATTTATTTCTAATGAATAACATAGAAAAGAGTGCAACACTTCCACCACAACAGTTGTAAAATTTATTAGTTTTATACCAATTTTTCAGAATTCTCTCACCTTCATTTCAATTTTTATTGCTGTGAAATATTGCAGCTTTCATAATCAAAAGAAATACACCTATCCCTTGATTTACACAGTACTTGATTTACAAGGTTTCGGCTTATCATGGTCAAGAAAATGTAACCAGATTTGTTTTATACGGTAAGAGACTCTGATTTACACGGTACTGATGGTGGAAGCAAGTAAAATATCAAGAAAAAGTACATTTCAAAAATTCTGGATGAACTGGATGATGACAATATGCTTAGTGTCAGCCAAGTTTGGAAAAACTTGACAATTTTAGATTGTGCGAAAATAACGGCGTTGGCAGTTCATGAAATAAAAACATGAATTTTAAATGCCTGTTGGAAAGCTATATGGCCCGAAGTAGTTTTCAGTGGTGCTAGTATCCCACCAGCAGAGAATCCATATTCTCAGAAAACTAATCTGGCACATCTAGTGGAAGGTGAAGGTTGAGACGATTTGGCTGTTGGGGAAATTGAAGAATTGTTGGTGGAAAGAGGTTTGAATGAAGATGAATTGGTAGGCATGGTTATCAGTTCCACTTTCAGTGATACTGAAAGCGATTCTGATGACCCAGTTCTAACACTCACTATCAAGACAATAAGTAAAGGCCTAGAAATGGCTAGAAAATTGAAAAATTATTTCCTTGATAATGACCCAAGCATGGATCACAGCTTAAAATTTCAAAGGGAGTTAAAAAACTGCTTAGCTCCATACCAGGAAATTTACAAGGAATTGGAAAAAATAAAAAACAAACCTTGATAATGGAGTTTGTTGAATGAGGCCCATAATGTCTCATATGGAAAATGATTTCGAAAAATATTCTAGTGACGAGGAAGTTAGTGGTAGTAGTGACGAATTTCAGCCGAGGAAGAAAGAGAAAATTGTTGCTATATTAACAAGCGAAGAAGATACTGAATAAAAAGACATTTTATATGAATTTGAGTGAAAATTTGTTTGTTTGTAAACTTTTAATTTTGAGGATCTTGTATTTTTACTTTCTTATACAAATTATCGAGAATGTATTGTTTTCGTGAAAAAATTCGACCTCGAAATGTTTACGGAAATGTACGTTTCAGATGTCGCTGAATCCGAAAAAGTGGTTTTCGCAATGCCGTCTGTCTGTCTGTTACTGGCGATGGAGCCTAGGCAGTAGAGCGAAAATGAATGAAATCTCGTACTTAGGCATTTTATCATACTGAGCAGAGTATACATAGAAATGGTTGATATTGCTTAATAATTAAGAGTAGTTTATTCTATGCATTTTTAACAATAATTCGTTTTCTCAAAAACGCCTCAAACAGTTTTGATCAAATTTCATACAGTTACTTGAGTTTATGTCTTCAATAATACTAAATAGTACATATCTCTCAAAAAATGAATATAAGGCTAGTTTATTCTAGGCAACTTTAACAGCAATTCGATTTTCTCAAAAATGTCTGTAATGATTTTGATCAAATTTCGTACAGTTTTTTGAGTATACATCTACAATAATACTACATATTTCATTTTTCTCAATGAATGAATATAAGGCTAGTTTATTCTTGGGCAACTTTAACAAAAATTGGATTTTCTAAAAAGAGGCTCATATGATTTTCATTTTCTAAAGATAACTAAACGACGCATTAGTACCTATATATGAGAAAGTTTGTACAATGTTTGTTGTACCAATTTTTTATGTTTACTATAAGTACATATTAAGTTTAATCAATGACTTAATATTTATCTGGATTAGTGCAAATAAAACAGCCAATATAGGTATATGTTACATAAATGACTGAATTGAAATTTGTGATAAAGAAATATGTACATATGTACAAATAAAACATTTAAATATTTGTTTTATTAATAATAAGGATTTTTTTTTAACCTATCCCCCCATTTTCTATACAAATGTTAGTCTCGATTTACATGCTTTTGATTTACACGGTGGTTTTGCGGAACCTATCTACCGTGTAAATCGAGGGATAGGTGTATCTTCATATTATAGTGGTGATTTTTAGTAAGTGATTATATTAAAAAGGCATAGTTTACCAATTTATCAAAACAACCTTAGATAAATTAATTAGATCAGCTGCTGAACAAATGCCCAAATCCACTTTACCTCATTCCTATATTCTTGATTTCACAAGATAAGCTGCTGTGGAAATCATGAATGAATTTTTTTTTTAGAATCTAAGTTCAACTTTTTATGCACATATTTTAATTTTATATAATAATTGTTAAGTATTTTAGTAACTGATGATTGTACATTTCAGATACAATATAATTTAATTAAAATAATATAGTAATTTGCTAAAGAAATTAATATTGTTAATATTTCCTTGGTTTGGGCATTTATTGAAAATTGACATTCAGAAATTATTCAGGTTCTTTTAAAAAAATAGTTTTAAGCATTTCTTAAATGGTGGCAATGATCTTTATTCTGAACTAGATAATACCAAAATGTTTATTAAGGTCATTGGAAACAATTGCTGAACACTAAAGCAATCATTTAGGTAAAGAGCCAACTAAGAGTGTTGATAGATGTAGAAGTTTTACGACAATGCAAATAGAAATATGTAACCTTCAGGAAATTTTTATCAATAATCAATAATTATTTAAACCAGGGACTAAGATTTTGAATTTATTTTTTGTTACAGTTCGTGCAGCAATTTATTCATTTGGTCGGCATATTATAGTACCTTGGAAACAAGAAGCTCGTCTTCCTTGTCAGAATGTGGGAAAACCAGATCCAACTGTAGGTTGGAGGCAGTGGGGACAGCCTTTGAAAATGGTTTCAAGGTACATGGTACATCTTTACCTTTTAAATTCTACGATCACATAAACAAAGAAGCCATGCTAGAAGTAATCATACAGGCCTGTGAGCACTCAATCCTGATTCACACTGAAATGGTGCTATTGCTTATCATCATATATTTCTGAGAAGTGCAATAAATTATGATCAATTTGAAAATCTGGGAAATTTAAGTGGATATGACAAATTTCTGCCTGTGAATTTTGATATTTGACAGCAGTTGAGAACCTTTTTTGTCCACTTTAAAGAAGAAATAAGAATTGTTGCATAGAGCACTGAGCTTTTAAATGAGAAAATGTATTTTTCAAGATGTGACATCTGATCTAATGCAGCAGTTTTTTTTAATTCAGCAGAATCATGAGAAAAATAGATCATTCATATTGAAATAAATCTCAGCACATAGTGTCTCATCAATGTATTGCATGTGATATAAAAATTTATAAAAAACAACAAACATAGTTTGTGATTTTCATCAACCTCATCATTGGTAATACTCAGAAAGTTAGCTGAAAATAAATGTTGATCTAAGTCCAAGGTAATGGCTTATAAAAATGTGATCTCTCAAAAGTATCTCTACTCCTTGGAAATAATACATTTTATCATCAGTGAAAAAAGTTGTGGTTTCATTTTACAGGATAAAAATTTCTTCATGCTTGAAAATAAATAAAAGTATATTAATTTTACATTAATACATTGGAACAAAAACTTACTCTAGTATAAAATATATTTGTCTGCTTTCCTTCATTATAAAAAAGAGTGAATCATGTTATTTTCCATTTTAATTACGTTTACAGTGAGGCTAAGATGAATGCATTTGTCATGATTATGTGCATGGATGGAAATCATATGTAACATGGATAAAATTGAGGTCAACCTCAACCTGACTGAAAATCTGGTGCAGTTAATCTAATCACCTGTCTTAATAAATACATTTTGTTTTTAAACTTATAACTTTATTTTTAACTATGAAGGAATTCTGCATGTGTGTGTGACAACCATAAATATCACGGAAACATCGTCTTCTAAGATTAAGGCAAATGAAATTTTCATATTTAGTGTTGATGTGAAATGAAAGATCACATGTGATGATACTGCCAAAACAAGAAAGAAGAGCATGATTCATTCATAATAACATTTTTAATAAAATTATAATGCAACTACAGTGGTATTTAAAATCCATATTTTATAGGAAATAGCATACTTTTCTTCAATAAACTGTGTACCTCATCATTTAATTCCATATATCATGAACAAGTTTTCCTTAATGCTGTTGAGGTATCCTATGGACTCAGACATCTTTGTTTCAACAAAGAAAGAAGTTCTTTGAAACCAGTGACACATGAAATTTTATGCAAGTTAAATTTCATCTCATCATTTAATTCTACATTTCATCGATAAGATTTCTTTAAGTGTTGAAATATCCTATGGTGCCAGATATCTTTGTTTAAACAAAGAAATAAATTCAATGAAAACAGAGTGACATGTGAAATTTTGTGAGTTAAATGTCATCTCATCATCAGTAAGTTTTCTTTATTGGCATTAAAATATCCTATGAAGTTATACTTTTTTGTTTAAACATAGAAAGTTCTATGAAAACAAATAGTGACACATGAAATGTTATGCAAGTTAAATTTCATCTCATCATTTAATTCTACATGTCATCGATGACTTTTCTTTAATGGCATTGAAATATCCTATGAAGTCAGACATATTTGTTTAAACAAAGAAAGACTTTTATGAAACCAGTGACACAAAATTTTGTGCAAGTTAAATTTCATGCATTGATACTCGAGGATAACATCAAGAAAAAGCCTATTTTCAGTGCATTTTGCAGCTTAAAGTTTGCTCTCTAAGTGTTATGGAAACTTCTAATGTGAATTTATAACATTTATGTGAAAGGAAATTTATAGTTACAGGTGAAAAATTCACAATTATACAGTGCTATGGATTATTTTCATCCATTATCAAATAAATTTTTTTATGGACTATGACAGTGTGTAAACACTCAGATTTATCATGTGAGTTTCTGTGTTAATGGAATAAAAATTCAAGATAGTGAAAATTTTACCCAGTTTATTAATATATTATGTTATTAGTGGTCTACTGAATGGTATGACATACAAAAAGTTGGTGCATTACTGAGATTTGACCAGTGTATACCATATTCATGTTGGAAATATTTTAACATGTGCAACAAATTCAAAGTGATCATGGAAATCCAACTTGTTTAGTGGTATGTGAATCACAATTGTTACTTGAATTTATTATTATATTAAACATGCTGAAGCATTGGCTGCTAGATTAATCATCTTTTAAAATAATCATCAGTGACAATATACATTGTATCCTTGATGTAACAACCAGTTGAGAAAAGGGACCCATAATTTGGCCTATATTTTATAAAAGACAGTTCAAACTTAGAAGTGCATCAGAGCTACTAAGTCTTAATAATGTATTGTGTATATGTAAGGGACATACGTTTTTCAGGATAAGATCTTGTATATTTCACATTTACTATGCCTGGAAAATGTGGAAAAAATGAATAATTTGCTGAAAAAGAAAAACAGAGAAGTGCCAGGAAAATATTTTTGAAATGTCCGTGTTCATAAATCATTTATCAAGCACAAAGAGATAACATCTCTGAGGTAAAATATCTCCGAGATAAAATGAGTGAAGTGATGGTATGAGGTATTGCAACCAGAGGTTTGAAAACAAGTGTGGGAAAAATAAATTTTTATTGAAAATATCAACTCAAAATATTCAAAGTATATAGATGAAGCTATTATGTTAGATAGGTAGTCTAATAAAAAATAAAGTGTAGATAAGTGACAAGCAAAGAATTATTAAATACAAGAAGAAATAATGGAATATAAGAATTTAATAAATGTATTGATATTGAGTTACAAAGAAAAATAATAAATTACCTAAGTATTATAAAAAATAGGAAGAGAATGAGGAAATATGTATTTAAAACAAAATGTTAATAAATGAAAGTTAGAAATTTGTAAATTTAAAATTTTGAAAAATTTATAGATTAGCATTGTACAAGGGCCAGTCAAATGAAAAGAGGCAGGGGTGAATAAAACAAAAAATAATCAACTCATCTACATGTATTCCCCAGAAATGTTGAGACACATATCCCACTGTGATACAAGTCACTTTATTGCCTTCTCATAAAATTTTCTTGGCTGCTGGGGGAAGAAAGACCAAACTTCTTCCTGCACATCGTCGTCCAACCTACAACATCATCCTTTCAGTGCATTTTTGAGTCCAGAAAAAATGTGACAGTCACAAGCAGGGGCAGATTGGGAGCAAAAATTGGCCCGGGCAAATACTCAGATATCGGCCCACCTAACAACTAAAATAATGTTGCGGCCCCCTAGCAGGCCGTGGCCCATAGTTTGAGAAACACTACTTTAGAATATGGAAAAACAACAGCTCCTGGCCGAGGCATCAACCACTCAAACAGCCCCGGCCCAGGAGCAGCATCGGCCCACCGGGACTTTGCCCGGTGTCCTGGTGGCCCAATCCGACCCTGGTCACAGGGAGACATATCCAGACTATATGCAGAATGTGCGAATAGTTTCCATCCAAATCTTGAGTGTGTCCTTGGTGAGCGCTGCTGTATGGGGGCAGGCATTATTGTGGAGAAGAACCACTCCGTTGGAAAGCAAACTAGGGCATTTGGATTTGATTGATTTCAGGGTTTCACAGTAATGTGCTACATCGATGGTGTGCCCTCGTCCCAGGAACTCAATCAGTAGGGGACCTCTGTGGTCGAAGAAGAATGTCAGCAAGATCTTGCCTGCACTTTCAGTCACCTTGAATTTCTATGACAGAGGCGAAGCTGGATGCTTCCACTGCAGACTTTGGTGCCTGCTTTTTGGATGGAAATGATGACACCACATCTCATCACCAGTTATGATTCTGTTGAGAAATGAGTTTCCTTCTTCATGGTATCGCATCAAATGTTCCAAGACCAAACTCATTTAAGCTTCCTTTTGCTCACTCAACAGACTGAGAGGCACCCACTGTGCACAGATCTTTCTGTAATGGAGGTGCTCTCAGATGATGGTGTGGGCAGTCCCATGGCTAACACCCACCAACTGTGCGATATCATCCTCGTACACATCTTTTATCACAAATAGCATCATCAACCCACTGAATGAGTGCATCTGTGATCACATGATGTGTTTGTCCAGACTGATCGTCATCCTGTAGCAACATGTGCCCATCATGAAACCGTTTGTGCCATTCCTTTACCTGTGTCAAGGACATGCAATAGTCACCATAAACTGCATCCATTCATCTATGAATGGTTCTGCCACACACTCCTTCTGTTGTAAAGAAATGCACAGCCCCTTACTGTTCTTCTTTGGATGTTTCCATAACGAAATCACTAACACAGGTGCTTTGGACAGTACCAAATACTACACTGACACTGTCTGTGTGCTGCTGCTCTCTCGTGAGTGACACAAGAGCCTTGTTCTCCTATGTCACAATGTGTGGTGTTGCCAGTAGCTTATTACAAAATTCACTATGCTCACGCTCCACATGTTTGCCAGTAATTTATGTCGGATCATTTTCATTTGAGTGATCCTTGTATGAAAGCAACAAGCAAGAAGATTTAAGAATAAGAATCTTGATGAAAACTGAAATAAAAAGAATTAAATATAAATGAATAAGTTCTGAGGAAAAGATAAGATATTGATGTAATGTCATTATCATGTACCATATATCGCAGCATATAAGTGTATCTTGAAAGTGATGTAAAATCTCTGAAAAAGCTTGAGTCGACTTATATGCTAAGTATTATATGCAAACACTGAATTCTGGGTGAGTGATGTGGAACAGTACATGCAGTCCCCAATTTAAGTGAGGAATATGCTCCCAAATGACATTGCGTGATTAGATATTATGTGAATGAGTATTAATAATATATAATAAAAATGAGAAAGCATTCTGTACTATCAGGCTAAGTTCTAAGGTATCTTCCAATTCGCTCTATGCCTTTTCACTCATATGTGATAGGAACATATTTTGTTATACATGATGCACATCAGTGTTATCATGAATAAGTCAATCAGTCATACTGAGTTTTGAATCAGTTGCACTATATCGGAATGGTATTACCTTTTCTTCGACGAGAAAACAAACTTCATCCTTTTACATGTACGAATGTCAAAATTCTGTTTTTGTTGGTGGATTTTAAGATATTCTAATATGATAATAATAAGTTGACTGGGTATATTCCCAGGTATTTCATTGGATGAAGAGAGATTTGAAGTTGGAGTCAAACCCAGGGCACATAGAAGAAAATTTTCATCCTATAATCTGTGTTAACTCTTCCCACAACAACACAACAAATTTGAAGGATGTCAGATATGAGTGGGTCAGAGACAGATTTGCCTAGCCTACATTTTTTAATTGTGAGATAATTAGGCTTCAAGTTATGGGTTTGTAAAAAAACTTCAATTGTTTTTTCTGTTTTTATTAAATAATGATTCAGATAATAGCCTTCTTTTAACAGAATTAAGAAGGAAAAATACAGTATTAAAATAAAAGAGTTAGAAATGGAAAAAACATAGGCATGTTTGGCACTAACATATTTTCAAACATTCCTTGAATTATTGTCAGGCACAGTTTAGGCATTTTTGGCATACCACATGCACCAAAATCACCTACAGACAAGAGCAAATAGTTTATTAACCCTATTCTTAATGTATCATTAACCTTATTCATCCTCAGATGTTATATCTCCCTCTAATCCAAAGTCCTCAAGTGTTGTCAGTCTTAATTGTCTTAAAAAATCATGACACAAAGGTGGAATATATGAAATTAATTCCATCTTTTTTCTTCTCTTTTGCTATTGGCTGACCATTCGGATATAACAGTTCTAAATCATCGAAAAAATGACATAATGGTCTTCCTCGATTTATTTACTTCACAATGTCTGTGTCTGTCTGATGGTCCTATTTAAAATACAAAACTGTTGGGTTGGCCTTCATGTAGTTTGAGGTCACTATGCAATTGTTGGTTGAACTTTGAGTTAAAAATGTGGCAGAACATAAACAAAGATAATAGATTTTTGGAATTATTATTGCATTCTTCTTTATACATTTTATGCATTAAGGTTAGTTGACAAATATTTTCTCTGACTGTCTCTACGACAAGAATGACTGCTATGATGGGAACTTATTCATGAACTTTATGAGATAGTCTACATCAGTGGTATTCAACCTTTTTTGAGTCACCGCCCACTTTTACCATATGTTGTCCTTTGAAATAAGTTCACCGCCCACCCAGTGGAGTAGTGAAGGTTTCTGGCGCCCGGGACAAAGAATAATTTTGTGCCCCCAGTAGCAAAGCGATTTACGGAGGTATGGTAACCCTAATACTAGTGGGATTGATGTTAGATGATATTACCGAATACGGTCTCAGTGGTAATAACAGTGTTTAAAAATTTATGATTTTATATATTTGATAAAATTAAACTTAAACGCTTCGCTGCTTCTGCGAGAGAATCCGACCACCCTCATGGGCCTTTCGATTTTACCGCAGCATGGATACATTGTCGCTAGTGTAGTATAATATGATACTATAGTTAACGACAATGAACTGTAACATAAAATAGTTGTACAGAATATGTGTGCATATCATTAAGTTTTTTTATAGAATTTTATTTTTCAGTGTAAAAATTAGAATAGCATTTAGTGAGATCTTTAACGCCCACCAAAAATCCAAAAACGCCCACAGGTGGGCGCTATCGCCCACCTTGAAGACCACTGGTCTACATCTTCACTCTTAATTTTGTTATTTGACATTTGTTTTCCTCTGTTGTCATTATTAGGTGTTCCATGTTTAGATTTATTTGCCAAGGTATTTGTTATTGTCCCATCACAAACTTGTGATGTGTCTTTGAAAAACCTCTTACAGACAGTTTTATCCTGTCTGTTTTCATCAGTCAGGCGATACACTCTAGTTTGATTTCATCTAGAACTGCCATCTTGAAGACCATACATTCGCTTTACTTTTTTTACTTCCACCTGGCCCATGATAAATCCATGCTTTGTTGGCCAATCTAATTTATAACCAGTTAGGAAAGTGTACAGCATATCACAAATGAGCGCATTTCATGCAACGGAGTATTTGAAAGAAATGACATACCTGTATGTAAGGGAAATAGCGTTTTAAAGTTCTTTTCGTCATCATCAATAATCCATTTTCTTCCATTTAAAAATATTGCATGCACACGTAAGGGAATTAAGTTGTTTCTCACACCCCGTGTATAATGCACACCCTTGATTTTTGTCAGCTATAAAAATTATATCGTCATGTTAAGTATTAACTAGAGTGCCATAAATAAACATGTTAAAGCATTAAATTATCGCCAGTTAACAATTAAAAATGTATTTCTGAAGATAATAATAACTTTGTTAAATTCCACAATTTTTTATTGTGGAATTTAACAAAGTTATTATTTTCTTTATGAGTATCAATTACCACAAAGTTCAGGCAAATTTCTTGTTTTTTTTTTTAAATTTTAAAATGTTTATGTTCAACAAGCTCCACATTACGTCTTAGGGAGACATCATCAATAACTCAATAACGACAGCAATTGAGTTGAAATGGCAGCAACTTCATACGGTAAGTTGGCCAAACTGATGCTGCGTAAAAAAACCACAGCGCCACTATTGCCAATCATTTTAAATCAGACAAAAATGGATCTATAAAATAGATAGAGTTTTGATTTATAGAGGATGTTGGTTCTCTTCCCTATCTCATTCTAAAACTGTTTAATAGAAGGATTAATGCAAAAATGTAACAAACAAATCTGGAAGCAGGAAATGTGACAGGTAAGATTAAGTTCATACATGTCATTCTACATTCTATGGGTTTTAAATTCTTACATTGTTAGTTGTACATACCAGAATCATTAACTAAATAAAATTATTTCTATTTGCTAATTCTATGTTTCTTTGTTTTCGATGTATGTTGCAAAATTACAGCAATCATCTGATGAGCTAGTGAAATGCGGAATATTTGGAGAGGATGGAATTATAACTTTATAGAAGTAATTAGGTGTTCTATATGTATAATTAATATATGTATAACCTGGATTATCGATAATTATTGTGGTTTTCCCCTTAATTCACCCAAAAAGTGAGAATCTGGTGCAAGGTAGGTTTACTTTATTTTCCGATTTTAAGTGCATAAAAGTGTTACCCATGTAGAACCTGCAACTCTACTTTATGAACTGAAAATTTGGTCTTCAAACTGCATGTTATACATGAGTATATACGGTAAGTGCTTTAACATGCATTTTAAAACTGAAAAATCAGGTCAACTTATATGTCGCGATATGTGGTAATAGAACTAAAACCTAAAGGAAGAAGATGTTGAAGAAGAAAGCAGCAATATTCATGATTACACTTTGAATGATAAACATTGAATAGTATAAAATAAACACAGTTATATATTGGACTGTTTTTCATCAGAGGAACAAATGTGTCATTTGGAAACATGAAGTAAATTTGGAATTTTCAGTCATTTTTATTGTCATCCTGAAATTCTTCATCTTAATAACATTCTTCCGAAATAAAACAACATAGTCCTACCCAACTTAGTGCTTCAAATTACATTTTCCATGGCTTTGTGGAGTTTTTAATGAACTTCAATTCAAAAAATATATCGTGATTTCAATTCCAAGCATTCTTCACATAAGAATGGACACGAATTGTTGGAATATTACTGGAAAAAATTTAACAAAAATGATCTGGCTAGGTATATCATAAAAAGTAATGGTGTAATAATATTCAAAGTCCTTAATTCTTTCAGTTTTTAATTTTGTTCGTAGAACTACCTGAGTTATCCTAATCCTCAATGTGTAGACAAGGTTTATATCAAGGATATACTCTATTTCTTTATCTTTAAGTGCCAACAGCTATTATTTCATAGTGATTCTTCCTCATATTTTATCGATGCCTTGAATTTTTTACATTTATTTCATATATCCATATGTTTGTGGCTGTTTTTATTAGATTAGGCTAATGAAATCCTTGTTTTTCTAAGGCTCAAGTTACTTGGCGATGGCTCACTGCAAATTATGGATCTGAGGCGTGATGACAGTGGTAACTACTCCTGTCATGTGGATAATAAGCATGGTTCTGATCAGATTACACATCGTCTAACTGTTCAAGGTACTACAAATTTTGTGGACTGCAAATGGCTATCCTGTAAAAACAGTTATTATTTCCTCACAGCAAAATTAAAAGTTTGTTATGGAATTTAATTTTTGTCATGATATAGATGTCATTGTTATTTTGTTTTTCTTTCTCGTTTTTATGTCTAGCTTATACATAGTAGTTTTGTTGAAATCAACAGTTTAGTTTGAAACCTTACAGTTTTTACTGATTTTTTAATGCTATTTTTATTTTTGTATCTATTGCCAATAAAATCCTTCTCAATTTCATAAGCACTTAAAATTATAATACAGGTGACACTCGTTATATGCCAATTCGACTTATGCACTTTCATTTTAACGCCATTTATAACAAAGATTATAACATCCACCGTATTTCCCGGCAGAGAAACTTTTTTTCCCCAAAAAATGTCAACTAAAATCAACCTGCATCTTATGCGCCAAGGGTAAACATTTGCATGGTTGTATAGATCAGTGCTTCTCAATCTTTTTTATCCATGGCATGCCTTCATGAACGCTTATTAAACATCACCACACATCAAACCAACCCTATGTAATTTCACTGCTTTATACATGTTTTTAAAGAAGGATAAAATATTATTATATTTTTAAATTAATTAAACATTAAAAATCTATTAATTCCTACTGCAGTGTAAGGATAAGTTCCTTGGATGATGAAATTTATGCAAATTTTCTTTATTTAATTTAGTAACAATTAAAAATCAATGGAATTTGCGGCACACTATTATGCTGTGGCACACCAGTTAAGAAGTTCTGGTATAGGTTTCCCAATATTCTGTAGAGTTCTTCGACTGAGGAAAATAAAGTGTTCCTAAACCAATATACAAGATTGTTTGTTAAACAAACAATACATGTTTTAGGTGCAAAATAAGATTATCACTTTGTGATTGAATTATGTATCAGTATTCGGAAAAGGATTTTGGTGTTTGCTTGCCAGTTATAAATCTTAGTATGCAGCTGAAGATTATCAGCTGTGTGAAGATATTGAAGATTAATATGAAAGTTCTAGTGGCAATAAATATAGCAGCATTGATGACGATTTCCTTGGCTTTTATGATGAATAAACTTGATTATTTTAATGTAGATCAAACCTGTTTTTGTTCTTGTAAATTTGGTAAGATAAAATCCATGCATATTTTTTTCTGAAATTTGTTTTAAAATTGGAGGTGCATCTCATGGGCTGGTAAATACGGTAATTTGAGCCACTGCACTTGTTGATATGCCATCTCTACCACCATTTGCAGTTGGCTCACTCACACCCTATCACTCACAGAGAGAGCATACTGCTGTCTTGGCAGCTTTTGTTGTTGTCATCTTTCCTAGTGCAAACATCTCTTGCTTCACTCTTGTTCATCTCTGTGATTTTAATTGTTTGATGCTGAACCAAACATACATCTCCACAGAAGAAAAGTCAGCACTGGGATTCAAAGCAGCAAAAGATTGTAGCACATTGCTCCTGGGTGGAAATGCATTGGGCGATTTCAAGATCAAGCCTTCAATGGTTTACTGCTCGAAAAATCCTGGAGCACTGAATGGCTAAGCAAAACAGCACTTAAGTCATTTGTCGCTCCAACAGGAAAGCCTGGATTACTTCAGTCATTTTCACTGATCATTTTCCATTCCCTACTGCGAAATGGAAAAATTTCCACTTGAGATTCATCTCACTCTTCTAACCTTACTGACCTCAGTAATAAAATTAAAGTGGTGTTTCTACCACCAAACACCACCTTTCTGATTCAACCTATGAATAAGGTTGTCATTGCAGCATTCAAGACATACTATCTTCACTGAATCTTGGTCAAACCTTTAATGGACATCAACAGAGCAGACAAACCAGACATAAAAGACTTCTGGCAGAGCTATAACATTAAGATGGCCATTGATATCATTGGCAATTCCTAGGTAGAAGTCTCACAGAAATGCATGAATGGAGTGTGGAGGAAGATCTGGTCTGGTCGTCAATGATTTAAGGGGGCTTTGATACTCAGAATTTGGAGAGTGAAAGGCATGCCATCGTCGAGATGCCCCACCTAGCTGGCTTTGCAGAGGTTGATGGAGATGATATCGAGGATCTGTTACACTCTCATAGGGAAGAACTTATGAATGAAGACCTTATAACAATGGATGAGGAGTGTCTAATTCTGATGAGCTGGAGCCTAATAGAACCCTGTTGATAAAGGACTTGGCAGCAATTTTCAAGCACCTGGATGACATAGCATTAATCCTTGATGAAAAAGATCCAGATTGTCAGAGGAACTCCAAATGCACTGATAGAAGAGTGTTATTTTAGGTAGTTGCACATATCATCTAGAATGAGCACCGGCTGAGTTCTGTATAAAAGCACCATGGTGCTCTTAATCAGAAGGAAGCCTATTCACTCAGCAAATTCACTTGTATTCATAATTTTTCTTTGATTTTATAGATTTGAATCTCTTTATGAATTGTATTTAAAACATATTGAAAAAACTAAACAAAAACATCATAGGTATTATTTACCCAAGTTTGGGAACAGAACTCCTTTGATTTATATGGGAAAATAACTTTTGATTTATGCCATTCGATTTCCATCGTAATCCTCAGGAACATATCTATGGTGTAAACCGAGCGTCACCTGTACATTAACCTAGAATTTGCATTATTCAAGGGAAATTTTAGAAAAATGTTATTATTATCATTAATCAATGTATGATAAGTGGTTCATTCTGGCCAGGTTGTAGCAGCATGGTACAATTGCTATGAATATGAATATATGTGCACATATGCATACAACACACACACACACACATTCGACTAATCTATGTGAGTCATATTTAAGGATTTTCAGGGTTCATGATAGGCCTTTACAGCTACTGAAGCAGTCTCAAGGCCAACAAAGTCCTCACTTTATATTACCTACCAAACATTCCTCTCTTCTCCCACACCTCATTGATTTGCATTTATATTGGATGCCTATTACAGTTAATCATAGCATATACACATATTTATACCAATATTTCTATGATTTTAATAGCAGTATTTGAGCCTTTTTCTTAAAGCTCCTTTGCTTCTTGGGAAGGAAGTCGGGAGTTCTTCGGTCAATTTGTTCCATTCCTCTGCAGTTCTGTTAATTGAAGAATTATTTATATGCATTTTATTTGTAGAATCCATAATTAACCTTTTAATTAATTTGCAAACTTCCAACATTAAGCTCACTCTCCGTCCTCTGTTCTATTCTCATTCTTGTAAATAGGAGTAACCGTCACCTCATTCCATTCCTTAGGGATGCAACTATTAGATATAGAAATAGTGAATATCAACTATGGTACTATCACTTAATCTCTTAGTTTCTATGTGCTTGCTGTTATTAATGTTACCTAATCCTTTGGCTATAACTTAATTTGTTAAAGATATTTGATTATATAATTTTGATTCAGTATGCTCTTACAACTGATATTTTTAATTTGTTGATAACTTAGTCATATCTCTGAAATGCTGAATAATACAATTTTCAGATTAATTTCCTTTTCCCAATTCTTTTACAATGATCTCTCCTGCACTATTTCTTATATCACCCACTATTTAAACTCCTTACTTTGGAGCCAAATATTTATCTACTTTTATCTGAACGTTCTTTTTGTCATTCATTTTACAATGTCTAAGGCTACAATATACTTAATTAAGTCTTTATTATATGAGTTCTTTTTGAGATAGTGACAAATTTTTGAACACATGTTTCAGCCTCCTAAACCATCATTTTTCACCAGCACTTGCCATCTTCTCTTTTACTGTCAGTTGAAATCACAGGCTCTTGCATCAGTTCCATGATTCCTTTGGTTGTCATTTCATGAAAAAATGGCTCCTTATTATTGACTGAAACAAATTCTTCTGTAGCCAGATGTGCACTTTTACTTGGAAGATTAGCCATGGTGATTTGTAAAGCATTAATTGGACTGCCATCGAGATAAGTTGGAGGCTAGCTTAAAAAGCAACGTCATTAAATCAGACTATGTTTTCATGCAATACATTGTTTGTGTTTTCTGAAAGTGGTGCTTTACTGAGAATATCTCTATGTAATCATAATATGGAAATTCTATTCACAAAGATTCATGAGCATAATGCAGAGGCAACAATATATAGCTAAATCAGGGTCTGGCTATTCTTTTATTTACATTTCCTCTGTAGCAATCTTGTTGTTTTGGAAGATTACTATTAATTCCATTGTCAGTGTTTTTCTTATTAAAACATTTTTCATATGCTTTTATTCACCTTCCTTTGGACCTCACTAAATGTTATGCATCTGGTCTCAATAAAGCTTACACTGACCCTGCATATATAGTTTACAATGTAAACTTTCTTAGGTGGAAAGGGAAGATCATATACCATAATTTTCCAGTTATAATATGCACCCTATATAATATGGACCCTTGTTTTTATGAGTGAAATGTGAAAATTGTCTTATCACCATGCATAATACGCAACTCATTTTTTGTAAAAAGATCACTGTAATTTTTCACTTGGTTATTAGCAATATCAAGACAGTTCTTGCCTTGCCGCCAAGTGAGATATGTGCAAGAGTGTTTACGAAAACTTTACATCTATATAGTTTTGACTCTCACCTTAAAGATCGATACAGTGTTTAAAAACAGGTCTCAATGTTGCATTGTGTAATAATCTGGTCAGTTGGAATAACAGTTCTCACATTACCGCCAAGCGAGTTATGTGCGAGAGTGTTTACGAAAACTTCATGTCTATATAGTTTTGACTCTCACTTTAAAGATCGATACAGTGTCGCATTTTGTAATAATCTGGTCAGTCGGAATAAAAGTTCTCGCCTTGCTGCCAAGCGAGATAGTTTATGTGAATATCACTTCTAGTTCTGACTTTGTCTTCATACAAGCCGGTCGAGGTATGTAAAATAATATTTGTTGCTCGCAACCTGCATTGATTTTTTTCTTAAAAAGCGTGGCTTTAAAAGGTGTTGCCTCACAAATGCCATGGATGGTTCTGAAGACGACATCATATGGGATGATGATTTTGCGGAAGTGGATAGTGAAGATGACATTCTCGGCTATGCCATTTACGTAGATGATGAGAGAGAACAAAATCGCCAGCGAACTATTTGAGGACAGCAACAATGAATTCAGAGGCTAAGATTCGGACAGTTGAAGTAAATAAATAATTATTCTTATTTTTGTTTTGAAAAACGATATTTAAAGCAATGTTATCGAAATGCATTGAAATGTATGATTTATTGGTAAAATTTGTTTGAAAATATAAATTATTTCCTTACTAAAAAAAAGTTGTATGGCTTGTTACCATATATAATACGCACCCTAACTTTTGTCAATCTTTTGTAAAAAAAAATGTTTATTATAATTGGAAAATTATGATAATGCTTGATGAGAGAGAGAGAATTAATGGTAACCAACAACTCAGAAGTAAATGATCATGGATCTTTCCACTCTATCTTGAAAATGGATATTCATCGTAACCAAAATATATATTGGTGTATTTGAAATTGCTCAGCTGTATCAAGCTACTCTCTCTCAATTTCAACTGACAATAATCACTCTCCCCTCCCTCTTAGCCACAATGAAAGGTTACATTGATCTTATTATTAAAAAATTGTATTTGCATATAATATATAGGAGAGTGTTATAATCCAAAATAACATTATTTGATTTGCTTGACATTATAAATAACACTGGAAATTTTTGATAATCCTAAATAATACTGAGTAACTCAGTCCAAATTATAAAGTTATTGTTTGGTGTTCTAACCCTTTATTCAGTATATTGATTTCTTTTATATTGCTCCAGTTCCGCCATCTTCCCCATTGCTGCATGCAACTAGTACATCAAGCAGTACAATAAATTTACAGTGGAAGCAAGGAGATGATGGTGGGTCTTTAATACAGGGTTTTGTGCTTCACTACAAACGAGACTTTGGAGAATGGGAAGAGAGGAAAATAAGCCGTAAAGAAAGTAGTTATATTTTAAGCAAGTTGTGGTGTGGTACTCCATATCAGGTATGTTAACTCAAACAGTTGTGTTTATAATTCATATACATTTTAATATGACTCAAGAGTAATTTATATAAAGAGAATTACTGTACATTTAACTTTTATAAATTGAGCTTTGTTAAATTGTTATTTCAAGTAATATTATTTCCTTAATGCAGAACAATGTTAATTTTACAGAAATTGCACAAAGAACTATTATTATTTTCCATCTCATACACATTTAAGAAATTTTAGAGACCAACCAAAGCAAATAAATTTTAATGTTATTGTCTGCATATAGTGCAGGATTTTAAATGAAAAATTTTCTACTTTGAATTTTAATAATATGCTAGAGTAGTTTGAATTGTTTTAAAGTTATCATATTAATATTTTTGTACATAGATGTATATAACTGCATACAACAAGATTGGAATGGGCCACCCAAGTGAAGTGATTGTTGCTGCCACTGAGGGAGGAAAGCCAGGACTAATTCCTTCTGAGCGATTTATTTCCGTTAACTCAACCTCTGTCACTCTGCACCTTGAGAATTGGAATGACGGGGGATGCCCAATTTTGTATTTTGAGTTAGAGTACAGAAGAAGAGATGAATCTCACTGGACATTGGGTAATTATTAATTAATTTTTAAAATTATTTTAAGCTGCTTGCCTGAAATTTTTCTGCTTTAATTGTTAACAGTCTAATAAAGGATGTAAAATATTTTTTAATGGTGAATATTTCTGATAAGCACAAAAAAGTCATCAATTCAATGAAAAAAATTGCAATCATGTTT
Source organism: Uropetala carovei (assembly GCA_036926305.1). NCBI lineage: Eukaryota > Metazoa > Arthropoda > Insecta > Odonata > Petaluridae > Uropetala > Uropetala carovei. Next base: position 305,441 of record JAXCHB010000087.1, read on the forward strand.
TCAGAATGTTTATTATAAACACTACTAACAATTCATTATATAATTTTATTTTGTAAAATGATTGAAGCCACAAATAATGAAAAATTATGGAAACATCAAACTGCAGGGCCCGTTCCAGGTGTATGCAACATAAGTGGTCGCTTACAGGCGCCGCTTCAGAGGGACTGCAAAATCAATATTTTGTATTTTGACATTTTCATTTTTTAAAGGTTTATTGCACAGAACTTGAAAACATTGCGAAAAAATTATATTTTATGCCATGATATGTCATTTACATTCAGGGTCGGTTCAAGGTGTAAGTGATGTAACCTACTGCTTACAGGTGTCACCTAAGAAGGGCGGTAAGATGAATGTTTTAAAGTTTTACACTGTCTAAAACATGCTGATACACTGTGCACTTTCCTTAACCTCTTTAGTGGAATATATACACATAAAAGCAATAAGTATACTGCTAAGTTTCATGTGCTTTTAGGGATTAAGCATTGTAATTTCAAATAACCTTTCTGCCCCAAATACAGTGAGCCTTCAATACTATGTAGAGATTTTGATTACTCGGGGTTTGTCTCTTTGTGCAACTATTTAACATTCTACCTTTTGCATGCAGCTTCCCTCTCTGATACCTGATAAATGACTTTGGAAAGAAAAAAGCCCGAAAAAACTTAATCTCATCGTTTTCGAAAAGTGGGTTCATAAATTTGCAACATAAAAATATTTGGTAATATAGTCATTGCATAGTAATTTTGTTATAAGGTCAATGAATGTTTTATTTCTATTTTCTGATAATATTTAGCTGAATATTTTTTTGAAAAATAAAACAGTAAAATAAGTTAATTTTCTCTTCTTAGTATATCATTAATATTATTTCATGCCTTTGATATCCAGAGGGGCGGCAAATTTTTACCTCACTTACACATATTTTTGAGCTGAAACCGGCCCTGTCAAAATATCTACCAAATATTTGTCGTTTTAATATAATATTTAAGACGAGGGGAGTACAGTATATAGAGCAAATTCTATTCATCACAAGAGAGAGGTCCTTCTTTCATTGTTGATTTTGTTACAACTGCAAAGAAATCAACATTTGATTTCAATATATTGATATAATCAATTGTTCAAAAATCTTATATAACCTTGATTATCCATAATGGAACCAGGTTTAAATGCAAGATTAGAGCTCACTGACTGGAGTTTTTCAGTCTTTCTCAAGTTGTGTTGCATGTGTAGAATAATTATTTAGCTACTTGAAAGCTATTAAAGTTAGAATGAATACACATCAAGAACTTTTGAAAGATGTTCAATCTACATATGCTCATTTGAAGACACATTGTGGATTAAGGCATATCTTTTTCAACTTGAAATGACAATGCTAGGCATTTAAGCATTAATTCATTATGATAGATTTTCTATTATATTAACCATACACCTACCTATATTTTTTCAGTAGGATCTAGTATTCCTTTTTATTAGCTAAAGGAAAACATGAATTCTATTTCATCTCAATATTTTCATTTTAATTATGATAAGATTACTCATTACTACTCATTAATGAGTAACTTAATCAATTGAAGTTTTTCCTTTCACAAATTCAAGTCTATCTTCAGAGCTTTGTTTGCTTTTCATTGAACAATTTCAGCTACTCTTATATAATACTTTTTAAATCTTGAATAATGCATAAATCAATAAATATATTCTGTTTGTTTATTTGCAGTTTCAAATAGTATCGAATTTCAAGCCAGCTTTACTATCAAGAATTTACAGTCATCTACTCAATACTACCTTCGAATCAAGGCACATAATAATGCTGGATCTACTACTGCTGAGTACCGACTGATGACACTGAGTAAACTTGGAGGTAAAGAATAGTTATATTAATTAATCTCAGGAAATATAAGCCTACTCTTTGGGTTTGAACAATGCAAAACTATATATGGATCAAAGGCAATTGCAGCAATATTTCATTATGTAGTTTGTTTTCAGTTTAATCACCTTGTTGATGCTTAATAGCCATTACATTTAGCTAGCAGTATCACTGGGTTTTTCAGGTCAAATGTCCTTTGTTTTTTCCCCTTCCCCTATATATAAAATGTCTCTGCCACCTTTTACGTTTTGTTTTTGTAACATACTTCAATGTTGCATCCTTTCACTTGCCATCCATTGTAGTTCATGTGATCTTGGAAGAATCTCTTCCATCTTGTGGACAGCTTGTAATAGTCTTCTCTATTTGTTTTTTGTGGTCTCTTGTCTATTGCAATAGTTTCTCTTATTATCCATGGAAAATAATGTATTCCTTTAGATAGGATATTTGTGTCCTTGAGGTGCATGGGACAGTCGGTTATGCACACTGCTCCCAATTGACTGATAAATTTCATACCTTTTTTGAAAATCTCAAGCATGTTCTTTTATCTATCATGAGATGGAGGATCTGGTTTACCCGATGTAGCTTTTCCCGTAACTACAGGGCACTTCATATACATTCTCCTATATTTCTGCCAGTAACTGATCTATTGCAGTGAGGAATGTTTCCCAAGTCTTCTACACCATGTTGTACCTCAGGGAGAATCCATTTTTCATCACACATGCAGTGCATTTTGTACTGCCAGAGAGTCACATGCCCCTTGGTTGTTTCAGGGTGTACTTTGTTTTTCTTCTTGGTAGCTATTCTGTGAAGTTGCTTCTTGCATAAGTACAGTTATCAGTTGTCCTGTGTCTCCTTCAAAAGTGCACATAAGCCTAGGATTCCATTCTGTTTTTTTCTTACTAGAACATGAAAGGGGAAGTAGTGATCTTTTTGTAACTCCAATGGTGAATTATATGGACTTACCAGCTGAAGTACCCAGCATTGCCTGGGTGTATTCAATGTTCATGTATGGCAAACCGAGGAATTCTATCCTTACTATCTCTTGTGAGTTACCTGCAAATCCTCTGGAATCGCTTTCCTTCTTCTATCGTATCTTTTTGATCTTTAGAATTTATAACTATTCTAACATTAGTTTTTGTGTTTATTTAGAGAGGAACGCATTGTTTGCTTGTAATAGAATTTTATATGTAATGTTTTTATGGACTGCAGGTTACTCTTAATAAGCTATAAAGTATTTTTCCTTAGAATTTCAGTCGTCGTCTCAACTGCTGTGCACAAATCGTAGAGCACCTTTCTTCACTCAAGTGCTGCTATGTTTCTTCATTTCATCCATTTTTCCTACTTTTTAATTCCCTTCAGAATTGCAAGGGTTCAATGTGTGGAAATGAGAGAGAGGGGAATGGAGGAAAGTGCCTATATGTGAACAATGGAGGGGAAGTAAGCAGAATTTGAACTGATTCTCGGTGTCATGGAAAGTTTCAACCGCTGGTGACATGAAAATACTGAGTTGTGTCCATCTATTGGGAAAATTTGGTTTTACATATTTTTAGACATATTGCACACTGGCGACACTACTGGCAGAATGCAAAATTAATGTTTTCAGAAAATCAAGAAATCAATTGTATCTAGCAACATCAGGTCATTTTCCTATTGAACAGCATAACTAACATCCTTGATATTTGGTGATCCCATATGATAACTACAATTCTGCCAGTATTGCAGGATGAAAGAGAGACAACAAACCCCTTGGCCGTATTAACTTGAAAATCACATATTTTGAGTTGAGTGTTGTTGCCGGCATGCGATATATTTGTTTAGCTGTTTTGTGGCCTCCATGTGGTTTATAAAATGTTTATTTTTGGTGTGTTACATCTGTACTTCCTTTTATTAAGCATTACTTACTTTTTATCCTAAAAATATGTGGGGATAATGAACATTGTGTAATAAAAAAATTATTGGTGAAATCATTTTCAAGTTATGAAGATTTTGCAATTAAAAAAGAGATTGTCAAGCCGGAAAGCCTACAATTAGTTTAAGCTATAGAGGTAATTGCAGGATTATGATATTTCCGAAGCATAATCTACAATATATTTTGAAGCGTGTGTTTGTGTGTTTGTTCATGGAACTCCTCCTAAACGATAAAAGCTAGAATAACCAAATTTGGTACGATTCTTCCTTACATCCTAACTAGTGAATGGTCAAGGTTTGGTCAACCAGGATTAATCAGTGCTGCCAATATAGGGGATTAACATTTTTCCATAAGATAACACGTACGAATCCATTTCTTGACTTGAAAGGTATTTTTCCTTCAAGCATAAAAAATGTAAATATGGACCGATTTTTTTTGTTTTTGCTTTATTCGACAAATAAAACTCTATACTATCTTATTCCTGTGAAGTTTACATGTTACACGGTCGAAGTTTTCAGAAATACGCTATTTGTTTCGAAATTTTGTGGATTTTTCGTACTCTTTCCGGGCGTTGCCAAGGCGGCCATCATTGTTACCTCCGATTCAATTAGCTTCAATGAAGCTTACAAATAGACAAAAGTTTAGCATTATTCGCTTCACACTTTTGTTTAAGCAATGAAACGATCGATGTTTATGGATAGCAACGTAAATAGATACTGATTATTATTCAGGAAGTGTTTATTGATGAAAGTAATTGAACCTTCTTTCGTCTATTGAATACTGGATTCTTACATTTTTTGTAAGTAAAATAATTATATTCTACATTGTAATGTTTATTAACGTAAATGGGCTGACATTTGTGGTGTACATTTACCAGTCAGTGTTCAGTCATGGACAACTGTTTCACAGGTTTCTTGCTTACAAGACATAAATGTAAACATTTTATAGGCATAATTACACAAGAAATGAAGCTGGATTTGGTGAAAGTGATATATGTATATGATAGGAAATACAACTACCATTATATTTGAATGCAATACGTTTGGAAATGGATTGTTACAAGCAAATACGATTAATTGTTAAGAAAAGCTAATTGTAATTTTAAAAGTATCTACTATATAGGTATTTTATAGAGTTTGTATGTTGTGCTGTAGTAGCTTCACTAAATCCATTGAAATTCAACGGGAAATTCTGCTAGTATATTTCTGTTAAAATTATTGGAAACAAAGTGAGAAATAAATTTGGTTTCAAACGAAGTGTACCATTATTTGTTATACCTGTAGCATATTTCCGAATGATATACATGAATGACAAGGCGAGCATCGCTAAGTGACCAATTTGTAATGCTTAACTACATAAAGTAAAACTCTGCCACTGCTTGCCTTACTCAATGAGTCACGAACCGCCCCTGGTGTCATGTATTTGTATACGTGTGTCAATGGAAGCTCACTTTTACCTTTAAGGAGGCCAAGGTTTACATCACATGAATAAATGTTTTTCTCCTATCAAAAATATTTCCTTAATTATAATATTTGTTGTCTTTCGAAGTTCTTCATGAGGCAAACTCTTTCTAATAATTTTTTTTGCAAAGGGATTTCTCTAAATAAAACTTTCAATTTTATCTTTTAGGAACTGCTTCACCTAGTTTGAATCGAGTGGGAGGAACTATGGAAGTCCCCTTTTATATGGACCTTAAGTTGATCATTCCATTAGTTATTTCTGCATTGGCAGTGATCATTGCTGTGATTGGAGTGTATTACTGCCTCAAGAAGAGTAAGTTGATAAATGTATAATACAAATAATAGAGATCAATGAATGACGTGAATCAGTCTGTTAAAAGTTGGCCACCTTATTAGCAGGTTAACAATTCCTGTTTTCCCATATCAGTGTACATTTATTTGTATTTCATAGCAGATGTCTATAGTCGCAATGAATCAAAATTACCTTTCAACCATCATACACATTCATATTGTCTTTCTTTCAATGTGTTTCTACAAATATTTTTTCTATGATGTTGCCCAATTCGTTCATCCTGTTTGCTCATCACCACTTGACCTAAATTGGTCATAGAAGGTCAGATACTCTCATTTTATTCTTTCTGGATTTATGTCATATTAACTTCTGAAAAGATTTATGTGTATATACAAGTTAATTATATAGGTCAGTGATGCAAAACTTGATAGCAATATGCAGGCTAAATTTATGGAATGAAAGAATGCATGTATGACTAATAACAGCTGAAGAAAATCAAATGAGCAATTGAATTACCATGTGATAACAAAAATCACCAGCTGCATCGTGTTCAACTTAATCTTGATCTTTTAAAATAAAAGATGCAATTGGATTATGAAACCATGTTACATATCAAATGTGTATTTGATTTTGTAATAATAAGGCATATGTACATATCATTCCTGTAATTTTTATAAGAAATTTTAAAAGAGTAAAGTTTTGCGTACAAATTACCAATGTTCATGTGAACAAAATTAAAAAATCTGCAATCACTGTACTGAAAGAAGTACAAGTTAAAATTACTTTCAAATGCTACACCACTTTTCACTGTTAGTACTGCTGAACCATGGCAAAGAAATGTAAATAATGCTCTTATATATGTTTCTTAAGGTAGAGAAATGAACTGTTTTGTATTTTATATTCCCAATTAATCCTTGTCAGTGTTAGATTTTTCTTTTTGCCAAAGTAGATATCACATCAAAGATATTGATTTTTGTACTGATATTGATAATTTTTGGTATAACTTACAAAAAATATTTCTAAGTGAAAATGTAAATATGTAAATTTCTTTGGACCAAAGACCATGTACAGATGCAAAGAATGTACAGACGCAATACATTAATTGAAATAAATAATGGATGTCATTCCTTATTTTGACTCATTTGGGTAATTTTTGTCATGTGGAATCATAATTATATAAGAGTTCGCAAACAAGATTAATTATTGACTGCTGCCACTTGATAGTAAATCATCTTAAGACAGTATCTGAGACATCCTATTGTTAAGAAGCAACAATGAGGCAGAAGACATGTATACCAATTGGTTCAGAGCAGTGGCGGCTCGTGGTGTAAAAAGTAGGTGAATTGCTTGGTAAGGGTGGCAGGATGCCTACATGCCAGGGGCACCAGATCGCTCTAGTTTAGTAATACCGTTCCGCTAGCTTAACAGGTGTTCGGTTCGTAATATATTCTATTTCATACATTGCTGGTAATTGAATGTCAGCAAAATATACACCAGCCCCTCAACATTCACGAGGGATACATTCCCAATAACCTCGCAAATGTTGAAATTCGCGAATAAGCATTTTGCACTGATTATACTAGCCAAACTTAATATTCAACATTCACACTGCTTTGTGCTCAACACTAAACCTAAAATTAAAGTTCGTAGGCTAAAAATAAACACGAAAAAACTAGAAAATAGTTAAAACAAAATGAAAACGTGAATAAAAAGAAAAATATATGTATATGTACATGTATATGTAAATCAAAGCACAAAAGCTGATGAAAAGTATGTAAGAGCGACACAGTCTGAGCGAAATGCAGGCAAGAATGAAAATGCCCGGGAAGTGGGGAATGGTGGTGACATAGTGTTCGACTCCGTGGTACAGTTTTGTAACTTTGTATGTACATACATAGTGCATACTATGTAACAGAATGATTCCAATTTTCGGAATTATAGCTTATTGTAGGTAGGACATTATGAGTTGCATTTTTAAAAGGTTAACATCTACTGTCCTCAAGTATTTATACGGTTAACACCAACTACTTAGATTCTACTTGCATCAATTAATACCTTATTAATTACAACACAATTCTAAGCGCTTTGATTGCAAGATTAGTAATATTTTGGATAGTCACTTACACAGCTTATGAGATTGTTGACTGTCTAATTTTAATTTTATAACCTGAGAACGGTTGCCTTTTTGAAATAATGAAATTTTATGGCTACCTCGCGAATGACTGAACTCGTGAATGCTGAACTCGCGGATGTTGAGGGGCTGGTGTACTTGAATGGACAAAATAAATTTTCAAATTTTCTAAAAGTTTAACAACCGGCTCACAAATTCTGGAAAAAAATAACAAATGGCTCCCATGAGCTGGACTGAGCCAGCTTCAGCTCATCACTGCCAACATACATGCGTACTTATGTTAATGTCCCCAATGCCTACGAACTAAAATTTTACTAATGCTACAATACGTACAAGTATGTAAATGTTTTTCACAACTCATCCTATTTCTTGTATATTAAGTCGATCCTTCTGTCTTTCAGAGCAGCAAATTTATCAATGATGTCTTCATAGAAAGGCTGGTTTTTGATGAGATTGGATGATAGTTCCTTCTGTACAGAAATTTTGGCTAGTGATGAAAGTCTCTCTTGTGATGTCATGTTTCTTGTGTAAGTTTTCAATCTCTTCAGACAGGAGAAGCTTCTTTCAACAGAAACGCTTGTAGAAGGGATGGTCAGAACTAAGCAGAACAGTTTATAAGTTTCCTCAAAAATTTCTTATCTTCTTGCAGTACCTTAAAAATTTTTTCTGTTCTTAAGTTTCTGTAGGATTCATCAGCATACAAGGGAAAAAGTTCGTTCTTCAGATGTTGAATTTTGGTGAATATCTGTGGGTAGGATTGCTGTAAATTATGAAGAGCTGTAGAAGGAAAATCTTTAGCATAATCTTCAAATTTTCTTGCATCAGCAAGGCTAAGAAATTGCAGTCTGTTACAGTCTTGAAATCTCATTTGCATTTCCATCAGAATGTTGTCCAAAATTTTGTAATATAAAATTCTGCAATTAAGGAAAACCTCATCCTCTGATGAAGCAGCATGAACCCTTCGCAGAGTTATGCTCATCAATCTTTTACTTTTCTCAAACAATGTAGAAAAATGCTGTTTGTTTCTTTTATTATTTATCAAGTCGCAAGCTATCTTTACCTTAGTGGCACAATAATTAATGTCTTAAGATTTTTTCTGCAGAATGTTGAAAAGAACATCAGTCAAAGCAAAAATATCATTGAACACAACGGCCAAAAACGTGAATTCAAAATTGTTCATATCATTTAGAAATCCTTAACACAGACGAATAGATTTCTCTTCTGATGCTTCATCGTTCATAATTAATTCAAACACATGTTTTAGTTTGTCCCAATCTTCAATAAAGACCAAAAGAAGTCTGGAATTGGATGGCCAGTGAGTTTCAGCCACAGTTGGAATTCGTCTAGCGGCCACGGATTCAATTGTATGTGTTCGTTTTGCCGAATGATGGAAAAGCGAAGGAATTCCACCATGGAGTTAGTATAATACACTAAAGGCCACAGTGATGCTAGTTTCTATGTGGTTAGCAGCCGACGAGCATTGCAAATTGAAGATTCAATTGTTTCCAAATAGCAAGGCAAGAAGGACGGAAGTACTATGCGACCAATATGAGTGAATACCAAATGTATGCTAGAAATAACATCTCATCCACCAAAAACTGTATTAAATCAACCCAGAGATCGAAGTATGGACATTTAAGATGGTAATCGAGCAGGAGTCGAGATTTTACCGGCAAATAAACAGCATTAGTCTCGAAATCTTTACGCCTACAAGTGTAACACCTGTCATTCAAAGAATTTAAAAGCGGTTTTCCCGTGAATTAAAATCCCTCCTGAGATATAGAATGTTTACTATATTAAATATTTTGATTGTTTATTTTTTGTGAAACAAGTTCTTAGTGCAGTATTAGCAGTATGATATCATCTAATTGATTTCTCGAATCAAATAATTTTCAGGAAAATTTTTTGTGATGAATTCACTGAAAATTCTGCAGCAGATTTTCATGGTAGGGAGTCTTATTCAAACAGTAATAAATGATAAAGCTAAAATAAGTGGAAGGTCTGTACCTGGACATCAAACTAGGTGATCATTTACCATTAAGGAATGAAATATAGAATAAAAAGAAAATCACAATGTAAACCATAACGTAGATTATAGGTCAGCTAAGGACCAATAGACATTTTATCATCAGAAGTGCATAAGCTAATGCTTATAGCTTGGTAAAAACTGAAATTTTTGTCTGAATACTGTGGCTACAGCATGATGAATATCAATGTGTTTAGATAACATATTATAGGATCATAATACTTTAATAATTGTAATACATTACATAATTACAGGATGAACTCTTTGTATACAGAAACAAGCAGTCAAAATGACTGACATCATAATAAAAAATAAAAATATTTTATCTCTCACACACTGGCATATATCATAACCTAAGAACAGTACTTATGAAAAACATATTGCATTAATTACTTAATATTTTCTCATATATAAAATCAGGCCTTTCATGAATAGTAAGTTGAAATACAATTATAAAGTCTTTCCTTACAAAAATACCAAACATGTTACTACAGTAATTGTACTGATTACATATTCTATACAATGGTGAATGTGCACAATAATTTGTTCTAATCTAATCTAGGCTGAATAATCTATTTGGTCTGAAAAAATAATTAGGAACAATAAGCACATCTTAAACACCTTTTTTGCAGTCCTTCCACTAAAGATACATATTTTTCCATATCCATACTACTGATGCATATTCCAGTTTTGATCCTACATAAACATAAAACAACAACTTATTAATAACTCTGAATTTAATGTAGAAGAAAGTCAAGATATACCAAATACACATTTTCACAGTGATGTAGTTCCATTAATATTATTATTCTAAGGATTTTGCGACTAGTTTCAAGGTTTAGTTGAATTAAGAGTAGGTGTAGTTTTTTAAGTATGTAAACTATTACCAAGTACGTTTACAAAGATACTGATTACAGGATACTTTCATTTACATGAATTAAAGCATCACTAGTGTGTCTTGCCTGATACTTAATCCAAGGAACACTATTTAAAAAATAGCATGATTGTATAATGTACAACTAAACACAGGTAATATTTTCGTAATATTAAGTTACATACCGATGAAATGAAACATCACTTCCTTTCTTGAATCTAATCATTCAACCATATGCAACACACGACATAGGCATTTTGAACAGATCTTTCAAATACACAAGGTTGTTGAAACAGAATACACCTTCTACCAGCTCTGCTAGGTGCGTTCTCACGTGTTCTTGTATTGCTAAGTCATGGCAGCGGAGCGTTCAATTTTGCACGCAACTTCAGCACTACTGTGGCCTCTAGTGTATTATACTAACTATGAATTCCACTTACTGTTGCAAAAAATATACGACACTTAGATATTTTCTTAAAACTTTGCTGTAATACCAAGTTTAGGCAATGGGCCATACAATGTACAAAAACAGCTTGAGGCGCCTTGTCTTTAATTCCCTTTTGAAGACCATTTAAATGTCCGGACATTACACTTGCACCATCATAGCACTGCGCAACTAATATATTTTCATAGCAAAATTCTTTTAAAATGCCATGTAGCAGACCAAACAAATTTTCAGAAGATCTACCAGCACTAACTTCGTAAAATCCTAAAAACCATTCAACCAGTGTACCATCTGAATTCACGTACCTAATAATGACAGAGCATTATGACTTCTGAAATATATCTGTGGTATCATCAACTTGAATAAAAAAATGCTGTATTGTTAATTTCCATTTTCACATGGTCTTGTATGTACTCCAAAATGCATTCAATTAGTTCATTTTGTATTGTTTTTGAATTACCACTGAAAACAGTTTTAATTTTGCTGTAATGGTTTTGAATTTCTAAAGAACTTCCGGATATTAACAAAGCCAACAGTTCCTTAAAATTTCCACGATTTAAGGAAGAAGTGGTTTCGTCGTGTCCCCTAAACGCAAGTTCTTGCTTACTCAAATATAACACTACATCAATCACTAGTTGCAGGAATTGTCGATTTAAATGGACATTTTCATTAAATTAGTGAGTCAACAGTCGCACATTTTCCTTGAGAGCATTAGCAATAGCATTTCTGCCTTTTTCAAAAGTTTTAAAATGTAATTTGCTCTTCAAATGTTCTGTAGATTCTTCGTGTTTGTGTAGAGAACCAGTTATATTTTGAAAATCTCCAAATCCCTGTTTATTCCAAACCTTACTTTTAGTACTAAATAGAAGGCAAGGCCAACAAAATAATTTCTGTAAATTTCGACTACTGCATAACCATATAAAGTCTGTAAACCAAGATTTTTAAAAAGTAAAGTAAGATTTTCCACTTTTCTTAATTTCCTTTTTGAGGCAAATATCAAGTAAACATCTAGGTCATCCACAATTTAAAATGCCATTTTATCTTCATCCTTCCATTTAAAAAACGGTGTTTCTAACGAATTACAAATAATGTCATTAACAGGATACATAGCGTTATTAAATGTACTCACATGACAGTTTTAAATGATAAAATCATTTGTGGAATTCCGCAATGAATTTAGAATCCGCTCGCAAGTGAAAAACACACACTATAGGTTTCTCAGTGCTTCTCATGGTGCAAAAATAGCATAGCGGAGGCAGGCCACATGATATCACGTTTTCATGGCAACCGCACGTACGTGACGGAAAACTTTCAACCAAGATCAAGTTCTTCACTTCGGTCGCACGATCCAAACGACGGCTGAGGCTCGCAGTCAATCCAGCCACAGGAATTGTCTGAACGTGCATTCGTAAAATCAAAATGCAATGTTCCATCTTCGCGATATATTAAAATAAATAATTAATATAAAGTAAACAATTATTCAAAATAAACATACACATTTTTCGATTAAAATAGGTGAAGTGGCACTTCACTTCCTTCACCTGAATAGCTGCCACTGGTTCAGAGTGGTGACAATATCAGGAGTTGGTGTCAAGTATTAAGAAATAAATTGAATGCATTTTATTTAAGCTCTTTTCAACAGATAATTTTTACAATTAAACTTAAAGATGAATTACATGTGAGTAATGTTCTAATTAAAATGAAAAAGAGATTAGCATGTTCCAGAAAAGCTCATGAGTGCTTTCCAAGCATTTGGCAAGATCAATCATAGACACTCGATAAGGCAAATATTTTGAAAAATTATGATAAATCATATAAAATTTTAGGTATTATGTAAGAAGCAGATTAGTTGTATTCAACATGAATAAGTATCAGATATAACATTTGAATTAAAATTAGGCAACTGCTTATTAATAATAACAATTGTAACCAGGTTGATTTTTAACAGGAAAATCTAAATCTGTTACAAAGGCAAGAGTTTGATTTTTTATAAAAATTATAAAATTTGGTGTTTAAACATAAATAGAAGGGCAAAATCTTGTTGTTCTCCTTGAAAATATATGTGTTACTTGTTAATCTCTATTTTATTAGTATTCATGTTTTAACAGGTATTTCATCATCAATATGAAAAAGTTTATAACTGAATTATTAACAATGTATTTTACCTTAGAAATATAACGTACAGGAAGGAACAATGACATCTTAACTAAGTAAAACAAAAGAAGTAAATGGAGTTATTAGAGCAAACTGTACAAAACACACTGCTGAAGCTGAACCTAAGACAAGCTTTTAGTGTTAAATAATGCCCAAGATCTTAATCTTCATTTAAAGGTGCAATTAGATCAGTTGAATTGAAAAATTATTTAATTTTCCTTTGTATCTTGAGAGAAAAAAGGATGTTTCAGTCTGGTATCTGCAGCATATACGATGAGCATTTCAGTTGCATCAAGCTGGACATTTCAAAAATTTTCAACACCCAAAATGTAAAGGGGTAATCTCTGGTTTGTGTGCAACTCTGTAATATAAATTAATAATGAATATGTGGACCTTAGTACTATCTAGACTCAGTATATTACTTTGGGATCAAAACTTAAAAATTGGCATTACTGCAGATTTAAACCTCAGCTTTAATGATTGTAAGCCAGTACTCAGATCTTTCATGACAGATCCACAGCTTGTAATTTATTTTATCTATTATAAATCAACACTAGATAAGAATGCCATTTATGTATTGTTGATAACCTGGAATTTCATAATCAACTCATTCACAAAAGATACATTAAAATTTCGGCTACCCACTGAAGGTCACACTGTCATGAATGTGTAAATATAAAGATGAAAAGTGATTTATATCAGAAAGTATTTTTACCCATCTTGTAATCTTTTGTCAACCAAAAGTAATAAAATATTATATTGAATTTTATAAGTGGATTTTAATAGGGAAATGCTTCTGTTATTAATTGCTTGCAAAATTAAAGATGTTATATATTTATTTGTTATTTCATCTCAATGATTTCAGTTTTTCTGCAAAAGTCTGAAGTCTAGAAAATGACATATTTATGCAAGGGCATATTTTGAAACCACTGACAGAATTATAAATTTAAAAGTCCAGTTTGAAGTTGTTGGTGATTCATGGTAATAGACTTTTTGTTTATTTCAACACTAAATAATGGAATAAGAACATTGCAATTTACATCAAGATCTATGTTTAATCAAGCTACTATTTTTAGGTTGGTTAAAAGTTTTTCTTGAAAATCTTTGAGAATTTTTGTTATACATACTTCACAAACAACTTAAATTGTGATACTTATGCTAGCATATAAAGCTTTGTTTGAAAAATTTATTTCTTAAATTTGACCATTTTATGACATTTACCGTATCAGTGGTTTTCTATGCAATTTTATATTTTAATATCTCAGAAATGAAATACTGCACTGTAAAAAAAAATAAAATATTAAAGGAATCAGCATCTGTTATACATTTATATGAATCCATTAAAAGCTGAACAGCATTTGGCATAAAGAACTATATAAATGAAGGTAGTGGTACATGGAACATTAAATTGTAGGTATTCATATTTACTAACTGATTCCAATACATTTGCATTCTATTACTTTTTTATATTTGCCTTTTTGCTCATGGAGTTATTGTATAATATGTTTCATTCCCTATATATTTTAATTATTATTTTACAATTAGCTGCATGTTGGCAGTTCTTTAGTTATTTGTGGATCTTTGTAACTTCCATAGTTTTGCCTGATTCCTTTTTCTTTTGTTGTTTATTACTTCTATTATTTGGCTTTCTTCTTTCATATTTGTATATTATCCCTAGAGAAAATTTTACTTAAAAGTATATTAAATATTTTATTCAGTCATTTTAGGCTTCTATAATTTATTCATTCTATGGATCATCATTGTAGCATTTAATCTTCAAGAATTTCTCAAATTAAAAATATATTTGACTTCTATTACTTTATGGAATGTTAAGATTCTTTAAGTAATTTAAGATATTTTCTATTTATTTAATTTTAATGTTGTAAAGTTGCTTTCATTTTCTATATATACCATAAAGACCTGAGTAAAAGATGTACTTTTTTCCATAATTTTTGGTGCTCAAAAATGGGGTGCATCCTATACCTGGACATATAATACAGTAGTCCCTCGCCATTCGCAAGGGTTAGGTTCCTGAAAACCCTTGCGAATGGCAAGTAATTGTGTATATGGGAAAAATAGGGTTTGGTTCTTAGAGTCCCTATTCCAGCATGTAACTTCCATTTTTGCCCTTCAAAATATAATAATAATACAATACATCCTGTGGCGTTCTGAACAAATGCCACATTTGATTAAAGAGCAAGGAACCGATCTATACACGCTTCGATGACGTTGGCGATATCCCATTAGCTGACTGTTAAACAATTTGAGACATAATGATTGTGCAGTTGCTTGGCTTTCTTGCGAATGACAAGTGAACTCAGTGAGACTTTCTTGCGAGTTTAAGTCTCGATTCACAGATTTAAAGCCTTCTCTGTCTTCTCTACATACAGATTTCTAGGTACAAAAGACACTTTTGTACTCGTTGAAGTACCACTAGCAACACTAGCTCTAATCGCTTCTTCACTTTCCTTATCGATCTTATTGTGGGCTCATTCACACCAAGTAATTTACCAACTGATGAAGCAGATTCATTATGCGCAAACGTATCTAAAACTTCAATTTTCTTCTCCAAATTCATCACTTTTTTCACCCTTTTTACCGACCTTTCTTTCATTTCAATCATTACCCTTTTTGGGGCCATGATTAGGCAATATTACAAAAAAACTATGAAAATACCAAAATGCTTTAATGAAAAAAGAGAGGGATTCCACATGTGCACTATAGTTGTTACCACGAGATTGTTATAGAAAAAGTGCTAGTGGCGCTGTGTGGCATTTGGAAAAATTAGCTGAGAAGTCTCTAAAAATGATGAAGAGTTAGTGATACTTAACCAACCATTCGTGGATACGCAAATTTCGGCCTTACGAAAGAAAAAACAGGTACTCAAAAAGAAAATCGCGGATATGCAAATTTCGCGAATGACAAACTCGCGAATGGCGAGGGATTGCTGTATTTTCGTTTTTCCCAAGCAGTCTTTAGCCAGAAGCAAAAACCAAATACAGTAAAACCTTTACGAACTCCCTTAGAACGAAGAACTCAATATAACGAAAATTATCGCCGCTCCCGAAAAATTCGCTAATAAAGCTATATAGATAACCTCTACATTACAAACCTCCGATAAATACGAAACCTCACAATTACTAAATAAAAATCGCTCCAGTTCCACTAAAAACAAACCTTCATATAGCAAAATTAAAAAAAACATATTGTATGCGCTGTTGTAAAGCAGAAATCAATGCCATCTATGCGGGTGTTAACGCTGTTATTACAACCTCACCTGAATTATTCAGAGCGTAGTATTAGTTGTAATTTCGAGTGATAAGGTAGACAGGCAAACCTCGTCTTTCGCGGCTTTATCTTTCGCGTAATTCGATCTTTCGCAGTTCCGCATTTGCGACCAGTTTTCTTTTATGCGGTCCCATGTTTCACAATTTCACGGAGAAAAATCACAGAAAAAGCTACGCGAAATTTTTTATGTGGATTGAATCGCCTTTTCCTCACATTTTATCTAGTAGTCAAACCCGAAAAAATATTGTTGCGTTATTCTAATATGTAAAAATATTTACGTAAGTGCATTAATGTAATATATATGCGTACCTAATTTTAAAAAATAGATACACTTGTCTTATATATACACTTTTAAATATTTATGGGATGCAATCCTCTCACACTTTTGCGCCTCTTCACATGTGAAAAGTTGCAAAATATAAGCTGGTATCACCGTGCAGGAGCATTCTTTATTTTTGACGACAGGGAAGTCCTGAGGGGAAAACTCAACCCTTAACTCTTGATCCTTCCTATTCAGGATCATTGGGGTATTTGCTCAGGTTTCACGTAGTTCAAAAGCTTAAGCTTTGAGTTTTAAGCATCATTTATTATTGATGGAGTTTCGCGGAGTTTTTCAGGAATGTAACACCCCGAGAAAGACGAGGTCTGCTGTATTTGGAAATTAACTCCTGCGCGTTAGGCAACCTCCGTTCATTTTTTTCAATTCTACTATGGAACCAGGGGCTCTGTACCTTACGGCCGTCCGTGTGCAAGTCTCTAATTTGTTGCCCTTTGTAGGCGTTCTTTGCAAAAATTTTTTGAAAACGCCTTATGGTATGATAAATTTCCATAGCTAATAAATATGTAAGAATATACGGCATATTATAATACGGTCCGCATTACTATTAAAAATACTGTACATGTCTGATGATAAATTGGCCACTCCCGTTGTTTGGCGGCCCCTGTGCGTTGCACATATCGAATATACGGAACTTAAATAACATTTTATTTTCTTATACTTTTTTCATGTTACTTCTCTTTCGCGATTTTGTCTTTCGTGGTGTTTTCAGGAACGTAACCCCCGCAAAATACTAGGTCTGCCTGTATGTATAATTAAGTATGAAAATTTATTAAAAACATGTAATAAAATATAAATTCTTTTTTATAAATAAATTTTCTATATATAATTTCTCATGGTAAACATTGAAGACCAACTGAATGCGTAAGTTGTATTTAAATAAAGAACTTAAAAATATTTTTTCATTAATATTTTTTGTGCTATATTTTCATTTACTTTTATTTTGCTATTTATTGATATACTAGCGTCTCTAATGTACATGGTGTTGAAAATAGCAAAATTTGCCATTTAAATATTTTGAATACTGGAAAAGTAAATTTAGTTTAAAGTAATCCAAATTTTGTACAATAATAATGATATAGCTCAGTAGCCCATCAGAGGTTCTCAACGTGGTGCCTGCTGAGTCATTTCTAGGTGCCCGCTTTCCTCTGCACACATCAAGATGTTCATAATCCCTTATCCAATGATGCAAATCTTAAAAATTACGTTACTAATATTTTCGTTTTCAGTTGTGCCGAAAACGTTCATGCCATAACAAATGATAGCAATAACTCATTTGCTTCATGAAAATAATCGTAAATACCAGAACAGTGCTCAGACATCCTGTCGCCTATGACGAGATATGACTTGTTTCTTTCCACCCAACTTCCTCAACTCGAACTTCTCTCCCTCCTCTGGTAGAAAAAAATCGGTATAACATACATTGTACAAACTTTCTCATATACTAATGCGTCGTTTAGTTATCTTAGAAAATGAATATCGTATGAGCCGGTTTTTAGAAAATCCAATTTTTTTCAAGTTGCCCAAGAATAAACTAACCTTATATTCATTTTTTGAGAAATATGAACTATAAAGTATTATTGAAGATGTATACTCAAGTAACTGTACGAAATTTGATCAAAATCGTTATAGGCTCTTTTGAGAAAATCAGATTGTTGTTAAAAATGCGTAGAATAAACTTCCCTTAATTATTGTGCAATGTCAACCATTTCTTCTTAGCCTCTGCTCAGTATGATAAAATGCCTAAGTACGAGATTTCATTCATTTTCGCTCAATCGTTTAGGCTCTAGAGCTAGTAGCAGACAGGTAGACAGATGGCATTGCGAAGACCACTTTTTCGGACTCAGTGACATCTAAAACGTACATATATTTCCTTAAAAATCTCGAGATCGAATTTTTTTGCGATAACAATACTTTCTCAATATATGAGAAAGTAAAAAGTATTAAAATCAGTTTTTCTTTTCGCAGAATTCAATTGTTTCAACCGTTAACCAAAAACATTAATTGTTAAATATATTAAATTATATAACTCATTGTCTGTCTAATTTCTCGTGATTTCTAACAATGTTTACCTTCTCATATATGAAGTATATTGAGAGAGTATTGTAATCGCGAAGAAATTCGAGCTCTAGATTTTGACGTAAATATACGTTTTAGGTGTAGCTGAGTCTGAAAAAGTGGTTTTCGCAATGCTGTCTGTCTGTTACTGGCTCTAGAGCCTAAACGGTAGAGCAAAAATGAATGAAATCTCGTACTTGGGCATCTTATCATACTGAGCAGAGGCTATGAAGAAATGGTTGATATTACTCAATAATTAAGGGAAGTTTATTCTACGCATTTTTAACAACTTGATTTTCTCAAAAACGGCTCTTAACGATTTTGATCAAATTTCGTATAGTTACTTGAGTTTACGACATCAATAATGCCAAATAGCTCATATTTCTCAAAAAATTAATATAAGGCTCAGTTATTCTAGGCAACTTTAACATTAATTTGATTTTCTCAAAAACGGCTGATACGATTTTCATTTTCTAAAGAAACCTAAATGACGCATTAGTATATGAAAATGTTTGTACACTGTATGTTGTAACAATTTTTTACTTTGAAATATTAATTGGAGGTGTATGCTGGATCAAACAAGTTTTAGATAAAAATAAAAATCATGTCTTACTCATCATGCAGACCTTTTGAGAAACATTGCACTACGAGACAAATGGTATAAATTTTAATTTATTTACCGCATCTGCCCGAATAGAAGCTGATCCCGGATTTAAGCCGACCCCCCAAAAATTTCCACAATTTTTTGGCAAAAACGTAAATTTCGTAGATTTTATGCTGAAGTGTGCCAGACATTCATGCACATCTTAGAATATATTATTCGAGATCGAAGAAATGTGTGGAAAATTGTTTAGTTGTTGACATTTTGAAATATTACTCCATTTAATAATTTTGCATAATTGAATAGTGTTCCACATTCAGTGACAATAATTTCATTCATCTTCATTTTCACAAAAGGTCAAATATAGTAACAGCAGTCTCGCCAAGAAATTTTTCATCCAAGTCTATATCCAATGAAATTAGCATTTACGTTGGCTTAAGAAATTGAATTTTTATAATTATACACGTTCCATGTAAAGTTTTACCAAAATTCAAACAGTTGAGCATTCAAAGCTGTCAACGCATTTTGCATAATCGTGAATTTATGCAAGCGATCTCGTCAAGATATTTTTTTTTCCAAGTCTATTTCCAATGAAATTAGCATATATATTGCCTTGAGAAACTGCATTTTTATAATTATACACGTTCCATGTAAAGTTTTACCGAAATTCAAGCAGTAGAGCATTCAAAGCCGTCAATGCATTTTGCATAATCGTTAATTTATGCAAGCTATCTCGCCAAGATATTTTTTCATCCAAGTCTATTTCCAATGAAATTAGCATTTACATTGCCTTAAGAAATTGCATTTTTATAAATATACACGTTCCATGTAAAGTTTTACTGAAATTCAAACAGTTGAGTGTTCAAAGCCATCAACACATTTTGCGTAACTGTCAATTTACGCAAGCGATCACGCCAAATATTTTTATATATATTCATCATAGGTCAAATATTTACTTTACGAAAAATATAGTACTATCATTTGAATGCGAAGGCAATGAAAGACTTCAAGATTTAACCATAACCCAAATTTTCCTCGTACTCGCATTTAAGCCGAGGGGTGATTTTTTCATGATAGATTTTGACTAAAAACATCTGCTTGTATTTGGGTATATCTCGTACTACAAAGACATTCGGTAATTCACTCATCAGTTTCACCGTTAAATGATAAAATATTTGTGACACAGATCATTTGTTAGAATACATATACCGTATTTAATCGATTGTAAGCCGACACCGATTGTAAGCCAATCCCCACTTTTCACAAGGCCATGCAAGAAAAAAAATTTGATTTTAACCCTCGTGACCGGACTGCCCGAGAATGCCCGATCGCGGGAACGATTGGAAAATACGCTTTCAAATTTACCTCAAAAAACGTTGACTGGATGGCTTCTCTCTCGGAAATGACGTAGTATACCATATAAACGTGAGATTTAGATTGTATTTGGGAGATTTTTCGTAACTTTGTATACCAAGAATTTTTTTTTAAATATTCGATCGAAATTCGCTATTTTTTTGGACCCTGAACAATCTAATATATTGCAGTAATTCTCCTACTTCGGAGATTTTTCAAAATATATATTTTTTGAGATTAATGTGTAATTGTTTTATTTAATGTTTCCCATTTGGTGGCCATCTTGAAATTTTCTGGACTTTTAATGCCAGCAGGTGCCCCACACCCCAGGACGTGAGAGGTTTAAAGTATTAACTAAAATTACGGTGACATAAAATACATTTTATTCACTTATTCATAACAACTTCTACGAAAAAAGTAATTTGACCTCGTTATCTCCCAGGATCTTAATATATTAATACCCCGGGAATAAATTATGTAAATAATACGTGGTGCGTCAAAGTCTTAAAGAACGCAGCGATAGCGCTCGTATGCGTAAGGAGCTAACATAATGTTTCATTTTACTCGTGAATCGAAGCATTTGCCCTCCCCTTCCCTCCCTCCTCCACCTATCATGTTTCAGTGTTAGCTCCTTACGCATATGAGCACTATCGCTGCGACCTTTTACGACTTTGACACGCCACGTATTATTTACATAATTTATTTCTTCGTAGGTGTTCAGTCAGTTTGATTCTTTTTTTTGCATATATTTAAAGTAGATAGTTTACTTCCACTTTAATACATTTATATCTCGCGTTATAATGTAACTACGGACATAAATTCATTGACTAATTTTTTTTGCCCCCAATTCTAAGCTGAGTGGCGATTTCTGGGATGGTAAAAAGGTAAAAAAAGGTCAGCTTACAATCGATTAAATACGGTACATCCTATATGTGGGTAAGTAAAATATTCCTAGAATTTGAGCCCAAAAACCTTCCTGTGCCCTGTACATGGGTTCGTCCTATATGTGAGTCTTTACGGTATATGGGAGGATATTAGATGTAGGAAACCCAGTGAACACTTAATGCTTGTACAGTCACTGAGGGTGTCTGAGAGACTTACATGAAGAAACATATGGTTGTACCTATCATTCATAACTCCCACTCTACACCCCTACCATCCCTGATTCTTCCCTCATCTTACCCTAACTACAGTATTCCATGTCAGCACAAGGCCCTTAAAATGATTCTGCAAGCCACCCATCCCATCCTCATCTCCTCCCCTCACCAGGTTCCATTCCCCAAGCCCCTGGTACTTTTCTTACTCCAACCTACCCAATATCTTATAGAAAAATCGGTACAACATACATTGTACATACTTTATCATATACGTACTAATGCGTCGTTTAGTTATCTTTATAAAATGAAAATCATATGAGCCTGTTTTTAGAAAATCCCATTTTTGTTCAAGTTGCCCAAGAATAAACTAGCCTTATTAATTTTTTGAGAAATATGAACTATACAGTATTATTGAAGATGTAAACTCAAGTAACTTTACGAAATTTGATCAAAATCGTTAGAGCCTCTTTTGAGAAAATCAGATTGTTGCTAAAAATGTGTAGAATAAACTACTCTTAATTATTGAGTAATGTCAACCATTTCTATATATGCTGTGCTCAGTATGATAAAATGCCTAAGTACAAGATTTCATTCATTTTGGCTATACCGTCTAAGTTCCAGAGCCAGTAACAGACAGACAGACGGCATTGCGAAAACCACTTTTTCGGATTCAGCGACACACAAAATGTATATTTCCGTAAAAATCTCGAGGTTGACTTTTCGTGATAACAATACTTTCTCGATACTTCGTATGGGAAAGTAAAAAGGACTTATATCCAACTCTCGGCCTCCATCAGGGTCTCACTCTTATTGCAAACCCCATTGCCTAACATATAACCTTCCAAATCAATTTCATCACCTTCAGTGTAATCTCCTTCTTTACCTGTACCTTATGTACTGCCTTCTATGTAGGCCTTACAAGCAATCCCCTTAACATCCTCGTGAACCATCATCATGACAGCACAAGCCTTGAATACACGCATCCTGTAGCTGTTTATGCAAATTACTACAATATATGTTTTAATGACTGCTTGAAGGTAAGGGCTATTCATGTCCTCCTGAAAATTGCCTCTGCCCCCAACTCCAACAATAGGAACTTTTCCATATCCACCTCCTTAACTCTATCTCTCCTCTTGGTCTTAACCTCAACTAACCTTTCATATTCCATCGTTAACCCTTCTCCAACCTCCTCCAATCCCCAACCTCCTAATACTTCCCAGTTACATACGTATCTCCACTTCAGTGTGTTAGTTGTTTTTTCTTGCCAGTAAACCTTTCACCATATGATTCTTAACATGTATCTCTCAATCATCTCCTGTGGCTCTCCAAATGGTAAGTGTCCGCTGGACTTCCTACAACACCTAGGTGCCACCCATATCTTATTTTATCTTCCTTAGACATGTATGTGCATGTATGTGTGTATGTACACACACACACACATATGTATACTTATATATATATATATGTGTGTGTGTGTGGGTATACACACACACAGACTTACACACACACACATATATATATATCCTTCTGTGAAACATACTAATCACTGCAACACTTCAGTTTTCTACTTCCTTCATAGGTTTAAAAATTTCCCTCTGTTTTTGTGGATTCATTTATCCATACTTCAATTTTCTACCATTTTTATTTATAGTTTTTTGCTCTCTTCTATTTCAACTCATTTTTAAACCATAACTACATTTCTTCAAAAATAATTATCAAGTTTACCTTATAGCTGAAACCAATTGATGCATTAGAATCCTCTGTCACTGAATTATCAGTATCAATGGATATTTTGTAACGAAAATGCACATCAGGTTCTCTCAATCTTTTAATGGCTATTGGAGATATCTAATATATATATATCAATTGAAACATGTGCAAAGAAATTTCTTCCTCATTGTTATTGCTCAAATTTTTTCTATTCTCTTAAACAGAACTTATAATTGTCCATTCCTATTTCTTTCCATTAATGTTGCTATTGAAATTTTCCATGAGTTTTATAAATTTCTTATTTACCCATCTTCTTTCTTTTTTTCTTCATAATTATGCTGCCATCATGCCTTGCCATGTTTACTTTCATGATCGTAAGAATATTTTCCTTTCAGCTTCAATCATCAAAATTAACATGATTACGCTGTCTTAAATGACATAAATTTTTTTTAGTGTATGAAAGAGGTGCTGCTTGGGATTTTTGTTCATTGTAGGTTTGACTCATTAAATTTTCATGGATAATTATCTTCAGTAACTAGAAGCTTAATTATATACTTATTATCAAAATTTTGGATTAATAGAGCCAACACCTGGGGAAACAGCCAGTCTACAGGATTCGCAAACAGCTGCAGCATTAGACAACAAGCAAAATATGGAGCAAAGGGAGCAGTACTATGCCACTGTTAGAAAACCTCTGAGATCGCCTGTGAGGGATGTGACAACACTTGAACGCATTCCAGGTGAGCTTTACTGTGACTTTTATAATTATTATATTGTTGATAATGAAACAGCCAGTCAAAGTAAAATAAACTTTAAATTTTAAATTTTTTTCATTACAAATGAAACTTTTTCTAAAATAATTATTTTATAGATGTAATATGTATTCTACTTTTCACATATAGCATATTGCAGCATATAAGTCAACCTTAAGAGCTTTAAGAAATCTTTCAAAAATTCGGGTCAACTTAAATGCTATGAATACAAATAGGAAACATAAATTTCAGGTGAATAACATTGAAGAACTTCATGTTATTCTTGTTGGTCAGTAACTGATGTTACATTTTATATTTATTGGTGGATAGATGGTGATAAGGGGGTCGTGATAAGGTGGTCGTGATAAGGTTGGCTATCTTAGTAAGGGTCATGGATGCATATAATTTGGAACCAGTAACATGTGGTGATATTTTATTTAGGGTAAGCTGGTTGACAGACACTTTACCCCTTAACTGCATCAACCACTTATACATGTCAACCTGTGTTCATTGGTTACTTGAACTGCTTATACACATTAAACTTCCCTATTACATAATGACATCTATCAGTGGCCGAGTTGTACTATTTGGTGTATCCTACCTTGAACTTGTTCCTACTAAAATATTAGGTATTACCCATGAACAGGTTGATTTTGCACAGAAATATCATGTTTACAAGTAAAAGACCTTTGTCTAAAAAGCAGAAATCTTTGGTTGATATTGATATTGTTGAAATTTTGGCTGGTAAAAAATTAAACCTTTAATGAATGTTGACTACAGCAAAGGGGAGGAGTCAAGCATGCAGACCAGTGCATTATCACCAGGAAGCCAATAAAATATTATGTGAAAATGTTTCACCAGTTATTGAATATAACAATTTTTATTGCAAATGTAATTTACAAAAAATGTGAGGTGAATAAGTCAGCTAGATTATAGGCTGGTGACTGCCTATATAGACAAATACATTGAGAGTAAACGAAAAGCATTACGACTTACTGGAAAATATGTCATAGACTATAATCCTAGTATGTCTAGTCAGTCATATTCAAGGAAAAGATGTGTGGTTTGCATCTCAAAAACAGAATAAATCAATAAAGAGAAAAGAAACAATTTATTGTTGCAAACGATGTGAGGTTCCTTTGTGTGTTGTACCATGTTTCAGAACCTATCATACAAAACATTTTTAAATTATAATAATCATCATCTCGTGCTTTCCTTCTGATATTCTTAAATACTCTCTTTCTCCTCTCTTACCCAAATATTTCTTTCATGTTCTGAGATTTTCAATAAAGAAAATTGAAACATTATAGTTAGTCATTGTCTCCTTCCCATCCTCTTTCCACTGAGAAACAGGACAAGAAAGAACCAATGGGCTGCATGCATTCTTTCTGCTTCCTTGTCGAAACTTAGAGAAGCATAGCAATCGACGCATACAGTGACCTATATTTTGCCAGCTTGTTTATCCTCTCTTCTTGCCGCTTTCCCCACTATTCTCTCGAGCACATGCTCACAATGAATGCATTAAGGTGAAAAGCTTGCCTCCTCTCTCATCGCCTTCCCATTTTCTCTCTTCTCGCATTTCACCAATGGTGATGAAGCACAACCCAATAATTTCTTTGTGTTTGTATTCTCATTTTGTACTTATTAATACAGTTATAAATAATTATTAATTCTGAATAATTATAAATATTTTTCTTTGTTTATTGCATGGGTATGTGGTGCATTATTCGCTTATTAAGACTGCATGCCACTGTTGTTCTAAACAATTCTGCTTTTGTTTTTTGTGCAGATTTAAAGAGATTTTTGCTTTATACAGTAAACTTCCTGTTATCCGCCATGCTCAGGGAATTGGGTTTTCTGGTTAACTGAATATTCCGGTTGCTTGAGAGTTTTATTGGATAGGCCTTAATAATGCATTTGGAAACCAAAATATGGAACAGATGCAAAATTATACATATACCTTGGAATTTCTAACCCATAGAATTGATATTCTACTAACAATTATTCTTAAATAATTTCTTGACTTTCAAGGAAGTAATGAAATTAAAATATACAAGTATTCAATACACAATATCAATATTTTAATAATTGTTAGCTACATTACACCCAGCAGTTTCTCGTATGCCAATCGCTATTAGATTCTCTTTTGTTTTAATAACAACGGGAGGTAACGATTAACTAAGTCCAACCATTAGAATTTTCCAACAACAAAAATTGTTTCCTTGTCCGAGGAAATGAGGGAAATTATCCTCACACAACTCATAGTATTAGCAGAAATTTTTGAGGAAAATTGATATTAAACGAAAGACGAACTTGAGTAAAGTAGTGTATAAATAAGCAACTCCAAGATGAGAGTATGATTCTGCATCTAAGCCCAAAATAATAATGCAGGCTTAAAATAAAGTAATAAACTATTATAATGCATAAAATTGTCTCACTCTTAAACATTCTTATTTAGGAGGTTTGATACAAGAATGGAAACCTATGACACTATGTCAAAGTAGTTCTTTTTTCTGCTGTTAGGTGTTGCCATCTACGAACCAGATTGTAAACTTTATGTGAGAAAAAAATGTCAACTTGCGTCTTTTCTTTTTTTTTATTAACAATAAAATTGGACTCGAGAGGGTAACAAGTAGAATAATAGCTGAACATGAAAAGATTAAGAACACTTAACATTAATTTTGGCAGTGCATGATCTACACCCAAAAACATTTTTATTACATTTAATTTTGTAATTCGAGATAGTCAATTTCAAGCATATCCACTGCACTAGTAGATGCTATTGCCGCTTCATCACAAGCCACTGAAGATTTCTTAAATAAATTTCTTATATCACCTTGCTTACAAGCTGCCTACCTTTTCTGAACGAAGTTATTGTAAAGATGATGAATTTGTATAATCTCATGTGATGAATAAGCATTTTGCTGTTTAGCAAATTTTACAATGGTTTCAAAAGATTTTGCTGCCCAAGCCCACGGTATTTTTGGCTCTTCAGGCAAACCTTCTTCTTCAGGATCTATTTCACAGATTTTTGGACTTTTCGGGGTTGACTATATTGTTTATTATTTCAGCATCACTCATACCTTCAGTAACGTCAGTGTCATTATCAATCTCTATCCATTCTTCAATATCACCTACCAGAAGTTTACTTACTGGGTGTGTAGGATCAGCTAGCTGCAACACTTCAAGAATTTCAGCACTAGCATGGTTTACAAACTCATCATCAAAACCATAAAAGTCATGTCATGTTTACAGAAGATCCTTCTGTAAACATGACATTAGACCACAATTTTCTCCAAGGCCTTAATGTTACACATTTTACAGTATCCCAGGAACAAGCAATATTAAAAATAGCATCTTTTATAGTAACAGCTGACTGAAACTCCCTCATAGTGTCTTCATAATTAATCAATTTCCTCAAAAAATTGTTCATATAAATACATTTAAAATTTTGAATAACCCCCTGATCCATAGGCTAGATTAATGATGTTACGGTCGCCAATAAAAAGATCGTAAAAATGTTACCAGACAGTAGTTTAGATTGACAAGTATAAGCATGACAGTTATCTAAAAGGAGAATGCACTTTGTGTCTTCAGGTTTAGTTTCTTTAAATTTGCTTTCATTGAGGGTACAAACACATGATCGAACCAGAATTGAAAAATATCTCTATCCATCCATGCACTACTTTGCGCTTTGTACTCAACAGGTAAATAAGAAACACCCTTAAAAGATCTAGGTTAGCATATTTACCTACCACAAGAAGTTTCACCCGGTGTGAACCTGCTGCATTGGCACAGGCAAGCACAGTTAAGTGATCCTTATTCTCTTTAAAATCTTCAGCGCGAGTCTCACATGAACTAGCCAAAGTTGAATGTGGTAAACATCGCCAAAACAAACCGGTCTCATCAGCATTATAACTCTGATCAGGGCTTAGGTCATGTTCCTTAACTAATGTTTCAAAAAAATCACAAAATTTATTGGCAGCTTCTTGGTCACCCGATTTTTTATCACCCGAAATATCTAGACATCTGATCCCATGCCTAATCTTAAAACGTGTTAACCATCCATGCACACAGTTCACTAATGTCCGTTTGTTCATAAAAATCTTTGGCCTTTTCAATCAACATTGGTCCAGAAATAGGGGCTCCCTCGGAACACTTTATAGAAAACCATTCATAGACAGCAATATCCAATTGCTCAAGTTTCGGCTTATGAAGAGAGTGCCGATATTCAGTTCCTCTAGTAGTCTCAGAAGACGTAACAAATTTCAATAACTGTGATTTCTGTGCCTTAGTGTCATAAATAGTTGAAAAACCCACATTGAACTCTTTCATTAAAACATTGTGATTCTCACCTTTCTCTAAACGTTTAATGATATTAAGTTTCTGGGTTAAGGTTAGTTCAACCTGTTTCCTTTTATCACTTTTAGCGCATATTGCAGTTTTAGGAGGCATTTAAAAAGGGTGGACGAAATATTTCATTTAACACAAACACTGTTTCCAAAAGCATACATAATTGCGTATTGCGACTGCCAACGCGAACGCAAAATTTATTTAAATTAGCAGTAGCATTCCGAAATAGATGTAAAAAATCGCAGAAAGCACCAATATTAGCAGTAACATTACGAACTAGATGAAATTAAAAAAAAAATTGAGAGGTCAGAGATGCTGGTTGCTTGAGAATTCCAGTTGCTTGAATGTCGAATAACTGAAAGTTTACTGTATAAGGCATTATTCTTAAATATACCTTTTTGAATATGAAACTGCTAATTACGCATATCATTACTCAGATGTGTGAAACACTGCCATTAATTTCTCTGGTGGTGATGCCAATTTCATAACATCAACAGCTAAAATGCTCAATAGCTGCAAATGATAATTACGTAAAGAATTCTAGTAATATAATTAGGTTTACTTGGAAGATTACTAAACAGTATACTAAAGCTGCTAGCTATAATCCCAGCCCCAGTACAATCAACTTTTATAACAAATTACTGTATTTACTCTAGTAATACCCGCACGCATGTAATGCATGCAACCTTGTTTTTAGAGTTAAATATTTGGAAAAATTGAATTCGAGTAATGTTCACACTTCCAAAATTTTGATTTTGATATTTTACGGCAATATGTTGAATAATATATCGGAAGCTGAGTTTGATGATACAATTATGGCAACAAGCAAATATTTAAGAAGTGACTTCTAAAAATGACTATTAATACTTTTTTAACGTAATACATAATCATGAAAAATTGACATCCAATGTCATTATATTACATGCAGACTAATCGAAAACCTATTTTGGAGACTAACTTCTTAATCTCGCAGAAAGTTTCCATTTGAGTCGTTATACATTCTCAAGTTATTTAATTTAAACTGCATTATTTTCACTGATTTTGCAAAACCATGCTGTCACTTAGAAAAAGAGTGGATTTCATGTAAATAACATAAAATTTTCATGCTCAAAATAAATCCCCGTGTCAAATCGAACAATTTAAAATTTTCCTTATCATCAATAGATTTAGTTCTTTTCAGTGATCTTCGACTTTAAAGTAATTTTTAAATACCAATTCAAATTGCGCATATTATCTGCTCTATAATACATACTTAAAACTATACTATCAGAGCAAAAACTGACATTCGGAAAATCAGCGATCACACAATACCAAAAATAAACCGGTCACTAGATGCACTGCCACTCGGTTACATAGAAGAGTTTATCACGCTTCTGTGGATGAAATGTATTATTTACAACTTTCAGAAAGCACAAATGAACAACTCCAACAGCTATTTAGTGACACATTTCCAACATAAAATTGCGTTCTTTGCTTTATAAAGAGTATAAAGTTGATCTTTTAGGATTGTGTAATGTAAAAGGAACCCAAAAAAATGCAGTTACGATAAAATGTGATTTGAGCATGTCATGAATTAAAAGGTTATCTCATAGAATTCGCTTGTATGTAATGGGAATTATATGTAATTCAGTTATTTCTCTTTCATCGCCTTTTCTATGAGAATGGACTCTCTGACACTTCTATTTACATAGGTGATTTAGGTTTCATACTTGCAGCTGGCAAGGAATTTTTAAAAATATCCGATAAATAATGTGCTTATTATATTATTCCACACATTAAAAAAATACCTTGGTTATAAATTGGGGAAATAAAATACACGGTATATTGTGCCTATCGAAAAATGCCCTCTCAATACATCATGCCAGGAGCGAAGAATTGAGTAGGCGTTTTGCAGGTGGCCTACCTTCAAAAGGATGAATGGGCAAGTCTCGTGTAATGTCCGCATCCCTCTTTTTGATGAGAACTTTTGGGGGTTAAAGTGTGGGTATTACACAAGTAAATATAGTAGTTTTTAATCCTGAAGAAATAACTCAGAGTTTTAATTTTCGGTTTTGTAGTATCATACTTAAAATCACTTCAACCATATCCTCTTACCCCATAACCAGGAGAGTTTCTACACTTTCGGTTTTCCTTTTCCCTACATATCCCGGTGAAGTCATGACTACTATAAAATCATTTGACAATAATTTCACTTCTTGTCCTGATGGCATACCTATGCCCATAGTCAAAGCCTCTGCTGATTCAATAGCATTACATCTCTCTCTGATATAATTAATCTATCTTTCCAAACAGGTCAGTTTCCATCCTTTCTTAAACTTGCTCAAGTTTCTCCTATTCCCAAGAAAGACTCACTTTCTGCATTGGACAACTATCGCTCAATTTCTATTTTTTCAAAAATATTTGAAAAAATTTTGATAACCACATTAATGACTACCTTAAGTCCCAGCATATATTATCAGAGAGCCAACATGGTTTTAGACCAGGTCAATCCACAACCACAACTACCTTTGAACTTTTAAACAATATTAACCATGCCTTGAACAGTAAGCTATATACTCTTGATATCTTCTTTGATTTTAGGTTTTGACCGTATTGATCACCATATCCTGAAATATAAACTAGTAAGCCTTGGCATCAAAAGGCCTTAAATTTGATGTCATTTCTAAGTGATAGAAGTCAAATAGTTTGCTACTCTCAAATAAACACCAATGACCTTCCTGATTACCTTTGTAAAAGTATCACCATACCATATGCTGATGACACTTTTAGTCTGATAACATCTGATAATATACCTGATCTAACCGTAAATGACAATTTAACAGTCAGCGAAATGGACTGGGATTGTAAAACCCACCTAGTTCTAAACAATGATAAAACCGCATACCTTATATCTTCATGTATAATTCGAGAACATTCTTACGTTTTTAGGCCGATCAAACCCTACTGTCAACTTATATTCCAATTGCAAACTAGATGGACATATTTCTGGGTCAATAATTAAACATGACTGGCGAAAAACCACATTTGACTGACCTTGAAGCGCATTAGAATGAAAAATTCACGCTAGCTAGCAGAAAATACGAAGACTAATGATAAAATAATACAGAATCACCATACTGAGTTTCAAAGGAAAACTTAAAATTTATATTTTATCTTTAAAAAACTTACCCAAATGAGTGGATTGAAGAGAAGACTCAATGCTGTACTCAAGCGTTGTTTTTACTCTCACACATACAAAGTATATTGAGAAAGTATTGTTATCACGAAAAAATTCGACCTCGAGATTTTGATGGAGATATACGTTTAATGTGTACCCGAGTCCAAAAAAGTGGTTTTTACAATGCTGTCTGTCTGTCTTATATTGGCTCTAGAGTCTAAACTGTAGAGCGAAAATGACTGAAATCTCATACTTAGGAATTTTATTATATGGAGTAAAAGATATGAAGAAATCATTTTATCATAGAGTAAAAGCTATGAAGAAATGGTTGACATTGCTCTATAACCAAGGGAAGTATATTCTAAGCTTTTCTGACAACAATTTGATTTTCTCAAAAACGGCTATAACGATTCTGATGAAATTTCGTACAGTTACTTGAGTATACGTCTTCAATAATACTACATTTTTCATATTTCTCAAAGAATAAATATAAGGCTAGTTTATTCTAGGCATCTTTAACAACAATTGGATTCTTTTATAAAATTTCATATAGTTATTTAAGTTGATGTTTTTAACGATTCTACATAGTTCATATTTTTCTAAAGATAACTATATGAGTATATGAGAAAGTTTGTACAATGTATGTTGTACCGATTTTTACTTTCTCATACGAAGAATCGGGAAAGTATTGTTATCGCGAAAAAATTCAACCTCGAGTTTTTGACCGAAATATATGTTTTAGGTGTGGCTTAGTCCGAAAAAGTGGTTTTTGCAATGCCGTCTGTCCATCTGTCTTTCTGTTATTGGCTTTAGAGCCTAAACAGTAGTGCAAAAATGAATGAAATCTCGTACTTAGGCATCTTATGATACAGAGTAGAAGCTATGAAGAAGTGGGTGGCAATGCTCAATAATTAAGGGAAGTTTATTCTATGCATTTTTAACAACAATTTCATTTTCTCAAAAAGGCTGTAACGATTTTGATCAAATTTCTTGCAGTTACTTGAGTTTACGTCTGAAATAATACTACATATTTCATATTTATCAAAGAATGAATATAAGACTAGTTTATTCTTGGGCAACTTGAATAACAATTGGATTTTTGAAAATACGTCTCATACGATTTTCATCAAATTTCGTAGTTATTTACATTGACGTTTATAACAATTCTGCATAGTTCATATTTTTCAAAAGATAACTGAACGACACATTAGTATAAGAGAAACTTGTGCAATGTATGTTGTACCGATTTTCTTTTTACTTGATTCAACTTTATTCACATTTTGATTTTCATTTAAACTTCCTCTTCCAGTCATTGTTTCAATGGATGGGTACGTTACAAATGTTATCATAGATATCTATAAAGTGTTTGTATGTATGTATATGTGTTTTTTACTTTCTCCATAAATAGTATGGGGAAAGTATTGTGATCACAAAAAAAAATTGACTTAGAGATTTCAACGGAAATACGTCTTGAGGTCCCTAAAACACATTTAGACTATTTTCGGAATGATGTCTGTGTGCGTGTGTGTGGATGGATGTGATTGTGGGTGCTCTAAGTCAAAAAGTACTTGTCATATTAATACCAAATTTCATATATAACACTTAAGCATGAGCAAAAAGTACTGATTAGTTTTTGGACAATACCGGTTAGCCGGAAGTTGAGGTTTATTCCAAACCCGATTTGGTTTTTGCGATATTTCTCTGATATTACGTCATTATTGTATACATTAACTTTTACAAAAAATGTAGAAAATATAATTTCCTACAACTTTCATTTGAAACAATTTTTCATAGCAGCTATTGTTTATAAATAATCGGTGTTTTCGGTTTCCGTCAAATATCTCCTTAAAAACGATGTTATTGGTAATCTTCGTAAGGACCAAAGTTGTAGAGAATAATATTTCTTCCAAGTTTTGTTTGAAACAATTTTTCGTAGAACCTTCCATTTAGTAGATAATTAATTTATTCATAAATTTTCAGTATACAGCGCCACCAGCGCCAGCAGTGAATTCTGTAAACATATTCAAAATATAATTTACGGCAATAAGGATGACTGTATTCTTTTACAATATGAAATAATAATGCTATTCATAATAATTTAAATATCTACACCCCAAATATGGAGAAAGTCATGTGTTGGCCACATCAGATTTTTTCATTTTCTCCATTTGAATAACATAGGGATGAGTGCAACTTTCTTTTCATTTGAATTATAAAATTACTTAGAAACATACTACAAACTTTAGACTTGGATGATTCTGTGTAGGAAAGAACAAAGTTTATTTCTATTGATGACAGAATCCAAATCCTGGTCAAATTAGCATAAAAATGCATTTAGAATCAGAAAAATACCTACATGATTTCATCAGTCTTATGACAATACCAAATATAAGCTATCACCCAAAGGCTTAATGATTCCCCCAAAGCAGATTCTTGCAACAGGGTGTACTTCTAGAACATAATCCCCTCCCTTTGGGAGAAGTTTTATGATATTTCATTTTTATACATCCTATTACAGAATACTCTGAGGATATCTACCCCTATGCCACATTTGAACTGAGTGAGCCAGCTGTGGAATCCCGATGCACTTCTGCAGCCCCTCTGCAGACATTTGTTTACCATGATCCTCACCTTACTGCTTCTGAAACACTTCAAGTCAGAGAGGTAAGAATCAATTTTATACATTTTAATCATACTGAGAGATGTTCACATGTTGCTGATAATTCTGTTTCCTGTAAACAGCTTACTTTACTAATATGACAGCTAAGTGATACCTCCTTTAACTATATTTAGCAGTGGCATATCCTGATCATTGGTGGTGGGAGTGCAATTAGGGCAGGGATGGGCAAACTTTTTACGAGGCGGGCCATATAGGGAGTTGTTAATCTTTTGGCGGACCACTAGAAATTGTAACTAAAATAAAATTCATTACGGTTGCTGTAGACATCCTTTTATGGCTATTCCCGGGAATTAGCTACACTGGCGTCACATATAGATGAAAATTGGACCCACTGGTCGCAGTGCTATACTACAGCCGAAATAAATCTTCCGGTTTGTCAAAATGAAAGTAATAATATATTACACAGAAACCAAACATAGCACATACAACAGAGAGCATGGATCTTACTTTTCATCCAAAATGACCAGCACTTTTATTGTTTCTTTCTTTTTTCAACGAAAAATGCCACCTATTATCCGTAATTGGATTACAAGAATAATCTCATTAATGCAAAACAAATTAAACCCTGAGAAAATAATTGATACATGGATAGAAAATTGAAATGCACAGTATTTGGTATTGTATAAGTCAGATATATAATACTGAAATATAGAAACAAAATTCCTCTCAATCATCAAAGTCTTTCTCATGAACTTATAAATGCATCCAGTAATTTACTTCTATGGTGGAGACAAATATTTGTAAGGCCTGTTATGCTGAACAAACATATGTAACAACAAAGTATAAACTTTCATTTATAATAAATTGCATGCAATATTACATTTCAATTAATCAGCACCTAATATATATTAGTTACAATTACTTTACAGAAGAGGATTTTTGCATAATGATGGTTAATTTTTCAGAATATTTATGGAATTTTTTCAAAGAATCAACTTCATCGAATCCTGTTTCTTCGGAACCTATAATAAAAGAAACAATTGCCAGTTATTTGTACTTACTACTACATGAATAGAATTAAGAATTATTTTAATATTTTTAGTACTTACCACCATCACTGTGAGAGGTGGAATTGCTTAAAGTCTTTGGCCAATTTTCCCAATTCTATAGTCAATTCGGAAGTGGCAATGTGCAACACAGCAGCCAAATGCTCGTCAATCATCTGCGACCTCAACTCTGACTTATTCCTCTTCATCAAAGAATATGTATGTTTGCATATGTACGTGGATTCAAATAAAGCCAACATTTTCCTTGTGAAGTCTTTTAAGTGACAAAATTTTGCATCGTTCAAAGATCTAAAAAAATGTGAAGTGGCTCTCAGATTAAAATTTTTCTTTCAGAATATTGTCACTCTGTAAGTCTATGATTTCCAGTTGAAGATAAGGAGAAACTTTTTCAACATTGGTAGAAAAGTGATTGGAGAACAAATTAATTTCGTTTTCTAATTCCTTAAAATCTTGAAAACAGCCTAGAACAGACTAGAAAGAACGTTGCTGTATACTTTTGCTGTTATTGAATTCACTTCAGTCTTTTCTAGAGAGTGGAAGTGAACGAAGTTCCTGGTCTTAACTTCTGTGGAAAACAAAAGCAGTTTTAATTTAAAACCTTGAATTTCGGAATACATTTCATGAATAATTCTGTTTTTGCCTTGGAAGTTTGTTTAGGTTATTTAAATGGTCCATAATATCAGTAAGAAAGGCAAGATCTGTCTTCCATTTTTCATTCTTCAGTTCTGGAAACTCTTTATCTTTGTTTTTTATTTCTAAAAACATTATAATTTCCTCCTGCAAGTTCCACACACTCTTCAGAACTTTGGCTAAGCTCGACCATCGAATACTTGAATGGTATGGGATATCTTGTTGTTCTCTGCCCACATTTTCTAGCAGAGAGAGGAACTGTTGATGATTCAACCCTCTTGCTCGAATGAAATTGACGACTTTTACAACTGTGTTCACCACATGATCCATACAAAGAACCAGTGGCGGATTACTGCACAGGCACATGAGGTGCTCACATGGGGCCTCGACACTCATGGGGGCCTCAAAACAGTCAAAACTCAGTTTTTTCCAATATTTTATTTAGTAAAATATTTCACAATCAGTATAATCTACTACTTATGTACACATCTCTTGTTTATACTTAGGTTTGTTACAATGCAACATCCCTTGCATCATTCGAAAACACGTCTCACAGTTATAATTCATTTTTAGTTTATTTTTCGATATGTGCAAGTATATATAGTAAATATTAAAATTTCTATATATGCATTTCTGTAATTCAATTTATTTAGCCTGCTGCATACATTTTTTTCCATTTGTCAGTTTAAAAATTTTTGTAGATTGAGTACTCCCCCTCCCGGTCAGTTGGGGGCCTCCCGAATATTTTGCGCCTGAGGTCTTAAGATACCTTAATCCACCACTGCGAAGAACACTTTTACATAGTGCCTCCTGATGAATAATGCAATGTAGAAACAGAATATCTCAGTCAGGAAAGTTTACCTTCACCCTAATTCTTTTCAGTAGTCCAA
Organism: Uropetala carovei; assembly: GCA_036926305.1. Lineage (NCBI taxonomy): Eukaryota > Metazoa > Arthropoda > Insecta > Odonata > Petaluridae > Uropetala > Uropetala carovei. The sequence continues at coordinate 342,503 of JAXCHB010000087.1, forward strand.
CTGTCTTCTCTGTCAAATTAGGTGACCCATCACTAGTGACACTGATCAACCTGTTCCACGGCAAATTCAGTCTCTCAAGGGATTCTGACACTCTTCCAAAAATATCTTCTCCCATGTTGTGTCTTTCATAGACTCCATGGATAACAGTTCTTTGGTTACCTTGAAATTTTCATTCACTCCTCTTATAAAAACTGAGCTCTGTCTCTTACATCAGTACTATCATCCAGAGCTAGCAAATACCAGAAGAAAGATTTACCTGCTACTTTCAACTGGTCATACAAGTTATTTATCTCTTCTACACGATGGACAATTGTTCTCCTGGATAAACTAATATTTTCAAAATTTGTCTTTTGACCAGAACACATTATTTCAGCCACATTGACCATATATTTTTTAACAAATTCACTGTCTGAAAACAATTTACTGAACTTCACAATATTATACAGCACAGCAAAACTTGTGCAAGTCGCAGCTTCTTGCAAGTTATTCCGTGACGTGAAGACGCTTTGTTGTTTTCTCAATTGTGATAATAAATTGGCGGCCTTCCTCGCTCTTGCATCCAATGATAGGTTAGTAAAAAGTTCCTCATGCTTACAAGGGGACCTTACGACATGTTCGTCGCCGATTTGGTTGAAACTTGGTGAGTATGTACCACACTCCTAGTCAGGGCCGGCATGAGGCATGTGCAGTTGGTTCCCCAGAACAGGGCCCTGATTTATTGGGGGCCCTGCACAAGGCTCAATTCTCATGTATTGAGATTTAGACAATTTTGTAAGACATATTAATACATTCTGGATGGAGAGGCCAACTGGAGGGCTTTCCTCAACAAAAATTTCATAACAAAAAGAGTCCATCACCAGAGGGGAGAGAGGGAGACACTACAAGCATCAGTTTTGCACCGCCTGGCATGTATACATACATAAATAGGCCCCGCTCCCGCTCACTATCGAACTAGGCCCCGCAAATAATCACGCCAGCCCTGCTCCTAGTGATGAAAAATGCCAAAGCAAGGAGATGCAACTCAAACATTCGCGAGATTTTTGCAATTAAATTTAACAAACATACTAGGGGTTCAATTTATCTCCTAATATGAGTGATAAAGGGCAGATATAATATTTAAGGGTCAGCTTCTGAAACATTTGGGTGTGAGTTCAATTGTAACACTTGCAGATTTTTTTTCAATTTTTATTTGTTAATTTTTTTCTATCGTCTTGTAATTTTTGGGATATATTATTTGCTGAAAGTTTACTGGATTTATAATTACATTTTCACTAATTATGTAAAGCAAAAAATATTTTTGCTATAAGTTGAAAAAGAATTGAATTTGAATTACCAGCAAAAATTTAATGGGAATAAGGGGTTTATCACACATATTCAATTCTTTTATTTTACAGGGAGCTAATGCTCCATTGCAAATTATTATTGTACACATTTATTTATTGATGAGTGAGTTTGGAAATGTAATTGTATCATGTTCAAAATCCGGCAAATGAACAGCAAAGCTGTACAAATTATTCTTGCAGAATGCTCCTCTACCTTATATCAAAAATGAAGTTTCTTCTGCTTATTGATTCTTGGGAAAGTCAGACTAACCCCGCAGTGTACGGTGAAATCTTTGTTGACGATAAGGATGAATTAATGTGCACTGTTAAATTTATTCTGCCAAAATGTACTCCATTCTGCCAACCTTGCGATGTTTATTTTTATAGGCAGGTTAAAAACTTCATTAAGCGGATGCAGAATTGCTCATTTTTAATAGAACAAAAGTGCAAAATATCATCATGTGAAGATGCATCAAATTATATTCGTTGCTTCATCACCAATTAAGGGCGCCAGTATTTCGTGATATGATTAGGTACGAGTGGTATGGTTCGAAACTGAAGCAATAGGAGGATTTTTAAGAATGTGAATGATGTGTGTTTTTCAGCAAAATCTGTTAAAAATAACTGTTCCTGTCAATCATTTGGTGTAATGATGTGTGCATGGTGTAAGCTAGATCTCTGCTTTTCATAATTCTATGATAACCACCACCCGAAACATTGTACGTCATCTAATTTTAGCAAAATTTTATATGTAAAATGTTTTAAATTGTACTCTTTAAATACGGCAACTGTTTCATAACAAATGAGGCACATTGCTTTTAAGTTAAACTCTGCAAAAAGATATTTCTCCATCCAAGCCTTGTTAAAAATTCTTCCCACGTTTTCTACTCTTCTTTTCTTCTGAGTATTCATTCTGCAAGGGTAAAACACATGATTTCCTTTATGATGACAACACATGTACATTACAAGTAGGTAAATCAACTACTTTGATACCACGTACACTATTATAAATGTGCTTAATCGTCGAGTGCTTTCGATCGAAACTTAAATGGACATAATACATAGATCAGAAAAAGGGGAGTCACTTGCTTTGATTGGTCGTGTTTATGATCTCAATCGTTCAACAATTGCAACCATTTTAAAAGACAGAGGAAAAATTGGTGATCATATTCACAATACAGGTTCTGTTCAGTCTGTGATTATAAATAAAATACGAAATGCCACAGTTGAAGAAATGGAACAGTGTTTAACAATTTGAATTCATTATCAAAATAAAAAACCAATGCTTGAGTACTCAATTGATTCTTCTCTTCAATCCACTCATTTGGGTAAGTTTTTTAAAGATAAAATATAAATTTTAAGTTTTCCTTTGAAACTCAGTACGGTGATTCTGTATTATTTTATCATTAGTCTTCGTATTTTCTGCTAGTTAGCGTGAATTTTTCATTCTAATGTGCTTCAAGGTCAGTCAAATGTGGTTTTTCGCCAGTCATGTTTAATTATTGACCCAGAAAAATGGCCAGCTATTTTGCGACTGGAATATAAGTCGAAAGTAGGGTTTGATCAGTCTAAAAATGAAGAAATTTCTGGACTTATACTCACAGATATATGGTAAGCATTTATTGAATAATCTACTTTATCTGCTAATTTTATCTCTAAGAATATTTACCAGATGAAAAGTGTTGCTCTATGATTTTTTAAAGTGAAATCAAATTTCATTGTGCATATTAAAAACAGTATAACCCCAATTGTCCATCCTAAACAGAACCGAAGAATGGTTGGATAACATAAATGTCGAATAATACACAATACTAATGGAAAAGCAGGCATAAATATCTATAACCTCAGTTTCTTACTAATTCCAATGAAAACACAATACGGCCATCAAATACAAAACAATATTACAAACAAAAATAGCAGTTATAATAGTTTTGCGAATAAAACAGTTCATTTTTTAAAGTAGTGAGTGATTGGGATTTGTTTTTGAGCTTCCTTTCTTTTTTTGCTGCAAGGTCATGCCAGCATCTGAAGAGCAGTACATCTGTAGTGGTTGTTTCTCTTTGTTGCTCAACGTAAACAAGTGCAGCCTCCAGAGCCTACACACTCTCATTATGACTCATTCTGTCCACTCTCTCTATTCTAATGTTATCGTCTTCCATATCCTCATGATTCATAAGCTCTATTATATCATTATTGTTGTTCATCATTATTCATCATTCCTGTATGTCGCCACTCCCATTTTCACAGCCTGATATCAGTTTCAATAAAGGCAAAAGTTTTTCTCAATTTTCTTGGACTGTTTCTTCGGTTGGTTGGTCTTTATTTATTCTGTTTTCATCTTCTGTAAGTAGCTTTTTCCATTATCATACCAGTATCTCTTTTTTATTTCTGCACAAGATTGTGCAATCCAATAGACAACATCTTTTAGATTAATTTTTTTTCAATTTTTCTACCATGCTATTGTCGTCATCAGTAACTTCTATAAGTGATTTAAGAAGCCTATGCTGAGGTAGCATTTGGAAGTAGAAAAATCACGCTTATTTCTCCACTCTTCAGTTAATATTTATTATTCATTACGGTGCATTATCAGTAAGAAAGTTTTGCAGATTTTTTGATTTCAAAAAACTTTCTACAGAAGGGATGACTTTGCTAAAAAAAAACCAGCTTCAAAAATTTTCAGAGCTCATCCATGCATTTTTTTGGCTGTTATACCAAACTAGCAGTGCTCTAGGAGCTATATTTTTGAAGGGCCGTGGTTTTTTGGATTTTACAATTAAAGCAAATTCGAGTTTATGGTTACCTGAGGCATTACTGCAGGCAAGAATTGTCACTCTTTGCTTATTTTAAGTCCAGGAGTGAAGATTATGCACGGGAAGCCAGAATTTTTTATGGAAGCATTTTACAATTTAGGCCGATTTCGTCACAATTGTATATCTGTTCATCTGATAACCCTTCATTTTTTATAAGAGACTGAAATTGTTCACTGAATTTTATAAACAATTCTGAATCTCAGTAATTTTTCTCCACAGATATTTAGCTGCCTCACTCCATTACGTCTTTTCCAGTGATCTAGCCAGCATGAACTAGCAGTAAAATTGGATTCTCCTTCATTAAATTCCTTGTGAAAAGCAAGGGCTTTTTCTTGTAGAAGGGGCCCAGTAATTGGCATGCCTTTCACTCTTTGGTGTATGAACCACAAAAATAAAGCTTCACTCACCTTTTCGTGCTTGCATTTTTTTCAACGTATTTCTAACTTTCAGACCGTCATTTGAAGTCCCAGCAGAGCACCACATTTTGATTTAATTTATTTTCCTCTTCCAATCACCAACAGTAACATGCCCCCTGCCATATTCTGCTGCCACTGTATGCATAGTTTTGCTTTTATTTAGCCTTTGTAAGGCTTCAAGTTTTTGTTCCATGGAAACAACCACTTTCTTGCTCTTTTCACTTGACATGCTGATAAAAAAAATTTACTCTTTATGAAAATGCAGGACAGCTGCCATCACACTAACATGTAAGCATAGCTGCATTCACAAAAGCACACTAAGTACAATAGCTAAATTCACTAGTCATGGTGCTCGGGAAATGCACAGAACTTTGATAATTGTAATTTTTTATGAGGAATAGTTTGATACCATGCCTTCAATTCCACAGGCGTGCCTGCGCAATCGAAAATGTCATTTGTGCACATGCCATCACTCTTAAAAATTTTTATATCCATCGTGCCGGATAAAATGGAATGTCAGATAATCGAAGGTCGAATAATTGAAATTCTTCTGTATATGCAAAACTTTTATAAGGTATGGAGTTTTTTAAATAAATTGTAACCTTAATTTTAAAAAAGATACCAAATCTGCCAGTGTCTTCAAGACTGTCTTATAATTCAATCTAAATTCATCAACATGAATCCAGTAATTTTCTTCAAATGACATTTTTTGCTTCATCCAAACAAAGAATCACCTTTGAGTTGCTGCAGCATAATTTATATAACTTTACTAGTCATCAGTATAGCATTTTACACATTAGTGCACATTAGACTTTCAGAATTTATGGTAAATTCTAAGAACCTTCAGTTAAATCTTTTGCATAATCAAAATAATTAGGCTTGGTTAATTGAATTGTATGAATTTCCTTTGCAGTCTGATTCAGACCACTACTCTAAGGTTCGACGAGCTAGAGGGAAGTCCAGATCTTTCAAATCAGAGAGTGAGGAGTATGATACTCTGGGCTCTGACAGTGACACGGAACAAGGGACATCCAGTCGAACTGAATCTTCTAATCATCTGGATGACTCAGGCGGCCAGTGTAGTAAAGACAGGTCAGGATCCCAACCTCTTGTGTGCAGCCGTAGGTTTCATAGTAAGTGCTTCCATCTACCGTATAAGCAGAGATTTTTTTAATTTAGTGAGCAGAAAATCAGTGCTTTACAGTCAATCACAGTTAGTTTCTTGAGCTTTGACATTCTTACACAAATAATAGTTTCACATTTATTTACATTAATGATTTTCTAAATACATCAAGTCATATTTAATACATGCATCCATATTTGAAATCATGAATTAACTTTTATGCGTTCAAAATTCGGTTTTGGGTCTCTACAAAACTTCAGCTTTTACTATCGCTAGTTCAAAATAAACATTTAGAATGCAAGCTACCATATTTTCACTCATACTTATATAGCACTTGAAATGTTTACTGATTTTTCATTCTTAATATTAAATTTCTTATTTGAATATAATGTGCATGATCTCTGCTTGAAAATAAAAAAATTACATTTTAGCTTTTGTTATCATTTTTATCATCAAAACACTAATTTATTATTTTTTGAATCATCATAAATAGGTTTATTAGAATTTTCAAGAGTTTAGTTACTTTATTTTTTATCTACCTCTAGGAATGCAAACACCCATTTTACCATTTTCAATAACATACTAAAATTTTGCATAGTAGACAAACATTTTACAACAATTACCTGCACAAAAAATGTCTAAAGCACAAAATCAGATCTATAGGACAATCAATTGGTTTTTATATTATTGTATAGTCTTGACTGGTTTGGAGGCAGAATCTGATTGTATAGAAATTAACCAACTGCTGCACCTTTTGATGTGTAAATGTTAATACTAGTAGTTGTTATTTATTGGCAAGGTAAATACTTAAATGGTACCTAATGCTATTTTATTCAGAATATTGGATGAAATTCAGTAGAGTCTCGATTTGCCTTGCTGCCAACTTGAAGTCAAATCTCCTAATATAAAAAGCTAGGTTTGTCACTCTGTGTCTCTGTACATAACGCTTTTGACATGCTTATATCTCTGGAACTAATTTATGGATTTTCAAGTTCTATACCGTTTTGGATTCGGCAAACTTTCAAAATTTAGATCCGCAAAAAAATTTTGGTCAATAGGTCCATTTCGAGATGCTACAAGAGCTGAAGGGGGGACATGTTTTGTATGAAAATTTGTGTCTCCTGTGCAGAGGTTTGTACCGATTGAGCTGAAATTTTCAGCATAAGCTTTTCTCACAAGATATAGCTGTACCTACAAATTTGCGCTTGGTCGATGAAGAGGATCAGGTAGCTGCCATACAAAGAGTTCATTCTGAACAGTGATTTTTTAAGCATTTTCGTAGTAACTCGATGAAAAGTGAATGGATCAAGCTCATATTTGGTAGTTAGATTGTTCTTGGGAGAACTGAGTAGCTTCACACTTAAAATTGGGTCCACCACAAGTTTGCTGATCATTTCAGGAACATCACAGCTTCCAAGAATGGGTCAGAGCAAAATGAACACTAATCGGGAAACATCGATTCATAAGCTCAAAATTGATGTTATTATAACCATTGAACCATTTTAAAAATTTAACTCTACACAAAATTGATATTAAACGAAAGACGAACTTGAGTAAAGTACTGTATAAATAAGCAATTCCAAGTTGAGAGTATGATTCTGCATCTAAACCCAAAATAATAATGCAGGCTTAAAATAAAGTAATAAACTATTATAATGCATGAAATTGTCTCACTCTTAAAACATTCTTATTTAGGAGGTTTGATACAAGAATGGAAACCTATGACACTACGCCTACTTAGTTCTTTTTTCTGATGTAAGGTGTTGCCATCTACGAACCAGATTGTAAACTTTATGTGGGAAAAAAATGTCAACTTACGTCTTTTATTTTTTTATTAACAATAAAATTGGACTCGAGAGAGTAACAAGTAGAATAATACTTGAACTAGCCAGAGTTGAATGTGGTAAACATCGCCAAAACAAACCGGTCTCATCAGCATTATAAATCTGATCAGGGGTTAGGTCATGTTCCTTAACTAATGTTTCAAAAAAATCAAAGAATTTATCGGCAGCCACTTGGTCACCCGATATTTTATCACCCGAAATATCTAGACGTCTGATCCAATGCCTAATCTTAAAATGTGTTAACCATCCATCTGAAAATGCACACAGTTCACTAATGTCCATTTGTTCATAAAGATCTTTAGACTTTTCAATCAACATTGGTCCAGAAATAGGGGCTTCCTCGGAACGCTTTATAGAAAAACATTCATACACAGCAATATCCAATTGCTCAAGTTTCGGCTTATGAAGAGTGCACCGATATTCAATTCCTCTCGTAGTCTCAGAAGACGTAACAAATTTCAATAACTGTGATTTCTGTGCCTTAGTGTCATAAATAGTTGAAAAACCCACATTGAACTCTTTCATTAAAACATTGTGATTCTCACCTTTCTCTAAACGTTTAGTGATATTAAGTTTCTGGGTTAAGGTTAGTTCAACCTGTTTCCTTTTATCACTTTTAGCGCATATTGCAGTTTTAGGAGGCATTTAAAAAGGGTGGACGAAATATTTCATTTAACACAAACACTGATTCCAAAAAACATACATAGTTGCATATTACGACTACCAACGGGAACGCCATATATATTTAAATTAGCGGTAGCATTCCGAAATAGATGTAAAAAATTGCAGAAAGCGCCAATGTTAGCGGTAACATTCCGAACTAGATGAAATTTTTTTAAAAATCTAGAGGCTGGAGATGCCGGTTGCTTGAGAATTCCGGTTGCTTGAGTGCCGGATAACTGGAAGTTTACTGTATAATGATAAAGGATAATGCTTTTGCAGCCCTTTTTTCTATAATAACTCAGTTTAATAGCCATAGGAAATATTTTGTAATCTGGAGTATTTAATAACATAGAGGGCAATCCCAGCCCAATTTACTACAAAAAAGAAGAATTAATGGATGATTTAACTACTGTTTAAATGTTGGTGTTTTGAGCATTATTTCCCCAGTGCAGAATTTTTATGAAAAAGAATCCCCATCAAAAGACTGTTTTGTAGCTGTAGCCAACAATTTGATAATAAACTAATAAAATAATTTCAGCACAGAAGCATCTGTGATATCAAGAGATGTTAGACAGGATAATTGGACAATTCTGGCAATTATTTAATCATTATTAAAATATTTATTAAAGAAACTGACAAACCAAAATTACTTAACTACCATTTACTTAGTAATAATGTGAAAGATGCATGGCACTTGCCTGCAGGAGCTTAGACTGAGATTTGATTTCATCATTAAAAATATTCTGGTAAAAAATAATTGATTATAAACTATTAATAAGATAATATAAAAAATTATTGGAGGAAATTGTAAAGAATGAGGAAATTTTGACTGAAGTAAGGTTTGCTTCACCAGGATGTTTAATATAACAGAAGGTAAAATAACTTGCTTCCCAACACATTGCAGATTTTTTTTGGAAAAAAATCACAGGAAATTAATCTGCATGTCATTGGCAGAAGGTAGAGCCAGCATGATGCATTACCAACGGCACGACTGCAGCGTGCCCTGCCTTTACTGAGGCCCCACACACTCTAGGAAATATTAATTGTGCATGTGAATTATATTTTTTAAATTGAAAAAAGTATCAAACACTCTTATTAGGAGAGAAAAAGTTAAATTGCTTATTAAAATTAAAATTTTAAAGTTTTTCAACCATATGAGGCCCCAGGCATGCTTTGCTCTGGGCCCCATGATTTTCCAAGCTGTTTCTGACAGTACTTTGTTGTTCTATCCTTGATATCCATAATAGAACAGGTCAGGTCTAAGGAGTGTCATCACTCATAAGAGAAATAATTTGTTTTTGGTCGATTACGTAATACACAATCAATTTCTGATGCAAGTTATTCAACCAGAATTTGTACACAGCATATAGAAATAATGTGATGTACTGAAAATAATACAGGCAGTCCTCGGATATCCAGCACAATGTGTTCAATTAAGTGACGGATAATGAATCGTTGGATAACGAAATCCTTTTTCCCATATAAACAATGTTAATAATGGTGGTTATGCTCCCGACTAAGGGCCAGAGACCTTATTTTCACCAAAATAAGTCATAAAATTGGCATCCAAGTTACTTAAAATCTTCAATAAATCAATAATAAACATTAAAAAATAGATAAAAACAATACAGTGCACAGCAATCATACCATATAAAAATAACCAATTTCGGTATTCAACTGGCCACCGTCAGAACACTTGACTATATTTAATTTTATTTCTATAGTAAGAGGCTTTCTACTATGTTTCTTACCAGCAGAAATATCACGATCACTGCACTTTCTTTTCTTGGTCATAGTTAAGGGCTAGCACAACTTTCAAAACCTCAAAAATAGGGTCCCAAGTATCACACTAATTAAAATGGCATTGGAAAAGGAACTGACCGATGAGATGTACCACACGGCACTGCAGCGAACATACAAACTATTGTATTGGAACTTAAATATAGGAATTTACAAAGAAATGAAAAAGTAAAATACATTTTTATGTCACTGAGAGACTTATATTCAGTGACTGTTTCCTGCTGAGTGTCATTTAAATAATACTGTACCAATTTGACAGAATGTCTCAAAATATTTATGCCAGGACTTCAACTATCATATGTTGCTACAATGTTTAATTCTTTAGAACAGAATTGGTAAGATAAATTTATTTGTTTTCAAAATATTTGCAGTGTTTCCCGAGTTGGGTCAGAACAGGCTCGTATATTTGTGTAATTTTAGCACTCAAGCTAGAAAAGTTTCACCATCACTGACCATATGGATGGTTATAATAGTTGTTTTTCTTAGTGAGCTATTATAAGGCGAGTATGAATTATTCGGCTTAAGTTTTAGAGAAAAATCCTCACCTTCTATTCGGGCCAATATGGTAAATCATTGGCATGAAATCACATCCAAAAAATCATGGGATAACTGGATTTGGCATCTTATAAGTGAGTCAATGGTATTAATGATGAAACGTCAAATACACAAAATGTCGGAAAGCGAACCATCGAATAACGAGGACTGCCTGTACTTATGATTCAATGAATAGGTAGAAAAGAAAGAACTCCTCAGTTAGATCCAGAGTTCCTTATAAAAATATCAATATATATTTCAGATAAAAAATAATCATAATCGTGGCAAAAGACAGAGATAGTCACTTTGTAGACTAGATTCATAGAGGCAGTTTTATAAAATTACTTCACATTTAAAATTTTTGTGCATCTTATAAACTGATAAATACGGTAATGCATAGGTATTATTAAGTCCAACATTGAATCTGGTATTGGGGTAGTAATCATCAAAGAAAAGAATGAGATTTGTTTGACTCGTAGATGATTAATGCATGAACATTTGTTTTATTATCATGTACATAAATTACATTTATCTATGTAGTTGCAATTTACTTTGTTGTTTTTAATCTCTCAGAATGTGTTGGCCTTGTCTAGCTTCCATAATCGAGACTCTACAGCAGATGTGGTTAACCTATGGCCCATATGCAGCTCCAAGAGCCCTTCATTTGGCCCATAAAGCTATGTTAAAAAAACAATCTGTAAAATTTAAGACACAAATTCATATTTTTTGTAAAATTGTGATAATAAAACCTTTAATTTTGAAGTTTTAATGCTAAAATCCTTCTTTAGATGTGATTTTCACTCATATGATATCTCAGAATCTCAGGGTAACTTCTAATTTAAACTGTAATCTGGCCCACCATAGGATTCACACCCACTAATGCGGCCAACCATTTAGAAAAGGTTACCTACCTCTGCTCTACAGTAATTACCATCTTAACTGGAGGAAACATTATCTTTGCAGAGAGAAAATGCAAATATTTATGGATGAATCTTTTCATACAAAAATAAATTAATGGATTGGGTATGATATGCATGCTTTTATATTTTTAAATAATTAAATTTTTCAGATTTATCATTCCAGGATCTAATACTAATTAAAAGTATTGGTTTTCAACTTTATTTTTTGTAGAGCCTAGCATCACACGGTTGCAGAAGTATTGCATAATGTGACAGAGAAGCATTCAAAAGGCTGCATATCTATTTATAAAATTGATCTTTTAGGAAACTACAGCTGGCGCGTTATACCTTTGAGGCTCCTAGGTCCAGCTCCAGGGACTCTTCCTTCCTCTTCCCCCCTAAACTGGAACCACCCACAGGATTCTCTGATGCGATTGAGCTGAGTGAAGCAGAATGTGACTTAGATCCACGTGGTCTGAGGGGTGCTGGGCCATCAATGGCAATATCTCACCGACCTATGCTGCGTGACCGCCGGCCACGTGATTTCACCATTGCTGTGTGAAAATCACTGACAAAAGATAAACGTCAATGTTTTAAATGTTTCTGTTCTGAGTGTGCATTTGTCCAAATGTCATTCATAATTGAAGGAATTCCGGGCAAAATGGAAAGGCTTCAAATTTATCAAACTGTATTTTTCATGAAGGCAATGAATGTTGCTAATCTCAAGTTCTACTAAACATATTGCCTAATGAAGTGGGAAGTGTGAGGTCAATCTTTGACTACAAATGGGAACTTAAATGAAGGCAAGGGGAAGCATTACTGTCCTAAAAGTTTATATACCTAAATGATCCATTTTGGGTTATTTTGTCATACATTTTTAAATTTGCTTATATTAAAAACTTCACATTTCCAAGAATTTTGATGATAGAGCTTCACTGCCAAATTTGAAAGAAAATAGGAACCTCCTTTGAACATGGGTTGCTTAACCATTTCATTGGGTGTACTATAAATATATTAAGCATAATTGCAAGCAAAATTATCTGTGGAATGTTATAAAAAAGGTAATGGTTAAATTATTTTTCAACCAACATTTGTCTTTTCATATGCTATCTGATTATGTATTTCTCAAAATCACTGTTCCACAACCTCTATTTGCCATGATCCATTCTTTTTTGCCTTTATTTTTTATTTATGTTAGATGCTGAGATCTTGGCCATATATCTCCAACATCATTAAAAAAATAAAAGTAATGTAAAACAATCTTGGAAAATTATATCCTTGTTTCCTTATACTCATTAAACATAAAATGTTGTTTATCATTATTTATAGTTTTTTTTTCAATTATCTTGGTGGAGGTTGTGAAAAATATCTTTAATTAATTGGCATAAAACTTTTCAAATTGCCTATGGTATTAATGAGCTAAATTACAGATCTTCAGATAAGAGTATGAGGAAACAATAACATCTGCATTAAATATCAGAAGCTTGAGTTGATTTGGGTAAGAAAAAATAGACGAATTTAACTTGTGTAATGATTTCATTCCATAATAAAAGATGGAGTAGTATGGATTTGTAACTTTTTGATAATGTATAGGCCTGAACTTATCTTCATAGTGTCTGAACCTGATCTGTGTCTTGAGAAAAGAAGTAATCTAAAAGATCAAGCTATGTGTTATGTTTGGTATTATATGGATAAATTTTATATAAAATATATTCATATTAAAATTGAAGTACTAATTTTTTGTTTGATTCATTTGTTAAATAATTCAGCCTATCCTTACAGCTTTTTATCAAGCTAACAATGGCTTATCTGTTGAAATTTGAACATCTCAAAACATGAAATAATCTTAGAAAAATCATAAGGTAAGATAATGGACGTGTAACTTAAAAAGTTTCATCAATTTTCTTAAGTTCAGCTTCAAAGCTTAATAACCATGTAACTTAAGTGTTTGTTTATTCCAACTTTCAAAAACCTGTTATTTTATTAAAACTAATGTATTTGTTCTGAGTGGTGCTTATTCCTTAGTGATTTGACTTGAGGTGAAGCACTAAAGATTCTATTATGAAATTATTATATAAGACATGAAATTTGGTGACTGACTTGACTCATAATTGTTACTTATTAGAGGAATAATGCCTTCCTTACCTTATAGCTATTTTAAAATTTTTTACTATTTTTAACATTTTACGTTTTCTCTGTAGAAACAAATCCTGACTACTGCTCTAAGATATTTTTATATACAATCTTGTTTTATAAAAATGTATCTAAAATCCTATTCTATTATTAACTGTGAAAAGCTCAATGTTTTAACAGTATTTTATTGTAAAATTGCCACAATTAGTCTAAGAGAAAATGAAATTCTCTGTTTGAGATAATGTGAAAGTGTCACACTGTCAATTCTCTCGGCCAAAAAAGTGAAAAATTAAATAATTGACTGACTGAAAATGGAAAACTGAGGCATAATGTTTAATGTAGTGTAGCCAAAATCTGAGATGAAATGTTCAATAAAAGTTATTATAAAACCTACACTGCAACTTCATTTTTAGGGTAAGTTGACCAATTCCTGTATTACTTAAACTAACTCCCAGTGGCATATCGATGAGTGGGGCAGAGGGGGCCAGTTGCCCTGGGCACAGGGCTTAAGGGACACAAACTCACGGACCGATTTTTATCGGTGAAAGGAGGTCAGCTAGGAGGTCACGGAGTTACGTATATCCTAGTGGTTTAAGTGGTTAAGAGGCGAGAGTCATCAAAACACTTCTGAAAACTGGTCCGAGATGCAATGAATCACCCTCGTATTTATCTTTAGGATATAGTGATACCATAGCTTTTTTACGTTTAGATGGTCCCTGAGACTTAAGAAATGGCAATTGTAAGCGGAATGCCGAACAACAACTACAGTTTCTTCTGTTCTCCGAAGGATCCCATTAGGTAAGTTTTACATGAGCTTATTTATTTTATATTCTAGGGAGCATTTGTATTTTTTGGATTGACTGTACCTTCCTCTAATATGAGTACTTTCCAACTTCTGAACATGTGTTTACTCATCAGGTGCAAGGAGTGGGTTATTCGCTCATGCCCGAAAGACCTCGAAAATAAGAGTGCGAGCTATTTGCATGCCAACTGTGGAATATGTAGAGTACATTTTGAAGAGAATATGTTCCTCAACTACTTAAAAAATAGACTGCATAGCCATGCAGTGCTGACTAAATTCGACGTGCCCAATCCACCACCTCTGATAGGAAGCCAAAGAAAGCCTCCAAAAGAAAGGCAATCTGTAAATGCAGAATGTTACGTATATTTGTAGGTATGTATGTACGTACATGTGTATATGTAGTGACTGGGTTTTTTGTATAAGGGTTAGCATTGATGAATGAGATTGGTATTTATAGTGCTGAATGCTCTTTTATACATACACAAATGCACTCATACGTGTTTTTGCAAGTGAGTGTTTTAAAATCTTAAATACCCAGTATTTTAGAAATGTCACATTGTGGCATAGCACGTTATTCATTGGACTCAAGTGACTTAAAACTTAATAAAAGTTTTTCACAAATAATTTGTTACAGTTTAGTCTATTTTAACTTATGTGACTGTATAAATCTATATAAGCATTTGTCATTTATGTGAATCCTATCTATTCTTCTGTTCATAATATGTTATATTTTTAAGAACATCTGTTAGGTTGAATGTATTACTTGTATTTATTTATTATTTATTTTTTCGATTTCATTTTTATTTATTTTTCTGTTTTATTTCATTTATTTATCAAGTTTAAGTGATTAATCCATTCATTCATTTATTTTTGGCAATCTTGCTTTGAAATATCTAACAGATGCCTTTATTTCATTTTTGTGTTCTTAAGAGAATTCATCTGTTTTACTGCATATGTATAACATCCATGTATGTCCTATGTTTGAGTAATTAATTATAATTGTAGCAATTGAGATGATATCAGAATGTTTTGCTGGTTTTTCACACACTCCTTCTTTAGTTTTTTCCTTATGAAGTGGGCATTTTATATATTTTGTCGACTGTTTTGTACATATATATTTTTCTTGCTTTTCAGTATCTTTTATATGTATTAAATTAGCTTTTAGCTTGATAAGGGATTAGATGGAAGAGGAGACTTATTAGTCTCAATCCTGCATCAATACATTATTTATTTATTCATTCACACTTCTCTTGTAATAGGGGATAATGCTACAAAAGGCATTGCTGATGAATATGGAAGTGAAAATTTGGATATTCTATCTCCACCATCTTCTTCACCTGCTGGCAACAGTATGATTGATATCATCAGTAGATTTAAAAAATCATAAACAGGCAGAGAGTCGAGATTCACAGGTTGAAGAAATTGAACAATTCCTTGAAAGAACAGCTGCAGGATGCTCAAGCAGGAGTTAGGTCACTGGAGTCCCTTTGTGATAAATATTTACCAGAGAATATGAAGGCTTGGTCTTAATGTTTGAAAAAGGTAAAAAGAATAAAAACAAGGGTAATATAAAGGCAATGGCTTTAGGCCTTCACTTTTTAAGTCCAAAAGCATGTATGTACATGAGAACCTTTCTGCCACTTCCATCACCTAGAACAATTCGAAGAACTCTGAGCAACTTACCCATAAGTGTAGGTATTTATGAGTGGGTTCTGACTAATTTACAATTAAAAGTAAATACTCTGTGGCGATACCATTTCATAGACCACATATGACATTGAAAGTTAAGATAGTACATTATTTGGCGGCTGGAGGTGTTACTATCTTTGGCTGTACAATTCGCAAGCTGTTCCGATATTGAGTTTCGCGACAGATCTCCCCAGTCCTCTGACGTCAGTCAACATTTTTGGCCAGCAATTATGCTTCACCAACTTTCTCTGCCAATTCACATTGTATGTATTTGATATTTATGTATTGTATAACTAATTATCAAGCTTGATTTTCACTCATACGGGATCTATATGTTGGTACCATTTACGTGCAGATAACATTTTCCACGGTTTTACCGTTTTTATAGCAGTAAGAGATCCATTCAGGAAAGAGCGTACAGAAGCCAGATGCTTTATATATGCAAAAGTTTTAAGCAAATGCTTAAACTACGAACTCTAATTTCGTCTTTGTGGTGGATTTATCTGTGAGTTTTACTTTGAATCATATTTTAAGCAGCATTGTCGAACAACATCCTTTGAAAATTGAAAAAAATCCACGTAATAATTGCGCGGGACTCAGCTACTTGTATTATTATTTGTAAAACTAAATGTGGAAGTTATAATTTAGTATTTATCTTGTCTCCTAAAAGCCTGTGAAGTTTTTCTTATATTATAGTAGTAATCACATCATAATTTTTTTACAGCAGCGTCCACTTTATGATGATCATTCCAGACTGTCGTCATATATTTCTGTCCATGCACTACACCACCAAGCATGCAGACAAGTAGAGGGATTGCTGTAGCCACAGGCAATCGTCCTGGTTCTCCTGGATAATTGGAAATGTCAAAACCATCAATTGACTACTACACAAGATTTTGTATTATACAAACTCGAATGACGATTGTATTCTGATTTTAGGCAGCAGATTCTAACACCATAATCAAATGTGCGCGGTTCTGTCACCACTGGAATTTCTCTCTGAACCTGTGATGCTATGTAAAAATAAAAATCTATTTCTGAAAAAATAAAAATATTAAACAAATACGCACTTTTTATTTAAAACATCGATGAGTAGCTTGCACGTACTAAAAAAAAATGCTGATGTAAAATAAGAGATTAAACGTAAGATCAAAAGAAAACTAATATATTATACTAGTAGACCAGTGGTTCTTAACCTTTTTTGGCTGTGACCCAAATTCTGGTTGCGGCGACCCATTTCCTCCAATATCTCAATTGTAATAAGTAATAAAATTAATAGGAATTTAATAAATAAATGAAAATAAGCTCTCAGGACATTAGCATTGAATGGGTTGTTAGGAGGAATGATATATATGGATATAGAAAGCAATGGAAAATCTTTGACGGTCCACTCAAAATGGTTTGGCGACCCAAATTTGGGTCACGACCCAGGGGTTAAGAACCACTGTAGTAGACGGTGCTTGCATTCTGCAAGCATTTTCAAATTTCAGCATTTTTACAATTTCGAATTTTTCCCAATCTAATATGTCCAAAATCATGTAACCCTGCCAATTTTCAAGTCTATAGCTCATTTAGAAGAGGGGCTCGAACATCTGATCTTGACATTGAAAACCTAGCGCGCTACATCTACACCAGCCTCAATACATACGACGTGTCTTACAGTGTACTACACTAATGCAGTAACTAGGGAAATATTAACGTATTTTTATTAATAAACTAAAACTGCTGGGTATTGACCTAACATGTATATATATTCCTTGATCGGGCGTCAGGAACATTATCTCTACGAAGTTTCAGCCGAATTGGTTGGGGATCAGTAGTGCTCTCTCCTTGTTAGTGCACTCGGCTGCCTTACTACAGTCTCTCTCTTTTCTCTAGGTTCGATTCTATGGAAGCGTTTCATTTGTCGTATAATACGGAATTATGAGGCACTTCCATATGTGCTACAAACTTGAAATTTGGGAGATTTAGGTTTTCGGTCACAACTGAAGGAAAAAATCCAAACTGGAGAAATTCCAATTTTGAGGGGCGTTTTTCCAAAAGATAAAATTTTCCGGAAAAAAAAATTTTTTGGGTAAAAATAAATTTTCAGTTAAAAGTCGCTTTTTAAGGACTACTAATGCTTTTTCGAAGGAAAGGGGCATTATTCGTGCCCAAAAATATTTTGCAGAAAAAATCATTTTTCCGGAAAATTTTCTTTTTTGGAAAAACGTTTTTTTTTTTTGGAAATTATTTTTTCCGAAAAAATTTTTTTTTACCAAAAACTTTTTTTTTCGGAAAAAATCTTTTTTTCGGAAAAAATTTTTTTTTTCGAGAAAATTTTTTTTTCGGGAAAAATTTTTTTTTTGCAAAAAAAATATTTTTTTTCGAAAAAAATTTTTTTTTCCAAAAACATTTTTTTTTCCAAAAAAATTTTTTTTTTCGAAAAAATTTTTTTTTCCAAAAAATTTTGTTTCCGGGAAAAAAATTTTTTTTTCCAAAAAAATTTTTTTTCCGGAAATATTTTTTTTTCGGAAAAAATATTTTTTTTCCAAAAAATTTTTTTCTACAAATATTTCCCTTTCCTGAAAATATTTTTTTTCCAGGAAAAATGATTTTTTCTGCAAAAATATTTTTGGGCACGAATAATGCCCCTTTCCTTCGAATAAGAATTATTAGTCCTTAAAAAGCGACTTTTAACTGAAAATTTATTTTTACGCGAAATATTTTTTTTTCCGGAAAATTTTATCTTTTGGAAAAATTTTTTTTTTTTAAATTTTTTTTCTGAAAAAATTTCTTTTTACCAAAACATTTTTTTTTTCGGAAAAAATTTTTTTTTCGGAAACAATTTTTTTTTCGAAAAAATTTTTTTTTGCCAGAAAAATATTTTTTTTCGAAAAAGGTTTTTTTTTCCAAAAAAATTTTTTTTCCAAAAAAAGTTTTACTAAAAAATTTTTTTTTTCGGAAAAAATTTTTTTTTTCGAAAAAATTTTTTTTTCCAAAAAATTTTGTTTCCGGGAAAAAAAATTTTTTTTCCAAAAAAATTTTTTTTTCCGGAAGAAATATTTTTTTCCGGAAAAAATGTTTATTTTTCCAAAAAAATTTTTTCTGCAAATATTTCCCTTTCCTGAAAATATTTTTTTCCAGGAAAAATGATTTTTTCAGAAAAAATATTTTTGATCACGAATAATGCTCTTTTCTTCGAGAAAGCATTATTAGTCCTTAAAAAGCGACTTTTAACCGAAAATTTTTTTTTTTGGAAAAAACTTTTTTTTTCGAAAAAATTTTTTTTTCCAAAAATTTTTTTTCCGGAAGAAATATGTTTTTCCGGAAAAAATGTTTATTTTTCCAAAAAAAATTTTTCTGCAAATATTTCCCTTTCCTGAAAATATTTTTTTCCAGGAAAAATGATTTTTTCAGAAAAAATATTTTTGATCACGAATAATGCTCTTTTCTTCGAGAAAGCATTATTAGTCCTTAAAAAGCGACTTTTAACCGAAAATTTATTTTTACACGAAAAATTTTTTTTTCCAAAAAAATTTTTTTTCCGGAAGAAATATTTTTTCCCGGAAAAAATGTTTATTTTTCCAAAAAAATTTTTTCTGCAAATATTTCCCTTTCCTGAAAATATTTTTTCCAGGAAAAATGATTTTTTCAGAAAAAATATTTTTGATCACGAATAATGCTCTTTTCTTCGAGAAAGCATTATTAGTCCTTAAAAAGCGACTTTTAACCGAAAATTTATTTTTACACGAAAAATTTTTTTTTCCAAAAAAATTTTTTTTCGGGAAGAAATATTTTTTTTCCTGAAAATATTTTTTTCCAGGAAAAATGATTTTTTCTGCAAAAATATTTTTGGGCACGAATAATGCCCCTTTCCTTCGAATAAGCATTATTAGTCCTTAAAAAGCGACTTTTAACTGAAAATTTATTTTTACCCGAAATTTTTTTTTCCGAAAAAATTTTTTTTTACCAAAACTTTTTTTTTCGGAAAAAAATTTTTTTTCGAAAAAATTTTTTTTCCAAAAAAATTGTTTTTCCAAAAAAATTTTGTTTTCCAAAAAAATTTTTTTCTGCCAAAAAAAAATTTTTTTTTTACCAAAACTTTTTTCTCGGAAAAATTTTTTTTTTCGGAAAAACTTTTTTTTTTTGGAAAAAATGTTTCGAAAAAAATTTTTTTTTCCAAAAAAATTTTTTTTTCCAAAAAAATTTCTTTTTACCAAAAATTTTTTTTTTCGGAAAAAATTTTTTTTTTCCGGAAAATTTTATCTTTTGGAAAAACGTTTTTTTTTTTTGAAATTTTTTTTACCAAAACATTTTTTTTTTCGGAAAAATTTTTTTTTCGGAAAACATTTTTTTTTCGGAAAAACTTTTTTTTTTTGAAAAAATTTTTTTTGCCAAAAAAATATTTTTGTTCCAAAAAAATTTTTTCCAAAATAATTTTTTTTACCAAAAAATATTTTTTTTCGGAAAAATTTTTTTTTTTGGAAAAAATTTTTTTTTTCGGAAAACATTTTTGTTTTCGAAAATTTTTTTTTTTCCAAAAAATTTTTTTTTCCATAAAAAAATTTTTTTCCGGAAGAAATATTTTTTTTCCGGAAAAAGTATTTTTTTTCCAAAAAAATTTTTTTCTACAAATATTTCCCTTTCCTGAAAATGTTTTTTTCCTGGAAAAATGATTTTATCAGAAAAAATATTTTTGATCACGAATAATCTCTTTTCTTCGAGAAAGCATTATTAGTCCTTAAAAAGCGACTTTTAACTGAAAATTTATTTTTACCCGAAAAATTTTTTTTCCGGAAAATTTTATCTTTTGGAAAAACGTTTTTTTTTTTAAATTTTTTTTTTTCCGAAAAAATTTTTTTTTATCAAAAAATTTTTTTTTTCGGAAAAAAGTTTTTTTTTCGGAAAAAATTTTTTTTTTTGGAAAATTTTTTTTTTCGGGAAAAAATTTTTTTCAGGAAAAAATTTTTTTTTGCCAAAAATTTTTTTTTTTCGGAAAAAATTTTTTTTTCGGAAAAAATTTTTTTTTCGGAAATAATTTTTTTTTTCGGAAAAATTTTTTTTTTTCGGAAAAAATTTTTTTTTTCGGAAAAAATTTTTTTTTTTGGAAAAAGTTTTTTTTCGGGAAAAAATTTTTTTTTGCCAAAAAAATTTTTTTTTTCGGAAAAAATATTTTTTTTTCGGAAATAATTTTTTTTTTCGGAAAAATTTTCACATACACACACAGACATCATTCCGAAAAGTCTAAACGTGTTCTAGGGACCTCAAAACATGTATTTCCGTTAAAATCTCGATGTCGATTTTTTTCATGAACACAATACTTTCCCATTACTTCGTATGGAGAATGTAATAACACTGAATATTAGCCGCTTCTAGAAGTGAGGGATGCACCATCCAAATCGCTGAAAAAATTCCGAAGCGGCACATAAGTGGCTCCCTAAAAATTTTAACTCTAAATTACCGGAGTATCAGGAATAAGGCTGCGGAACTTCAGAATTTACTAGAACAAACAGAGGCAGATATAGTGATAGGCACAGAGAGTTGGCTAACCTCGGATATTCACGACCGTGAAATTTTCCCCTTACGATATATTATTCATATCTATAGTTCACCCCGCAAGCCACCGCAATGGTGTGTGGCAGGGGGTGCAATAGCACCAAGGTAAAGCGCATAATAATGTATAGTATCACTCTACGTCGGCTGTTTTCCTTTCGTAACTTCTGTTCTGCTCAGCTATCGTTCTAGGGAAAAACGAGCCTTTATACCTCTCAGTCCTACAGGCTATCTCTCTTATTTTACGAGGATGGTCCGTTCTAGCAATATAAGTTGGCGCTCTTATTATTTCTTCGACATCGCTGGAGAATATATGCGTTCTAAATCTTTCGAGAAGTTTTAACCTAGAGCGTGATCGGCGCTCGGCTAGTGATTCCCATCCTAAGTCCTGTATCAAGGCTGTAACACTATTGTTTCTATCGTAACAATTTTTGACGAATCTAGCGGCTTTTCGCTGCACTCTTTCTAACTCTGAGATTGATCCTTTCACGTACGGATCCCATATGCTCGACGCGTACGCTAATAGCGGTCTTACTATCGAGAAGTAACATGTCTCTTTGATTTTTTCCTCACTTTTACCTACTATGCGTTTGATGAATCCTAGTTTCTGTTTAGCCTTCCCGCATATATTTCGTATGTGCATATCCCACGAGAGGTTGCTTGTTAAAGTAACGCCTAAGTATTTGACGGAATCGGCTAGTTTTAGCTGGACGCCTTCAACAGTGTAATTCGTCGTGTCAATATTTTTGTTTCCCCAGAATCTCATAAAGGAACACTTTCCTAAGTTCAATTCTAACTGCCACTCTTTACACCACTCGAGAATTGCATTTAAGTCGTCAGAAAGTAATAATTGATCATTAGGACTGTTAATCTCTCTGTAAACTACTGTATCATCCGCGAATAACTTGATTTAAGTATTGTATTCATGAAAAAAATCGACTTCGAGATTTCAACGGAAATACATGTTTTGAGGTCCCTAGAACACGTTTAGACTATTTTCGGAATGATGTCTGTGTGTGTGTGTATGTTATTGTGGGCGCTCTAACTCAAAAAGTAGATACCATATCGTTACCAAACTTCATATATAACACTTTAACATGAGCACAAAGAACGGATTAGTTTTTGGACAATAACGGATAACCGGAAGTCGAGGTTTATTCGAAACCCGATTCGGTTTTTGCGATATTTCTTTGTTAAAACATCATTATTGTATATACAATTCTAAACAAAAGCTATAGAGAATGTAATTTCCTACAGTTTTTATTTGCACCAATTTTCTATAGGAGTTACTGTTTAGGAGTTATTTATAAATACCCGGTTTTTCGGTTTCCATTAAATAGGTATCTCCTTAAAAACATCGTTATTGGTAATCTTCATAAGGACCAAAGTTGTAGAGAATAATATTTCTTCCAAGTTTTGTTTGAAACTAATTTTCGTAGAACCATCCATTTCGGATATATTTCGCTTTTTCTTAATACCAGTATACAGCGCCAACACCATGTAGCGGTGAATTCTGTAAACATTCAAAATATACGTAATTTACGGCAACAAGGACGTGTCTTCTTTTATGATACGAAATAATAATTTTGCGTAGTAATATTATTCATAATAATTTCAATATCTATACCCCAAATATGGAGAAAGTCATGTGTTTGCCACATCAGATTTTTATCTATATAATTAATTAAATCGATATTGAGTTTGTTCAAAATTGTGGATGTTTCGCAATCCTTGGTGGAGGTTTATTCTCCATGTACTTACTGCTGAGAATATCATTTAACAAGTAATATTTGTAATATTTGCGAAAAATTATGCTAGGTATCAATTTAAACTCCATCGGTTGCCGAGGAAAGGAGATTTATTAGCGGCGCAACGGTTGACGTCACAATTAATTTAGCATTCCTTTGCGATATCTGCCGTTTCTTAAGCCAGTAACGAGCGGCAGAAACATATTGAGTTGGAGTGAAACAGATTTATCGGCTTGGTCCCTTTAAAGAGTTGAATACTTCTTTCGGGGGTAAATTCCTTTGACGTTTCTTACGCTCCGCCTACTGTCATATACGTATCTCTGTTGTACAGAAATCATTCCCTATAGAAATTGTTATGTCGAAAATCTGTTACATTTGATTAAGATAAGATAGATATGCTATGTGGAGCTCCAAAATATAATAACATTTTTTGGGTTGTGCCCGTAGGTCAATTCCGCCGTGGTTATACATCCATACAGAGAAGGGTTTTTCAGTTTTCTTCTGCCCTTTGAAACACCGTTACCAGATGTTTGGTCGAAGAGGAAAAATCTTGACATTAGGACGAATAACAAGATATTTACGCTCTCATGTGTTCTCAGCTACGCGAAGCGAATCTCAGTTTATGTATTTGCGTAAACATCTTATTATTCATCGTATAATTACATTTAAAAGATCCAAAATTCTCATTTAAATTGTCCCGGAACATCATTACTCGTCTTACCAAGTGTAAGACTTGGGTAACATATTTTTATTTTAAGATACGCAACAGTTTCATTACTGTAGCGATTTAATGTTTTTCCTTTGTATTTTCGTTAAAAAAATTAGTTGAGAGAAACTGCCCTTTTCATCTTACATTAGACTCCACACAGTGATTCAGAGGTCGGAGGATTACTCTCTATCAGAAAGCGTGTGAAGAGTGTTTCACTGTAATAATCGTACATATGTAGCAACACGTGGGGCGCGTAGAAGGAATCACAGAACTACATTTATAGAATTTATAAATCCGCATTCCATAATTTGCAGAAATGGTTGCTGGCAAGGGACGGCGCGCCGCGGCGTTCACCGCGAAAACAAACTGAATCTCATTTACGTGCTTGAATTGTTGCAATCGTTTGAAAATGGAAATTTTCGGGGTGGAGTCAGAATATTAACGTTATAAAAACTGACCCTCCTGCAGCACGGGTTCTTATATAACACGGATTCGCTACATCACCGTTTGTTTCGATGCCAACAATTCACACAACGTGGTTTTTATCGGACTTGAGGTATGGGATTCCAGATTGCTGAGCAAAAAGAGAGACGTGCATGAGAATGCTTTGTTTATAACAGAAATAAATTACTTTATACTACTATACTTTATGTTGAATCGTTTCTCTTACACAACATTCACGTGTCTTTTTAAATCATCTAAGAATTGTATTAAACTCAGCACTTTTAAATATCGACGGGATTTCTCTATATAATGAAATTTCTTGCACAACTCGATTATAAGTATTCGACTTTTTTTCTGGGACGCACAGTTCCTTGCGCGTCACTTTCATGACAGTGAAGACGTAAATTAAGCCAAGAGAATCACAGAATGTTGTATTGATCTAATTGAAGCGCGATTTTTCGATCACATTTATGTACTTACGTCTAACTTGTTATTACTTTAAGTTTCGCGAATTATTTTTTTCTTCGAGGTTAAAGTAAGTGGCTTGGCTATCGATATTTAAATATTTTTGTTAGAAAAAGTCATGTCGAGGTCGCATATATATATGAACCTGTTGTCGTCCGCCGCCTTTTCCTTTTAATTTGAATGCGTCTTTGGACACAAACTTTTGGTAAACCTCTGCTGTACTTTCTCTCTTCCTCTCTCGAGAATTAAAGCTGCCCATTTTTATCGAAGCGAAATATTAGTTACCCCATAATGCTGTGCCTTTCAAATGCCTCCATACCCTAACAACAACGGCTTGGATCACACTCGTTGTGCATGCTATTTCTCCTTTTCTTCCTGGTTGTCCTCCACTCCCTCGAACAGCCCCTGAGTTCTCCTTCCACCTCCGACCTTTTCCTGGTTCACAGCGTAGCCATTCCTTTAGGCCCGTTTCACACGGGGCGATTGCCGTCGCGCAACTATCCCCCGCGCGGCCAAGAAGTACACAGGAGTGTATCATGGCAGTGTATTGCCCATTTCACGCGACGCGACCAGAAGCGCAGCTGGTTTCGACCAAGCGATCGTGACGCGGCCAGCTTGCAGCGCTGTTGCAGCGCGGTTGGCAGATTTACACTAGGCCTTATGGCGGACTTCACGCGAGTGTGGCGAGGAGCGCGACCAGCCCTGTGCATCTTACTCTTGTGGGAAATAGGTTCAAGTTACGACTACATTTGTTCATAGATGGCACCACCGTCGCACCAAGCGCGCGCGTTTAAAATATCAGGTTATTTATTCCTCGTAAAATGCTTAATATATATGATCGCAAAATTTTAAATAGAAATATAAAATTGAAAAAACAACAAAATTATTGTACGTTATTGATATTGCTTTATTTAAGCTTCGTTAGATGTACACATAACAAGTAAATGCCGTATTTTAAGTGAGAAACAATTCTGTAGCATTTCAGCTGAGATTGCAAACAGGTTTTTGCAAACATCACAAATTATTTGCGATATACACTCAGAAAGATGGCACAGTTACATTACAAAGTAGTACCAGATGAAAACAAACAGTTGCCAAATCTCAATTCAAACATTAGCAATTCAACAGAGATCACACATGGAAAAGTACAAAATATGTGGAAATGTATCCTCAACTGGTATTACACAAACAGAAAAAAGTGAGACTAAGTATAAGAAAATCTTAACATACACGAAGTAGTATAGACAATACAGTAAACCATGAAAATATGCAATTGAACATAGACAAAAAATGTAATATGAACATAATGAACAATGAATTAACAAAAAAGATGTATGCAGGTACATACTAAATAATAAAAGGTTGCAAATTATCTGCATTGCGCTAGTTCATGCCACAAAATGCATAAAAAATCATACTTTCTCTCAAAGCTAATGAGAGCATTGATATTAGATAATTTGAAATCACAGGAAGGTAAAAGTATGTACAGTCATTTCCAAAAGTCAAGCGACACGGCTCGGTCACGCCACACATAGTCCGGAGCTGAAAGTTCCGAGTATGTTGGTACCCACTGCTTGAGGGGTAGCAGAAGAGGGGCATGATAGTGAGGTGGAAGAGTGAGGAGGTGAGTTTCGAAGCCTGGGTTGGCGTGCTGGAAGAAACGAAAGGAATCAGAGCCTATGAGACAAAACCCATTCAACAGTGCGAGGGCATCCATTCCAACTCGGAAAAAAGGACTGTCTCGGTGGTTGCCTTCGCATGCCAAGGGTAACAAGAAAACCTCCGAGAGGAGGAGGCATGTAAAAGGTTCGAAGTCCACAGTGATGTCTTACAATGGGATAGGGAAACATAAATGAATATTTCGCGTCTAGAAAGCACTTTCGGAAAAGATGCAATATTTTCATCTTTGTGAGCGTTATTAATGCGAAATGCTAGGCTGCACTTCACTTCGGAAAGCGTAAAAAAGCATCAATGGTTCAAGGGCAAAAATTATATAATACTCCATAAATTAGGATAACAAAAATGAGAGCTGTTGATTTAGTGGAGATCCTGAATGAGCATCTTCTGCCTTATGTCAGACAGATAGTGCCAGACGGCGAAGACGTGGTAGTAATACAAGATAATTCGTCGTTAGTTACGACCGGTGTAACTCGACAATTTTTTTGACCAGAACTGGAATATCAGTGTTCTGCCCTGGCCAGCTCGCTCGCCGGAATAAAATTTTTATTCCACCGTACTGTATCACTCAAGCGTCAAGAAATTGTCAGCACGAAAATTGCTTTTTCGGGAGAACATTAGGAAATATTTACATCCTTTATCCAATCAGTTTTACCAAAACTCCAATAAATGGCAATTTATCACATGTAGCACTTTTCTCACAGATAGTGGATACATTTTATATTGCCTTTATTTAAATTTTCTAATAAAAATTTTATTCTAGCAGCATTTAATAGGCAATGAAAACAATGAAAGATTATTTAGTGTTTTATTTTAGTATTTAGTGAAGTCTCAGCCTGAGTCGATCACTCCTTGCATTCGACGGTTAATGAACCGTACTAAATTTTCACATATTTCTGGTCGTCGTCCGATTGAGCCCTAGAGTTCCATAACATTCTCTTCAAGAGCGGCTGCCGTCCTCAACTTTCCTTCCGTCCACTCATTCACCATTATACCCCATAAGTTCTCAATGGGATTCCTATCCGGCAAGCGAGCTGGCCAGGGCAGAACATTGATAATCCAGTTCTGGTCAAAAAAATTGTCGAGTTACACCGGTCGTATCTAACGATGAATTAATTATCTTGTATTACTACCACGTCTTCGCCATCTGGCACTATCTGTCTGACATAGGCAGAAGATGCTCATTCAGGATCTCCACAAAATCAACAACTCTCATTTTTGTTATCCTAATTTATGGAGTATTATATAATTTTTGCCCTTGACCCATTGATGATTTTTTACGCTTTCCGAAGTGAAGTGCAGCCTAGCATTTCGCATTAATAACGCTCACAAAGATGAAAATGTTGCATCTTTTCCGAAAGTGCTTTCTAGACGCGGAATATTCTTCATGTTCCCCTCTCTTCGAACCGTTTACACGCCTCCTTCTCTCGGAGGTTTTCTTGTTACCCTTGGCAGAGAGTCAGAGAGTCCATTTTTCCGAGTTGGATTGGATGCTCTCGCACTGTTGAATGGCGTTTGTCTCACCGGCTCTGATTCCGTTCGTTTCTCCCTGCAAGTCTACCCAGGCTTCGAAACTCACCTCCTCACTCTTCCACCCCTCCCTATCATTCCCCTCTCCTGCTCCCCCTCAAGCAATGGATACCAACATACTCGGAACTTTCAGCTCCGGCCTATGTGTGGCGTGACCGAGCCGTGTCGCTTGACTTTTGGAAATGACTGTACATACTGCAACATCTCAAATGTGTTAATTCATGCAAGCATATAAACAGTGACACCCTTCACATGACATATATACAAGTTCATAATATCATATCAAGGTAACCAAATAAACAGTATAAAAATGAACATATATACACTAAGCAGTGCATACAACACACAGAAACCATCCAAATATGTACTCTAACATTAAGAGGCATGATGTAATACCTGTTCCCAAACCTAATGAGGGCAATGATATTAGGCAGATAATTTTAAATCATAAGAAGTGAAAATGTGTACATACTGCAACATAAAAGGTCGCACAATATCTGAATTATGTTAATTTCCCCAACAAAAAGCATATAGAAATTAAAAGATTGAATAATGAATATGTACATATATATATATTTACAAAATTTAAAGCCTATACCCTACAATAACATATATTAACAAAGAAATGTAAAACCTATACCCTAAAATAAAACATTGACAAAGAAATGTAAAACCTATACCCTAAAATAAAACAGTGACAAAGAAATGTGAAACCTATACACTAAAATAAAATATATTTACTAAGACGTGAAAATAAAAAAATTACAAAATTTTAAACCATCTTGTGGACCACCGCTCGCACACCCCCACGCTCATACATGTCACGAACCTGCCAGTTTTGGCAAAATGAAAGCCATTCCAAGCACCTGCACATAAAGACATTAATCGGTATGAATAATCATAGATTACCAGAAAGATAAAAAAACCTGCAAGGTTCACAAAATTTCTTAAAGAATTGGAAAACCGTCTCATTTAAGAAGCATTGGAAATTGTACCATCGAACAAATAGTGCCATTATACCCCCACATTAAGTTAGTTATTCTTAACATAATTGCAAAGGTGCACTCGGTTTTATATAAAAGGTAATCACGAACATTTTATTAATTTCTTTATAAAAGGTCAAGGAATAATAATACAAAAATATTTCACACTGGAAATTATAAATGCAAATTAATCACATTACGACAATTAGCAGGAATAAATGCATTTTAGGAATTGCTGTCATATTTGGAGTTAAATTAATGCTTTGAAACATACCACATTTGTTTGTACATGAAATTTTCAGTTTCCTTTTATCTCATATAAGAATGTTGCAAATGTCAATATACACATTACCTGCCCTTTGTATTCTATCATATGCTGTAAAAGTTTCTATTAAATTAAAGATAGTTTCTCACAGTTTGAGAGGTTAATAGTAAGTGCAAAAAGACTAGAAGAATCGACATAGTTTTTTAAAAACAAATACGGAAAGAATGATTTAATTCCTACGTCCTAAAGAGTATGTAAGGAACGAATCTCCAAAAGCATACAATAATTCACATTGAAGCTGAAATCATGTAATTTATAATTTACAAAACGTAATAATTTAGGCAGCAACTTTTCCACTAGATTTAATTGACGAAACTCATGTATATTTCAAACAAACCACCTATACATATTTAACAAATGGAGAGACCAATGACACATATATGTTCGCCTTACAAATCCCTTCATTTAGTTAAACGTACTTCCTCAAAGCGGAGTGAATAAATAAAATTCTAAATTTCGCTTATAAATGACAATCTTCGCACTGAAAACAACCGTTGTATCTATTTATAAACTACACTTATAACTTGCAGAAACACTTCAGCATTCACAAGAAAAATATTCATTAATATAAATTAACTTACACTTTTTCCGTCCTCGGGAAATTAAAAAATTTTCTTGTCCCATCGCTGCGTCCCTCACACCCACTCACGGAACACACCTTCCTTCTCACTTTAAAATCTTTTGACATTTCATCTTTGTTGCCACCGTAGGTACCTACATTTCAAATTTATACGAATATTTTATCGGTATCAATTGAATATACCACAGGTTTCCAAAGTACATGGATAAGATAAAAACCTGAAAGTATTTTCCGAAGTATAATTGCTATTCTTATAATTACACTCGTGAATAGTTTTTAATAACTAATAATTGTTTCCGCATAATTTGTAAATGCCGCCGAAACTACCCATGTAATTGTTTATGAAGACGTCCTACAGAAAGATAAATGTTACAAAAAAACGCATACGTATTTGGACCAAAAATTCGTTATTAATTAATTAATTACATTGTCGGTTATTAAGCAATCTGAAAATATATTTTAATGCCTTATTTTTACCCCTCTCCATGACGAATCCAAATTTAGGTTTGCAAAGCAAAAGTTTAATGCCGATAAATTTGATTTACTGCAAGTAATTTATAACATTTAAGCAAATTTTATCGATGCTACAATAAGTTATAATTGTGTTCCTACTAAAATGAGAAATCAAGATATAAAAAGGAATTGTTTATTTTTTGTGGTTTTTTTGTCGAAATTGTAAATATCCAGGTTTATAAGGGGAAATGTTGGTTAGCCTGCGCGCCTGCGCGTTACTTCTGGTTACTTCGTAGAAATCTTAAAATGGCTGACGGGGTTGTCTGTTATGTGCGTAATACAGTTCGAAATTTATTTTGTTTCCATCAGACCTTTTTAGAAGGAAAAAACTAGACCTTTTTATTGTATTCGAAATTTAATGTTGATAGTTATGATCGTGATATATGTTTGGCCGTGTGTTCTTCGAAAACTGGTCCACGTGATAATCATTTTGACAGCAGAGTTTTAATACTTTTGGTTATTTTATGTGTTTACACCAGAACTTTTTACAAGTGAAAAACTAATCCTTTTTATTGTATTCGAAATTTAATGTCGATAGTTTTGATCTTGACAAAATTTTGGCCGTTTATTCTTCGAAAACAGTGGTGCATGTGACGCATTTTGACAGCAGTTTTTAATTATGTACTTTTAGTTTGATTTGTGTACGTTTTAAGACACTTTAAGCGAAGTGAAGTATTATCTAAAGTTTTTTATAGTTTCAATGTGTGTAATCTTCACATTGCTTACTGGACATTAATTAACTTCTCTTAATAGTACTATTTCTTATTTTATAATACAATGATATGTGAATTTGTATATGTAATTATTCAGTATGCCCTGCTTTGCCACTTAATTGTAATTTATGGTGATGTTTTGATGTATTATTGTTTTTCGTTAGACCACTCGTGCTGTTATATTGTTTTACTTTGTATTTTCTTTTGTGATTGAGTTTGTCTTATTGATTTGCCATGTAACTTTGATCTTCTGGAAAATAAATGTACTGTTATTATTGTGTGATACAGCTGTCCTGGTCAATCTCCTCGAGGATTTATATCTACAAAGGTAAGGAAATCTTAAATAACTTCTCTGTTCATCTTTGATTTATAGTTGAAATATCTTTACCGTATATATATGTATATAGGAAATGTTATATTTATCATATTTATGTATAATGGAGTAATTATTTTTATAAATTAGTCCTTATATATAACATTTTGTTACTGCATAACATGTTTAATGAGTGATTTTATCGTTGTAAAGTATCATTTTCTGTGAAGAGTTGGTAAAATTTTTTGCAAGGACGGATTTGTTAATGGGCAAATATAGCCAAGATATGGCGTTACACTCTTAACGTAGGATTAATTAAGGGTTTGTTATCAATATATATTGTGTTTTGAACGTAAAAATTATAGTTTACCTCATAAAATGAGAATCTGTGTTTTTAAAAACGTATGAATAATACATTATTAGCCGGTTTCCATTACTTTATAAACTTCAAGTCAAAAGTTATTGTTAAGGTTTTGTAGAATTTTTATCCTTTGGGTGCGAGATTTCTGAGTTGGTTCTGTCGTTGTTTCAGATGCGAGCCTCCGAAGAATGAAGTCTGAAAACGCAGCCAGCATGGTAGATCTTCCACAGGCCAGCTCTGCTTTGCGATGTCAAGAAAGAAGATGGGTGAGTGTGATTGGTTTTGCATTTCAAATTAGAACTAATGAGCTTCCCGCTTTAAATATATATTTCATGTCCTGGCATGTGCAGAAACTACATTAGTCTTACGTATTTTTACACATAGGGGTATTTTCTCTCTACGGCAGTTTTAATATATCTGGAAGCTGCGGAAGTGCTCTTCTCGTACCAGCATCTGTTATGCTTTTCTCAGTTATTAAAAAACAAAGCTCTACGATATTGACATTCTTTATTAATTTTTCCTAAATGTGAATCATCTCGTCGAGTAGCTAATCCGTTTCCTATTGCTGAGTTTAAATTTGTGTCGTTTCTTCGTCTTCCGCCGTTGGCTGCATCGATTCTGTTTTGGCTTCTTCTTATATTACTCCCTTCTTCAGTTTGTTCGTTTCTTCTTTGTTACCTGATTTCGTTTATGGTCTCTCTCGCTGTTTGCCTTTGCTCATCTGTCCATATTTTATCTTCTCACTCTTTCTCTTCTACGTCGTTCTTCTTTATCTTCTTCTGTCTCTATAATATTTATTTATTTATTCATTTAGTCACATGGTGGCTGGATGTGCCAGGTGGCGACAAGTAACATAAAATGACACAATAAAGTACGTTTGAATCAGATTTACATTAAAATTTTCGAAAGAATCAATTTAGATTCACGTCATTGGTACATAAGTAAAAATTACACAGATGCAAAGGCCTCGTTATCTTCTTCTTTCTTCCATTTGATGAATTAATGGGCTATTATTGCCTTAAACTTTAATTAAAAGTTATATTTGTAGTAATTAAAATGCTGATAGTAACAACAACCTGGGAAATTGCAATTGATAGTGCTTTACCGTCAGAGGTAATAATGAGTAAAAGCGTTGTTATGTAAACTAAACAAACAAAATTATAAGTTCTATTTGATGAATTAACGGAGTACTAGCTGTACCCACACAGTGTTTTCACTGTTTTTTCAATTAATTTATAAAAAATGAAGAATTGTGTAGAATAAGTTGATCTCAATATTTCACGTTTAACTCAATAATTCGCATTTAACTCTGATAATGCATTTCCCCAGTATAGGTAAGGTTAGCGGGTAGAAATCTCGCTGAGGGCGAGGCTGTGTGTGCATATTGACAATTAATTATGCAAAGTCAGTAAGAAATCTGTATTTTAAAAGTCAAATTAGAGAGGAAATTAATGCTACACAGTAATTGATTGCAAACTTTTATGTTTTTAATTTTCTTTGTTTCTTTTTATTGAAGTATACGTCCTTTTTTTCATATATCAATCAATGCAACCGTTTATTTAGATTAACAATGAAGAGAAGATAAGTTTCGGCGAGTTCTAGGTTATCAATCTAAAAGAAATGTTTTCATGCTGCTCCTGAATAAACGTAGCCCGTCGCCTAACATTCTTTGTCATTTAGATTATCTACGAAGGTGACATAACCATATAACTTTCAATTTGTTAAAAAATAATGTACGTCCCTATTCTCATCTGATTTTAAATTTACGCATGAGACAATTTGCCTTAATAAGCATTATAGATGTTTAATAGTTTTACTTACTGAAAAAGTAAGATTCCAGCATCCGAATGATTTTAAATAAGATCAATTGCTTTGATTAAATTGCTAGAAATGCTTCCCATACACAGTTATTAACTGGATAATTATCCGTAAATATTTGTGTTGCTATCTATAAAGTTTGACATTGCTACAGCATTAATTTCGATGCTTAAAGTGTGAAGCGAATAACACTATTCTTTCACTTATTTGAAGGTTTAATTGGCACTAATTGAATTGGAGGCAATGCCAGGAATCTTTCTCTCTCGGTCACAGTGCAATCATCATTCATTTGTCTGCTTCATTCAAAACTGGCATCGGAACTTTTTAATTTTTTTGTACCATTTGGCGACAAATGAGGGTTGATCAAAACAACGATTATCAATGGTGATGTTTATAGAGGTCCAACTGTATTTCAAATGTTTATATAAACTCAGATAGCGCTTGCAATTGGGAGCTTTTAGAATAACAAAAGATTGTTTCATTTTTAACTCTTTTTAAGTACTAAGTTAAGATTCCATTATAAGCACCTGTTGGCATAGGTTTGTAAAAGTTTGAAAGGATTGAAAATATACGTTGGATTCGTTATAACTATTTTAATTTTTATTATTCCAGAGCTTGCGATTATATACTTGATACGTTTTCGTGTATGGTATATTCCAAAACGTGGTATTGTACACAGTCCGACATCGCATTCTTTACATACGTACAGTGAAGCCTCGATATATTGGACTAAAAGGAGGGGAAGGCCTGTCTGTTATATCTGAAACATCCGAAGGAAACGTATGTGTTGCCTTAAATTGTTAAAATGCGCATGTTATGAAAGACAGTGTTTTACTCTGCTATATATTTATACAAATTGTTAAGAGCGCATGAAATAATAGCACAGAGTTTTCTAATTAATTTAGGAAAATAGGAATCGTATTAATTTTTATATTTTACTAGTAAAAGGTGCTTGCAGTGTGCTAGCAGGAGCATACTTTTATAAGAACATAATTAAGAATGAAATAAATTATAGTGACCATAAGAAAAATTGATTTTCCCTTGCGTTCTTATTTGAAACGGAATTATTCTTAGGAATGGAACTTGGGATACTTTTTCGAGATTTTAGATTTTTCCGGACCCTGGTGGAAATTGGCAGAAAGTAACAATGAATACAAAGAATGTTTTAAGACAAACAAACCCCACAAGTAATGCAAGTCAGTCAATTTCAACCAGTCACAAAAGTCAAACGGAGGAACAATTAATTTTTGCGGATTTGCTACACCAATAAATTATACATTGTATCTACCATATATACTCGTGTATAACGCGCTGTTTGAAGACCAAATTTTCAGGTCATAAAGTAGGGTGCACGTTATACACAGGTAACACTTCTCTGCACTTAAAATGGGAACCTACCTCGCACCAGATTCACGCTTTTTGGGTTAATTAATGGGAAAAGCACAATAATTATTGATACTCCAGGTTATACATACATAATTATATGTATAGAACACCTAATTACTTCTATACATTTATAATTCCATCCTCTCTAATTATTCCGCATTTCACTAGCTCATCAGCTGATTGCTGTAATTTTTGCAAAATCACAAGATAGTCTTCCCGCAAAACACACATCAAAAACAAAAAAAACATAGAATAAGCAAATTGAAATAATTTTATTTAGTAAATGATTCTAGTGTCTACGATTGACAACGTAAGTAATTTAAAACCCATAGAATCTCGTGTGTGAACTTAATCATACCTGTCGCGTTTCCTGTTTCCAGATTTGTTTGTTAAATTTTTACGTTATTCCTTCTCTTAAACAGTTTTAGAATGAGATAGGAAAGAGAGAACCAACGTCCACTTTAAATCAAAACTAATTTATAGATCCCTTTTTGTCTGATTTAAAAGGATTGGCAACAGTGGCGCTGCAGTTTTCTACACGGCATCACTTTGCCCAACTTACCATGTGAGGTTGCTGCCATCTCAACTCAGTCGCTTTAATTATTGACGATGTCTCTCTTAGACATAATATGGAGCTTATTGAACGTAATACACTTATGGACAAGTCCAAACGTTTTAAAATTCATATACCTCCCAAAAATCAAGGATGTGTGTCATACACGTGGTATCAGAAAAAGTCGGGATTTTTTGGAATAAAGTACGAGTGCGCATTATACACGGCAGTTATACACTGGGACGCATCATACACGAGTATATACAGTAATTATATACATTATAATATGTATATATATATATCCATATATTGCGATGTATAAGTCGACCTTGAATTTTCAACTTGAAAATACTAGATTAGGTATATGTTCGCAGTATAAGTCGACCCCCTTTGTTTCACTTAAAAATACTTCTCATGAAATCGTTGCCAGGCAAAATCAAGGTCCTGTACGATCCAAGTTTTAACAAGATACAGAAATAAACATAGTAATAAAAAAATATAGGAATATTTTTTCGAGTCCGTGCTATTCTTCTTGAGCCTTCCATTTGACAGGTGTTTTAATTTCAACCAATAAGAAACTGCTATTCTCAGAGAGCTTGACCAACTAAATAATGGTTCCTATGATTTGATTGATGTCGGCTGTTAATGATGCTATCAAAATTAACTGCACCTAGTTATCGCAATCAATATCTACGGTGGTGAAATTCAATAAAGTATCGCATGTTGGCAGGCGTGAGGATGGTTCTGATAATTACATTATTCCCCTTTTCAGAAAAGGAAATGTTTTTTCCGCATATTCTTTGATTATTTTTTTTTGTCTTCTTTCATGTACTTTTTTGTACTTGATTTATTTGCATATTCCACATATAATTATAACTTGCAATTAGTATGGTTAATTCCGATCGAAGTGTACCTCTTCTATCTCACTTACTTCTACAGCATTACAATACTTTGGATGATACAATTAAAAAAACAAGGTAATTGTCCATAATAAACATTTCATAAATGTCGTATTAAAGAATTGATATTTTAATAAACAATCAAGTAATGATTATAACATTCTAAATTTTATTATTTATTTATAATTATAATATCATAATTATATGTGGAAGGTGCAAATAAATTAAGTACAAAAAGGTACGTGAAAAAGACAAAAAAAATAATCACAAAAAATTGAGGAAAAAAACAAAAATACAAAAAAGACATAATAATAATACAATTTTACTAGTTAAAATATATGTACAGACCACTTCTGAAAGAAAAAAATGCTGGCTGCTGGGAGCGAACCCCAGCCCATCTGATACTAGACATTCATTCTACCCATTCAGCTATCGCTGCTTCTGTTTGTAACCTTAAGGTTAATGGTATATGTTGCATCCGTGCTTACACCTGAATTTAAATTGTTAAGATCTTTTAAACAAGGGCCCATTGGCAAAAACGCAGAGAGATATAGGTGATGTTTTAGTTCTAGTTTCACCTCCTAAAAGGGTATTACGAATTTCAATATTAATGTTATGGCCTCCCCTTGTTGGTAAATATCGATGTTATTCATCTGTAATTTAAGGTTCACAATTTTATATTTGTCGTATAAGTCGACTTTAAGTTTTAGGAAAATTTTTTTAAGCTTCAAAGGTCGACTTATACGCCATGATATACGTTAGTTATAATGTTGCGATGTATTCATTAGGCCTTCCAAATAACGCACATGTGATAGGTCCGCATGAGACACAATGTAGTAGTGGCGTCATTTAACTGTTTTGCATCGCCGGACATTCTGTCCGTTATATTCTAAGTACGTTCCATCAAGGTCCAGTATGCAGAGGGTTCAATGTACTGTGGATTTCTTCCTTTTCATTGGCTTCGTGGTACTTTTGTTTCGGATGATACACTTCCTCATGGCTAATCTCATCACAATTTACCGAAAGAAGTGAATAATATCAGTCAGTCTCTTTTACAGTAAGCACCGCCTCGAAATATTCCAATTCATTTGCATCGGAATCAAACCATTATCAGTTTTGTCTTTTCATTGGGAATCAGTGGTCTAATGAAGTTTATTCTAATGAGTACTTGAAGTTGTTTTATTTATTTAACTAGTTTATAATTTTTACTTTGCAAAAGCCATAAATAATGACTTGAAACGCTTACAGAATGCAAGTACCTTCTACTTGTATATTGAACAAATAAGTAACATATCATTCTTGTCATTAAAGACAATTTTTAGTAATGTATGTGTATCTGTAAATGTAATTACATGCAAGGTTATTTGTCAGGTGCGTTTCGCTTCCAGCATAAGCGCCTATTGGTATTAGTCTCCATCTGGTCTGTCCACATGTTCGTTATCTGCTTCTACCAAGCAGATTTTCATGAAATTTGATATTAAGGACTTACGGTCAAAGATAATAAGAAAATCACATAAATGAGTCACGTAAGCCAATCAGGGGTACCACTTTACTGGTGATAAAATATGAACTTTCCCTCATATCTCGTAAAGTATCGGTCATATCAAAATATTTATCAAGTAAAACTTGTGCAACTAATAAAGCAGGGTATTTCTTTTCCTCTACATTTTTATCGTAGGAGTCGACGTTTGCGAGAAAATCGAACAAGAG
Source organism: Uropetala carovei (assembly GCA_036926305.1). Classification (NCBI taxonomy): domain Eukaryota; kingdom Metazoa; phylum Arthropoda; class Insecta; order Odonata; family Petaluridae; genus Uropetala; species Uropetala carovei. The sequence continues at coordinate 380,800 of JAXCHB010000087.1, forward strand.
TCGTAATTTGAGTTGAACTTTGAAATTTTCTAGCATGGTTACTTCTTCATTGTTGCTAACGTAAACAATCTCACGGAAATATGTTTAATTTCCTTACATATGCATGTAATATTTTTAAATGGGAAGAAAATGGATTATTTATGATGAAGAAAAGAACTTTATAATGCTATTTCCCTTCCAAACACGTAAATAATTTCTTTCAAATACTCCAATGCACAAAACGCACCCATTTGTGTTACGTTGTACACTTTCCTAACTTGTTTATATCTTAAAATCTCATTATAAATATTAGTGTTATTTTAAACTCTTGTACTAATTTTTAAACGAAGTAATCAACTGATATTTTATAATTATACAGTTTGCGTAAGCACAACATTAAATTACCATAACTTTAATGTATGTTAACAACAAATTGTTGACAGCATATTTGTAGTGATTCTGAGATAAATACAGAGTTCATAAAATTATTTCTAACAAAGAATGTAAATTAAACTACAAAATATCCTTCTAAGATTTAGTCACATTAAACGTTTATTAGGAAAATTACACTGTAATCGTTTTTGTGCATCAAATCTTGGAGTAATTATTGGAATTTATTTTACAATGCTACACAAACATCTTTATATAGTTCTCTGGTGAATAAATTAAATTAAAATGGTATTGCAAAGTTCTTTGCTTATAAATAACTAGCAAATTTACCCAGCGTTGCTCAGGTTATGTTTTAAATCATCGTGACTTCAAATTATGGCAATAATTATGAACAAAAAATTATATCTATGCTTGAATTAAGTTTTATTTGGGAAATTTTTTCATATTTTAATTGATATAAATGAAAGAGTTGGAAAATATTTTGAGGATTCGTAATTAAAATTGACAATCAACGCAGTCGATTCATTTTGTGAGGTGATGCTTTTTGCCAGGTGGAGTTCGTTCTCTAAGCTTCCGGTAGAGAACGTGCATGTAGAGTACAGGTAGTTCCGCCTAATGTAGCAATTGAAAATTACTAGAAGTTACCTTACGCCTCAGTGATCGGAGGTAATATGTAGAGTGGAGGGGAACGAATTCCATTAGAATAGAGGGGCATTGAAGGTGAGCGCGCTTCCTAGAAGGGAAATCCCCTTGCACGCAGAGTAGAGAGGTGACTTCTTAAGTCAGTTACCATACGGTAGCTTTGCTTTACGCATGGACAGTTATATGCGGGATGCTCAGGAGTTCAAAATAAACATTCTTTAAAAATTCAGATAATACCAGGTTCCTAGAAAGGAGCGTCTGTCTCACACAACATTGTACGAGGGTTTCCCAGAAAGTAATGCACCACATGTTTTGAAATTACTCACATTTAACGAATATGTGACAGATTTTGAATTTTATCGATACGTTTCCTGGACAACGAATGTCATTGTTGAGACTCGAGATTCATATTATTGCCTAGCGAGGGATAAGGGGGGGAACAGCAGAGGGAGGGAGGGGGATAAGGCATTGTCGAGTACAATTTGTAACGTGTTAACAAAGGTATTGCCCACTTATTGTAACAAAGTATTATTCACTTGACATAAATTTATTTTAACAAAACTCTTTGCTTAGAGAATCGTTCTAAGAGTCAGAGCATTGAATTCCTGTGTGATTTTAATTCTCTTTTCTACTGTTTTTGTTTTTCGTTGCATTAATTCTTTTTGTTTGTTCATCTGTTGTTTGTCGTGTTGTATTAACCAAACCACATCCAACACAGTGTAATGTGAGCAAATAAAGTAAGTGGTAAATGTTTTCACTTGTATAAATTGTGTAGTATCGAAAGTAAGATTGCGTAACCCGGCCGCCGTATGGGTTTGTTGTCTAAGTAGGCTGTTATGAAGGTTGGCGTTGTAATAGTGTCTCATCGCACCGTCAAATGTCATGGATGTCTGTGTTGACCAGCATCATAGCTAATCCTAATATACAATAAACTTTGAAGCTTCTTTGTTTATTGTAAAAAATTCTGTCAACATTTCAAATTTGAAATGCAGGCATCTCTAGTGGAATTGTAAAATGTTATATTCCCCTATATTATTATTATTATAGCACTGACTATAATTAACCAATTGACCAAACCTTTTATACATTCATCAAGTTAAGATGTTAATAATAATTGTACCAAATTTTAGTTATTCGTGTCTTATAGTTTATGGCATGCATAATGAGACACGCAAACAAACTTTTGCAAATATATATAGATTGTGGGAAGCTCATTCAGTTCTATTTGGTATAATAATTATAGGATATTTATTTTGTTTCTCAATTTTGTAGTTATTCTTTTGATTCTCAGGTTGGTCTCTATGTAAATATTAACGTTGTCTCTTGTTGGTTGAGTTATATTTTAGATTACTTAACAATTTCATGGCTGTTGTTTAAAATATCTTCATTAAGTTATCGTAACGATAATTTCGGTAAACTCCATATGAGATTTTGACTTATTCTAACATAAGCGTTACTGAAAAGGAATTCTTTAAATTTATTAACATAAATAACTCAATTGTATACAAATATTTAATGAAATACTTTAGTTTTTCGTGCACTCAATACTTTCATAAATTACAATCTGAAAATTCTTCAAATATAAGTCTTTAAATAAATGTTTTGTAATGATAATGTATTGCTACTTACAATTTGCACATTTATAATGTTAAAAAATATAATTATTGATAAATTTTTAATGATTTGATTTGCTGATTTTCCTTTTAAATTTGACAAATTGGCCATGAAAGTGTTAAGCTATCGATAAGGAGCACTGTGATTTGTTAACGATAGTGAGTTGAGTCACGCAATGCAATTACTACTTAAATTTAAAGTAAATTAACCTCAAGTCGTTAAATTTTACGCACTTACTGTACATTACCTGGAAATATAAGACAAACTTTGAGAATATGCTATATTTTTTCATAAATAGGGTGTTTGCTTTGATTAAATCAGTTATATTTTGCATAATAGCTTTGAATCTGAACTTTACATTAGAACAAATATGTTTTTGATGTTGTAAATATAATCTCACCTCGATTAATCAGTTATATTTTTAAATGCAAGATAATTTTTAAAGACAAAATGTATTTAGTTCAATCTTTGCTGTTATAAAAATTAAATTGCTATCAGAAGTAAATCTTTGTTTATATTATGCTATTAATCTTTTTCAAAAAACAGTAATACGTCTAATTGAGGTAATATAATTTGTGCATTTATACAATAATTAATTTGGCAAATATAAAGGTTTAATTTTATTAACATTTGAAATAGGTATGACATGAAATTTTAATATTGCATTTTTGAAGTTTATTTCTGACTTGGAATAGTTTATAAAAATGTTATCCTGGCATTTAAGTAATTCCAATTAAGCATTGCTTTGCGAGATTCATTATTTTTTCGTCATTTATGCAAACATTGCTCCCATTTGGAATCAGTTGCGTGCATTCAATTTTACGTATTTCTTGACCAATAAGAGACATTGTTAATTGTAATTAAGGTCATTGATAATGTGAAATATTTCTTTTTTAAGTGTTTCCAGAACAAGTACTTTGAAAGATTGCTTGCCTCAGATAAAAATAGCTGCGACAGAGTAGTGAAAAAATTAATACATGCATTTCGACTTCAGAGCAGTTGTCGTCAGTGGCATTTCGCCACTGATGATGGCTGTTCTGTAGTCTAAATGCTTGTATTAATTTTTCCACAGCTCAGTCGCAGTTATTTTTATCAGAGGCAAGTAACTTCTTCAAGTGCTTGTTCAATAATTTATTTCAGCTGCAAAATGTGTTTGATGGTTTATTTTTTCATGTTATATATGTTTTATGTCAGCTGTTGAACAACAGTTGAAAATATTGTGTTATATGTAATATGTCAGTTGTTGAATAGTTGAAATGCAGATAAATTGTCATAATGTTGAATAATTTGTTCAATAATCAGCAAAATTTGGCTGAATTGGTGGTCAAAAATGTCATTTTTAGGTTAAAAATGTGCTAAATTTAGCAAAAATATACCTAAAAAAACCCCTTAAGTCCAACGATACCTAAAAGAGGCTCCGAGAAAAAGAAATTATTCCTATCTAAAAGGAGTCAACAGGTTTTGATCATAATAAAATGTCTTTATTGCAATTAAAATGTACAGAGTATACATACAAGTTCAATAAAAATTTTACAATCTGAAATAATACATTTTGTCTACTTATTTTATCCTGCACCTGAAAATAAAAATTATACTGGACTTAAAAAATTTTTGACTTGAGAAAAAAAATTGATTTGTTTACAATTTGTACTTAGAAAAACTTTTGAAAAAGTCCCAATTCCAGAAATCTTTCAAGTCTAAGAGTTAAAAACTATTGTCCAATTTGTAAAGTAATTTGTTTACAATCTGGACAATAATTTTTAACGCTAGACTTCAAAGATTTCTGAAATTAGAACTTGAAAAAAATTAATTTGTTTACATTTTGGACTTAGAATAATATCTGACTTAAAAAATTTCTGGACTTAAAAAGATCTGAATATTAGCACAAATCAAAATTGCCATTTAAAAATATTCATGAACTGCAGAAAATTTTTTAAATATAACAAGCACTAGAATAAAAGTTGGACATTTTTACAAAGTACTTTGGCAAGGATAATATTTCTTTAATCATTTCTATTGGTGAGAAAGTAGAGAGGAAAAATAGCATGGCTTAGAAAAAAATATGAAATGAGAGACGATAAATATATACCCAAAAGCGCTGCTAATTCTGGTTTGTTCAGATTTAAAAAAATGGCAATAATTATACAGAATGGAAAAGCAATAGCTTATATACATTTAGACAAAAGAATTTGCAATTGTTCTGAATAATATATAAATAACACAACACTTTGGAAACGTATTTACAAATAAATAACATCAGCAAATTGGATATTGATGGAATTATTAAAAGAACTTTTTTCTGGACATTGACTTTAATTAAGAATAAAATAACCTGCACAATTTTTCTTAATTAAGAAATTTAACTCCCCACAAAGTTAAATCTTTTTCTAAATATCGTCTAGAATCAAGAACAATTAAACTACCATTTCTGATGCATGGCTTAATAATTGGAGAATATAAACTTTTCACAATGAAAATACTTTACATAGTCTGGATTTTCAATCAAAACTCTCAAAACTAACTGAAATTTCATTTGCATTTTATCTCTTTATCTGATTTTGATAACTTGAATAATGAACTGAATTTGTATTGCCTCAGAATTTTTTCTGCCTTGAATAAACAACAATAAAAACCCCAAAGAATATTTTCTGAATTAATTCAAGCAGATCCTACATCTCCAAATTTCTTTAAATTATTAAATTAAATCTGGAATTATTTAACCACGACAAACCCTCTTGGTAAAATATTAAATGTAGAACACCAAAAATCCCGATACAAATAATCTTTTTTAATGGCTGCTCCTATTTTAAGATTAAATTTAATTAATTACTTTCCAACATCCAATTTGCGGAACGATATTCACATGACAAGTCTGCAAACATGAGCAAATACAGTGCTGTCTCAGAAGTCAATACGAAAACTTGGCATTTTATAAGTTTTCTAAAGTTTTTAAATTCAACATCTTCGGAAATTCGTAAATAACTTGTTACTACATTTGATTCTTATTAACGGAAGTGAATTTAACAAAAATTTAAAATTTATAGAAGTACGCTAATAAACCTTTACAAACAAAATGGAATATTCTTTATAAAATCAAATTAAAGAAAGTTTTCAGAGTTCAAACTGAAAACCAACACCTTATATTCTTGTAAATTTATAATAAAAAATTAAATGCATTTTATAAAAAAGTTGAGTTATCAGAAAGTTTTTAAGTTCAAACAGAAAATTGATGCCCTACATTCTCAGAAATAAAATACTCTTACGGACGATATCAGATAAAACTTTTTTTTCAGACGTAGCACTATATTTTCCATTTACTTACTTTTAGTGTAAGTTGATTAAACAATATTTTTAAAAGAAATCAAATTCTTGGGGAATCGTTTAATCCTATCGTAAATTTCTGCTCATTCTGAATGACAGGAGAAAAACCTCCTAAAAATTGGAATTCTTATTGTATTGTATTTATTTTCATTGGTTGTGAGCATAAAGCTATAATAATGCCAAATTTGAAGCGTTTAGCTCATCTGAAAGGGACTTATAATTTACAATCTCTCCTACATCCTCCGTAAGATGCAGCTACATATTATACAAGATATTTATCGCCTGACATATTGAACAAACCAGAATATAGCAACATATAGGTATAAAAACCTTCTCTCATCCCATATGTATAGCCTCCAGCTCAGATTCCTCTATACTCTCGCACCCAGGTGTATCAATTGTCGTCTCAGCAAAGCAGTACTCTTCGATTCATGGTTCCTCGACGCCTCAAACCATCACATTTTCACTCAGCATCAACTGTGAATGCCTACAATGAAGAGGAAAAATGGTTGTGGTGAATTCAATAAAGAAATATTAACTAAAAAATCTAAATATAAAAGATTAATTTGCTTAAACAACATGAAAGAGCACATTCACTTATCAAGGTCTATTTAGAATCTTAAAATTTTAAATTCTTTACGAGTTTATTCAAATTATTATGTGAAAGATTCGTTTGACAATTAGTTTTAAAATTTTAACCTTCCATAAGGTGTAGTGCTTAGCGTGTCAGCTTCCCATTACAAAGCTGCGGGGTGCGATCCCCGCAAATGGAGGTTTTTTTCACAAAAAAATTAATTACTTAATTAATAATAAAAAACTATCATTGGTGTCTGGCAGTAGGCAGCAGTACTGTCGGTACGGTATAGAGATGAAAACAAATGATGTTGGTTGGGTATATATTCAATAGAACAGTAGGCATGATTTGATCGGCTACAGTACTGCGATGTGGAAAGCAAGAGGGAAACTACCACATTACATTTCCCTAATAATGATTATATTATATAATATTCCGGAGGTAAAATAGTCCCCCAATCAGATCTCCGGGCATGGACTGCCTTGAGGAAAGCAACTGTCGAAGGTAACTTATGCAAAGATACTTGGAATTTAAAAACCACGAGGAAGGCAGAAAAGCTAGAGAACCTGAAAAATGAAATAGGATTGACGTCATAGGGCTGAGCGAAGTCAGATGGGAAGGAGAAGGGCAGATCCGCTCGGAAGAATTCACGGTAGTTTACACCGGAGGAAATAGTGAGGCAAGGGGAGTAGCTCTGGTACTTAAAAGATATGATGAATAGCGTGACAAAAATAACAGCAACGAACGATAGGTTGATGGCAATAAAGCTAAAAGTTGTCCCAGTTAACATGTTGATAATCCAGGTATATATGCCAACAACCGCTATTGAAGAAGAATAAATCAGGGAGATGTATGAGCAAAAGAATGACATTTATGAAGTAGAACTGCACAATAATGGGAGATTGGAACAACACAGTTGGAAAAGCCCAGGAGATAAAATGAGATGCCAAATAGATTACATCCTAGTAAAACAAAGATTCAGGAACAGCATAAAAAATACTAAGACATTACCAGGAGCAAACATTGATTCAGATCACATCCTTCTAATACTCGATGTAACCACAAAGCTGAAACAAATAAGGAAAACGAGAAGAGAAAGACAGACTTGGGACCTAAAAAACTGAAAGAAAGGCAGAATGCTTTCAGCATGAAGTCGGAAGGTCGCCTTAGAAATTTGGAAAACAAACCAGAGACCGTGAATACAGAATGGGAAGAAATTAAAGCCAGCATCAAAGACACCTTGAATAAAGAGATTGGGAAACAAGAGAAGAAAATCAGAAACCCATGGATCACTAAGGAAATGCTGGAGATAATGGATGAGAGAAAAAAATGGAAAAAAATGTTAACAGTGAAGAAGGTAGAGCCAACTATAGATGCACAAACAATGAGTCGAGAAGGGTAACAGATAAAGCTAGGGAAATTTGAATAAAAGGAAAATGTGAGGAAATACAACTGAGAAGTTAGGACGGTATGATATGATGTATGCTAGGGCACTGGAGTTAGAAGATTAGAAGTCTAATGGGATTTGTGGTAAAGCAATTATGAACGCAGATGGAAAAATAGTCACAGAACCAAAGGATGTAGCACAGGTATAAGAAGTATACATTAAGGAACTATACAGCAAGCAGGCAGGATCAGCACAAATAGAACGGAAGAAGAGGATAACATTGAAGAAGACAAACTTGGGAACAAGTAATATGGAAAGCGAAGTACAAAAGGCAATTCTGGAACTGGATAAAGGGAAAGCTACAGGCAGCGATGGAATACAGGCAGAGGTACTTAAAGTCATGGGATCGGAAGGACTAAAAGTGATTACGAAACTAATTAACAAGCTTTACAACTCGGGAAAGAGGCCTCAGGATTTCTTAGATGTGACAATGATCCCTCTAAAGAAGAAGCCAAAGGCAATGCAGTGTAAGGACTACAGAACAATATCCCTACTGTCACACACTTCCAAGATCATCACGAGGATTCTTAATAAAAGACTAGAGAAAAATGCCGAAGAAATGCTAGGGGAAGATCAATTCGGCTTCAGAAAAGGACGAGGAACCAGAGATGCTATCGGTGTAGTGAGAATCATATCAGAAAGGGCAATAGAATACAGTCAAGATTGCTGTGTATGTTTCCTCGACTGGCAGAAGGCCTTTGATAAGAGTAAATTGGGTACTGCTGATGAGGATATTAAAGGATATAGGTGTAGACTGGAAAGACAGGAGACTGATCGGGAATCTATACGTAAATCAACTGGTAAAAGTCAGGTTGGAGAATGCGGATACCAGCGGAGTACATATCGGTAGAGAAGTAAGACAGGGCTGCTGTCTATCGCCGATTCTATTAAATATATATGGAGAGGCTAATGCAGGAACCATTAGAAGGCATGGGAGATTTCTAAATCAGAGGAAGGATTATAAGAACAGTGAAATACGAGGACGATCAAGTACTCCAGAAAATGATAAATAGACTAGTGATAACAGGTAGGAAATATGGAAATTAATACAGAGGTTTAACTACTGACAAGTATTAAATATTATCTGTTAATAATTTCAAGTAGTAACAGCAATATTCATTTTAATTTATGCTATAAAATCAACTAAATTGATCAATTAACTTTATAAAAATCATTCCATGTACTCTTAATTGGAAATTATCGACAAATCACAGCATTTATTATAATGTCTATATCTATAATACAACCTAAAACCATTGTCATATTGGATAAAATTGCAGTTTGTTTTTACCTTTAAAAACGATCAAAGAACATGAATTCAGAATTGAATTTTAAGCCAAAGAATAGTAAGAAAATATTTCTAATCTTCCTAAAGCTTGCATTGTGACAAGACTGCACTTAAAGAGGTAAAAACTGACATTATCGCTTCTGACTTGATCTCACTTCTTTATTCATTGTCTTTAATACTTTGTAAATAACAGGCTAATAAGATAAAAATCGTTATGTTAATGCTATGAAATATGTTTCACATTTTAAAAAGCATTGGACCTCTTGTCGCACACCAGTTCCACCAAAAATAAAATCCTCTGTCATAGTAATAAATGGCATAACACATGACATACACCCCGCAAACATCAGCCTTCTATCTCTTACAGTTAAATTTCTGTTTTGATTTGATTGATTGAACATTTATAAAATAAAATGCACTAAAATAGTATTTGAATAAATTTTCTACAATTTTTTGATGCTCAACTGATGATTAGCCAACCACCGATGGAAATAAGCATAATAAAAACCAACTGTCACGATAAACTTCCATTAGCATAGCAACTTTCCAAAAATTTGCATGTACTCCAAGAATTCGACTAACTTTGACTAATAAATCTTTTTCCTTAAAATATTTCCTTGATTGTGTCAATAATTTCCGTTCAGACACCTTTTCCAAAGTATTTTAATCACTTTCAACTGTCTGAAAATGTCTCCATAATTTCAACATTAAATAGTTTACACATCACCAAAGAGTAAATCCAATAAACATTTCACATTACACTGTCGCTACAAAACTAATATTTTTGTTTCTATGAAATTATCTCATATTTTTAATTGATTTACGTTGAATTGGAAGTCAGTAGACTGAAAAGTAAAAGTTCTCCAGCTCAAAGTATTTCATAAAATATGCCAAAAATTGAAGCGTTGATAACACTTATGTTAACGATAATTAGCAAATCTTTGAAGGTCTAAATTATAAAATCAATTTTATTCTATCAACAAAATATCCACTTAAAAGATGTTGAGATTTATCACTTTCCGATATACGCTGAAGTTACTACATTTTCACCGTTAATAGATGAATAACTAGCACAATAAGTATTGAACATATAGTAAAAAAACAAATGCATGGTTACACGACTAAATTCCTCCTAGCTATTCATTCAAATAGGTCGATAATTCTCACTGGGAACTTCTTGAGGTAACAGCCAACAAAAGTATCACAAAACAACCAATATGTCAAATGCAATAGGCAAACTACTTAAAAGAAACACACGGAATATACTCACTGTTATTATTTCTTGTTATCACACACAGGAGAATATAATAGCTCAGTCCTGTGATGTCTGCTGCAAACATTCCTATGAAACGAGAATAAAATCTTAAAATATATACTGTAATTTCATGCTGAATAATATTCCAGATTACATTATGTAATGTCTCTCGTGCTAAATCACTGAGGTAACATTGGAATCTTTTCTATTGTAACTCAAATTCAAAGATTTGTAATGAAATTAAAGACTTATATTACTTAAGTGGCTTGGTTAAGCTCAATACTTATTTCAAAACCACCTGACTACCATATATTGATTACGGAAATGAATATCAACTAAATAAATCATTGATTTGAATGAATTTTTCGGTAAAGGGTTTCCAACATTTAATAAGTCTAGACAGGAGTTTGCCCGAAAATTGAATACATACTTGGGAAGAAACCTTGTCAATATACTTTCAATTATTCATTAAAATAAAATCCTTCATCATAGTAATAAATGGCATAACCACATTTCAGCCTTCTATCTCTTACAGTTTAATTGCTATTTTGATTTGATTGATTGAACATTTATAAAATAAAATGCACTAAAATAGTATTTGAATAAATTTTCTACAATTTTTGGATGCTCAACTGATGATTAGCCAACCACCGATGGAAATAAACAGAATAAAAACCAAATGTCACGATAAACTTTCATTAGCACGGCAAACCTTTCAAAAATTTGCATGTATTACAAAAATTAGACTAACTTTGACTAATAAATCCCTTTCCTAAAAATATTTCATTGATTGCTTTAGCAATTTCCATATAGATAGCCTTTTCCAAGCAAAATATTTTAATTACTTTCCTCAAAATGTCTCCATAATTTCAACATTAGTTTACACCTCACCAAAGAGTTAAAAGTCAATGAACATTTCACGTTACACTGTCACTACAAAGTAATAATTTTGTTTCTATGAAATCATCTCGTGTTTATAGAGCATACTTAATTGATTTATGCTGAAATGGATATCAGTAGATTGAAAAGTAAAATTTACCAGGTACAAAGTATTTCATAAAATATGCCAAAAATTGAAGCATTGATAACACTTATGTTAACGATAATTAACAAACCTTTCAAAGTCGAAATTATAAAATCAATTTTATTCTCTCAATGAAATATTCACTTAAAATAAATTGAGATTTATCACTTTCCAATGTAAGCTTAAGTTACTACACTTTCACCATTAATAGATGGAAAAATTAGTACAATAAGTACTGCACATATATAGACGCAATTAAAACACATGCGTGGTTACACGACTAAATTTATCCTATCTATTCAGTAAAATACGTCGATAATTCTCACTGGAAACTTCAAGTAACAACCAATACAAATGCAATTGGCAAACTACTTAAAAGATTGTACTCACCGTTAATATGTATTTCTTGATATCACACAAGGGAACATGACAGCTGTTCTGTGACGTCTTCTGCAAACATTCCTCTGAAACAAGAGAATGAAATCTTAAAATATGTACCTACTGTATTTTAATTCTGAATATTATTTCTGATAACCTGATTACATTATGTAGTGTCCCTCGTGCTAAATCACTCCGATAATATTCGAAAATATTGTATTGTAACTCAAATTCCAAGATTTGTAAAATATAAGACTTATATTCCTTAAGTTGCTAAGTTAAGCTTAATACTTATTTCAAAACCATGACACTAGTATGTATTGATTACGTAATTAATATCATTTCAATAAACGAAATACAGCATTGCTTTCAATGAATTTCTCGATAATGGTTGCCAAAATCAAATACAGCTGCACACGGAGAATTCTGTCTGAAAACTGAATAATTAGGAGAAAACCTTATCAATATATTTTCAGTTGCGCATTAAAATATTATTATTTTATCAAACATACGCTTTAACGAGGTTAAAATACACGAAAATGAGATGGATTACCTCAGAAACTCATATCAAACTCCCACCGTTGGCCAATCTGATCATAGGCTAACACCGTATACATATATCATTTCTAAAAATCAAAGTTGATAGAAAACGAACCTTTACCTTCAAACTATACGCTTACACAACCACTCGACAAATTAATAACCATATTCATGTCTCAACTTGACTCAGTTCACCCAAAATACACGTGATTAACTTTCACCAAGGAAAATAATTGCATAGATCCACATATATCTTATGTAAAGGTCTCTCCTAATTAATGTAAAGATTATGCCGACATAAAATTCAGTGAAGAGATCAACCATTTCGTTTAATTAAGAAATAATTTCACAAAAGCTATGAACTAAGGATCAGAAGAAATAATGACCTTGAGACAAAATTGAACGGTAATATTAATGCGATGATGCTACCCCGATGCGGCGTTCCGACAACGACAATTAAATTTTCGCTTAATTCTAACTAAAGCATTTAAAACCGACAATCAATCACAGTAACACGAGGTCGACGTAAATCTCTTGCGAATTACGAACGGAAAGTTACTTACCCGTTCACGACCCTACTCTTCCTGGACGTAGAATTACACCCAGACCCATCCCCTCCCCCACTTTCATTTTGAAGCGCACCCAGTGACACCTATCAACAAAGATGAGCGTAACTTGAAACTCTGAAAACCGTTGAGTTGCCAGGGGCTGGTTCTTTGTGCTCGTGCTAAAGTGTTATATTATATGAAATTTGGTGTTAATATGACAAATACTTTTTGAGTTAGAGCGCTCACAATCGCATACATCCGCAGAGACACCATTCCGAAAATAGTCTAAACGTGTTCTAAGGACCTCAAAACGTATTTCCGTTGAGATCCCGAAGTCGATTTTTTTCATGATCACAATACTTTCCCATTACTTCGTACGGAGAAAATAAAAATATATTTGCTCCACTCACCGAAACATTCGGAAGAGGATTCGATGCGGTCAGCCACATTGAAGGTTCGGCCGCTCGGTATTTCCAACGCTGTCAGATCTCTCTCCTATCCCTCCGTCTTCCATGCTGCTCCTTCCGATTGCGTCGACGTAGCTTCTTCATTCTACAGACAAGTATAAAGATAGATGTTGTTTATACTCAACGAAAATATATCGAATGAAAACTTATCGTTTACACGACACAAAACATGGAAGATCATTATTCTAGAATGCTCGTTGTACAGCACGAGTTCTATGAAATATACAAATTATTGCAAGTCAAATGGTAAAAAAGTAACTGCATTTCGGCGTTCGTAGACGAGAGACACCCTTAAGAATTCGCTTTTAAATGTTGATTATACGCTTAGCATGCTTAGGCTAATTCAAATCAATCTTTTTTATTAATTGTCCAGTTACTTCTGCCTTTTACAGTATAACCAAGCGCCTACTTAAAGTACATACATATCATTTAACAGAGGAAGAAAGTCATCCGATCGCGTAGTAAGGAATCCTTCAATCCCTAAGGATTTCATAGGAATGTTTTTCTTTTCGATGTTACTAGTCCAGAAAAAACTATGAAAATCGATCGCGATTCCTAAAGCTATACGCATCGCTTCGTGAGATTACTTCACGCCTTCGGGGCGATTTGAGAGGATTTTTTAAGGCAAGGTGATCCAGCATGCTTCTATCCAGACAATGATGAAATACGAACGAGAAAATTAATTTATGGCGTTTTACGATGCTATACACCGCAACACTCCTACGAGATTCCTCAATTTCTCATACTTTGGATGTGTCATTCCAGTAAGGTTTTATGATACGTATGCGGATTCCACGGTAAGGTTTAAGTAGCATCATTCGAGTATGAAATTCATTATATCATTAGCTGATATAATACTCTCAACTTGTCTTGCAATCTAAACTTTGCGAACACAAGTCACGGGTGAGCATTTAAGTATTAAATTAAAATAAGTCATGAATTCAATCCAATTACGAAGAATATTCCCCACATAAAACCATGCGGAAATGCGACGACGATGCTGGTTGCCATGGCTGTCACAATTTCTCAATAATCAAAACGCGAAAATTTTCCAACTAATTTCTATGATATTTTTAAAACGGATTGAGGTTCTCTTATCAATCAAAAACTTCATTTCCTTCTATTTCTCGTACAATGATTTGAGTCTCAAGATCTTATCTCGCTCCTGACCCACTTTATGACAATAATTGTTATTATCCTGCACTCGCTCCAATTATGGTAAAAATTGATGAATAAACGTTCCTGAAAATGAACCGTAGAATCTTGTGGAAGTTTTTACTTTTCCTGGTCATACCATCATCTTACGTATCTGACACTAATTCCAGCTGAAAGTCCCTAAATAGCGTAAACGGCAGCCTCCTGTGATAAAATTAGTACTACTACCATTTTCATGAGTGCGATGTGAAATGACTATGAGCGCGTAACCATCGTTAAATTATAATAACTTACAAAAAAAGCGATTATTAAGCTTACCTCTCGTTTCTCTCATTGGAAACCTAACCTCACAAGGTGGCATTAACTGTCCTAAAATTTTCTTCGCTATATAGCTTAATTACTTCATAATTACAGGAGATCTCCACCAAAAAAGAAGAGTGCGAAATAAGAAGAATGAAAAACACCAATGCATACAGTGAGATTCTTTGGGAGTGAACAATTCCGGAAAAATTCGGGCGAATAGCCTTTCTCAAATTTATTCTTCAGGAAGAGGTTACAAAAGGTAGTTAACCGCGTCACCTGAGCCTAATGCCTCACGTCACTTCCCCCTTACCGTTTCTTCTACTGTCAAAGCTTTTGGCCTAAAATTGTGCTTATTTCAATATTTTATAGTAAAAATACCGTCCTAAATATATCATGAAACTTTAGTTCTTATATAATGTACAAAATACTAACAGTAATATTAACAATAAGAATTAAATACCAATACATACGTTAAAAGATGGAATATACAAAATTTATAATGAATTTGTCGTTATTATTACTGTTTGCAGCCGCGTTTTCAACACAATGCCAGGGCGCATTCAGTACTCCACGCGTCCACTAGCGTGAAATGTTTTGGTTAATTATGGGTTAATTAATGTCCACAACTTCCCCTTTAATATTATTTCATATCGAAAGAGAAATCCATTTCGCCAGGTTAGATTAACATTACAATGCGATATGACGTACAAATAAAGAGTATACTACGGTCCTATTGAGAAAATTGCTTTTATTTCATCTTCCATAATGATTAATTATTAGCGAGAAGACCCGCTTTTCATGTCACTATTAAGTTTCATGGGGTGGAAATTTCCTTGCGTTTTAGCAAGTGCCTCAGTTCAAAACAGACAGGGGAGCGGGAATGGATTGGGGGTGCACAAAACATAAATCTTTAGGGAAACGCTAACAGACCTTGGAATTTACAAAGATACTCGCGCATTTTTTCATTGAATTCCGAGACCCTTCCTTCACGCTTTTAAGTTGTATCCAGCAAGAGACACAAATAAGCGATCACCTGAATGTCAAGCTCAAGTTGAAACGGACCGATAATGCATTATATAATATTCGAAATTATACGACCATGTAAAACTGGCCCATTCTCTATGGCTAATCGTTCGCGTGCAGCGATGGAATGCAACAATATAACATTTTTTAAGCCAGGTAATGTTTGTGATTATAACGGTCATCATAGACAAAATAAGCATTCGTTCATTCCACTAAATAAATTAAGCCGCAAAGTTCCAAATTTATTGTACGTCGATAATAAATCGCAACAAATAAAAGTATTTCTGTCGTGTTTGAGAAAAAAGTTACCAGTCTTAAGAGGAGAGGGTCGAATATACGCGTAAATTCGGAAAAATTATTGAGAAGTAAAAAAATTTGTCTTGAGATGTAATATAATAAAGTTAAAAATTTCGAAATGTTTATATAATATATTGTAGTTAAAAGCCCATCCTTCCTTTAGAATTCTCTTAGACCAGCGTTTCCCAACCTTTTTCAAATTGCGGCCCACCTACACCATAACAAATTTTCCGCAGCCCGCCTGTACATCGAAACAGGCGAATATTCCGTATTAGTGACTAAAAGTAGTCGGTTATATGAAAAATACAAAATTTATTAAAATTTTCATTCATAACTCGTTCGATTTTCATAAAACAAGTTTGCGCTAAACTTTTGCGACAGTTTTCATAAGCATTGTTAACCGATATTCAATGTTTAAAATTCTTTCGCGACCCAACTCAAACTTTTTGTGGCCCATCAATTAAGAAACGCTGTATTTAGACCAACTCACGTCAATCCTTTCAATGTCCCATTTTTTTTACATCCACAATCGCAGCAGAAGGGTCCGTTTTTGTGGAAATTTCCGGAGATAATGCCTTCTTAGAACGAACATCACCGAGAGATTTCCGATGCCGACATCACCGCCCGATTTCTATATATACGAAATAAACACGGAACCACGTCCCCGTCCCACCGACAACGTATATCTGTTAAATGAATAGTTTTCTTAATATATCGCATAATGCAAACACACGTTCAAATTTTAATTAGCGAATCTGATCACCCATCAAATCCTGCGCTCGATGTCATCGGATCCATTTCGATTTATCATAACTGCACTATTTAATGAAGTGAACTTAGTACCCTAAACCATTCTTTTTACTTTCTCCATACGTAGTAATGGGAAAGTATTGTATTCATGAAAAAAATCGACTTCGAGATTTCAACGGAAATACATGTTTTGAGGTCCCTAGAACAGGTTTAGACTATTTTCGGAATGATGTCTGTGTGTGCATGTTATTGTGGGCGCTCTAACTCAAAAAGTACATGCCATATCGTTACCAAACTTCATATATAACACTTTAACATGAGCACAAAGAACTGATTAGTTTTTGGACAATAATGGATAAGCGGAAGTCGCGGTTTATTCGAAGCCCGATTCGGTTTTTGCGATATTTCTTTGTTAAAACATCATTATTCTATATACAATTGTATACTAATGTTATAGAGAGTGTAATTTCCTACAGTTTTAATTTGAAACAATTTTCTATAGGAGTTATTGTTTAGGAGTTATTTATAAATAACCGGTTTTTCGGTTTCCGTTAAATATCTCCTTAAAAACATCGTTATTGGTAATCTTCGTAAGGACCAAAGTTGTAGAGAATATTATTTCTTCCAAGTTTTGTTTGTAACTAATTTTCGTAGAACCATCCATTTCGGATATATTTCGCTTTATCTTAATACCAGCCTACAGCGCCAACACCATGTAGCGGTGAATTCTGTAAACATTCAAAATATACGTAATTTGCGGCAAGGACGTGTCTTCTTTTACGATACGAAATAATAATTTTGCCTTACAATGCTACTCATAATAATTTAAATATCTATACCCCAAATATCGAGAAAGTCATGTGTTGGCCACATCAGATTTTTTTGTTATTTCTTAACATCGAGACTTTTAATTTCACTTATCTAGCAAGTCTTTTTCATCTTTCAGTAGCCAACGTATATGATATTATGGATAACGTGAGCCCCAATTCGGAAGGAATAGTGGAAGAAGGGGTAGGGAAAAATAGGGAGTAGGGGGAGGAAGGCTGGCGTCATCCACGTGGCTCGAAAAACTTAACGAAGCGCCTATCGGCCTTCGGAAGGCAGTAAGGATATCTCTGAATCCCGTGGTATCCTCTACTTTAGTGTTTTGACAAGCAGGATAAGGTCCAAAAAGGAAAGGGTCTCAAAAGGCAAGCTTCCAGTCAGTGCCCAACGATAACGGGCCTTAGTTCTACAGGTAGCGGCGAAGACCTCGTAAAAATGGTCCACTCTCTCTACTCAGTGGATCCAAAGTTAAAAAGTACATTCGTGTTCCGAAAAAGACGAGACCCTGATAAATTTTGAATGTACTCAGGATGCGGGATAAGAAAAGCCAGCACTAGAACAGAAAGACGATTCGAAAAAGTTAACTAGGTTTTATATATCTTAAACGATTTTAATTCATGAAATTACACTTGCATTTTCTTAATTTATACATTGGCCCATAATTGACTGCATAAGACGTATTTAAATATTTTAATAAAAGTATCTTTATCCTTATGAAGACGAAATAGGTAACCAGGCGAAGCGAACTGAACATGCACCGGATAGTGTCCTTGTAATCGTAAGAATTTTAGAAAGTGTAAACGCTGATATGACTGAAAATCATAACTGATTGAAGATCTTAAATTTTGGTGGTGACAATTTAAAAGAACCGGCTTTAGTCAGCATCGCTTTTCTAATTCTAACAACTCACGTCTAAAGCTCTCCAATTTCGAGCTTGGATCATTCGAAAGGTTTATTCTTAAAGCTGTACAGCGAGCATGTCAAACTCGAAGATGCATCGGGGCCGCATTGAAGCGATGTTTGTTATAAAAGGACCGAATT
This sequence comes from Uropetala carovei, assembly GCA_036926305.1. Classification (NCBI taxonomy): domain Eukaryota; kingdom Metazoa; phylum Arthropoda; class Insecta; order Odonata; family Petaluridae; genus Uropetala; species Uropetala carovei. Next base: position 399,661 of record JAXCHB010000087.1, read on the forward strand.
AGGATTACAAATGTTTAATGAGGGAAAAATAGACTTTACCTAGAACCTTGGTCACCTGTTTTATTATTAAAGACAATGATTTACAAACCACGTTCTATTTTATGTATCTCAATTTCTAAGAAAAAACTTGTCCTTTTCACCGAAATAATGTATATAATATCTCGAACGATTTAACTGAGAAAAATTAGCATTCGGGCCGCAGTATGCCAGAGAAAGGGACGCTCAGTTTCACATGCCTGCTATACAGCAATAGCTTTTGCTCCTGGCATTTTTGACATAGCGATTAACATTATTTAACTGGCTGCTGTAAAGTTTTTAACTCAAGTTAATCAAGCATTCATAAAAAATAAACAAAAATGTAATTTAATTCTGATGTGAACAAACAAAACAACGGACAACAAGAAAATCACACATTCTTTTTTAGCGCAAAGAACAGTGATTCAAACTCGGCGTTCCAGTCGATGATAAAAATTATACATATGGACAATATCGAATGAGTCGGTCTTTCCACAGGACTGGCGAATTGCGATTGAAAAAATTGCATATGCTTTTTTTGTACAAATTTTTTGGGTATTTAATGAGAGATTTTGAACAAGATAACTTGAATCGATTCATTTTGGCATTCAAGTTTTTTTTAGGCCTCGGGGGAATCTCTACCACCCTACTCAACAACCGGAGAATATTAATTCTCTGCTTTGTAATGGAAGACCTTTTTGCCTCCGCTTCCTTCAAACTACACAAACTGATAACGCCGACAGGGGGTCGAACGTGGATGGAGAACGAGAAAATAAGGTAGAGGGTGAGAGCGAGGAGGGCAAGTAGAGGATAACGAAAAAACGGGAGGTGACGAATAGGAAGAAGAGCAACTTGTTCCTTTTCTACGAGGCAGCTGATAACCATTCTAACTTCCTACACCGAATACGTGGAGGAAAAATCTGATGTGGCCAACAAATGACTTTTTTCATACAGCAATAAATATGATTGACCTCGACATCAGCGTTCTCATAAATATTTATCAGCGATTACACTCGAGAATAATTTTAAAATTTTCTGTAGTTTATATTAAAAAATCAATAAGTAAAGAAAATTGATAACTTTCTAATGCAGTGGTGCCCAACCTATGGCCCGCGAAGGGCTTGTATGCGGCCCGCGAAGCCATGACGGAAAAGCAATCCGAAAAATTACACCCAAATTCATACCTTTTTAGGAAATTTATAAAAACGATAAAACTTTTAACATTGGAATTTTTACCATAAAATCCCATTTAGACGAGATTTTCAGTAAAATGGCACCTTAGAATATATAGGTAAAATCCCATTTATACTCTAATCCGGCCCGCTGAATAATTGGCAACTGCCAATGTGGCCCGCTGAAGGATTCGCAACTAAAGATGTGGTCCTCCACGTAGAAAATGTTGGGAACCACTGTTCTAATGGATAAAATTCCGATGCGCAATTAAAATCACTCCCTGGCAGCGTGCGCAACGCTATCAATGATTAGAAAATTTTATCATTAGCAGCGGAAGCAATGGTATCACTTAGCGATGTGTTTAACGTAAATTTAGAACAACAATCAAAATCTCTTTAACTATCGCTTTTATGAAAAAATGTTTCCAACAAATTTGTAGAAAATTACATTATATACAACTTTTATAATTACAGTTATACATATATGAAAATTGAGTTTTAGAGATTTTTGAAGAAAATGGAAAAACGACTAGAATAAACACCCAATTCCGGTGGACCAGTTTCAATCAAAACCTTTTCAAATCTTCATTTGCTAATGAAAATCAAATATAAAGTTTTGTGGTGATCTGAATGTTAGTTTTTGTGTTAGGGTGTCCACAAAATTTCCATCACATACAGACATCATCCAGAAAATAGTCTAAGGACCTCAAAACGTGTATTTCCTTCGAAATCTCGAAATCGATTTTTTTCGCGAAAACAAAAGCCTAATAGGCAGTTATGCTAGGAGCGGTACGCGCCTAAACACGGAAAAATGACAAGAGGAAACCACTTCCAGTTTACCAATTTCAACCTAAACCTTTTCAAACCTAAAATTACTAACAGAAGTCTTAAATCTCGAATTAGATTTTTTTCCAAAAACTTTCTCCTGCACATTCAATTGCGTTTCCGAATTACAAAGGAACTTAAAATTAAGAAGAATCTTTAAAAATGGGAACTAGTTTTGCGATAATGTTTTTTTTAACTTGTAAAGCAAACATCTCTTCATACAAACAATGGTGTTTTAACTTATCAAGCTTTCATTTACAACCAACCCAAAAATACCATTTTTAAGCAACGATCAGTTATGAGAAATATGGAAATTGGATGAGAAAAAGATCTATACATATTCACGAGGATGATTCAAGAATACAAACAGAATCTGGATGAGCTTGTGCAATTGAAGAGTAACATGCCATTTAGAGGTTATATAATTTAGAGAAGAGGCAGAGATATATGAAGAATTTCAGCTGGAAAGAAAGGATAGATGACACAACTCCTAAATTCAAAACAACATATGGAGTGAAATTTCCAGGTGGACAATAAAAAAATCCAGAATGTATTGTTCTGAGTGAGAAATGAAACTATTTTCAAGCCCAGAATGCTCCCTCAACTTAGGTGTATGAGGTAGATACAACACTTCTGTCACCTGCCTTAAATGGCACTTTTTTTTAATGGCACTCACAAACATCTACATTTCACGCAATCATTTAGGACAGTGGTCTCTGAAGTGGGGTCCACGCACCCTAGGAGGTGCGCATGATGTTCCAAAGGGGTGCGCAAAGGAAATATAACGACGAAAAAAATAATTTTAACAAATTTGACTGGACGTAAATTGTCTCTCTTTATAAATCGTTCAAGTTAAAGGTAATTAAAAAACAAAATTATTGTATGTTAAAGGTACTGCAATAATGTAAGTGAATGTAGTTGATCAACACTTAACAATGATTATAATATAAGGTCCGGAAGTCTTGTGGCATGCTATATGTAGCGTGTATTTCTTACCATTGAGAATAACCTTATTTCCATGTGTTTAAACTAATTTTCTTTTATGAGAATAAATACTACAGAAAATGAAGTTCTGGTTGTGTCTTATTATGTAATTCCTTTTATAACATGTAAAATATACATCAGGGGGTGCGTGATATTTATTTTTACTGATATAAGGGTGCGGAATCGAAAAAGTTTGGAGACCACTGATTTAGGACAGTGCTTCTCAAACTGTGGGTTGTGGCTCTCCAGGAGACTGCAATATTTTAGATGTTAGGTGAAATACCAAAATATAAAATAACCACGAATAATAAATTATCTTACATAAATTTTAGAAAAGAAAAATTATTAAGTTATATAAAGGAATTTGTATTAAAGTTTATTATTTTTACGATTTTCAATTCAAAATGGGTTGAAAGTTTGAGGACACAAGTGGTTCACCCAGAGTATCTAGCACTGAGATATGGCATCCATGGAAAAATTTTAGCAAACATCATAGTTATGTGAAATATTATTTTGGCTAAGTTACAATAAAGAATGATAACATTTTTATTTCAATAACTATAAAATCTGAGTATTCAATTAGTACTTATTTATGGGAAAATAAACTTTACGAACTGGATTCATCTAATCTTAAATCAATTTAAAATCAACCATGCATAGGCACGACAATATTTTAATAGGCACTACCAGGATTCATAGTAAAACATCGATTACCTGTGTTAATTGGAACTTAAGTAGGCATGGATAATTGAAGAAAAGAGAATCTGCATTTTAAAGGTAAAATTTGGTATATTTCCAGTTAAATGCTGTACAAGTTTATTTATGAAGATGCAGGCTGGATGCCATTAATAAAACACTATCAATTAAACCAGAAACTGTAATTAAGGTGGAATATATGATAAAAAAATTAAAATTTAAAATGATTTATAAGAAACACTCAAATAAAAGATAAAGCTGAATTCTGGGTAAAAAATGGCAGGTAAATCATTTTATTTTTGAGAAAGAACTTTTTCAACTTTGCCTCTTTTGTTAAAACAGGTTTCGTTTGAGTGATATATTGATGAGGTCCGAGTCACATTCCTTTTCCATGCAAGTTGGAAAATTCAAATTCACTTCAGAATGCCCGGTTGGCCCTTTAATCTGCTCACAGGTAATTGAGGTTTTACTTGTATCCAAAATGTTCTGAACTTACCAGAACCAATTAATGACAATGTCATGTAATAAGTACATACATCAAAATAAGCAGAATATATTCTCTTGGAACAAAAATGAAGATTTCTCGAGGTTTAATGAAATTAGTATTTGCAGCTTAGGAAATATTTTTAAGAGAAGAACAGTCAACACTGAAAAGATCGTAAAGTTGTTTGAAGTTGACAAGCAGTGAACTGAGAGAAAATTTCTAAAAGATAACAACAAGAGCAAACATATGTCGCACATGAAAGCATGGGAGAAACAAAGAAAATTCCAGAAACAATTAAGGAAACACGGCAAAAACATTTAATTTAAAAAATTCCTGAGAGAAAATTTCTAAAAGATAACGACAAGGACAAATGTATGTTGCACATGGGAGAAACAAAGAAAATTCCAGAAACAATTGAGGAAACACAACAAAAACATTTAATTTAAAAAATTCCATAATTCTTATAACCCATATTTTAAGGAAGCTATAATGGATACAGTTATCCATAATATTAACTCTTGCTTTAAAAACTTTTTTTAGCTGTTGGTTGAAAATCACATAAGCTTCAAGAAATTTGTAGGGGTTGATATGTAAAGGAATGCATTCTCCATTCAAGTTTTAATGGTACTTGTGATGTTCGTTATTTTGTTCTACTGACCATCATCATTTGCATTTAACATCTTCAAAAGGAAACAAAACCTCTGTAGTTAACTAACAAAGACGATCACATACAACCATGCCCTCAGGAGGATAAACTCCCGACCCTGGCATTTGGAGTCAGACAAGCTAACCACCCCTTTATCAAAATGACACTTTACGGCAGAAAAACATATAGTGACAAATCTACTTCTATGCAAAGTAGCCAATCCTGTGTCCAACGAGGAGAGAAAAATCCATGGAAACTCTCTAAAGGCTATATTAACCAATAAATAAGAAACACAACTAATTTAGAAGTTCTCAAAACTTGTTCCACTATAGATGCATCATCTGATTACCTTACACTTAGACAGCTTAAACATCTTAGTATATATGGTGCTACAAAATATTATCTTTTCACCTTTCTATTATTTTAGCCCAAAAGTGAAATAAGTGCTTATTCAGCAGTACTCCATAAAATCTAGGGAATACATTATATGAAACAATTTAACATTTTAACTGTTGAAAATTTTGTTTATATTAATCCTAAACTGAAACTATAATGCTAGCATGGTTATTTTTAAGATACTTTTACAAAAAACTACCTTTGTTTTTAATAGGCAACTGCAATTTGCAGAAACATCATACATACTAATTTTATCTAACAGCATTCAAAAGTTGCTTGACAGTTCATATGATCAGGGACATTATCATAGAAAAATGGAGCTAAAAATTTCCTAATAATGAAACAGTCTACTGATACTTTAATCATAGTTACTCTAATTTTGTTCTGCATTAGTAACAAAAATTCTCAATAGACTTACAAAAAATGACATTACATATTTACTATATGACATTCATCAGCGATAATTACCAATTACTTCTTTTATGGTTTGTTAATACATACTTTACTCTGGTTATGGTATAACCAGATTTTTAGTCTTCATTTCTAGCACAAGATTTTAAGCAATGTTCTCTGTCATTTTATTCAATGTAGGTATATTTGTTCATGAAAGTTTCCATTACTATACAAATTTACTCTCAAATCAATTGTTAGTAACTTACTGTTAGTTCAACACAAGTACAAATTCAAAATACGATACTTATATGCAAATTAATTTTTTACTTAACAGCACAGAATATTATGGAAACACAGACAGTATACACAACAAAATAGAACTTTATTCAGAATATATTTAAGGAACTATTTATATTCAAATAATACTACATATTTTTGCTTGAAACTTATACATAGAAGCAAACAAAAGATATTTTAGCAAATACATACATACACATGGCTCTAGTGATTGCCATTAAACTTTCAAATACAGTAATCACCCTTTTATCTGTAATTCCCAAACTAGGATTCTGCTAAAAACTTGATGTTTTTAATGGGATATTCAAAAGTCGTCTTCAGATGAGACAATTGGAAATTATGCAAAAAATAATAGTTAATATTTCACTAATTATCATTAAAATTGTTTAGCTCAACTATTTAGTTAAGTACTTTCAGTGTACTTTATAAGTACAGGCGACTCCCAAGATTCAACCGGTCGAATCGACCCAGCCAATCGATCAGTCGAATAAGAAACTAGTTTAAGTGAAGTAATTTTCGGCCGGCCTGACCACAAGAGGTTTAGTTTCAGTCTAGACATCGTTATTTCTGCTCTAATTGTTTGAATTTGTGCTGATTCGACATTTGACTGTTTGAGATTCGACCATGTTTTCAGGAACGCATCCCTGTCGAATCTCAGGAGTCGCCTGTACTCTGCCTGTTCAATAGATTTTTAACCTGAAGTCTGAAAAACTTTCAGATACCCTCCAGACACAAGCTTTCTGTACAAGGAGTTGTGCACTGTGCCTAACACGTAGAGATTTTTTAGCCCACATATTTGGTTGCATATTCAGAAAGGGTTTCTTTGCATTTCTGGAGAAGAGAGATTGATAATCAGAATAAAAACTCAGCAAAATATCTATGGACATATTTATCTTTATATAGCTTGCTGAAACAGTTGCAAATTATCAGTTTCTATCTTCAATGCAATGTGTGAAGAAAATTAAAGACATTAAATAAGTCATTGTGGCTGCTGTAACATTTTTTACAGTAAAACAGTTTAAAAGAGAGAATTCAAGAGTGGTTTATTCTTAACAAGTTTTGACAGATTTTCAAAAAGACACACCTATCAAGTATTAATTAATGCTAATCATAGAGTATGCAATAGCCACTGATTCTTTAACAAATACTGATTTATAATTTCAAGTAAAATAAGAAATGACAATCAGTACAATAATATTACAATATTTAATTATTTAATGTATTTATGTATCTTTTATGAAATTTCTATAAGCAATAACGAAAAATGCCGAATATTAATCTCCAGGTCCTTCCATGAAAATTGAAACATACAAAAGCCAAAATACCATTAAAGCAATATCCCGAAATTACAGTACATTTTAAAAGGACCCATTAATTTATTACTACTTCAAAGCTACTACGAAATTCCAAATATTAAAATTTTTATTTGGCGTTTCTACATCTACCACCAAACCGGTTAATTTCATTACTAAATCACTAATATGCTACTTCTTTTATTTTCACAAGCATATTCTCAAAGAAGATTAGATAATTTTCAAATTAACACCAACGAAACATAACTTACTACTTGTACATATATCGTTGCTTTTCAACGTGTAGTCCCAAGAGGTTTATAACGTGTAAATTCACATTTAACCATCTTTACTACAAAAACATCAGTAATTTAATATTTTAGGTACAAAATAAACAATGACAATTACCAAGTCCTGCAATTCATTCCATGTGACTAATTATATTTTCGACATACATAATATTTATCTTAATGAAAATCATTATTAATTATACTCTACCTTTGCCAGCAAATGATGCAATTCCCGCGACTTTTCCCGGAATATTTTAGAAATATTTCATTACGACAGCTCAGAAAACCTTCCCGCACGCGCGTGACTAGACCGAAAGCACCGGAAGTGAGCAAATGACAATCGAAATTTTTAAAAGGCGCGTTAATAGTTGTGGCGGTGAGTTCAATCAAACTTACTCCCGACTGGTTAATCACAAAGATAAACCAATTTTCGTTTTCCAAAATCCGTAAAATGGTGTTCCTTTTTAAGAATCTGCTTTGGTGAATTTCCACTGAAGACAACTGCTTTTCAGTTGCAAATGAATTGTTAAACGTTGACATATGAGAGTATCATAAGAAATCGACTTCAAGAGCAGTAATTTTGTGGATTTATTCAAGAAAAGTAAAATTCACTTAATAAAAGTTCCATTTCGTATATGACACATGGCTTTCTTTAGTCAATATTTCCCTTCACTATAGACATCAAACTATTCCTTCTCTAAAGTGAAGCTTAACTTATAAAAGTATTGATATAACCTTGAATAGTTCTATAAAATACACAGGAAATTAGGAAAACGTGATATATTACAAGCAGTGAAGATACAACAATAAATATGTTCAGTATACATTTTTATTTATTGAAAGTCATTAATTTTCTCTTTACATTGGTATATTTATCACAGTTTTTTCTAGAATAATTTTTCAGAAAAACATTTGATGAACACATTACAATTTTCTTTATACCCTCTACAAATGAATGTTCATTATCATAAATTGTTCCATTTACATGGTCATCCATATACAATGCATTTATTGTAATAAATATCAATACATTTCTTTGATTTTTTACATTTAAAAATTTTTCTTCTAAGGTACTACTAACAATTTTATTCAAAATAACAAAAACATAAACTACAGCATTAACTGTATTTTCCTGTGGATATAACGGTCCCCCTCTACTAATAGATTTTATTAGTTCATGTGATTCATTTATTTCTAGTGTTCTTTCATGGACAAACCAATCATGACAATATGGAGAGTTTCTTTTTTTTTAACAACACTCGTGCTCAGTATCCAGCTATATAGACAAGAACTGGCCAAACATCCTGAATGGCATCAAAATCCTCAGATTCCACAGAAATGTCAAAATTAAACACAGTCTTCCACTTCATCTGATTCTATTTCACTGTTTACTTCATCTCTTCAGCAATAGTATTTGGGATATTTTTTAAATTTATATGAAGACAAAGTGAGAGGCAAGGCATTTTGTAATCTTAGTTTTGTTTCACACTCATACATTTGTCTTATTGAAATATGGTAATTGGAACCAGATAATTGTCTATATTTTCCAAAGCATGACTCTAAATCATCTGTTTGAATTTTTCCAGGCAATATATAGTCCATGTTTAATTCCTTGATACAATATAAAGTGATTTCAATTATTGCATGGGTTGTGTGCATAAAAGCAGTATATGTCTCCTTAGATAATTTACCAATAGTCAAATCAACAGTACCCCATCTTTCCAGCCAGACATAAATCCTTTCTAAAGCTTCAACCCATCAGAATCTAACGTTATTGGTGATTGTAGTGCATTATTTAATCTAGAACCTTTGAAAGTTGTCTTCACATTAACAATCTTCCACCAATCACTTATTTTAATAAACTCTGCAATTTCTTTACTGAATTGTAACTTTCTTCTCTCTCCTAAAATTTTAAGAGCTTCCACAACATTATCATTAAACACTTGCAGAGCAAGCTTAACACTCTGCCTTTCTATACTTGAAGGGTACAAAGCTTTCATGGTCAATGTGTAGACAAAGCTAACCAAGTTACTGCTTTCCAAAGAATACAATTCCTTAATGGTTTTGAATGAAGCAGTGCAAAGAGAATTATTTTCCTCATGAAAATTTGGATATGATAGCAGTTGTCCATTTTTTTGGTTCAACCAATTGTTTCTGATGCACTTTAATATATGTACTGAATCAAACAAAAAGAACAATGGTCTAGATTTATCACATGGGTGGGGATATACAATACTTAATTTATTTACTGGAGAAAATTTGGACATTGCCTTTCTGTTGATGGCATTGTTGTCTGAGACTATACCCGTTTTCTACACTTATGAAGCTTGACCGTGGCGCTGCGAATAGCCAATCAGGGCGTTTTCCCCTTCCACCACCATTTGAAGTTTTCGAGAGGCACGGGAAAGTAGTACGCTCTTGCCCGATATCTGCTCTTGAAGAAAGTCGCATGCGAACGCTAAGGCGTAAACACGGTAGATCTGGCAACACAGTCGAGCTTGGAGCGATGTGAACAGCACAATGGCGAGAGACCGACTGACTTTCTTCCCTCCCCATCGACAGTCTCTCAACCTTTCATTGGCTGCAGCAGTAAGCAGAAATTCAGAGCAACATTGTAGATCATCTTCGCAATTTATACACCAACATCAGGAAGTATTTTCCAAACATCAATGACAACAATAACTGGATTCGAAATACATTCAGTATAACCGAGAAACCAGAAGGATTATCTGCACTAGATTATCAAAATTTAATCTAAATCACTTCAGATGTCCATTTAATACAAACATTTAAAGTTTCTTTGATTACATTTTGGGGCAGCTTATATCATGAATATTCAGACTTATCAAGACGGGCAATTCGAGAGTCATAACCATTCGCGAGCACATACTTATGCGAAACTGGGTTCTCGAAATACACAGCAACAAAAACAAAATACAGAAACCGACTAGATGCCGTGCCTGATATGCGAATTTAACTTTCCAGCATTAAACCAAATATAAAAAGAATTTGCCAATATAAGAAGAAAACTCATTCTTCACATTGAAAATTGCTAACATAATGTATACAATCGGTCAGTTTTATTTATTGTTCATATTATATCTATTGGTTTATAATAAATGTTTTGTTTATATAAATGATTTTTATCTTTAAATATATGAAAATAAACAACATGTTGATCACATGACCTATTTTTATTATTATCTTTACTTACTTGTGCTTTGATTTTCACCTTATAAACAAAATAACTGTTTGGGGTTCCGCAACTTCTCTTTCGAGTTGCAGGGGTTCTGTAGCAAAATTAAATTGGGAAACGCTGAAATAAGGAATAATACATTTTTTTAATTTGTATTTAAATGTGCAAAGATTATTGATAGCCTTCATAGTTCCACTACATAGATTTACTATAGGTTTCATAATTATTTTATTTATTTATCTAGAATAATAAGCATTCCCATTCATACATAATATTCAGATACAGTTCCATTAACATACTACGCAAATGTTTTAAACAAATATTATAAGAAAAAATACAATATTAAACTTTTTAATGAAATATAAACAGAATTAACAATAATAATGCCTTAGATAACTTATTAGCAGTCAAGTAAAATACAATAATAAACATTTAACAAAAGTATAAATGCAGCCTGAGATAATAATAACACAGATACATAACCTATTGGCAGTCAGCAAACAATTTAACAAATAAAAAAAATATTGATTTTACAGATACTGTATACTGTTAGCAGCAGTTTTTAAATTTAAGAAGATAAGCCTTGTACATGGCATAACACAGTCATTTTAATTTATTAATGAACAATGTAACACTAGGTTAGGTAACGTTTTAGTTTATTAACAAAATTATATAGAAGATTTTATAAAATGGAATAAAATCCACAATTTTATTAAAACTGTGTATCTTCCAGTTCTTTTGATTCTTCAGCCACAAACAGCTTATTATTCATTTTATCAACTAGTTGCATAGAAGGTTGCCAAGATTTGCAATTAGCATCTAGAAGATAATTCTTGCTGCACAATAATCCATTGAGTGTCTCCATGCTAAGTCGAGATCTGTTTTTTCCTTTAATACTAGACACTTGTGAGAATATTCTTTCAGCAGCAGCAGAAGAATGAGGCAAAGACAAATTTATCATAAATTTTGAAAGATTAGGAAATCTTGGTTGATCACCACATGATTCTTTCAAAACAACATACCAGAACTTTTCTGGTTTCATTGAACTTGCACTCAAACCTGGCATTTCATATAAGGTTAACTCTCTCCATTCTTTATTAACTTCTTCATAATCTTTTTCTCTAATGATGTTAGGGAATTTTACTACAAGTCGAATGAGAGAAGTTGGTTTCCTTTGCTTCACATTCAGAGGATCTAATGCTTCCAGCAATTCTAAGTTATTATCCATATCAAAAGATAAAAAGCGTTTGAAAATTTGTTTTGATAATGTGACAAAATTTCAAGGTTTTAATTTGAAATTCTTCAAGAGCTTTTTTCAAAATTTTAGACAAGTGTTCCAAATAAATGCTTTTTGTTATAGCTCCACGGTATATTTCACCAAGGTTAAGATGGGGTTAATTTCACTTACATCTTTATTCAGTACCAAATCTCTTTTGATGAAATTGCTGAGAATCGCCTTGACACTACTGTTAATAGAGTTGCGCAATTTGTGTATTTTAAATGAAGTTGCCTGAAATTCTAAATTCACCTTATTTACTGCAGGTAAAATAAAAGATAAGAAGGCAAAGTACATTTTGGTTATTGGATTATGGAGTTCCTTCAATATTGAAGCTACAATAGCCATACCATCTTCAAGTGCTGCTGATGTGAAATAGGTAAGAGCTGGCCATTGTTCTAAAATTCTTTGCACTACACCTTCTAGTGACAACCACCAGGTACAACTAGGATACAATATTTTATGAGATTGAATTTCAGTGAATTTTTGAAATTCTGCATACTCAGTATTTTGGAACTATTCCCTACATATGAATGAATATTCCTAGCTACTTCTTCTATATAATGTGGAAGTTCAATGCATGCATTAGAAGCACATAAGTGCATAGAGTGACAAACACAACTCTGTACAAAAATGGCAGGAATTTTGATTTTCAATAGAGCTTGAACACCTTAATAACTTTTATGACTGAATAGAGAAACAATTTTGAAACATTATTCAGCTCGTGAGACAGCTTCGCCAAACACGCCGAAAAAATATCCCAATTGATCTCAACTGCGAAATGCTCGATGCTGTAATCATGCAATTGCATGTCAGATTTTCCTCCCTTAAAAAAAATTGTTTCAGGAACTTCTGTTTTCTGAAAATTTTCAAATTATCCTAATGAATGTTTAAATTCTTTAAAATCATGTTATGGTGAGGTAAAAAGTGAACTCTCCATCATTTATAGCTCACCAGACTTCAGCTCAAAATCTGTAAAAGACATTTTTCAGTATTTAACAAATGAGCTTAAATTTACTTCTGAAGAAATGCACAAGCTCTGCACGTTAGTTTTGACGTTGCCGAGTACAGCAGTGAGCGTTGAATCTAGCTTTTTGGATTTAGCACGAATCAAAGATCACAAAAGGAACACTATGAGGAATGAATGGCTGACAGCCCTTGGATTGATGGCGATAGAAAAGAGCCTACTTAACACCCTGCAATCCCGCGTAAATTTCATTGGTTTAGTGATCAACGAATTTGTAAAGGAGGAAAGAAGATTAGATTTTATGTACAAATGAGGATCTAATAATCTGTATATTAATAACAAAATCTATTTTAAAACGTTAATATATTTTACTGTGCATATTTTCAAATATTTTTGGGCGGAGTACCTCCCCATCTCTCATCCTTTCAAAGTTGCTTGCCCTACTTCATAGACCACCAACCACCCCTGCTTTGATGGCATGAGAGGATGAGCCCCAAAAAAGAATCACAAAAAACATTCACTTACTTTTTATATCTTGACTTGTCATTTTAAAAGGAACATTTAACTTATTATGGCATCAATAAATTTTTCTTAAATGTTGTAAATTACTTGCAATAAATCAAATTTATCAGCACCCTAAATTTTGATTTGTTATGGAGTGTTGTAAAAATAATGCATTAAATGTTTTTAGACATTGTTTAAGAAAAAAATGAGAATATATTTTATTAATTACTAACAAGTTTTTGGTCCAAACAATAAATAGCTTACCCATAAGTTTCATCTTATTAAAATATTCCCTTTTTATTTATTGCAAGACATAACACAAAAATTTCTCTTAAATAATATAATGGCAACCATTTTCTATTCTATCTCTTAGTCCTTCGTATTTTGAGGAAGTATTTCATATGGCTGGATATCCTTAGATTGCATAACGACCAATCACAGGTAGGATGTAATGCATCCCCTCTTCTCGGTCATTCAACCACTTCCCTTGGACAATCTTCGGTTCCCTGTGAATTACATTTGAGTCAGAATTAATGATAAATCATCACTCCAATTTTATAATATGTGATGTGATGAGATGAAGTCGACTCGCACAAGCCAGTTGTTAATTTTTCTCTGAATTTGCGAGCCAGTTGTTAAAATTTTTGAAAATGTTAAAATATATTAATTAACTTCAATGTGTAATAACAATGTATAACATTGCATCACATACTTGTTCTCGGTGACTTGTGAAATCCAACGCTTAGTCCGAGTTGATCAAATTGTCTTCAAGATACGCATACAAAAAGATTCATTGGAACGACTTACAGATGAGCGAAATTTAGAAGTCATAATGTAATAATAAGGGATGCACTTTGTCACAAAGTCCGTCCCGTATTGATTTCACACAGGATATGGGGTATTTGAGGAAAATTGGCCGAAAAACGTCCTGTAACCGGAGACTGGTTATTAAAACCGGAGACCGGAGATGAACTGCGAATACTGGAGTCTCTGAACAAAAACCAGAGAGGTGGAGCCCTATATTGTAGGTCAATTTTTTCTAATTTTAATTTGCAAAAGAGTGAAAGCCTGTACTTCGAAATGTTGTATTTTATGTGTTACCTTACGGGAAACAGAAATGTTCTCCTGGAGTCGAACCAAGGTCTTTTTTCAGGATTGTTTTTGTTGTTGCCTTTTTATGCATGATTTGTGCAATCCTGCCAATTTCCAACTCATACCTACTCGTAAATTATCTTAAATTGGGTCTAAAGTGTGACTGCAAAAGTGCATAGGAAAACAAGAAAGAAAGAATCCCATGCCTTTTATGATATAGCTAAGGGTTTTAGAAGAAATGAAGCAATATTTTCCCACAGCATAAAGAATTTCTAATTAAACATATTTTTCTATTCAACTATTGTAACAGTCCATAGTAACAATGAGCTTGTGTGATTTTCTGCGATTGAAATCATTGAAAATCCAACCCAATATGTATAATGTTAATTTAAGCAGTTGATTCTAAGATTTCAGTACTTCATAGATAACAATGAAAGCATTTCTAATTTTTTGTGTTGTAACATATATCTGACCCTCCAGTCTCTCTGGTGTTTGTAAAATTAAAATAATATGTTAAACAGCAGCCTCTGTGCTATATATCATAGGAAAGGAAACAGGAAGAACGATGAAAAAGAACTGCGGGTGAGACGTGCTTTTGCAAAATGATTTAGAAGGGAGCCGAATAGAAGCTCGCGATAAACAAGAAGGGAAGCGTTTAATCCTTGCATAAATACAAATCGGGGAGAGGCCATTCGTCGGGAAGGGAAGAGGAACCAATGGGGGTATTTCAGCTTGACGATCTAAAGGAGAGAGGAGCCAAAGGCCGAACTACTTGTGGTGATTTGACGGATATTTTCATTTGAAAGTTATCTAATACAGATTTAAAATGACTCTCTTAGAGAAAAATAATTTCTTTTTTTAGCCACAATTTTAGCTGTCCGTGTTAAAATCTTTGTATTTATAATAAGGCCGGTCAAACTTTTAAGGACGCCTTTAAAGGTCAAATGCGCTTCAAAAATTATCCAGAAAATGTATTTTAATTGTGAATATCGATATTTTATTGAGGAATGTCACATGGTATATTACATTGTTATTATGCAATTAATTCATGAAACATACCATTACATAACCTGTATAGTATTGTGAACAGGAATCCGAAACCCTTTTATCCGCATGTTTTTTTTAAGGATCGAAGGCCTTGCGGAAAGGTTTTGTTAGAAACAGAGTACATACTATCTCTTGCATTTAATCGGAGGAAAAAGAGGCCTTTTCCTTTCGAACGACCTCGGTTAGACACTTCGTACCTCTCCCCCACCTCCTCTTTCCCACAAAATACGGAGTCTAAATGGAAAAAATTGCGCACCATTGCTCCCATGGAAAGAAGACCTTTTCCCATGTTCCGCTTCGGTTTAACTATAAAATATTCAAGAATAAGTACGATAACATTCAAGATAGAGCGGTAATGGAGTGGTTCATGTATTGACTTTGCACTCAGAAGGTCCGGGATCGAACCCTGGCGATGTCTGATATTCAACCCAGTCTTGCCCCGCCTCTTACATGTGTGACGTAATGGGGGCATGCAACTCAGGGCTCACTCTATGGGAAGGGACGTTTAGCCGTGTGATTCCTTAGAGCTTCTTGATAAAGCCTTTGCTAGGTTTCCCACCAACCCTTTTGTGTTCAGAGTCTGCGTCAGAGTATTAGTGTGTGAATTGAGCGAAAATCCATTGCGTTGAGCAATTGCAGCTGACTGACATGTGTCTATCATAACCTTCAAAATTTCGCGCTTCCAGTGAGATGAGGTGAATCCACAATGACTCTGAATAACTCAGATGTATTTCAATGAAGTTTAGATTTGTTGCTAACTAACACACACAGTTTCATATTCTTCAGCGTCGATTTCAAAAGTGCAAACCCTCTAATATTCGTATTCTTAATAAGTTCAGTCATGCTCTCATCATCAAATATTTGTGTTGATGTGACATAGCAGTTTGAAGAAATAACCCTGCATCTTCTTGTCACCAGTTAAATTAATCAGATTCAACTATCAATGAATAACTAAAGAGGATTGAATTCTTTTTGCTTCAGTGTACATACGGATATAAGGAAGATTTAAACTTTGCTGAAGTTTGCAGAAATGTAAGTTTTTAGTATGTAATAGGTTTGTAAGTGTAATGAAGTGTTTTCTGTTATGACATTTCAATGAAAAGCATCCTAGTTTAGTGAAATGAGACATTCTGTTATATGGAATTTAAGGAAAATAAATCATCAGGCTTAGTAATTTTTCCTTTGAATTTCTTCTTAATTGGAAGAGATTTTAGTGGAATGTGGATTTTTATGGAGTATATGGTATAAGATTTTCTTTAAGGTTTAAATAATTGAGGCAGTTTGTGAACTTCTAGTTAAATCTCTTTGTAAGATCATTGGATTAATCTAATTTTCCAAAAGATAATGAAACACACACTAAATGCTTGGCAGAAAAATTTGCCTTATGAGTTTTTAAGCAATTTTACATGACATCCAGGCTGTTCAAGGATGATTTTTTAATTCCTTTGAATGTTAGTTAATGCTATGTTATCAATAATTTCTCATAAACTTCAGTTAGTAGACAGTTTAAATTTTATTGACTTCTTTTATTAGAAGTTGTTGCATTTAAAAAAATATGGATTTTAAATTTGTTGAAAAAATCTTTAGTAACAAAGTATTCAATGCCAAAATTGTTATAAGTGGTATACTTCTACTTGACAATCATAAAAATAAAGTCTAACGACATTAAAATTTTTGTCATTATATCCATTCTTCATTGTATTTAGTAATAACCATTTTCGATGTTGTAGGAATAATAAAGATGCTTACAAAATAATGGAAATATTTTCTTTGCTAATAGATTTGTAATAAAGAGGCCATAAGAATGAGCAGTACTATAAAAATATAAAAACAAAAACCGAAAAAAATCATTCTCACTACTGAACTGTGAAACATCCATAGCATCGCACTGTAAAAAGCACTTCTTGCATCTTCTTAATAAATTTATCATGATTTATCTTTATATGTTTCCTGATTAAGCATTAATGTATAAACACATGATACAAAATTTAATCCTAAATAGTGTTAAGTAACTTAGTACAAAGAATTCTAGTAAATAACCTGAGCAAAATTATAGGCTATGGATTCAACTCGTACAGTCATCATGAGGTAGAGTAAGCAACTATAACATTACAAAGTAACATTAGAAAGGAAAGGAAAAAGCTCCTAATTGACAATGTTATTGAGTAGTGAACAGGATTATGTTAGACTTAATATGATGAAACAAATGGAAATAATCTCCAATGCTCAGCATTATGTCCACAGGATGTTTGTGCTAATGCCTTTTCATATAACATTGTGTTTTCAGAAACATATGTATAATATCAATAAACTATTCTCTGTATTATTGTAACATTTACTGAATTTTATTTAGCTGTATCTTAGTTCTTTATTCTCCCTTGCTAAATCTCATTTTAAATTATATTACATAAATAGTTTAGGAAATAGACATTACATTTCTAGTCTTAGTTAGTGATTAATAAAAATGTCAGCTATGTTATATCTTATGGCAGGTAGGGTATGAATGGACGTATAATGCAGCTAAAATGAGTTATTTCTATTATCCCTCCAAAAGGCTTTCAAGTGAATGTCCAGGAGGCAATCCCATAATGCAGGAGTCTGAAACATGCAGCCAGCAGGATTCATATGGCCTATGTAGAACATTTATGCAGCCTGAAAAGTAAGTTACTTCATACTTGATACAGCCTGAACACAAATATATTTCTTATAAAATATTTCATGCAAATGTATGTAAATAAAATAAGAAATTTAAGAAGGGTATTATATCAGCACTGTCAAAACATTCACACCTGATTAATTATTTCCATTTATGACATCCTACAAAGGGTACAGAAGAATTAACTTCCCACTGCCAGCAAGTCTAAAGCCAAAAAAATATTTTTTTCCGAAAAAAATTTTTTTTTCCAAAAAAATTTTTTTTTCCAAAAAATTTTTTTTTTCCAAAATAATTTTTTTTTCTGAGAAAATATTTTTTTTTCGGAAAAAATATTTTTCCAAAAAATTTTTTTCTACAAATATTTCCCTTTCCTGAAAATATTTTTTTCCAGGAAAAATGATTTTTTCTGCAATAATATTTTTGGGCACGAATAATGCCCCTTTCCTTCGAAAAAGCATTATTAGTCCTTAAAAAGCGACTTTTAACTGAAAATTTATTTTTACCACAAAAATTTTTTTTCCGGAAATTTTTAACTTTGGAAAAACGTTTTTTTTTTTTGAAATTTTTTTTCCGAAAAAATTTATTTTTTTGGAGAAAATATTTTTTTTCCGGAAAAATATTTTTTTTCCAAAAAATTTTTTTCTACAAATATTTCCCTTTCCTGAAAATATTTTTTTCCAGGAAAAATGATTTTTTCTGCAAAAATATTTTTGGGCACGAATAATGCCTCTTTTCTTCGAAAGAGCATTATTAGTCCTTAAAAAGCGACTTTTAACTGAAAATTTATTTTTACCCGAAAAATTTTTTTTTCCGGAAAATGTTATCTTTTGGAAAAACGTTTTTTTTTGAAATTTTTTTTTCGGAAAAAATTTTTTTTTACCAAAATTTTTTTTTTTCGGAAAAAATTTTGTTTCCGGGAAAAATTTTTTTTTGCCAAAAAATATTTTTTCCGAAAAAATTTTTTTTTACCAAAAAATTTTTTTTTACCAAAAAATTTTTTTTTTCGGAAAAATTTTTTTTTTTCGAAAAAATTTTTTTCCAAAAAATTTTGTTTCCGGGAAAAATTTTTTTTTTGCCAAAAACGTTTTTTCCGGAAGAAATATTTTTTTCCAAAAAATGTTTTTCTACAAATATTTCCCATTCCTGAAAATATTTTTTTCCAGGAAAAATGATTTTTTCTGCAAAAATATTTTTGGGCACGAATAATGCCCCTTTCCTTCGAAAAAGCATTATTAGTCCTTAAAAAGCGACTTTTAACTGAAAATTTATTTTTACCCGAAACATTTTTTTTCCAGAAAATTTTCTTTTGGATAAACGCTTTTTTTTGAAATTTTTTTTTCCGAAAAAATTTTTTTTAACAAAAAATTTTGTTTCCGGGATAAAATTTTTTTTTGCCAAAAAAATTTTTTTTTCGGGAAAACATTTTTTTTTCCAAAAATGTTTTTTCCGGAAGAAATATATTTTTCCGGAAAAATATTTTTTTTCCAAAAACTTTTTTCCTCAAATATTTCCCTTTCCTGAAAATATTTTTTTCCCGGAAAAATGATTTTTCTGCAAAAATATTTTTGGGCACGAATAATGCCTCTTTTCTTCGAAGGAGCATTATTAGTCCTTAAGCGATTTTTAACTCAAAATTTATTTTTACCCGAAAAAGTTTTTTTTCCGGAAAATATTCTTTTGGAAAAACATTTTTTTTTTCTTGAAATTTTTTTTCCGAAAAAATTTTTTTTTACCAAAAAATTTTTATTTTCGGAAAAAATTTTTTTTTCCAAAAAATTTTGTTTCCGAGACAAAATTTTTTTCCGAAAAAAATTTTTTTTTCCAAAAAATTTTTTTTTTCGGAGAAAATATTTTTTTTTCCGGAAAAAATATTTTTTTTCCAAAAAATTTTTTTCTACAAATATTTTCCTTTCCTGAAAATATTTTTTTCCAGGAAAAATGATTTTTTCTGCAAAAATATTTTTGGGCACGAATAATGCCCCTTTCCTTCGAAAAAGCATTATTAATCCTTAAAAAGCGACTTTTAACTGAAAATTTATTTTTACACGAAAAAATTTTTTTTCCGGAAAATTTCTTTTGGAAAAACCTTTTTTTTTTTGAAATATTTCTTCCGAAAAAATTTTTTTTACCAAAAAATTTTTTTTTTCGGAAAAAATTTTTTTTTTCGGTTTTTTTTTCGGAAAATGTTTTTTTTTCAAAAAATTTTGTTTCCGGGAAAAAATTTTTTTCCAAAAAAATTTTTTTTTCGGAGAAAATATTTTTTTTCCGGAAAAAATATTTTTTTTCCAAAAATTTTTTTTCTACAAATATTTCCCTTTCCTGAAAATATTTTTTTCCAGGAAAAATGATTTTTTCTGCAAAAATATTTTTGGGCACGAATAATGCCTATTTTCTTCGAAAGAGCATTATTAGTCCTTAAGAAGCGATTTTAACTCAAAATTTATTTTTACCCGAAAAAGTTTTTTTTCCGGAAAATGTTATCTTTTGGAAAAACGTTTTTTTTTGAAATTTTTTTTTCCGAAAAAATTTTTTTTTACCAAAATTTTTTTTTTTCGGAAAAAATTTTGTTTCCGGGAAAAATTTTTTTTTTGCCAAAAAATATTTTTTTCCGAAAAAATTTTTTTTTACCAAAAAATTTTTTTTTACCAAAAAGTTTTTATTTTCGGAAAAAATTTTTTTCCGAAAAAATTTTTTTTTTCGGAGAAAATATTTTTTTTCCGGAAAAAATATTTTTTTTCCAAAAAATTTTTTTCTACAAATATTTTCCTTTCCTGAAAATATTTTTTTCCAGGAAAAATGATTTTTTCTGCAAAAATATTTTTGGGCACGAATAATGCCCCTTTCCTTCGAAAAAGCATTATTAATCCTTAAAAAGCGACTTTTAACTGAAAATTTATTTTTACACGGAAAATTTTTTTTTCCGGAAAATTTCTTTTGGAAAAACGTTTTTTTTTTTTGAAATTGTTCTTCCGAAAAAATTTTTTTTTACCAAAAAATTTTTTTTTTCGGAAAAAATTTTTTTTTCGGAAAATGTTTTTTTTTTTTAAATTTTGTTTCCGGGAAGAAATTTTTTTTTCGGAGAAAATATTTTTTCTTCCGGAAAAAATATTTTTTTTTCCGGAAAAAATATTTTTTTTCCAAAAATTTTTTTTCTACAAATATTTCCCTTTCTTGAAAATATTTTTTTCCAGGAAAAATGATTTTTTCTGCAAAAATATTTTTGGGCACGAATAATGCCTATTTTCTTCGAAAGAGCATTATTAGTCCTTAAAAAGCGACTTTAAAGTGAAAATTTATTTTTACCCGAAAAATTTTTTTTTCCTGAAAATTTTCTTTTGCAAAAACGTTTTTTTTTTTGAAATTTTTTTTTCCGAAAAAATTTTTTTTTACCAAAAAATTTTGTTTCCGGGAAAAAATCGTCCGCATATTCTATGGTGTGCCACGGAAGATGCGCCGCTTCAACAGTTAGGCTGTCGTAATCAATGTTTTTAAAATTAAGTTGTGATGAGTTTTTGTTTAAATTTAGGGGAGTTTAGGGAGTAGGCTAGAAAAAATAAGTCGTGGGATGAAATGGCCGGGGCCGGCAAGGAGATGGAAGGGCGAGAGGGGAGGGTAGGAGAGGAGCGGAGTGAAGGTGGGGAAAGGAGGGAAGTGGAGGAAGTATGGCAGGGGGAGGAAGGAAAGCATGGGGGAGAGGTAAGGGGCGGGGAGTAGAGGAGGTGGGGGATGAGGGAAAGAGTGGGGAGGAGTGAAGGCAGAAGGACGGAAAATGTAGGAAGGAGGGAGAGGGGTACGAGGAGAGAATGTGAATGGTGGGAAGAGGGATGGAAGGAGGAGGGAGAGAGTAGGGAAAGTGTGGTAAGGAGAGAAAGGGGGGAAAGTGTGTGAAGTGAATGGTATGTAAGAGGGAAAGAGTTGAAGGAGGGAAAGGGAAGGGTGTGGAAGGAGGGAAAAGGAGTTATGTATCGGTGAAGGGGGAGGGCAGAGGGGAAGTATAGGGAGGAGGGAAGGGGGAAGGAGAGGGGAAGTAGGAGGGAGGAGGAAGGAGAGGGGAAGTAGGAGGGAGGTGTTCAAGAGTAGGTACGAGGGAAGGGGGATGGATGATGGAGGGACAGTGGGACGAGGGAAAGGGCGGTGAGGAGGGAATGAAAGGAAGGAAGGAAGAGGAGGCTAGAGGGATAAAGGGAGGAGAGATTGGTGTGTCAGTAGGAAAAAGTATGTATTAATGTAGAGTGAGGGAGGATGGAAAAGGGAAAGGGGTAGGGAATGAATGAGGAGAAGAGAAAAGGGAGGAAAAATGGGAGAGGGAGAAGAGAAAGTGTAGGTAGAAGGGAAAGGGGAGGTAGAAGGGAAAGGGGAGGTAGGAGGGAAAGGGGAGGTAGGAGGGAAAGGGGAGGTAGGGGGGAAAGGGGAGGTTGGGGGAAAGGGGAGGTAGGGGGAAAGGGAAGGTAGGGGGAAAAGGGAGGTAGGATGGAAGGGGGATGGAGAATGGAAGTGGGAAGAGTGGAAGGAAAGGGAAGGAGGTGGAAAAGAGTGAGGAGGGTGGAAATGGGAGGGAGGTGGGAAAGTGGAATGAGGAGGGAAAGTGTGTGGAGGGGAGAAGGGGGAAGGAGGCGAGAAAGAGTGGGAGGTGGGTATTGAGAGGGAGTAGGGAAACAATGGGGAGTAACGAAGTGGAAGGGAGGAGGGAAAGAGTGGGGGGAGGGAGGGAAAGAGTGGGGAGACGGAGGAGGGAAAGAGTGGGGGGAGGGAGGGAAAGAGTGGGGGGAGGGAGGAGGGAAGGAGTGGGGGGAGGGAGGGAAAGTGGGAGGAGGGAGAAGGGAAAGAGTGGGGGGAGGGAAAGTGGGAGGAGGGAGAAGGGAAAGAGTGGGGGAGGGAAAGTGGGAGGAGGGAAAGTGGGAGGAGGGAAAGTGGGAGGAGGGAGAAGGGAAAGAGTGGGGGGAGGGAAAGTGGGAGAAGGGAAAGAGTGGGGGGAGGGAAAGTGGGAGGAAGAAGGGAAAGAGTGGTGGGAGGGAGAAGGGAAAGAGTGGGGGGAGGGAGAAGGGAAAGAGTGGGGGGAGGGTGGAGGGAAAGAGTGGGGGGAGGGTGGAGGGAAAGAGTGGGGGAGGGAGGAGGGTAAATGGAAGGAGGGAAGTGGGAGGGATGAGGGAAATGAGGAATGGAGTGGAAAAGTGAAGGAGATATGAGGGAAGGGGGTGAGAGGAGCGAAAGTGAAGGGAGACGAGAGGGAGGGAGAAGGTAAAGTAGAATGAGGAGGCAGTGATACTATGTAAAATGAATACTGATTGCAAGATGTTCCCATAGCACTTTCACTAATAATCTTTCGTAAAATTCATATTTCTAATATGCTGATAACACTGTTCGACAGCATTTTTGTTTCCTGAACTTTGAAGGGTGATTCTTTATGATTTCGGCACGCTGAAAATAAATCCGCAATCCGTTTTTTTCCATCACCCTCCATTTTTTTTTAAATTGCAAAAAGCTATTTTTTCAGTCGATTTTTCTCGAAAATTCTTAGATGGCAACAAAAAATGATAACGCAATCTGATTTGCGGCTTATTACTCCAAAAGGTTTGCTACTATGAATAAAAAAATACATCAGTTCAAAAATAAATTACTGTAGAAGCCACAAGCACAAAACTGACATTTTTGTGAAAAAATGGGAAAAAACGGAAATTTTTGAAATTGAAAATGACATAACTCTCCAAAAAGAAAGCGTAAAAACATTTTGTAAGCGTATATTTGAAGCTTATTTTCCCTACTTTAAGTCACTTTTTCAAGAACTGAATTACGATCATTTGTTAAAAAGTTATTAGCATTTGAAGCACCTAGAAGCGCATGGCTCGAAGAGTCCACGGTTAGATTCGTCGCCGCCATAACCACTGCTGGGCTGCGACGTAATCTATCCGTAGAGTCTTCTCAGCTCACACATTGTGCCGCATCAAATGCAATAACTTTTCAACAAATAATCAAAAATAAGTGTTTTTCTGTTGTCCAGTAAATTATTCTTCATCAAATATTCTTTTAAGTATTAAAATTATTTTTGCACATTGAAAACAAAAGTAGATTTTTATTCCTCAAAGAAACGTAATAGGTATAGACGATATTTATTGTCAGGATAATTATATAAACTGCATCACTGAGTTCGATAACGACAATTCTATAAAATATAATAAAGGTTAATATTCTAACATCGAAAATATTTCAATATTATTACGTAGAATAAAATAAGGTAAATCTCTCTAGTAGAATCATAATCTTACACCGATATATCTTACTTTGATTAAACGAGCGATGTCGCGTTCACAACTGTTTCTTTGCTTTTTTAATCAAAAAATATTTCCATGTCAGACGCGTAAAAATAACACTGTTAAACACAATCTTTGTTCCCTTAAAAATCTTAGGTGATTCTGAGCTTTTTTATGCTGAATCCGAATTTACTTTAAAAATTTTTGTATCACGTATAGATTTCGAGAAATGATAGTAGTATTTACTCCGTGATGATGGTGAATTGTGCCTAATCTTGCATCAGCTATTCGACCAGTTCCACATTCTGTTGACTTACCAGTGCCAAGACCACCAACAAATTCAGATTTGGAGAGCAGAGATCAAGAACTGATGTTTGTAGAAAAAAATAGTTATGATACAGATTTGATGATTCAAAAAACCCCCATGAAGAGCCGATGTTTGTAGAAAAAAATAGTTATGATACAGATTTTGAAGCTGATGATTCAAAAAGCCCCCATTAATTACTCAATCAGAGTTAAACGATCTTGTCAGAGATCTCAATCTATCAAAAATTCAGACAGAGCTTTTAGCCTCTCGCCTTCAAGGATGGAATCTTCTTGAAAAGGAAACCAAAGTAACTGCTTTTCGGAACCGCCAAAAAGACCAAATTAACGTTTTCTCAGAATGCGGCGAACTAACTTTCTGTAACGATGTAAATGGATTAATGAAATGCCTGGGACAAGATCATAAACCAGAAATATGGCGACTTTTCATTGACTCATCAAAAATAAGTTTGAAAGCTGGATTTCTTCACTAAGCCATCCATCCCACTTGCACATTCAGTCAATATGAAAGAAACTTATAAAGATATGAAGTCCCTCTTAGAAAAAATAATTATGATAAGTATAAATGGAATATATGTGGTGACCTTAAGGTAATAGGAATTCTTCTTGGATTACAAAGTGGATATACTGTTGTTTTCTCTGTGAATGGGATAGTAGAGCGAAAAAGGATCATTACGTGGTTAAGCAGTGACCTGATCGTGAATGTTTAACGCCAGGAAAAAAAAATATTAAAAATAAACCATTGGTGAACCCACAAAAAGTATACTTGCCATCATTACACATAAAGCTTGGGCTTATGAAAAACTTCGTGAAGGCAATGAATCGTGATGGTCCAGGTTTTCTGTACCTCCATAGTAAATTTCCGAAGATTAGCGAGTCCAAACTGGAAGAAGGCATTTTTGTTGGCCCTCAAATTAGGCAACTACTTTCAGAGACAAAATTTGAAGAATCTTTAAACCAGAAGGAACGTGCTGCCTGGACTGGATTTAAGCAGGTTACAGAAAATATTTCGGGAAAAGTGAAGTCTTCAAATTACGAAAATATTGTGGCAGCAATGCTACAGGCATATCATAATTTAGGTTGTAATATGTCCCTTAAATTACATTATCTGGATTCCCATCTGCATTTTTTTCCTGCCAATTTGGGCGAGGTCAGTGACGAACATGGAGAAAGGTTCCACCAAGATATTTCCACCATGGAACAATGATATAAAGGAAAGTGGAATTCTTACATGTTAGCTGATTATTGTTGGTGTCTCATCCGAGAAATTCCACAGTCATCCTACAAGAGGAAGTCATCAGCCAAAATATTTTAGGTAAGAGAAGGCATATTTCACTTTTCTTAAGGTGAACACAACTATGTTCATTTCTCAAAAAGTATACATGATACAAAACTTTTAAAAACAGATTAGTATTCAGCACAAAAATGTCTATAAGAAACACCTATTTTAGCAGAGGAAACAAAAAAAAACTTTTCATTTGTTGGACTGTGTAATCAACCAGAAGTGCATTGAGAGCAAAAATCGGCCCAAGCAAATACTCGGATATCGGTCCATACTGCCGAGTAAAAAATTCTACCATAATCTTATTATGAGACATACAATGTAAGCTCACGTATAGTAAGGCTGCATTTCATTTTTTTTGTTATTAAAAATCGACATAAATCAAGGTGCGCTTGATTTTTATATAATCTACTTGTTAATATCACAAAAATTTCTGGTGCTGTAGAATGTAGCTGAATATATTAATCAAGCATAATATGATGTTAAGCATAATTGCCTTTTGACTTGTGTGTAACAGAACATTGAGTAGTGAAAGATGAAGTTAGTGGATTAAATATACAATTCCCACCAAGTGAATCTTGCACTACACTTTTAAAATCATATAGCGTCCTATACATCATCAATTTTGTTTTGGAACGTATTCATCTATGTTTAGGGCCTAGCCTATCTACTTCCACCCGATCTTTCTCCACCCCCCTCCCCCACACTTTCCTCTTCCTATCTCCATCTCAGTGATGTTCAACCTTTATGACGTGTGCCCCTTGGAAAATTTTGAAGATATGCATACCCACTGATATGATCACTTAATACGAACAAATCCACAGAAAATCTTTCAATGATTACAACAAATTTTGGTTGACTAGATTAGTAGTTACTGCATCAAATCTTAAAGGTCCTGTGAAAAAAACTGAATCTTCTGTATATCCCTGGACCCTATTTTTACCTCCATCCTCTACGACCATATCACCTTCCTCCCTCTACATCTCTTTCGATTACACCATACTTGGAATTATCCGGGATAAAAATTATGGGGTTTTACTGTATTTTGTGTATCTCTACCTCTGTGTAACAATCTTTAATTTATACCTCAAGTTGTGTAAGAGGTAGTTTTTCATGAAATAAGGTTAGTGAAATTATATATATCCATAAAATTACTAAATTTTAATACATATAGATATATATTATGATAAATAAAACTCCACAAATAGAACAGATTAATATCTTTAATAAAACATTTTAAGTGTTTTTAAATTTAACCAGAACTGTTAGATGAGTATCTAATAAAATAGAATATTGAAAATGAACATAACAATGCACGCACTGGAACAGTTAATATTCCCTATGTTTTCAGGTTTATGTACATTTGGGTATTAACTAGTGAAATACATACTTCAAAATAGCAATTTATAGATCTGCCAAGAGCAATATCTAGGCAAACAAATATTTATCTGCAATCTTCCTCATTACCTGAGATATTTTCACTCTATTCATTTTTTTAAATACCAGTGACTTAATTTTTGTTTGGAATGGCTTGATTACATAAGTTATTCAGATCAATAAAATATTAAGTAAATGCATATAGTAAGTACTTTGATAGCTTAATACAAAATATTTGTAGGAGAGATACATATTCACAAATATCATCAGTCAACAAACCAAACTGAACCACTACAACCTGGAATGCAAAGACCATTTCTTAAGCACAAATAGCACATAAATAACCAATGAACATTGGTGAGGATGTAATGGTCCAAACATAAACATACATTTTAAAATGCATTCAGCAAGTTAAAATAACACTCCTTAGAATATTACCTATTTGTACTATAGCATGCCCATATCAAAAGAAATAGTATTGCAGTAGCTGTTAATCGTAAAATCTTATTAAATATATCACATGGCTCCGCCCTAATATTACATATATTTTTATGGAGTCTATATATCACTCCACTTACAAAGGTTGACACAAATCTTTATTTACTAGTATTTTCATTAAATCATCATCTCTTCATTTCAATCATGAAGGCTCTTTTTAATACTGAATGCCTACGATCTGGTAGATAAATACATACCTTTCCTCATAATAACACAAAATTCCACTCTTACTTATCCCAGGTCACGAATTACAAGTAATAATTGCAAAGTTATCAGTACATATTTGTTAAAATTTAAGAATTCTCCACTGTGGTGTATTGTAATGAGTGCCTAGTATTTTTATAAAGTATATGCAACTGAAAACCACTCTTTCAATTCCTCACTGATGTCCAGCATCATGCTCCCTCAACATCTCTCTTACTATCGGGGGACTGAAGTGTTAGATGCTCATCTGGTACAGTAGCTGACTCAATGTCTCCATCGTGAATGTTATTTGATATGACTGGAAGCATTTTCTTTGAAGCAGTATCTTTTTCAGGAGGGCATCCATCTGGATAATTCCACTTCTGGATATCAGCTGTGCCAAATATTTGAAATACGATGTACGTGGCAACTGATATTGCAGCAGTGACACCAAACACTTTTCTCCACTGCTCCAGACCTTGCTGAAATTATAAGAAGAAATGTGATGCTCTATCAGAGTTTCCCAGTTTAAAAAAATATTTGATGTCAACTAAAGTGTCACTCGGTGACAAAATTTCAACTTACAGGTGAACTTGGTTTATGCCATAGATATGTTCCTGAGGATTGCGGCATAAATCGAACTGGTGTAAATCAAAAGTAATTTTCCCATAGGATATGTGTAAATCAAGGAAGTTCCATTACCAAACTTTGGCAAATTATATCAACGATTTTTTAGTTTAGCTTTGTGTAATATGTTTTAAATATACTGAAATATTCGCAAAGAGATTCAAATCTATAAAATCGAAGAAAAATTATGAATACTAGTTGCTTCCTTCTGATTAAGAGCATCATGAGGCTTTTATACAGAACTCAGTTGGTGTTCATTCTAGATGATACCTTTAGCTACCTAAAATAACACTCTTCTATAACTGCATTGTTCTCAAGGAATGCTTTCAAAGATCGAATGCTGGGCCTCTTATTACATAGGATCTCCGCTGACGACCTGCACCTTTTTCATTAAGGATTGCTGCTATGTCATCCAGATGCTTGAAAATTGCTGACAAGTCCTTCATCAACAGAGTTCTATTAGGCTCCTACTCATCAGGATTAGACAAAGATTCCTTTCTTATTCGCTCCTCATCCATTACTATAATGTCCTTATTCATATGTTCTTCCCTGTGCAAGTGTAGCAGATCCTCGATATCATCCCCATCAACCTCCACAAAGCCAGCTCGGTGGACCATCTCGATGATGGCATGCCTCTCGCTTCCAAATCCTGAGCATCAAAGCCTCTTAAGTCATTGATGACCTCAGGCCAGATCATCTTCCACACTCCATTCATGCATTTCTGTGCGACTTCTGCCCAGGAATCGCCAATGATATCAATGGCCAGCTTAATGTAATAACTCCACCAGAAGTCTTTTATGTTTGGTTTGACTGCTCTGTCGGTGTCCATTAGAAGCTTGATCAAGATTCGGTGATTGATTGCCTTGATTGCTGCAAGGAAGTCCTGATCCATAGTTTGAATCAGGAAGGTGATGTTTGGTGATAGAAACACCACTTTAATATTACTACTGAGGTTGGTAAGGTTAGAAGGGTGACCAAGAGCATTGTCAAGGAGAAGAAGAATCTTGAATGGAAATTTTTCCCTTTTGCTGTAGGCCTTCAAGCTGGGGCAGAAAATAATCAGTGAAAATGGCCGAAGTAATCCAGGCCTTCCTGTTGGAGCACCAAATGACGGATAAATGCTGTTTTTCATAGCCCTTCAGTGCTCTACAATTAAAGGCTTGATCTTGTAATTGTCCAATGCATTTTCACCCAGGAGCAGTGTGCAACGATCCTTTGCTGCTTAGAATTCCGGTGGTGGCTGTCCTTCCACGGAGATATACATTTGGTTCGGCATCCGCTTCCAAAACAGGTCTGTTTCATATACAATGAAAACCTGTTGTGGTGTGTAGCCCCCTTTGTCCATCAGTGCTTTGAGGAATATTGGAAATTTGTCTGTAGCAATTAAGTCTGCTTTAGTAGCTTCTCCTGTCATTTTAATATAGTGGAACCCATTGCATTTCTTAAAACGATCAAACCAGCCATTGCTAGCAGCAAAATGAACTGCATCCATCTCATTCTTCATCAATTCTTCATATAAGCTCCTTGCCTTCACCTGAATGACCACCATGGATCAAGAACAATTCTGCTGATTTTGGTGCTCAATCATGTGACCAATAATAGCTCCATTTTCTCTAAAGCTGCATTTTCATGAACACGTTAGAAGCGTACAGAGGCGAAGGTCGTATGGGCAGCCAATCAGGAGCCGGGAAACCTTCGCTCAACTACGCGCGAGTTCGCGTATTCTCGCGTCGTCTGAGTTGAGAAAATCTCAACTTTCACGTGCGTATACGTGAACATGGCGGCAGTGCGCAGTCCTAGGTAGCGCGCATGTGCCATCTACTATCGTTTTCAAAATTATGTAGACTCGAGTTTGAGGTTTAATATCTCAAAAACGGCTTATGGGATTTTTGCGCAATGCATATCAGCGTGTAGATAATTTTGTTCTGCGTTTAGTGTAAGTAAAGCAGAATTTAAAAAAATTATTCTAAGATATGTTTTTGGAGTGAGAATGAAAAATAGACCCCTTTTTTGAGCTGGCATCACTTTGCCGGTTTGTAATAACAAAACGGGATGTTCAAATGAAATGAAAATTTAATAAAATCTGAATCTTAGTCTTATAATTATGTGTGCACAATTTCAAATGTTTAACTTTATTTGTTCACGGTGTTCTATTCAATTTATGAGACCGTGTTTTCTCCGTAAGTATGCGGCTTGGAGGCACGCGACCTACACTGTCGTCTTCCTCTCGGTATTCCTATTCTGAATCAAGTAATGTCATTAAACTGAAATGAACACAATATTTTATACAGAATTTTATATTTTTTGAAAGAGAAAGCAGGGCATACCTATGCTTGCGCTGAATGCTTTCATGTGAACGCCTACGCGTGCATACGCGTAGAACTTGCGCCTATGTGCGCTCGTAACGCGTTCATGAAAACGTAGCTTAAGGCATTCGAACAAGTTACCATAATCCTTGTAGCACTGATATTTGTTGATCTTTGAGGCATTTTACGAATATTTTAACCAATGTTATGGATTGTTCTAAATGTAGAATCACTAAGTCCCAATGCTCTATGAATGTCAATGTTTCTTTCTCCACGTTCAAATCTTTTAAGCACTTCCACTTCAATTTCTAAAGAGAGAGGCTTTCTAGCTTTCTTCACCTCCTTCTTTCTCACACAACAATCACTGCTAACTCTTTTGGAATCGATTTTAACACAGAATGGATAAATTACAGAAGGATAACAATTAAAATAACAGAGATGATTGAGAGAGATATGAGAGATGTTAGCAGTAGAGAAGATGGCAACAACAAAAGCTGCCGAGACAGCAATATGCTCCCTCTGTGAGGGATACGGTGCATGTGAGTCAACTGCACTGGCAGTAGTGATGGCGTTTCAATGAGTGTGGTGGCCCAAATTAAATGCTATAATCTTCGTTATAAGTGGTGTTAATATTAAAGTGCATAAATTGAATTGGCATATAGTGAGAGTTGCTGAAAGATATTTGAATCCCCTTCTCAATTTTCTACTTTCAAGCAATGATATGAATAATTGCTAATTTTCAATGATACATTAGAATAATAAATGCCTTGACTAGTTCATCAATTACTACCATTTACTAAACAAATAACTATTCTTTGGCACATGAACCCATGTCTACAGTAAACAAGTATAGCTTTCTCTTCTAATATACTGGGAAATATTTCACTGAATAAGAATTTTCCATGCATTCTCATATTGTGTATATGGCCTGGTTAATAAGAGCTAACAGAGTTCTAACAATATTCTACAATCAATTATAAATATTGAAGTGTAAACTCTGTTAATACAGTAACTACTAAATTTATTACAGCAAAGTTATTAATATACATCACCCCATTTATGTTGTTTCAAAGTTATGCCACCAATTGATTAATACTTGTGCACCGATTTATGCTGTTTTGCACCGAAGTTACATTACTAGAGGTCTAAGGTTTTTTTATAATTTTCGTTGCCATGTTTCTGATGTTATTATCTGCTTAAAATACTAAATAAAAATTAATTTCAAATATACCGTGATCTAAATATCTACTCTAAATAATATAACACCTAAATAAACAACAATCTTAAATATACTGTGTAACTCCAGACTCAGCCCTATGCTCTTTATGTGATTTTTTAATATGTTGCCTTTGAAGGGGTTGTAACAAGGGACCATAGTGACAACAAAATTGGAGAGATCAGACATGAAACACTCAGAACACCCAGGCACACAAGCAATTTTTTCATGTCCAAGCTGACCGCAAAGTCACAGGACGTCCAACTACTAGCTATAGTGCACTCCATCTCTACCACTTCCATGTCGTTTGAATTCCTTTTCCAGAAGGGCTTTTTTTGTTATTGCAGTTAGCGCACACCTATTTCCTAAGCTAAATTTTTACTATTTTATGTTGGTTTTTCGGTGAAAGAAAATTATGACCCACATGCTTTCCTGAAGAGAAATTTCATAACATTTGCCTATATAGCACGATCCCGAATTCTTTCTGGATGTTCTCATACTTTGATTTTGATGGTAAATTAAATTCATTGCATAAAACTATTTACAATGGCCGTGTTCAATAGAAACCCAAACAGATATTTCCATCACTTTTTTGTTTTTTACGTAATGAATAGTAGCATTTTCTCTGATCCATTCTGTCACTACCACCCATGAATTTGGTATATTTAGTGATAGCAGGAGGACATAAAATAATCACCTGTTCATTTCCTTTGCCAGTTTTTCTCAACACTTGTACAATTCCTTTCGACTCAAAGGTTGTCAAAAGTACACAAATGCCTCTGTTATCACGTAGCCGTAACACTGTTTGATTGAAGAATCTTACTCTCACTTCTATTTAGATTCAATGATTTTGTGTTTTTCAACATCTTAGGCCATTCTTTACAGTAGGGTATGGTAGTGCCACATGCATAAGTGTCATTTTCAAACAGCCAAGACATAAGCCATTCTCTCAAAAAAAAAAGCTATCAAAGCATAAATGATGATTCCATCCTAAGAAATTATCGAGTAAATTCATCATAACTTGACTTCTGAGAAGCATGCCTTTATTTCTAGGTTCTTTTTTTCACTAAGTATACTTTACCTCCGAGGACATAACCATGCAGAAAGGCAGGTACCTAAATTTTGAAGCTCCATTTGTTGGTTTATTTATTATACACTGCTTTATGTGATGACACCCTTTGAAATCTAGCATAGCCTCATTGATTGCCAATTTCTGACCTGGCTTGTAGTTCTCATGAAAATGATCCATTATATCTAAGACAGGCCTAACTTTTTGAGGCATGTCTTAACCTTATCACCCAGTTTTTTCTCCTCCACAATATTACATCACTTACATGAAAATATTTTATATGTAACACTTTTATAACATGCAGTTTTTTTATGACTGGGCAATCAATATCAGAATTCTACCAATAGTAATTTATTTCTGGTATATCTTAACCTTCCATATAAATAAGCATTCCTATACAGGCCGTAATTTCTTTGGATGAAGTGTGAAACTATTCTGTCACTCATTCCCAGGATCGGTTTCAGTTAAAAAATATGTGTAAGCAAGGTAAAAATTTGCCGCCCCTCTGGATATCAAAGGCATGAAATAATATTAATGATATACTAAAAAAATCCGATGTGGCCAACACGACTTTCTCCATATTTGGGGTATAGATATTTAAATTATTATGAATAGCATTATAAGGCTAAATTATTATTTCGTGTACTAAAAGAATACAGTCGTCCTTATTGCCGTAAATTATATTTTGAATATGTTTACAGAATTCAACGCTACATGGTGGTGGCGCTGTATACTGGAAATTTAAGAACAAACAAAATATCTCCGAAATGGATGGTTTTACGAAAATTTGTTTCAAACAAAACCTGGAAGAAATATTATTCTCTACAACTTTGGTTCTCACGAAGATTATGAATAAAGACGTTTTTAAGGAGATTTTTGACGGATACAGAAAAAATCGATTATTTATAAATAATTCCTAAACAGTAACTGCTATGAAAAATTGTTTGAAATAAAAGATGTAGGAAATTATATTTTCTACGTTTTTTGTAATGGTCATTGTATACAATAATGATGTATTATCAGAGAAATATCGCAAACACCGAATCGGGTTTTGAATAAACCTTGACTTCCAGTTAACCGATATTGTCCAAAAACTAATCAGTTCTTTGTGCTCATGCTAAAGTGTTATTTGTTATTAATATGACAAGTACTTTTTGAGTTAAGAGCACCTACAATCACATACACACGCACACACACACACAGACATCATTCCGAATATAGTCTAAATGTGTTCTAGGGACCTCAAAATGTGCATTTCCGTTGAAATCTCAAAGTTGATTTTTTTCGTGATCACAATACTTTCCCTATACTATGTATGGAGAAAGTAAAAATCTGATGTGGCCAACATGACTTTCTCCATAGTTGGTGTATAGATATTTAAATTATTACGAATAGTAAAAAGAAAATAAACATTTTACAGTTTTATTTTTTCAAAAAAATATTCAACTAAATATTTTCAGAAAATAGAAATAAAACATTCACCGACCTTATAAGAAAATTACTATGTAATGATTATATTACCGAGTATTTTTACTTTCTCCATACATAGTATGGGAAAAGTATTGTGATCACGAAAAAAATCGACTTTGAGATTTCAACAGAAATACACATTTTGCGATCCCTAGAACACGTTTAGACTATTTTCGGAATGATGTGTGTGTGTGGATGGATGGATGTATGTGTTTGTAGGCGCTCTTAACTCAAAAAGTACTTGTCATATTAATAACAAATTTCATATATAACACTTTAGGGTGAGCACAAAGAACCGATTAGTTTTTGGACAATATCGGTTAACCAGAAGTCGAGGTTTATTCGAAACCCGATTCGGTGTTTGCAATATTTCTCCGATAATACGTCATTATTGTATACAATGACCATTACAAAAAATGTAGAAAATATAATTTCCTACATCTTTTATTTCAAACAATTTTCCATAGCAGTTATTGTTTAGGAATTATTTATAAATAATCGGTTTTTTCGGTTTCCGTCAAAAATCTCCTTAAAAACGTCTTTATTCATAATCTTCGTGAGAACCAAAGTTGTAGAGAATAATATTTCTTCCAACTTTTGTTTGAAACAAATTTTCGTAGAACCATCCATTTCGGAGATATTTTGCTTATTCGTAAATTTCCAGTATACAGTGTCACCACCAGGTAGCGGTGAATTCTGTAAACATACGATGTGCTACCCAAAGGTTTCTGAAACTTGAATGTCATGCAGGAACCGGTTGTAGTACGGACTAGTGGCGCAGGAGGTACTGAAGATGCTGACAGATAAGGACTTCCAGGACAGCTTCCGATCATGGCAGAAACGTCGGGATCGTTGTGTACGCTCCCAAGGGGACTACTTTGAAGGGGACGGTGGCGATTAGGACTTTGGACAAGTCTACTTTTTTTTCAGATACATTTTGGGAACTTTTGGGTAGCACCTCATATTCAAAATATAATTTACGGCAATAAGGACGACTGTATTCTTTTATGATACAAAATAATAATTTTTCCTTATAATGCTATTCATACTAATTTAAATATCTATACCCCAAATATGGAGAAAGTCATATGTTGGCCACATCAGATTTTTATATTGCAACTTTATGAACCCACTTTTCGAAAAGGACGACATTAATTTTTTTCTGGCTTTTTCTTTGCAGTCATTTATCAGGGATCAGAGATAGAAGCTATGTGCAAAAGGTGGAGATCCCGAATGTTAAGTAGTGGCACAAAGAGACAAACTCCGAGTAATCAAAATCTGTAATATTGAAGGTTCACTGTATTTGGGGCGGGAAGATTATTTGAAATTACAATGCTTAATCCCTAAAAGCACATGAAACTTAGTAGTATTGTTATTGCTTTTGCGTGTATATAGTCCACTAAAGAGGTTAAGGAAAGTGCAGTGTATCGGCGTGTTTTAGACATTTAGACAATGTAAAACTTTAAAACGTTCATCTTGCCGCACTTAGGTGACACCTGTAAGCGGTAGGTTACGTCGCTTACACCTTGAACTGACCATTTATGTATATGACATATTATGGTGTAAAATATAATTTTTTCGCGATGTTGTCAAGTGCTGTGCAATAAACCATTAAAAAAATGAAAATGTCAAAATCTGAAATACTGATTTTGCCGCCCCTCTGGAGTCATGCCTGTAAGCGATCGCTTACGTCGCTTATGCCTGAAAACGGTCCTGCTCATTCCTGTTTCTTTTTCCTTGTACATGGCATATTTGTTGGTGTTGCCTGAAATCAATTGAAATATCTCTTACCTCCAATCATGCATTTAGAGTATGCAAGTTCACTGGAAGCTGTTGGCAAGTTGTGAACTGACCCTATGTCTCTGATAAACTCCTAAATGCTGTTTCTTTCTACTGCCTAGCTCAGCTTGGGATTTATCTCTGTCCTCTGAATCTTTGCCTTCTAAAAATCCAGCAGAGGCTGTCACTATCTCTTCATAAGTCTGTAGTATAAAACTTCTTCATTTACACTAAACAGTTACATAAATCATCATGAAAAGAAGAGTGGGAATGCTCAAATATTTGTCTTTATTCATATCTTCTTTGATAATGGTCCTGCTGAGACCAATTATGGTCACAAACTGAGGAGTATTGGTAAGAAAGATCACCTAGAAATTCAGTTAAGATGTGAGGAGACAAGGGGCCATGCCATGCAGTTAGGATGAATTGACTATTTACGAAGAGTATAAACAACCTCCTCACAAACAAGTACCCTATTATTCTTGTTGACCCTGTTTGGGTTATGAGATTATGGGTCCTCAGTTTGTAGGCTATGATTCTACTCTAGGTGGCTTTGGGCACTCAGGCATGGAAAGGGTTACACATTGAACCACGATATTTTAAATCACATAAAATAATATATTTCTTAAATGTAGTGCCTGATAAGATTACAATAATTAAACACTAAATGCAGGTGAACATTAAATGTGGGAACCTTCAATCAAAGTTTTAATTTATGGACAAATCAAAGGTTTACCTTTATATCTGATAAGAAAATCATCAATTGGGCAGTAATTGAACAACCTTCTTTGAATAACATATCAACTTGAACTCACCTGCTCCTGTGTAATAACTCCAGCAACCAAAGGAGAAAGAAAACTGGCTGTCATGTGTATAGTTTGGGCAAATGCTAGGATTGGACCTGCAAATGCAAATAGAGTTAATATTTGCAAACTTTTCAATATTTAAAATTTATAAAAGTTATTTTAATAACAAAACTAAAAGGGATAAAAATGAAAAAAACTATAATCATACATGGCAAAGATTGTAATTCCATTGATTATTTTCTGCACAAAATCATTTCACAGCAACTTTTTAGCTTCAAACAGAATTTAGAATGCACAGAATGAAATACAGACTCAATTACAGAAACAATATTGGAAGAAGTTCAAATGTCAAAGCCATCAAATAATAATAAACTTCATCTTTAAAATTAGAAAATTTCCAAAGAGAATACACATTCACAAAAAAAATGATAAACTAGAAGGTTTATTATAAACTGTAACAAAACTAAAAGTTACTCTAGCAATACAATAGTAGTATTTCCAAACACATTTTCAAAAACTGTATTTTTCTACATTGTGCCTGGCTCTCAAAAAAGTATAGAAAGTTCATTTTCAATTCTGCTGATTTTAGTTGTAACTGCCATATTCAGCCAATAAATATGGTAATTAATCACTTATAAGCCAATTTTTTTCCTAAATTTTGCATTTGCAAAAGAAATAATTGGAAATTCTAAAAGGGGGTACACCATTAATATTCGCTAGGACTGTGCTAAATGGCTTGATGATTCAATATGTAGTATGTGGCATAATAATTGCAACAATTAAAAAGGAAAAGAACTATTACTATTATCATTATTTATTTTGGATTGATAAACATGTCAGATTTTGTCATCAATCACAGCAGAAATCGCCAGGGGACTGTGAGAAAGATGCCATATTCTGTTGAATGCTTAGGCATCATCAAAGATATGGCAGGGAGGACTGGAGAAGAGGCAGCTTGAAGCAGAAAATCTGGAGAATGGAGGGTATACACTTGTGATATGAGTGGGACTTGACAGAGG
Source organism: Uropetala carovei (assembly GCA_036926305.1). Classification (NCBI taxonomy): domain Eukaryota; kingdom Metazoa; phylum Arthropoda; class Insecta; order Odonata; family Petaluridae; genus Uropetala; species Uropetala carovei. Next base: position 438,093 of record JAXCHB010000087.1, read on the forward strand.
TATAGTTGGATAAGGAAGGGATGGGTTTTTGGATATGTAATAGATTGTTTTTACAGGTAAACTGGTTGATTAATTGATATAGAGTACAAATCAAACATGAAAAGACTACAGTCATTTTCAGTGCTCTTCATTCTATGTTTTGATGATTGCCATGCTTTTCACAGATGATTTAATCATTCTCAAAATATCTTTTGTCTCACCTATAATTAATATCCTGAAATTAAGAGCATCTTTAGTGAAACTTAAATATGAATAAAGCTCTATCCCAAGTTTGGTCTTAAAAAAATACAATTTTTATACTTTATACTGAAAATAAGGTACACTGAAAATACCCATGAGTCCAGTATTTTCTCTGGGAGCACCTCAATGGGGGATCATCATTCTCACAGGTCTGGCACAAGCAGAAACCAGCGAGAATGAGAGTTTAACAGGAGAGATAATCCTTAGAACTTAAGACTTTACCTCAATGCTATTGTGAAAATATGAGGGAGATAACAGATCATCGGTTCTAAATTTTTCAATTCGGAAAATCCCTTCTTTTGGAATTTTAGATCTTTTCATACTAAAGAAAAAAGATGCCTTCAAAAGTGGTGTAAATGATTTGAATGTGCAAGAATTGGTTATACTCCGTGCCGTAGTCTTAAGAAAAAAGTAGAGGGTATACTGTATACTAAAGTAAAACTTTGAAGGAGGGTTCTTACCCAGTTTTTTAAGAGAAAATTACATGACTGTAATGTTATGATGCCAGGATAAAACTTATGAGCTGCTTTTTTTAAAACAACCTGTATAATTTTTTATAAGGCATAATGTATACCCTATTTGTTCGAAAAAAGCAGAGGGTATAACCTATTCATCCGAAAAAGGCAGATGGTCTATGGCATATAACAGGGTTTTTCAAAGTAGAGGCCATGGCCCAATGATGGGCTGCAAAACGTTTGGTAAGGGCCTGCATCGCATATTCTAAGGAAAATTATTTACAGCTGTTTATGCATAGCTCTGAAACTTAAATTTAAACATGCTTATTTATGAATTTTAAATTTATCCTGCATTACGAATCAACTGTATTGGCACAGAAAGTTTTAAAAAATGTAAACAAGTTTTTAATATACAGTAAATAGCACAAATGCAGTAAAAACAATAAGTAATCATAGGCCTAGTTTACAGGACAAGCCTTAGATTAGGAAATCTACTTAATTAAATAATTTTCGCTTTTAATGATATCAATATAATGGCTCAACAAAATTAGACAAAATTTAAAAATTTCTATGCATTGCATTCAACAATTAGAAAATTTTATCATAGCAAAGGAAACAGTATAGCTTAGAGACATTTAACAAATTTAGGCGAAAAACCATAATCCCTCTTAAACTATCAGTTATACAAAAAAATGTTTCGAACAAAAATTGTTGATAATTACATTGTCTACAACTTTTATAATAACAAATATTTACGTAAATTGAGTTTTAAAGGCAACATTGAAAAAAAAGGAAAAACGACAAGAATAAACCTCCACTTCTGGTTGAGCTGTTTCAACCAAAACCTTTTCAGATCTTCAGTTGCTAATAAAAGTCTTAAGTATAAAGTTTTGTGCTGATCTGATTATTAGTTTTTGAGTTCGAGCACCCACAAGATTTTGTCACACACATCATTGCAAAAATAGTGGAAACGTACTCAGGGGACCTCAAAACGTCTAGTCCCATTGAAATCTGGAATAATCGATTTTTTTTCATGAGTACAATACTTTCTCCTATACTAAGTATGCAGAAAGTAAAAATATAAATATGCCGTAGGTTTCTGATCCAGTTCAAAAGCTAGTTCTTGCATTCAATCTCACAATAAGTAGCGAGTCTTCTCGCTACATCCAAGGTATATTAAGATACGTATGTACATGCGGAACAACTTTATCGAGTGTATATTATTAACAGGATTCGTATTATTCGTATAGAAATATTAATAATCTCTGAATTTCTTAGTAGTAGTAGTTTTTTTATGCGAACATCTCAGATAACTACCGAATTTTTCCTTATAAATATCCATGAATCACGGAAATGTCTGTTTTTCGTTAAAAAATCCGTGAAAACGGATAAAATCTGTGAAAACGGCAGCCCTGTATTTAAGTATTGTAGATATGAAATTTAAAAAAATAATACCAATTAACTTTCAAGCTTCTCTGTGTTTATTATTAAAAATGCTGGCAACATTTCAATTTTGAAATGCATTATTCTCTAGTTAACATATTTTAAAAGGTATAATTATGATGGGCCGAATAACATATTTTCTATTACTAATGGGCTGCAGAAATAAGTTAGAAAAACCCTGGCATATACCACCGTATACTCTCCACTACAGCACTGGTTATAGTTGAGTCATTTACAGATGAAAGCATACGTTAAAACCACAAAAATATTTTTTCAGGACCTCTGAATTTCATACGAAGTATTGAAAAGTACGTTAAATTGAAGTAGGTTATTTTGAAATATTTATACATTATTTATATGGGAAAACTGATGGGGATTCAAAACAAGTACGCTAATTTGAAACATACGTAATAATGAAGTACGTTGTGAAGAGATTTCACTATACTTTATAAGTACAACAAGTATTTTTTAAAGAGTGTGAGTCTCTTTAAGTGCAGGACCCGGCGCAGTCGCACTGTTTGCACTGCCATCAAGCCTGTGCTGCCGATTACAGTAGTATTTCTATTACCGTAGTATTTCTATTACCGTAGTATTTCTATTACCGTAGTATTTCTATTACCATAGTATTTCTGTTACTGTACAGTACAGGTATATATTATAATAGCATTCGAAATGGAAAATATAACGAAACAGAACACACGTTCTGGTGGTGGAACTGAAAGCATTGAATGCGAAATAACTGACAGAACATTTACAATTGAGTAAAATTTTCATTTATTCCTTATGTACTACGATAAAGTAAAGAAAAATTTTCTATATTATTTTCATTAAATGAAGTTAAAAAAATCGTATTACTAAATGTTTGACGAGACAAAATGATATTATTGACATATGCGATGGACCAGAACACCATTCCGGTAAGTTCTAGCTCTTTCTGAGCATTCTTTATGACTATATTCCAGATAACTGGAAATTCCAGATAACCGACTATCCCCATATCCCAAACTTGCCAGATAAAAGGTTCTATAATACACTAATCCAGGGCTGCCACCAATTTTTTCTAAATCCTGTTCATGACATCAAAATATCCTGTAAAATGTACCATATATACTCGTGTATAATGTGCCTTCGTGTATAATGCCAAAAGATCCCGACTTTTTCTCATACCCCATATATAACGTGCATCCTTGATTTTTGTGGAGTAGAAGAACAAAATTATACCGTCATGTTAAGTATTAACTAAAGTACTGTAAATAAATATGCTAAAGCATCAAATTATCACCAGTTAAGAATTTTAAAATGTATTTCCGAAGAAAATACAGTGGAACTCCCATTTAACATTTGCGTCGGGGACAAGTTTTTCGTTCCTTAAATGGAGTAATTCATTAAATGGGGGTTATCTAAAATTGAAAGACTAAATGGCAATTCATTAATGTCAACTATGTTTTATTAGTTAAAACACAAATATTAAGTGTACAGATTAATTATGATCAATTTTTTCAATTGTAAAATTTCACAGAACGAAGATGGTTGAGAATAATACCAACTGTAAGTCCTCCGGCGAAAGTGATTCTTCTAGCTTATGGTTTTTTTGCAAAACTAGTGGTCATTTCATGGCTGTGACCCTCATTGCACCTCCTAGCAGTGAATTTGCGATCTTTAATTTTTCCGAGACAAACTTTCTTAAAACGTTTAAGCAAATAAAGACACTTAATTGAAGTGCTCCTATATAGGCTTGCAGATCCTTTCAGTTTTTTAAGTTCGCATGCTATAACAAATACATGATATAATTGGGCTTGCATGGGTTATATAATATAATACAGTAAAACCCCATCATGACGCGGGTTTCGGGAGACAGAATGTACACCCGCATTATCGGCAACCCGCGGTATTTCAGGAAATAATTTTTTTTAAATGTGAAAGTATATGCGTTATAACAAATTTAATTGCAAATTACTATAAAAACTGATATCGTATTTTGAATTAAATGCATACCTTACTTAAATCGGTGTTTTTAAAATAGTCCAATATTTTCTTTTGGTGCGACAGCTGGTGGTGTTTCTTCGTCACATACGTCTTAATGTTTTGCACATGTAAAAGATGAAGATGATCACAATCCCTCTGTCTCTCCATCCAATTCATCACTTCACTGATGTTATCTAAAACTTGGCTTATTTAAGGGGTCTCAACCTCACACATCTCTTCATTCTCTCAGTCATCTTCCGATAATTTTTCTGCTCTTCTGCGGTTCTGGACAGCTACAATTTCTTATCATTCTTATAGACAGCGACGGGAGTTGAGCATCGCGGTAAAATTTGAACCATGTTGTTTACAAAGAAAATAAATCGCGGTAAAATTTTACCAAGTTGTTTATGGAGGAAATAAATCACGGTAAAATTTGAACCAAGTTGTTTACGGAGGAAATAAATTGCAGTAAAATTTCAACAAAGTTGTTTACAAAGAAAATAAATCGCGGTAAAATTTGAACCAAGTTGTTTACGAAGAAAATAAATCGCGGTAAAATTTGAACCATGTTGTTTACAGAGGAAATAAATCGCGGTAAAATTTCAGCCAAGTTGTTTACGAAGAAAATAAATTGCGGTAAAATTTGAACCAAGTTGTTTACGAAGAAAATAAATGGAATCATTTTGGGGGACATGACTAGACCTGCGGTATATCCGAATCCGCAGTATAGTGAGGTGCATAAAATGACAACGCTAACAGTTCCAACATCCTTTTAGTCTCATTTGTTACATTTCGGCCCTTTATGCGAAGTGGGCTCGCAAATTTGATTGCGTGTCTTGTGCGGTGTAGGGAAATGCTACAGTGACTGACGAGTAAGAACATACATCCAAAGTTTTAATAACATCACTGCCTCGATGTAATATTAACATTGTTGTGAATAAGACTTCCCTTTTTTTGGAGGATTGTCTCCCTTTCGGGTCAACAAGGTAAATATGGCTGTGGTAAACGCGGGTGGCCCAACTAGCTAACATGTCACATTAGTGATCGAGCGCCTGTGAACTGAAACGTAAAAAAATCCGTGTTCATGTGATGACGTCATCGCAACTTTCATGAAGTACGTAACAGATTAGGACATTTAAGGTGGATTGACAAAACAGCACGACGAAATATTAATTCTTTTGAGTTTATTTAATGTAGTAACAACGCCAGTATGTGTTGTGCCATTGATGGTTAGATTGAATTAATATATTACATCTCCAACAAATAAAATATTCTCGAGTCACGGTGTAAACGTACCTGAAATCAAGGAGATGCCCCGCAAGGGACCAGAATTTTGTCCCTTAATTGCGGGCAATTCACTAAATCGAGGAATGCTAAATCGGGTCATACAATACATTATTTATATGGAGCTTTGGTCGGGTCGCAAAAAAACCGCCTTAAATGCAGGTAAACCTTAAATGGGAGAACCTTAAATCGGGATTCCACCGTAATAACTTTATAAACTCCACAATTTTTTATTGTGGAATTTAACAGTTATTATTTTCTTCGGAAATATGAGTATCAATTACGACAAAGTTCAGCCAAGTTCCTTGGATTTTTTAATTTTAAAATGCTTGGACTTGCCCATAAGTATTACATTCAATAAGCTCCACGTTACGTCTTACAGAGACATCATCAATAATCAGGATTGGCCAAATGGGGGATGCAGCAGTTGCGAGGCATCCGGGCCCCTGAATAATGAGGGTCCCAGAAGTTCTCAATTATTCAAGTATTGAGTGTAAATTTTGCAAAAATGTTTACTAAAATCACTTTCAAAGTGATTTCCAATACAGAAGCACTACGTAAAAGATATAATATTAAACTGGGGCTCCATAAATCATTTGTTATTACTATAAATATTAATACTGTGGGGCCCCCATTGATATTCGCATCCAGTCCCCTTCAGTGCTTGGCTGACTCTGTCAATAATGAAAATGATTGAGTTGAGATGGCAGCAACTTCATACAGTAAGTTGGCCAAACTGATGCCATGTAGAAAACTGCAGTGCCACTGTTGCCAATCCCTTGAAATCAGACAGAAAGAGATCTATAAAATAGGTAGAGTTTTGATTATAGTGGATGCTGGTTCTCACTTTCCTATCTCATTCTAAAACTGTTTAACTGAAGGAATAATGCAAAAATGTAACAAACAAATCTGGAAACAGGAAACGCGACAGGTATGATTAAGTTCATACACATCATTCAACGGGTTTTAAATTACTTACATTGTTAATTATACATATTAGAATCATTAACTAAATAAAATTATTTCAATTTGCTTATTCTATGTTTCTTTGTTTTCGATGTGTGTTTTGCAGGACATCTATCCGGCGATTTTGCAAAAATTACAGAAATCAGTTGATGAGCTAGTGATATGCAGAATATTTGGAGAGGACGGAATTATAACCGATTTGAAATTTTTAATCATTATCTGTTGCCCTAAATAAAAACAAAACAATATGAAATATACATTATTTGATGCAAACTCACCAGCCAAATTTGGAGCAATATCAACAATGCTTGCCATGGCACCTGCATAGGAGGCAGTAATTAGGGTTACTGCAATGAACCAAATGACAATCACAAGGACAATGTCACAGCCAAGATATCCAATGAGGAGAACCAAAAGTCCAGGTATAACTTGTGCTGAAAATGAAAAAATTAAAATCAGTTCACAATACAAAATCAAGGAAAATAATTCAAATTGAAGTGCTTTCATCAATATAGTTCAAAAACATATGACAAAATTTTTAAATCTTATAGTGTGGTTTTATAACAACTGAAATCTCATCAGTAGCACATACTGAAGTACTTCCAATATTTTTAAGTATACCTATTAGTCAAAACTTGAGAGGAGAATAGGGTAGGTATAGTAGTATTGAAAGCTTACGACACATAAATGTGCGAAAAATCACGTGATTTAATGGAAGGCAATTATGGAGAGGGAAGCTTTATGAGGAAGTGAAACATATGAAGGTGCAGCTCTGCAGAAAGCTGTAAATAATAAATATTACTTAAATGAGATAGAGATTAAATATCTTCATAATTCTTAGGCTATCAAAAGGCTGATGTTTAAGCTTCAATTAGCTTCTTTTTGATCTGTTGCCTCGAAATCTCGCTTAAAATGATCACAATGACCCTATGCTGTGAGACAGACTGCTGATATCAACGTGGTAACAAACATCACGAGAACGTTCAAGTCATATGACAACCAGCAGTAGTAATGTATAAGAGGTGAAAACGGGACATTTCCTATCATTTGTAAGAAAAAACTGGGACAAAATTTTTGCATGATTTTTTTCATGGTGGATCTGTCACTATCACGAACTAGAGCAAAGAAAGTAAACACAAACTTCCTTCACAGCCTGGAATATGTCAGACTAGGACAAGGCTCACAATCAAAAGAGAATTCGACTAGCATCATCGTCGCCGAAACTCGATGGGAATGAGTTAGGGTAAAACCCAGGCAGGATATTATATGGGGAGACTAGGTTTGCCACCTCAACTTTATCACTGATCCTGAGATTTCCTAATCTGACAATTGCGACTATAATTAACATATGTTGTTCTTTTGATAAGCACCATGTTTCCGAGAATCCTACATTTCTAATGGGAATACCAGCTATACTATGAGATAATCTGAATTTTAATTGTGATGGATTTCAAAACGGTACAAAATGGCATTTTTGATAAAAAACGAGACTGTCCCAGCAGAAATGGAATGTTTTGTCACCCTACTATTAAATAAGTAAAAAGGAGTCACCTGTTAAGGGTGTTATATGTATTTCGTGTGCGAGAAATGGGGAACAAAAACATTATGTGATGGCGCATGCGTGAACCTTCGGCTTACACAGGATCGAGGCTTAGAATTAAACGAACTGTTTGTGAGTCACTGGGCTAGATCATGACTTTGAATTTCATTGTAGGCATACTTCAAATAATCCATACCAAAAAGTACGCAAAATCCTATGGTGTTGGCTGGGGACTGATCTTAGCTTCAAATTACACCATACTTTGAATTATTGAAATAACAGGGTTTTACTGTGTGTGATCCTTTTAACTAACACTGCTCTTAATTAATTTTCTTAAATTATTTACCCAGACATTAATATTACAAATCCTAGAATGCAAAGATTATGGGATATTCCTACAAGGTTTTGACTGCTTAGTATAGAGCAGAAGATGTCCTGATTTTCAAGATCATTCACAGTTATAAGGAGTAAATGTGTATTATCAATTAGTGAAACAATTTTGCAGTATGAATATCAATGAATAATCATTAAAAAATGAATTTCTACTTCAAATTCCATACAATAAATATCTTCTGCAAATTCATAATAAAATGTCATTTCATTAACAAGAAATATAGTTCATTCACTAGACATATTAAGCTCATCTTATGGATGAAAGAAAAGTCAAGAAGAATACACTTAAGCATTTAGCTTTGGCTAGGTTATGGCTATTGTACTATATATTTTTCTAATTTTTTACACTTAAATGCTTTTTCTTGAATTAAATTTCATCCATAAACACAAGAAGCTAAAATAGTGACAAGATTTGTATTAGAAAAAAGCTTAAGAAAAACAGATCCATGATATACTTCCAAGAGCCACCACTACTTACACATAGCGGTGAATAACTTTCGCACATTGGTAAGGGTCAGATAGTTCCTTGTTACCAAAACATCAGCTATATAGCAGAAAAACACAGAGGAAACATAGCTGCACAGGAAAGGTGCTCCAGATAGAACTCCATTCTAAAATAAATAATTAATTATTAATAAAAACTGTATCATCTTCATTTCACTAATACTCTAATTTAAAGAATCTAATTATCTTTTTACTATACAGGTATCCCACAATTTATATGAGAGTTGCATTCCCATAAGTTATCGACCCATTGAAAACACATGCCGAAAATAACTTTCCCATTGAAAACATTGAAATAAGGATTAGTTACACTCATAATTGGATATATTTCATGTTTAAATAGGTGTTTCATTGGCTTAACAAAATTATAATAACACTGAAAATCATTAAATATATATGCCTCTTTGCTCTATTCACTAAAAAGCCTTTACACCTCCTAATGTGACAATGATGTTATGAATGAAACTCAAGAGGTTGAGGATCCTAAACTATTCAGACAACATCCTTCAAATTTGCTATATTGATGTTGGAATTTTATGTAGATATTAGACAAAAGATTTTTTCTAAATATGCTAGGTTGAACTCCACCTTAAAATCCCTAAGTGGGAGTTTAACATTTGTATGTTTAAAAAAATATATTTTCTCTCCGAGATAATTTAAATCCATTCACAAATAACACAAGTGACACCTAACTCTGCATAGCAGACTCATGGGATGATCTACCTAAACAAATTCTTAGTGTCATATATATAAAAAAATGTTTCTAAGAATAAGAATCAATTACAAGTGAAAGCGTCTATATAGTGGACATATGTAAATGAGGTGATACCTGTAATTATATTTTGTTAATTTTGGCAAATTTCAGCTGGTAATTCAAAATAAGTAGTGCTGTATTTTTCCAAAAGGGCAATGACTTTTAATGATCTCCTACTTAGAAAAACATATGCAAAGGGAATTTTTTTCTACTTATATGGCCTGAATAGCTATGACCATAAATACACCTCATTCAAAACACACTTTCCCTTTCTGTTTGACCAGTAAATTAATGAAATTTTAGTTAATTGCTATTAACAATTTTGACTAATTTTTTACTATTTTTTCATTTGAGTTCATTCACAGGAAGTTTAAACTAGACCATAAGTAAATTCTTGCATAGTGAGAAAGGAGAAAAACCCATACACGTACAGATTCTTTCACTAACCACAGTAAAACTGAATAACTTAGCCTACACTGCATTGCGTTATGACTAAACCAGGAGGATAACAATTAGGGTGTTAAGGTATGCTGCCACCCGTGGGCCCTGCGTCTAAAGGGGCCCAGGCCTAATGTACCTATGCAATATATGTTAATATGCAATTATTATGAGAAGAAATACTATTATACTTCTTAATCAAAATATAATATCTTAAATTAAAATCACTTGGTGCCACTAATGAAAAGCTCTAAAATTGTCACAAAAACAAAACTTCAGTGTTAGCCTAAAATTTCCACCTCTCAAGCACAAAATATAATAAATTGTAGTTTTTCTACAAAAAAAGAAGAAAATGTAAGCTGTAATTTTGAAGGCAAGGTTTGTTTTTTGTTCTATATTTTCTTAGTTTTTTATTTTGTATCTCAATAATTTGCTTTTATTTTAAGATATTTTACAAGAAAAATAAGCCGCAATTATATCTACTATATTTCTTTTATTCTTGAAAATAGTTTATTTTGAACATCTGCCAGTAATTTATTAGGCTTGTTTTCTGCTGCAAGCAGAGTTGTGATCTACAGTTCCTGAGTGATGTGTGTGTGAGGCCCTTCTGCCTAGGCTGCACCCGGGACATTAGAAACCTAGTTACACCCCTGGACAAAACCTAGTGTATGACCCAAGCCCAAATAAGCAAACCTTGAATCTTCTCTTAACTAACCATATCAGATCAAAATTTAGCAATGTAAAGTAACTCTGCAACAAGCAAAGAACAAAACTTTGGAATCTAAAGGTGATGCACAATGACTAACATAAGTGTTGACATTTAATCGTCTAAGGGTTTCTTTTTCAGATAGTGTTATTTACTAATGTTTTTTCATATCTCTCCATTGGGAGAGCTTTTTGTTTTTGTAATTATCATGGAGAATACTTTTGTTTTCATTTCCATTACTTTAAATGTTATATACAAATAATTTTGAGAGGATTTCTTACAAGTATTAAAGAAGTTACAGTTTCATTGAGTAGCAATGGCAAATGATTTTATGTTGCATGTCAAGAAAGTAATTTGAAGCATCAGAATTTTTTTCACGCGCCTCTAGTTTACTAGCTGATGTGTGCCAAGTAAAATCACATGCATGCCACTTCTTGCATGTTGCATGCCAACCCTGAGCTATGGGAATCAATCAGCCATATCCTTCACAGTTTTATAATTTATAGTTTGATGATTCACTAAAATTCTTCAGAGTGCCTCTCCTATGAATGAAGAGAAACCACTTCTTTCATCTCAAAATTCTGATTCAGCCATCAACATAGTGTGAGGGAAAAAAATAGCGTATCTGCCTGAATACAAGCCGATGATTTTTGTCAAAATCTATCATGAAAAAATAACCTCTCGGCTTAAATGCGAGTCCGAGGAAAATTTGGGTTATGGTTAAATCTCGAAGTCTCTCATTGCCTTCACGTGCAAATGATAGTACTATATTTTTTGTAAAGTAAAATATGTATAAAAATATCTTGGCGAGATCGCTTGCGTAAATTGACGATTACGCAAAATGCGTTGACGGCTTGAATGTTCAACTGTTTGAATTTCAGTAAAACTTTACATGGAACGTGTATAATTATAAAAATCAGTTTCTTAAGGCAATGTATATGCTAATTTTATTGGAAATAGACTTGGATGAAAAAATATCTTGGCGAGATCGCTTGTGTAAATTGACGATTACGCAAAATGCGTTGACAGCTTTGAACGCTCTACTGTTTGAATTTCGGTAAAACTTTACATGAAACGTGTATAATTATAAAAATGCAGTTTCTTAAGGCAATATATATGCTAATTTCATTGGAAATATACTTGGATGAAAAAATATCTTGGCGAGATCGCTATTACTATATTTGACCTTTTGTGAAAATGAAGATGAATGAAATTATTGTCAATGAATGTGGAACATTATTCAGCAACACCAAATTATTAATTGGAGTAATATTTCAAAATGTCAACAACTAAACCATTTGCCATGCATTTCTTCGATCTCGAATAATGTATTCTAAGATGTGCATGGATGCCTGGCACACTTCAGCATAAAATCTACGAAATTTACGTTTTTGCCAAAAAATTGTGAACATTTTTGGGGGGTCGGCTTAAATCCGGGGTCGGCTTCTATTCGGGCAGATACGGTAATAGTGATTCTAATTTGTACACACCGTATTTAATCGATTGTAAGCTGACATTGATTGTAAGCCAACTCCCACTTTTCACAAGGGCATGCAAGAAAAATTCCATCTTGGGTGTACAGACGTCCAGGATTTGTCGCAAAAAAAATACCGAAAAGTATGAATGCCCTGGTTTTTTCAATTTGTAATTAAATAAAAACGGTATCAACTAAAAATACGACAAAACAAATTACATTAGATGCAATACAATTTTTACTAAAATCTAATTTGTCCCGGTTATGTCCCAGATTTTTAATCTCGCAAAAAAAATATCCTGGGTTCTCTCTTTGTCTTCTCCAACGTCTCGCATTCTCATCAATCCTGTAGCACCATTGTGCAGCAAGATTTGATGTTTCTTCCACATATGCTATCCCTTTTCTCTTAAAGTCCGCAGAATAATGCATTCATCCCATTATGGGATTATTTAAAAAAGCTGAAAAACTCACCAAAATGACAAAAATTTATGCTTGCAAAGGCATGAGGAAATGATGGTTGGCTCAGGGAATCCTAGGATTAAGCACATCGCTTACAAGAGATGGCTTGGGGAATTCCAAAATTACACTCATACTAGAGATGGCTCGGGAGAGAATTTATCGAAACATTTATTTCTTCTTATTCAATTATTGTGATTCTTTGTACATAAATTTAAAGTAGATTGTTTACTTATACATTAATTAACTTATATATAGAGCTATAATTTAACTACAGGCAATAATGCATTGATAACTTTACTTTTCGCTGATTGATTCTAAGCCGAGTGGCAATTTTTAAGGAGGTAAAGAAATAAAAAAAGGTCAAAGACCTAGTCTTCCTTTCAGATAAATACAGAATATTCAAAATAAATCATAACTGTCTGAGTGAATATTTTTTAACCTCACATATTTAAGTAATAGCAGTAATGATAAACATTCAAAGGCCAGCATATATACTCAAAACCATAAAATCGATAAATTTTTACTAGAGTACTGATAATCTAACAACCATAATATTAATTGTTAAATTTTACTTTTTGTATGCTGAATCCAAGCACTGTTTTAATGTACATAGGTCCTGGAATGATGAAGGTATAGTGAACCCAGATTCTTCCAAAAGTAGTGATTGCAATAGCCCATACAGGAGCAGAAGTGACTATACTCTTCCAAGGGACAGCCATACCCTGCAAAGAGAGGGCAAAAAGGACAAAAGACAGGGCAGAGGTTTAGGGAAAAATAGCATACTTTACAAACAAATTAGAAAAACTATGCAACTAAAGCTTTCAACAATAAATATCTAGGATAAGGTTAAGGTAAAAGCAGAAATAAAAATACACAACAGAACAAATGAAATTTATACAGGGGTGAGGAGGATGAAAATAAAACATATTCAATCTAATTTTCACACAAAATATTCTAAGTCCTAATTACTTCATGCAACTTCAACAGAAGAACTTTAATATATGATAGTCAATGAGCAACACCATCTAAGAATAGATATACCGTATATACTCGTGTATAGTACGAGTTTTTATGACCAAATTTTTATTGCAAAAATTGGGGATCGTACTATACACGAGAAAAGCATTTGAGGATTTAAAATTCATGTATCTTCACGGCATTTTCGGTGAAGTTATGCCACCCGCACGCATTCTAATGGTGGGCTAACCTTAACAATGAGGTCCTTTATCGTTGTTATGTTGCTTCGTGAAGAGTATAATCTTTTTCATATGTACAGCTTCAAATTCACAAATACTTGATATAAGTGACGATTTACGGGCACTTCCTTTCTTGAATTTTATGTATGTACATCTTTGTTTGCGTCTTTTTACAAGGGATGGAATGGAACGAGTTGGACTAAAAGTATCGTAGACGGCGTAACTTTATGGAATTTCGACATCTTGGAAAAAAGAAATACTTTGTAATATTCAACAGTCTTTATTGTTTCTTCAATCACACACCGATCGTTTTCCACTACAAAGTCATTCTAAAGGTGTTACGTTAGTTAGTAACACCATTAGAATGATTTTGTAGTGGAAACTGGTCGGTGTGTGATTGAAGAAACAATAAAGACTGTGGAATATTACAAAGTAATTTCTTTTTATCCGTTATCCCTACCTATTAAATAGATGAGCGAGTGGAACTATTACGTACGTGGATCGTAATCCAGCCGTACTAGAATTGAAACGATTTTATTTCATCTTGTGCAATCATGGTCCATATCACTTTTTATTAAATGTTTTAGGAGTAAGATATTTATCCGAATTTTAGTGTACTCGCAGGAAATACTATTTACGACATTTACGGTCTATTCTATGGTGGTGTGGAAAATCAAGGTTGTTCGATATATCTCGCTTGTAACCATCGAGCTATCGAAACGAAATATATCGACCCTGGTGGAAAGCTGGGGTCGTACTATAAACGAGATATATGGAAAAATCAGGTTTGTTCACCAAAAAATCAGGGGTCGTACTATACATGGAGTCGGCATATACACGAGTATATACGGTAGCTCTTTTTTTCTAACTCGCTACGAAGCAGATTAATCTATTATGTTGTTGTTTTGAAGACCATAAGACATTTGATGGCCTGTGTTGAATAAGAATAGATATCTTTCCTTCTATACATTAAGTATAACAGAGGAAAATCACAGTATTGACGGATTCCTCTTGAATGAAAGACATGGTACATTAAGTAATGACAAGAAAATGTGTATGGCAACATGTTTATTGCCTTAGAATATACAGAAACAAACTGCAACCTTGAGGACAAAGATCAATTACAAAAGCAAACTTTATTGAATTTATTGATGAAATGATCCAAAGAAAAAGGAGACTACTTGTTGATGATTCTGTTTATGCAGATTGTTAAGAGTGGTATGGGTCACAGATTTCAAATTGCAAATGAGCCCAATAGATAATTTCAAAATAAGTGGTGGGCCACAACACATTTTCATCAATAATGAACATTAGTTTTTTGTTGAAAGTATTTATAATAAATAAATAAATGTCCTATGAGAAATGATTCTAGCAACCAAACTTGGAAAGCTTATGCAAATTTAAACTAAAGATACAATTAGCTATTAATAATGTCACAAAATTTTACCAACAAAACTACTGTATAGGATTTCAATATGAAATGCGGACAGTGTATTTAAGTGTCTACCTTGATTCATTTTCAAAGTGTACTTGCAATGAGTGACAAGAGCACTAGAGTTGTAAAATTGGAACTATCTTTAGAAAATCTTCTCAATTCCAAGAGAGAAACAAACAGTATTGAGTAACATATACCATTTGTCTTGAGGCATGCTAATTTACTACTTACTAACTATGCCTCATAAACAAGATTATATAAATATTATATATAAATATACATAAATTATCTCTAAATGAAATTCTTTTAATCTTTAATTGGAATAAGTATCTAGAAAATTTAGAAAAGATCAACTGAAACACTGATTAATTGATAAAAATACTGTAACAAACATATTTAAATGAAAGTTTGACACATTAAATACTTGATTATTAAAATGCAATCACAAAAATTTGGAAGCAATAAATATCATATCTATCACTCTTATGAATCAAACTATCATGCAAGTTCTATGTAATGAATGAATGGAGCCATCATGTACCAAATACATCTGCACCAAAGTCTAATTTCATAGAAGTCAGAAAAACTTGCTTGTCTCATTTGAGTGTTGTATTTCACATCACAATCTCAAGGATGATTAATATAGGAATTATATATATATATATATATATATGTAAAACATAAATTACAACTAACCATTTTGTGCAACACAAAATGTGCCCCAAAGTTGATATGTAAATACAGTGGAATCCCAATTTAAGGTTTACCCGCATTTAAGGTGGTTTTTTTGCAGCCCCGACCAAAGCTCCATATAAATAATGTATTATATCACCTGATTTAGTGTTTCTCGATTTTGTGAATTGCCTGCAACTAAGGGCCAAAATTCTGGTCCCTTGTGGGGCATCTCCTTGATTTCAGGTACGTTTACACCGTGACTCGAGAATTTTTATTTGTTGGAGATGTAATATATTAATTCAATCTAACCATCAATGGCACAACACATACTGGCGTTGTTACTACATTAAATAAACTCAAAAGAATTAATATTTCGTCGTGCTGTTTTGTCAATCCACCTTAAATGTCCTAATCTGTTACGTACTTCATGAAAGTTGCGATGACGTCATCACATGAACACGGATTTTTTTACGTTTCAGTTCACAGGCGCTCGATCACTAATGTGACATGTTAGCTAGTTGGGCCACCCGCGTTTACCACAGCCATATTTACCTTGTTGACCCGAAAGGGAGACAATCCTCCAAAAAAAGGGAAGTCTTATTCACAACAATGTTAATATTACATCGAGGCAGCAATGTTATTAAAACTTTGGATGTATGTTCTTACTCGTCAGTCACTGTAGGATTTCCCCACACCTCACAAGACATGCATGTAACAAATGAGACTAAAAGGACGTTGTCATTTTATGCATGGTCAGCCGATAACAGGCGTCAAAACGTCTGCCAACACTCACCACAATGCTTCAATGAGGGATAATTATTCGAAACTCATAAATACAATAAAACTCCATTATAACGCGCCTCACTATACTGCAGATTCGGATATACTGCGGGTCTAGTCATGTCTCTCAAAATGAATCCATTTATTTTTTTAAAAGAACCTTGTTTTAAATTTTACAGCAATTTATTTTCTTCATAAACAACTTGGTTCAAATTTTACCGCGATTTATTTTCTTCGTAAATAACTTGGTTAAAATTTTACCGCGATACTAAACTTCCATCGCTGTCTATAAGAATGATGAAGAAATTGTAGCTGAAGTCCAGAACTGCAGAAGAGCAGAAAAATTATTGGAAGATGACAGCGAGAATGAAGAGATGTGTGAGGTTGAGACCCATTAAATAAGCAAAGTATTGAATAACATCAGTGAAGTGATGAATTGGATGGAGAGACAGTAGTAGTAGTAATTAGGTTTTTTAGGTGCGTCAACTGCTACGGTTATTTTGCACCGTCAAATTCTCTTAGAGAAAATCAACATACATCACAACATCCATGCCCGAAGCGGGATTCGAACCTGCGACCTTTGGGTTAGAAGGCAGGGGCACTGCCTACCAGTCTAACCCGGCCGGGTATGGAGAGACAGAGTGATTGTGATCATCTTCATCTTTTACATTTGCAAAACATTAAGACATATGTGACGAAGAAACGCCATCAGCTGTCTGTCATGCCAAAAGAAAATATTGGACTATTTTAAAAACACTGATTAAAGTAAGGTATGCATTTAAATCAAAATACGATATCAGTTTTTATAGTATTTTGCAATTAAATTTGTTATAACGCATATACTTTCACATTTTTTAAAATTATTTCCCGAAATACCGCGGGTGTACATTCTGTCTCCCGAAACCCGCATTATAACAGGGTTTTACTGTATTATCTTATATAACCCATACAAGCCCAAATATATCATGTATTCATTATAGCATGCAAACTTAAAAAACTGAAAGGATCTGCACGCTTGGTTGATTCCTCCTATATAGGAGCGCTTCAATTATGTGTGCTTATATGTTTAAAAGTTTTAAGAAAGTTTGTCTCGGAAAAATTAAAAATCGCAAATTCACTGCTAGGAGGTGCAATGAGGGTCACAGCCATGAAATGACCACTAATTTCGCAAAAAAAAACCATAAGCTAGAAGAATCACTTTCGCCGGAGGACTTACAGTTGGTATTATTCTCAACCATCTTCGTTCTGTGAAATTTTACGAATGAAAAAATTGATCGTAATTAATCTATACACTTAATATTTGTGTTTTAACTACTAAAACATATTTGACATTAATGAACTGCTGTTTAGTCTTTCAATTTTAGATAACCTCCATTTAATGTATTACTCGATTTAAGGTACAAAAAACTTGTCCCCGATGCAAACATTAAATGGGGATTCCACTGTAATTTTCAAAATAAATATATAGAAATGGAAAATTATTATTTTTTAAGTAATGCAAAAATTTAGATTTAATATTTGACATCACAATAGTGAAGTAATTATAATAACTTCAACTTGATCCATCATAAATGTTGCAATATCATCTATATTATCAATAAACAAAACAAATTCTAAGTGCAAATTTACACATGGAACAAAAAACTTTCATGAATGGAAAAAAAAGTACATTAACCTATTTAAACAAGACTCACACAATATAAAATAATTTATTTCATATACTAATTATATAACTATCTGATTATAAATGATGTATCTAATTCAGCTAAAATCTCCAAAAAATTAAGAGATAAATGTCATGCTATTTATTTAAACTGCTATTTTAAAATAAATTCATTCAGTTTACCTTGTCACCTACTACTGTATTTCCAACGTGGCTCTCAATGTACAAACGTTCCGCCTGCGAGATTCTTGGATGAGCAGCAGGACTATCAAAGGCCAGCAACCACCAAATACCACACCAAAGCACACCAATTGATCCCGTCACATAGAACACAACTCGCCAGCCAAAGTTTGCAATGAGGAATCCACAGAGAAGGTAAGTAAGGCCAATCCCAAAGCTGAATCCTAAAAGTAAGTAATCATTTAGGTGAGAATATGATATAAATTAAAGCTAAATGATTATGATTCTCATTGAACAACTTCCTTGCTTTGAAAAATATTTTTAAATTTTTAATGCAGCCCATTAAGCTGATGATTAGATAAGGGACCAATAATTGTTCATATAAGGAAGCTGCATGTCTCCAAGCATTTTAAAATCATAATTAAAAATATGAATTTTAAAAATCAGATTAAAGTGGCAAGTCATGTATCATACGTAAATAGAGTAAATTTTGGTATATATTAATGAAAGTAGATTTATAGATGTTTCTGATAAGGAAACTGAGAGCCTCCACCATGGGGTGCCTAATTTTGATAACATTGTAACTTTTACATGCTAGAGAGACCACTAGGAGCCAAGATGTATTTTTTCAATAACTTAAATAAAAATTCCACCATTATAAAAATTTTAATTTTTAAATGTTTTCAGAAACAGCAGTTTATTATAAAACCAGCTAAATATTTTTGGTATACCTTCCGTAAATGGAGTGAGACTCTGTTTTAATTTCAGCTTTTGTATGCTTGAACGCACGAAACAAAGTGATATACTAATAGTTTAAAGGAGCTTACCTTGAAAAGATGACATAAACCTACTCCTCTCTGAAGTGGGAATCCAGTGTCCCACAATTGCATACATAGCTGGCCACGTTAAACCCTTCAAATATAAAAATACATTAATTTTAGAATAATGCAGCATCATTACTTCACATATTATTACCAAACTGAATGACACTGGCTTTAATCAAATTACAAAATAATAATATTGCAAAGTTAAGAACTTTTAATGAATGACTTCAAAATAAAATATTTAGCATTACTTATTTCCTAAATCACACAACCAGTAATTTCATACATTTTATGAGCTTGCACTGCACTGCAAAATTGATGGGTTTGCACTTTCAACAATTATGTGAGTTCCTCATAAATTCTACATTCTATTTTAGCTAATATATTGAAAATACAGTACAGAACCTTTTATCCAGCAAGCCTGGGATATGGGGATAGCTGGTTATCTGGAATTTCCAGTTATCTGGAATATACTCATAAACAATGCTCGGAAAGAGCTAGAACCCACCAGAACGGTGTTCTGCCCCATCGCATGTGTGAATAATATCATTGTCTTGTTAAACATTTAGTAACACCGTTTTGTTAACTTCATTTAATAAAAATAATATTAAAATTTTTCTTAACTTTTCTTCGTCGTACTACATAAGAAATAAATCAAAATTTAACTCGAATGCAAATGTTCAATCAGTTATTTTGCATTCACTACTTTCAGTTCCACTACCAGAACATACATCCTGATTCATAATACCATATATACCGACATATAAAACGCACCCACATATGCATGCAGGGAGGTTTTTGGCACCATATTCTGTGATTTTTTTATATACCTGTGCATAGCATGCATATGTTTCTAGAATTCGATTTCTGTCACATGCTTATCATTCAATGGCTAAATTATTCGTTATATTGTTAATATAATTAAGATAAGTAAATTAATGAAAATATACGTACTTCAGTTCGTACTAACAATAAGTCAGCACTTCACTCAAGTAGGTAATAAAAATCAGCCATTTAAGAAAAGAGCTGTTACATAGTTGAGCGGTTTCCCAGTGTGAAGGCAACAGTTTTAAACACCAGTCGAAACAGAATACATAGTTGCAGTTGAACTGTACTTCGGACCAATCGGTGGAGGTCGACTGGTGCCATTATTTGATATAGGCAACTATGTTATTCGTGCATTACTCACCAACATAAATGTAATCGCGAGGAAATTACAGTGGAATTTATGCCGTGGAGAACGTAACGCTATCTTCCACTTGGATTTTGCGATGCTTAATAATGTTCTTTATTATTTTTACTTTAATTGAAATATCTTGTATTGTGCATCAAGTATAATTATTTAATAAATTTGGTGTTTTTGTTCATTAATTTACGTATTTAGTACAAGTTATTTGTGAGAAAACACATGAGAGCACCATAAAAATGTTTAATATCATCCCAATATTGAGCAGACGTAAAATCTGTGACATTTTCTAACGTCGGTCGATTATAATAACTATCCTGGTAAATATATACCCTCATATAAGATGCACCTTGCTTTTTAGCCGAAATTTTTAGGAGAAAAAAGTGCGTGTTATATGTGGGTATATATTAGAGATGCACCGAATGCTCATTTTGGCCGAATACCGAATGGCCGAATATTAAAATCAGTATTCGGCAAGGTCGAAGCCGAATATCTCCATTAGCATAAATTAGTAATGTACCGAATATCGGCTTTGGCCTTGGTAATCGGTCAAAAATGATTAAAATAATTTTTATCTTTTCAAATTCTATGAGATGGAACTCTTTTGGATCTCGGAAATTAAATTTTCGTTCATTTCCACAACAGTGTAAGAACACAACTTAAAACGGCGATAAAACTACAAGGAAAACACTGAAATACAAACTATTTGCCACAATGGCGGTTCTGGTTGCTCGCTTCGAAAACAAGGTGTGATGATCGCTTTGAAGACACTCGCTCACCGCTCAAACGAGTACACGCATTGACACCAGAACTTGGAACACTGCCATAACATTACATTGTATTGTTTATCCGCTTAGTCGCTCGCACCACCCGCATCGCTTGTACGTGGGACGGAGCCTCGCCTATTAATTTTAAAAATGATACTACTAATAAGTTCTGGGTTTACAAAAAATCTGCACACATCCCCAATGTTGACTGTGAAAGTAGGTTACAATTGCAAGAATATTCCTCCCGGGGAATTTCCAAAATCGTTTTTAAAACACTACCAACCTGAAGTACCAACTAATGAACACTAATGTTTTCTATAGAAATCTATTTAAATTCTTTGTTAATATGAAGATATATACAAAGAATTGCAGCCATGTTAAGTTTATTATATATTCTGTTATATAAAAATGTCTGCACTTATGAAATTCAAAAATGAAACAAAAACTCAGTCGACATTGTGTCATTTTGGTTTTGGCACGATGGCGCTACTGTTTATACATCATATTACGTCATGCAAAAACGTGAACCCGATGTTAGAGGTTGTCTGCTACTTACACAGTACTGTAAAACATCAAAAATTCCAACTAATGAGGAGTATTCTAAATAAACGAATTGTCCACATATTGGAACATTAATATATTATACGTCGTAGGCCATAAAAAGGAGTAGCACATAATTGTCAGGCTGAATCCGAGATATGTGAATTGTATTGGCAAAACTCAATGTATTATGCTTTTATTTAGGGTTTTCAGCTTTCTTCTATTATGTCATTATCATTTTTCGTTTTATCAAAAAAAATATGTAGTATTCGGCTATTCGGCCATCCAAAGGCCGAAGCCGAATAGCAGATTTTGGCCGAATACCGAGGCCGAACTTCGGTGCATCACTAGTATATATGGTATTTTTCCATTTTGAGCACTATAATATATTGATGCTTCTAACACATGATATCTATTATATATAGATGGTTCTCACACATGATATATTATATATGCTTAAAGAAAAGGAAAGGTAATAATAAAGGTGGCAACTAGTGCTTTCAATACCGGTATAGCGAATACCAGTATTCCAGTATACCGGCCACTTTTTCGATACCGAAATACCGGTATTAATTCAATAAAAATACCAGTATTTCGGTATTAGTAAATTAACGTGAAACACAAAAAAATGCAAAAATGTAGCCACCGACAGCCATAAAATACTTCCAATACATCAAATGATTCTTGGAATTCTTGTGTAGACCGAATTCATGGAAATTCACTAAAGCCTTGATTTGTGTCGACTCGATTTGAGTTGTTTCGCTTTTGTGTCATTGAGGTATCAATATCTAAAAAATCTGTTGTGCACCATAAAAACCAATGTTTGTGTTGTTTATTATGTAAATGTGGATTCCTCATTTTCACAATGACATTCTGAATAGTCGACAAGCTGACTTTAGGAGGAACTCTGAGAAACAAGGGGTTTTTTGCATAAACCATGTGTATACTGCTCTTTCGACTTTTTCATTTTCAGCTTTTTTTATTGTTTTTCTGCTAAAGCTACCATCTACACTGTCTAATACAGAAACGAATTGAATAATTGACTCACTACTCTTTTTAATGTCAAAAATTGTGGCCGTCCCTACACCACATCTTTCGGCGATTTTCTTCCCTGATTCCCCCTTTTTCAACATATTTATTACTTCCACTTTGTCCGCCACTGTCATAACAACACGTTTTCATTTACATGACATTTTAAATGTTTTAGCATTCATAAAAATAAGTATGGGGTTGAATATAAAACAAAAGAAAAAACAAATTCAAAAACCAAATAGTACACCAAAACCACCAAGCACTGAAAATTATTTTCACAAAATGAAGATATTAAACACTAAACACTGAATCTTTCTCTTGTAAACCAACGTAACATGACTACGACGATGACCGGGAACAGACTAGAGCAGGTATCTCAAACTGGAGATACAAGAAGATTTGTTTTGGGAGATATTTCTTTGAATCTTACTTTGTGTATTCTCGCTCGCTGTTAACTAAACAGTCAAGTCCTCATCCAACAATGTTTCAGATATTGATACATAGTTGCATTTACCTGTTTCGTCTTTGAAAAGAAGACTTTCCCTTAAATGATACTTTGTATTCGTTTTCTGAGTGTGATCGAAGTGAGGAAGCCTGCTGTTCATCCGACAGTGAACTAGAATAGAAACCACAGGGCCTGAATGAGCGAGTAGAGGAGGAAGATGAAGTAAAATTCATTTGTAAATATATACAATGTATAATATATAGTAATAATATGGTACATAATGTTTTCTTGGGGAATTGAACACTATTAATATTTTTTCTAAAAATTTTTTACTACAAAAGCAAAAAAATCCGGAGGAGGGCTTATGTCAAAGACCCAGTCCATGGTTGTGGTGATTCGGCGAATTGGTAATTCAGATAATTGGAAATTTGGATAATCAGCATTCAGCGTTCTACTGTATGACTTTCTTTTCGAAATTGGTTTGGACAAGTTGCGTGGAGTTTTTCAAAACTTTGTAATGTAACTGTTCAAGCATGAGACCAGCTACATCACACTCACTCAAACTTCGATCTGCAGCGGACGTCAGCGACATCAAGTATGTATTGAGTTTCATTTTTGCCTTTAATTTTGGAATAAATCATGGATTAGTTTACTTTGTCATTGTTAGAATATGAGACATTTCGTTATGTAATTATTTGTGTTTATATTGTGAGTTTTATACATATTTTTCCTTTTGAACTTAAATAAATTACCCATGTACATATTAGTTTAAATTAATATAGTGTGGTTATTCCTATTTTTCATGATTCTACGTGCATATTTAAATGCGATTCTAAAATTTTAATGGAAATTTAGAAGGCTAGAAACAAATCTGCTAATTTAAAGGATTTATTACATAATTATAGCAAATAATAATTCGATTTGCTTCGTTTCACTTTGTGTTATATTTTTCGGGAACGTATCCCTGCACAAATCGGGGCTTTGGTGTACCCTTGGAAAATAAAACAATGTGTACAGCATAAACTATAAACCGGCCAGAAGTTTATTGCTGTTCGGAAGTGTTAGATGTGTTGTGTTTTGTGTTCTAATTTTTTCTCTGTTTTTTATCGTATTATAATTTTATATAATAATAGCCGTCATCTGTTGGTTGGTTGGTTGATCATGCTATGCAAACACTAATAACTCGAGAAATAATAATGATAGAAACTCGAAATTTGGTAGAGATGTTTGATTAACACTTTTTCAGGTGATGACGAATTTAAATCATGAAAAAATTCCTTGGTTCGTCTCCCAGAGAGGCATTTCCTTTTCCCATTACTTAACATGTAAAACGCGATTTTTCGACGTGCAGGCTTTTATTCATTTGGAAATTAAAATTAGAAGAAATTAACAGACAACCTTCGGATTTGAACCATTTTGAGGAAAAAGTTATAAAGATTCTTATTCCTTTCATCTTTTTTTGCCCACAGTTCAAAATATTCCATGTTAAACGTTTAATTTGCATATTTTGTGGAAATCTCGCCATTTTAACGTGATGTTGCTATGTCGACCATTAACATTGTTAGGTTCAGTACGAGAGAGAGAGAGACAGAGAGAGAGGAAGGAAGGGGAGAGATTGGCATGTTTTGTGGAAAATAAGTATATTAACATAAATATAAAAAATTTTAAGTATCGACGGTGTCATTTTAGAAAAATTGGAAATAAATAGCATTCTTAAATTAAATTCTTTGTAAACCATATGTGCTTACGAATTTATATTGTTATTCCTCGAATTAATTTCGTAACAATGGCTGAAGTTTGGAAACGAATATAAATTAAAATTAAAAGGACATTTAAAACTGTTAACAGGCAATTTTCGAAGAAACAACAGTGGATCTTTTAATGAATTGATTTGTTTTTATAAAAGGAATTTTGGTGCTTATTTAATACAGAGTAAGTTCTAAGGCTTATAATCCATTTAAATCTAATAGCAGTGATTTTATAGTTTAAAGAAAGAACTTTATTTATTCACTTTACAGAATTAATTAATTTTAGGCTAGCATTGTCTATTATAAAAGGAGTTACTTTGGAATTTACAGTATGTAAAGTGGAAGTTGTACTGAATTGACTCAAGTATTTTGGGTACTTTCCTGTTAACGGGAGTACCTCAAAAAATAAACACATATTGTTGTGATATGTTACGACGTATTTGTTTGTTAACAATGCATAACAACGGGGGAATTACTTAAAAATCACACTTTTTTGAAACTTATTTATTAATAAAAGCAACATAATTACTAATACAATCTAAATTTATGTTACTAGGGGGCCAATATGTCTTTATGGCATTTAAAATAGCTGGAAATATGTCGATTTCTTTGTTATGTTGTCGCCACATGAATACTTCTGCTGACAGGCTTTCGCGTTGCATTTCCAAAATATTCTGTCTCAGAAGTAAAGTTTCATAATATGGCCCTTCTTGCACATTCGCTCTTTAGATAAAATACCATGGTCTTGAAGCAAAGATACAGCTTCTTCTTCACTCCTCGGCAAGCTCCACAAATTCATCATTAAGGGATCAACGTAAATATCTTAACGAGATTTGTTAAGCATTGTTAACAAACAAAATATCACAACATATCACAACAATACGTGTTTATTTTTTGAGGTATTCCCATTAACATGAAAGTACCATTTCAAAGCAAAAATCAATTTAAAACTATTGAAAGTTGTTGTTTCAGAAAGAAGTCCAGAGTGGTGAGCGGATGCTAAACGATATTAAGGTACATTTTATTCCAAAATCTATTTAAAGTATTATCAGAGGCAATTGAAGATTGAACAAATTTTTTTGTTATCGGAATTCTGCTTATTTCATGAAATTGAAATGCTAATGCATTAATCCATTAAAATCTGTTAAGAGTGGCTATTTTAGTTGAAAGAAATATATGTACCTACATGGCACTTTTATTCACTTTTCAGAATGAATGAATTCTAGGTTAACATTGCATATTATAAAAGGATTTTCTTTGAAATAAGAAGTTTGTTATGTGGTTATTTTAGCTGAATTGAATCAAGTTCTCTTCTAAGTTTGAACTCCATTTAAAACTGGTGAAAGTGGTTGTTTCGGAAAATGAGAAGGCAAGAGTGCTGAGCAGATGATAAATGATATTGAGGTACATTATATTCCAAAATCTATTTAAAGTATTATCAGAGGCAATTGAAGATTGAGCCAATTTTGTGGAACCGGAATTCTGGTTATTTAATGAAATTGAAATCCTAATGCTATAATCAATTTAAAACTAATAACAATGGCTATTTTAGTAGAAAGAAAGGTACTATTTTATTCACCAGGAATTCCTGTGAGATTTTAGTTAATTAATTAAAACAGACTTATAATATGGAAATATTCGATGGTTAAAACAGTGCACAATTTTATTCTTGCGATTTTTACATTTTACATTAAACCCGTTGAAATTCAACGGGCACTTATGCTATTATTAAATAATAATATTATATTTTAAATAACAACGTTATTTTGTTGTTCAATAATAAATGTCAATACCTATTCAATGTATAAAAAATATAAACCTTTAATCATTATTTTGTTCACAGATAAAAAAAATTTTTACAACCTAACCATGGCCAACAATAGCAAGAAAACATTTGAAGAATTTAAAAAGGTGGACGTAGATGAAACGTCAACATGGTTCTATTACTTGTGGGAAAAATCTGGACAATTAGCTAAATGAAAGAAATGTGGCAAGGAAATTAAAACATTAGGAGGATCAACAAGTGGTCTTCACACACATGTAAGAACTTCACACAACATTAATTTACTGAAAAGAAATATATCTGAGGTCACTCCTTCAACATCAAATGATTCTAATACTTCTCAACTACAACTGAATAAGCCGAAATCAAAAATAAGTAGTTTCTTTAAAGGTCAGGACAAGGATGCCTTTCCCATAGTTGTATCCAAAATGACAGCGGTCGATGGATTACCATTCAGCATTTTTACCACATCTATTGAGTTAAGGAAGTCGCTTATGGCCCGGGGGTTCGAAATACCAAAATCATCAGTAACGATTCGTGATATTGTATTAAAATATGGCAAGTCGGTTCATGAGAAAATGGTTGGAGAATTTTCAAATTTAAAATCACAAGGAAAAAGGTTTAGTCTAACATTTGACGAGTGGACATCTTTGAAAAACAGAAGATATATTAATTTAAACGTACATATACAAAACAACTTTTGGAACTTGGGAGTAATACGAGTTCATGGATCTTTGCCAGCTGAAAGCTGTATTGCACTCATTGACAAGAAATTACAAGAATACAGGCTAATCTTAGATCGAGATACTGTGTGCATAACAACAGATAGTGCTTCCGTTATGGTAAAGGTTGGAGCGTTAATTAACTGCCATCAACAACTTTGTTTTGCCCATTCCATTCAATTGGCTGTAATAGATGTATTATATAAAAGAAAAAATTTTGAGGACATCCCAACAACTGTTACATGTGAGTCAGAAATTGATAGCAATAGCGATGATATAGTCGAAGAGGCTATTAATGGTTTACAATTTACTCGGAGTTGTGGTGATTCTATTGGATTAATTGATGAACTATATCCTTTAATTGGAAAAGTGAGAGAAGTAGTTAAACTTTTCAGATGGTTGCCAACAAAAACTGATACCATTCTCCAAAAATATGTTAAATCTCAATTTGGAAAAGAATTGGCTTTAATATTAGACACAAAAAATAGATGGAATAGTCTCTTATTTATGCTGGAGCATTTTTGTGAACTTAAAGATTGTATTTTAAAGGCATTGATTGATTTGAAATCAAGAATAACATTCAAAGAATCTGAGTTCGATTTGCTATCAAGCACAGTTTCTACACTTTTGCCCCTAAGATTAGCAGTAGACGCATTATGCCGCTGAGACTCAACTCTTTTATCTGCCGATGCCACTATCACATTTATGTTGAATAATCTGGGAAGCGGACCTCTAACTATGCGCATGAAGGAATCTCTATTACAACGAATCATGGAACGAAGGACTAAAATATCTAGTCTCTTGCAATATCTACATAAAGGACACCAAGAAAATACACCCTCTCACTTTCTCATTCAGAATTTACCAAAGACAGAGTATGTCAACACCATGGTTAAACTTGCGCAGCGCCTTTTCACAATCACGAGTGACACTGACAACATTTTATCATCTGATACGGACAGTGACTCTCACGAAATAATGACACCCTCAACCAATATGTCATTAAAAGAAAAATTAGATATGGCTATAAATAATGAATGAAATATGAAAATAAGACAACCCAGAGACTCCAAAAATTTGGCAGAAACCATAAGACGAGAAATTGCAATTTTTGAGGAAAATGGAACACGTGGTTCTAACTTACAGCTTATATACGAATGTTTAAAAACTGTCCCTACGAGTGTAGGACCTGAACGTGCGTTTTCTTCGCCAGGGAGAATATGCAAAAAAAATAAGGTCCTCATTATGTGACGAAAGTTTGGACACCTAGTGTTTATTGCGGTCGTATTTTCTTTCGAATAAAGATTAATTTCTAATTTTTTGTGTATTTTATGTGACTCACATGAAATTACATGCGAGTATTATATGTATCTAATTATGTAAAATAAAGTAAACATTTTCTTTATTATTATTTTCAGATTTTTATTCCAATTTTTTTTGAAATTTTAAAAATCGGTATTTATACCAGTATTCCGGTATTATATTTACAAAATACCGAAATACCAGTATTGAAAATAT
Source organism: Uropetala carovei (assembly GCA_036926305.1). Lineage (NCBI taxonomy): Eukaryota > Metazoa > Arthropoda > Insecta > Odonata > Petaluridae > Uropetala > Uropetala carovei. The sequence continues at coordinate 467,208 of JAXCHB010000087.1, forward strand.
GCTCCGGTATTGGAAGCACTAGTGGCAACAAGGTGTTGGAGGAAGCCCAGTGGACACTTACCTAGACTGGAGAACCACTGGGGGTGCTGAAGACACACGAAAAACATATATATATAAAATTATGAGGCACTTCCAGATGTGCTAGAAACTTGAAATTTAGCGAGATTATAGGATTTTGGCCACAACCGAAGAAAAAAATCCAAAATTGCTGAAATTCCAATTTTGGCCCCATTATCACCCCATAAGAAAAGTACGTAAATCAGTGTAGAGATATTTATATTTGCTTTTTAAGATTATTTCCTGTCAATATTTGAACTCAGGACTTAAATTAGCAGAAAGATTAGAAATTATTATAAATTATATTTCCCTTTTATCATAGTATTTATGAAATAAAAAATTGTGTCAATTTCCAAAAATTTTAATACTAGTCTTACCGAGGCTACTCCTTGTATAGATCGGAGTACTATGAGGAATGAAAAGTGAATGCTTGCACCATATGGAATCAAAAGAGAACAGATAGCTGTCAAAAGCTGTGAGCCTCCAAACACTGCTTTGGTTCCAAAATGCTGAGTCAGAACTCCACCAACAACTTGAGATAAGATGTAGCACCAATAGAAAGAACCTAATATTGCAGACTGAGTGGTTGAATCCCAATCAAACTCACCTTCCTTGAAAAATAAAGAGATCACAGAGAGCTATAGCAAAATGAAAACAAAATTTGCATAAAATAAAGAAATATTCATTAATAATATTGATGGTCATAACCTAGTGAACTCACACGTTATTTTTTACACAACTATAAATGGCTACAGGATTCTGTCAATGAGATAAGCATAGGTAAAAATTCAAAGGATGTTGGATTAATCAATAATCTTCACCTATTACCGTATTTACCCGAAAGGAAGACGACCTCGAATTTAAGACGACACCTAAAAAAACCAAAGTGTATTTACGAAAAACTTTAAATAATAACACACTAAAAGCATGAATAAAAAATTGGTACAACATACATTGTACAAACTTTCTCATATAATAATGCGTCGTTTAGTTATCTTTAGAAAATCGTATCAGCCGGTTTTTAGAAAATCCAATTTTTGTTAAAGTTGCCCAAGAATAAACTAGCCTTATATTCATTGACTGAGAAAAATGAACTATACAGTATTACTGAAGACGTAAACTCAAATAATTGAACGAAATTTGATCAAAATCGTTAGAGACGTTTTTGAGAAAATCAAATTCTTGTTAAAAATGCGTAGAATAAACTTCCCTTAATTATTGAGCAATGTCAACCACCTCTTCATAGACTCTGCTCAGTATGATAAAATGCCTAAGTACGAGATTTCATTCATTTCTGCTCTAGACGGCATTGGGAAAACCACTTTTTCGGATTCAGCGACACCTAAAACGTATAATTCCATAAAAATCTCAAGGTCGAATCTTATCGCGATAACAACACTTTCTCAATACTTCGTATGAGAAAGTAAAAAGGCTTTGGCTTTGACATCTAACAATTATTCCTTTAGGTAGCAGTTCTCTAAGCATTGTTTTGCGTTTTAAAATAACATACGGCGGCAACTTCGTGCCATCTGCTAACGCAGCCAGCATTACCGTAACGCATAATTTTTCATTCACGGAAGTTTTTATAATGACACTATATCTTTGGGGTAACTTATTTTAAACTTAAAAATAATGACTAGGCTTCCCTTCACATGAAAACTTGGCGAAGTGAGTACTAATGGAGTGCTTTCATATATGTTATACTCTTTAAAATTCAGGTGTGTACTTTCGTCTGCTGCTGGAGCACCAATCGAAAGGTAGCAGATTTTTAAATTGTAATACATAGATGTTTAAAATGTAACAATATACCACCAATCCTTACTTAACCATCTACATTGTCGCACATATCAGATTTCCTACGCAGCTGTAAACACATCCCTTCCATCAGTACCCCAGAGGTAATCTTTCGTACTTTGTGCAACTTTAAGAACTATGATATGCATTTTTAAAGTATTATAATAATAAATTAAATGTAATGTATTGTTGAATGCATTTATAAATGCATTTTCATGGACATATACTCGAAATCCGGGTGTTCCATGCGGTGTTTAAAATGCACGCATTTTTCTCACCTAAAACTTCGTACTCGATTTTAAGACGATCCCTAATTTTTTCACGGACATTTTTTGTAAAAAACCTCGTCTTCCTTTCGGATAAATACAGTATTACACTTAGATAAACAGAGGAAATTTATTAAACTGGCAACCTTTCGAAAGAATGTGACTTGCGCATTTAAAAATTGAAGTTGATCCCTGAAGTAAATTTCCCAATGCTTTCCATATGAATTTCCAGAATAAATGCAAGCAAACTTTTTTGCTCCAATAATAAGTAGCATTAACTTATCCTTAGAGAACAAAGCTTACAAGAGCTACAAGATCAAGACCACTTTAATCAAGGGTATAATATGCCAAATGCTTATTATGTTTACTAAACTATGGTCTCACCATCACCCTTCCAAAATTTATTATTATTTATTGTTATTTATTATTTATAGCCTATTAACATCTTTTTATGGCTCTTAAAATTCTCAATATACCTATTTTAGATCTATAGAAACATTTAAGAGGCAATTAACTCATTAACATACTGCATTTTTTATTCCCTTGTTAGGGATTTTTGAAAAAAATTCCACCTGCTACGCTTCAAATCTGATCATTTATGTTCCAATTTTATCAGGCAACCATAAATGCATACCTTTTCATCCTAAACATATAAGCTGCATTTTAACTTTATAAAATGCCAACATCTTCCATAGGATTCAAGTCAGTTAGATTTTGAGTTAGTTAAGTTTTTCAATAGAAATTTTGGGAAAGTGTTGAATATATATAGTAGAGTGAAATAAAAGCAAATAACTGAAATAATATTATACTATTATAGCAAGAAATATATAACTAACTTAAAAATAAATCTTTTTTCAGCCAAAATGTTTGCTAGATGAATGAAAACTACATATACACTATATGTTAGATCAGGGGTGGGCAAACTTTTCTGCATGGCAGGCCGCATCGGTGTTTGCGAATTCTTGAGCGGGCCACATTGAAAGATGCCAATGCTTAGGTGGGCCAGATTAGAGTTTAAATCGGAAATTGCTTAGATTCTTAGGCATCATACATAAGTCAAAAATAAGCACAAACAAGGATTGTAAGGCTAAATTTTCAAAACTAAAGGTTTTATTGTCATAATTTTACCAAAAGTAATATAAAATTGTGTTAAATTTTACAGATTGCATTTTCACCAAAGCTTTGCAGGCCACGTTAAATGCTCTCGAGGGCCACATATGGCCTGTGGGCCACGGTTTGCCCACCAGTGTTAGATGCTATTCAAAAAAATATTAAAATTCTTGATAAAGTTCATGGGAGCAAGCAGTATTCTAAAATTATTGAAATAATTACCTTCATGGTGAAAATTTATCACCAAGTATAATACTTTATACAAAAATACTTCCCTAATACAAATCCAAACTAAACTAAGCATACATATTCTTTAGCCACAAAAAATTTACTTACCTCAGTGTTAGTTTCATTAGGATTCCCTGAATTGTCTGAGTAGTGCCTGTTTACGGTGCAGAAAGGTGCGACAACATTATTAGGAGAACTAGAGTCGTCAACTGAAGTAAAGTTACCATCTGGAGTGGCTAGGGTTGTGACGTCATGAGGATTCTGGGTTGGCATGCGGGCCATAGCAACCATGGCTAAGTTGATATCTGTTCTCATCATAAAGCTCACCAGAAATCCAGAAAAGGACAGGAAGTAGAGTATAACTCGTGCTGGAATAAGATCTGGTAGGAAATTTTTGTATGAGGACTAGTTCTACAATTTCTCGGTAGGCTGCAATGATAACATGGATAGGAAAATTTTAAAGGTACAAACTTGAAGTGAATATATAAGAATTTATGTATGTAGTATGATTCTCTGATAAGAATGTTTAATAAAGAATGGGGCAAAATTCTTGAAAATAACTGCTCCAAACCATCCTATAAATTGGACAATATTATTAAGAACTGCTGAATTTTTTCATTACACCTTTTCACTGACAAGACAAATTATTAGAGAAAATGAATGCACTATTTAAAAAACTACCAGAAGCAAAAATAATTTCAAGCAATTGAAATTCGAATTCTAGAGTTATAATAGAGTACAGTATGAATACAAAATTCTTACCATGAATTCTTCGTTTGCAATGTGAGTATGGCATTTTTTTAATGCCTTCTTGAAGTCTGAAATGAGTAAACAAATCAATTTCATCAATGCTACATTCAGCACAAAATGGCAAAATTGTGTGCAGTAAACTCTTGAGAAACCATTGCATAAAAAATAAAACAAAATTAAAATATTTACCGATGGTGGCTATCATCCATCATATTCCAATATGAAATATATGTATCTGAATGTTGCTTTTGGTTAAGGTTCCTCTTAGAACCTATTTATGAAGGGTGGATATGTCTCCAACTACTATATGTTATTCTTGCCTGAAAGGAAAAAAAATTCCAGTAATAACATCCAACTTAAAACTTCATGACAGTTTTACTGAATACTTTTAATTGATAATGTTTCATTTAAATGATATCTCTCCCACATAACTGATTAACTATTACAAAACATTCTTATTATGAAACAATTTTATTTATGATTCAACCCTCTATCAAATATACTGAGTTCAATTACTCTGCTTCTGTTAAAATTTACATAAGATATCTCTTCTATCTCATAGGTTAATATAGCTTTAATTGTGAAAACAAAATAACATAATTTGTCAATCGATAATTGTTTTCACATAATTAATTTAGGAATAACCCAAGAGTAAAATTAAAATTCGCAATGAACTAAATTTAACATTGATAGCTATAAATTGTTACATACAAATAACAGAATAATATATCAAAATAAGACAAATATGGCACATTGGCAATTTAATTATTATTTCAATATGACCTAATGTCAAAAAAAATCGCATTTACAAAATTTTGATTAGATTTTTCTTTTTAAATTTGCATTGGACAACAATGTTAGAGATTATGTAATCCATTCTCTTTCAGAATTCTAATCATACTGCAATTAAAGAACATTACAAAGTTAAAAGATATCTTATTGGTCTACGAGAATGATGAAGGAGGAAAATTATAAATACATTTCAACCTTGCTCAAATTAAAACGTCTCTTTCACAGGAAAACCCGCACATTTCAGTAACTTAAACATCCTAAAAACTCACGCTGACTTTATTACTCATTTTTAAGTAGACAATTCATTGCTAATCATTAAATCTCATACGGCACGCCTAATAAAATTTCATTTTAAAACTGTAATATTCGTTAATTTCGGGCTTAAGTGCACAAAGCTAATGACAGATTTTTAAAACCTCTATATATATTATGACAACGGGAAACCTAAAATTCGTAAGATGGTCTTTGTTACCGAATTTTAATATTTTTTCTGTCCGACATATTCAATGATTTTTATGAAAAAAAGTCAGTCGTTCATTACAAACTTGACGGACAAAAATTAACGGCCACGAGATGAAAATAATTTCATTTTTTCGCCAAACTTTCAAATTCTACTTAAGTGTGCAATACTGTTTTTCGGCAAAACTTAAAGAAGGTGGGAATGAATTATTCTATATTACGAGGTATCATTCTCCCATTGCCGATTATTCTATGTTATACAGATTTATTACTTGTGTCTACAATGCTCGAGGAAGAATACCAACTCGCTCGGATATTTCAGTTTTTCTTCTTCTTATCCGATGAGAAAAGAACTTTTACTTTATCTAATGTAGATAACATTACTTTTTCGTATTATAGCCATTTTCAGATTTCCTTTGCACTAAATAAAAAAATGTGATGTGGCCAACACATGACTTTCTTCATATTTGGGGTATAGATATTTAAATTATTATGAATAGCATTATGAGGCAAAATTATTATTTTGTATCGTAAAAGAATACAGTGGTACTTATTGCTTAAATTACGTATATTTTGAATATGTTTACAGAATTCACCGCTACATGGTGGTGGCCCTGTATACTGGAAATTTAAGAATAAACAAAATATCTCCGAAATGGATGGTTTTACGAAAATTTGTTTCAAACAAAACCTGGAAGAAATATTATTCTCTACAACTTTGGTAGTCACTAAGATTACCAATAATGACGTTTTTAAGGAGATATTAGACGGAAACCGAAAAAACATTATTTATAAATAATTCCTAAACAATAACTGCTATGGAGAATTGTTTCAGATGAAACTTGTAGGAAATTACATTGTCTATAACATTTGTATAGAAATGTATATACAATAATGATGTTTTAATGGAGAAATATCGCAAAAACCGAATCGGCTTCCAAATAAACCTCGACTTCCGGTTAACCCTTATTATCCAAAAACTAATCAGTTCTTTGTGAACATGCTAAAGTGTTATATAAGAAATTTGTTATTAATATGACAAGTACTTTTTGAGTTAGAGTGCCCACAATCACATACAGACACATGCACACACACAGACATCACTCCGAAAATAGTCTAAACGTGTTCTAGGGACCTCAAAACATGTATTTCCGTTGAAATCTCGAAGTCGATTTTTTTCGTGAACACATTACTTTCCCATTACTACGTATGGAGAAAGTAAAAACTACCATTTCATGCACATTTACACGACTGACTCGTTTTTAATGACTAAGTATGCATCACAGGATGACATCTTCGTGATTAAGAATTGTAAAAGGGGTGTAAATTTGGCAACTCCCATCAATATTTATTTTTAATTCAGCACGCAAACGGCAAAGAGTTCAGGTGAATGCAGTGGATCCAGGGGCAGACCAAGGAATTTTGGCACCCCGGGCGACATAGCACCCCAGCGCCCCCTCCGTATGTTTGTTGAGATACTTACAGAATATAGCTTAGTTTGTTCAACGCTCTGTAAAACTTATTGATAATGAATAAATAACAGGAATTTCATCACGATTGTAGCCTGTAATGCATAGAGATGTTCGGGATAGTGCCCCCAATTAGGCGCCCTGGGCAGCCGCCTGGCTCGCCCATATCTCGGGCCGGCCCTGATTGGATGAAGACTTCCAAGAACAAAATTCTGAATGAATCTATGTGGAAAATTACGTATGTTAACCGTCAGTAGGCGAATTTGTCCTGGAAGACAGAAATTACAATTTCACGATTGACCTACGGTAGATGATTTGTGATTCTGAATCAGATGAAGCATGCAATATATACAAGATTTACAAAGACCTTCACAGCTTAAGTCCGCCACAAATTGGACACAGTGGAGCAGAGATCCTATCTGGAAAGTCTGCGCTTCAAAACATCGTTAGGATTGTTTGCTGACCATATGACAAAAATCTACTAATCTTTATAACAGTTGACACATGGAGACAATTCATCATGGGTGAGTTAGTAGATAAATTCGGAGCCAGACAGCAAGAGAATTGCATGGCAGTCTATATCTTCAAATAAGTTGTACGTTTATTTCGTCATTCTTTTAATTCAAGGAGCCGACAGACCATTAGATATACCTCCTATAAGACAGGGGAGAGTCATATCCTACTTCAATAAAATTATGCGTGTCATTAACCAGCGACGGATTTATGGTCCGTAAGATTCTGCACGTAGCCCTTTTTGGGAGCCATAATCATCCCCCCGAGGAAACGTGGTAATGTCCGAAAATGTGACGGAGCTAAATGCATAAAAATCTGATGTGGCCAACACATGACTTTCTCCATATTTAAGGCATGGAAATTTAAATTATTATGAATAATATTACGAGGCTAAATTATTATTTCGTATCGTAGAAGAAGACACGTCCTTGCCGTAAATTACGTATATTTTGAATGTTTACAGAATTCACCGCTACATGGTTTTGGCGCTGTATACAGGTATTAAGATAAAGCGAAATATATCCAAAATGGATGGTTCCACGAAAATTAGTTCCAAACAAAATTTGGAAGAAATATTTTTCTCTACAACTTTGGTCCTTACGAAGATTACCAATAACGATGTTTTTAAGGAGATATTTAACGGAAACCGAAAAACCGGTTATTTATAAATAACTCCTAAACAATAACTCCTATAGAAAATTGTTTCAAATGAAAACTGTAGGAAATGATAGTCTCTATAACATTTGTATAGAATTGTATATACAATAATGATGTTTTAACGAAGAAATATCGCAAAAACCGAATCGGGTTTCGAATAAACCTCGACTTCCGTTTATCCCTTATTATCCAAAAACTAATCAGTTCTTTGTGCTCATGTAAGAGTGTTAGATATGAAGTTTGGTAACGATATGGAACGTACTTTTTGAGTTAGAGCGCCCACAATAACATACACACACACAGACATCATTCCGAAAATAATCTAAACGTGTTCTAGGGACCTCAAAACATGTATTTCCGTTGAAATCTCGAAGTCGATTTTTTTCATGAATACAATACTTTCCCATTACTACGTTTGGAGAAAGTAAAAATGAGTTAATTAATAACAAGGATAATCTTTTTACTTTCTCCAACCGTAGTAATGGGAAAGTATTGTGTTCACGAAAAAAATCGACTTCGAGATTTCAACGAAAATACACGTTTTGAGGTCCCTAGAACACGTTTAGACTATTTTCGGAATGATGTCTGTGTGCGCGCGCGTGTATGTGATTGTGGACGCTCTAACTCAAAAAGTACTTGCCATATCCATACCAAATTTCATATATAACACTTTAGGGTGAGCACAAAGAACAGATTAGTTTTTGGACAATATCGGTTAACCGGAAGTCAAGGTTTATTGGAAACCCGATTCGGTTTTTGCGATATTTCTCCGATAATACGTCATTATTGTATACATTGACCATTACAAAAAACGTAGAAAATATATTTTACTATATTTTTTATTTCAAACAATTTTCCATAGCAGTTATTGTTTAGGAATTATTTATAAATAATCGGTTTTCGGTTTCCGTAAAATATCTCCTTAAAAACGTCGTTGTTGGTAATCTTTGTATGTGATTGTGGGCGCTCGAACTCCAAAGTACGTGCCATATCGATACCAAACTTCATATATAACACATTACCATGAGCACAAAGAACTGATTAGATTTTGGATAATATCGGGTAACCGGAAGTCGGTTTATTCGAAACCCGATTCGGTTTTTGCGATATTTCTTCGTTAAAACATCATTACTGTATATACAATTCTATACAAATGTTATAGAAAATGTAATTTCCTACAACTTTCATTTGAAGCAATTTTCCATAGCAGTTATTGTTTAGGAATTATTTATAAATAATTGGTTTTTCGGTTTTCTCCTTAAAAACATCGTTATCGGTAATCTTCGTGAGGACCAAAGTTGTAGAGAATAATATTTCTTCCAAGTTTTGTTTGAAACAAATTTCGGAGATATTTAGCTTTTACGTAATTTCCAGTATACAGCGCCACCACCATGTAATGGTGAATTCTGTAAACGTAGTTATTCAAAATATACCTAATTTACGGCAATAAGGACGACTGTATTCTTTTACAATATGAAATAATAATTTTGCCTTATACTGCTATTCACAATAATTTAAATATCTATACCCAAGTATGGAGAAAGTCATGTGTTCACTACATCAGATTTTTACTTTCTCCATGCGTAGTAATGGGAAAGTATTGTGATCATGAAAAAAATCGACTTCGAGATTTCAACGGAAATATACGTTTTGAGGTCCCTAGAACACGTTTAGACTATTTTCGGAATGATGTGTGTGTGTGCGTGCGTGTGTATGTGATTGTGGGCGCTCTAACTCAAACAGTACTTGCTATATCCTTACCAAACTTGATATATAACACTTTAACATGATCGCAAAGAACTGATTAGTTTTTGGACAATACCGGTTCAGCGCAAGTCGAGGTTTATTCGAAACCCGATTCGGTTTTTGCGATATTTCTCCGTTAAAACATTATTATTGTAGATACAATTCAATACAAATGTTATAGACAATGTAATTTCCTACAACTTTCATTTGAAACAATTTTCCATAGCTGTTATTCTTTAGGAATTATTTATAAATAACCGGTTTGTCGGTTTCCGTCAAATATCTCTTTAAAAACATCGTTAATGGTAATCTTTGTGAGGACCAAAGTTGTAAAGAATAATATTTCTTCCAAGTTTTTTTGAAACAATTTTTCGTAGAACCATCCATTTCGGAGATATTTTGCTTTTTCTTAATGCCAGTATACAGCGCAAACACCATGTAGCGGTGAATTCTGTAATCATATTCAAAATTACGTAATTTATGGCAACAAGGACGAGTCTTCTTTTACGATACAAAATAATAATTTTGCCTCATAATGTTATCATAATAATTTAAATATCTATACCCCAAATATGAAGAATGTCATGTGTTGGCCACATCAGATATTTTCCTGATGCCTTGGCAACTTTTAAAATTCACCGAAATGTAACCACTGGAATAAAAGGGCAGCGAAGTCCGTAACAAGCATATTTTTTGCTAAGACTGAATGCAGGGACGCTAGTGGAGTCTCCACTCTCTCACTCACTCCGCTCTCGTATCATTGGTAAAGATCTTTCATCGTTAATATCTTTGGGAATGTTGTTTGTACACTAGACGCTTATATTACGTGGCAAATACGTTCCTTATAATCCAAGCGTATCATATAAATGCTTTAAGCCAGGGCTATTCAATAAGCGGCCCGCGGGCCACATCCGGCCCGCGAGACATTTCATAATGGCCCGCCTATTTACACACTCAATTATGATTTTTTTATTTGAAGTTTGAAAAAAAGGATTATAAATATTATTTGACGTTATTGTAGTATTTAATCCGACTGTACATGATTCTTAAATACGTATTATTAAAGCCTATCTTCATTTAATTGTTTCGAGTTATCGTCTTTTCAATTTTGAACACAACGCTGAATCAACAGGCTGCCTGGCAGGCAACAATGTATCAAACTGTATCCTGCTGATCCTGCTCCCCTCTACTTGCTACCACTCATAACCAGCGTTTGGGCCACCCCTCTGAAACTTCGGTCAAAAATTGTGACGGAAAAGTTCGGTAGGGTAATCCTAAGCCTACTGGCGTTAGTGTCGAGTAAAAAGGTGAAAGGAAAGGAACGGAACCAAACGGAACTCTGTATCACTCTGTATACTCCGTGTCATCTTTTTCACCTTTTAAAGCGGACATCTTGTGAGAATTTGTGGGCTGGTTCTGTTTTAGCTGTGGTTTAAATTTTTACGGAAAAATGCCGATTATTATAAGGTGTTCAGTCGTTGGTTGCGGGAATACACGGGAAAGTCCTGGCATCAAGTTTTTTACTTTCCCGATTGACAGGAAGTTGTAAGTAATTTCTATTTTTCGATTTCGACGATTACGATAAACCTCGTAGTCAAACTCCCTTCTTTGGTATCTAAAATATTTCAATTTACTATTTTTATGAAGACAGGTAGTAATTACACGTTATGTATTTTAGAGGCCATCGTCATAGAAGCTTCTAACAAATTTGGCTCATATACGAAAAAATTGTTGAATTAAAATTTTTCAAGGGGTCAGAAAATGGTCTGAAATGCTTTAACCAGCCTAGACATACTCCAATGCATAGACTTATGTATGTCTTACCTGCAATTATCATTTCCTTTGTTGGTAACTTGGTGCGCAGAATTATTTCTATAGGGCAGCGTTTCCCAATTTAATGTTGCTACGGAACCCTTGAAACTCGAAAGAGAAGTTGCGGAACCCCAAACAGTTATTTTGTTTATAAGGTGAAAATCAAAGCACAAGTAAGTACAGATAATAATAAAGATAGGTCATGTGATCAACATTTCGTCTATTTTCATATATTTAAAGATAAAAATCGTTTATATGAACGGCATCTAGTCGATTTCTGTATTCTGTTTTTGTTGTTGGGTATTTCGAGAACCCAGTTTCGCATAAGTACGTGCTCGCGAATGGTAATAACTCTATAATTGCCCGTCTTGATAAGTCTGAATATTCATGATATAAGCTGCCCCAAAATGTAATCAGAGAAACTTCTTTAAATGTTCATATTAAATGGACATCTGAAGTGATTTCGATTAAATTTTCATAATCTACTGCAGATAATCCTTCTGGTTTCTCGGTTATACAGAATGGATTTCGAATCCAGTTATTGTTGTCATTGATGTTTGGAAAATACTTCCTGATGTTGGTGTATAAATTGCGAAGATGATCTACAATGTTGCTCTGAATTTCTTCTTCAAGTTTGCATTTGTTTTCTTCATGGAAATCATTGAATGTTACGATGCTTTATTTGATGAGTAAGGTACGCAAAATTTATATTTTTCTTGTGTAACCTTACATTTCTAATGTGTTATGATCGGAATACAGTGAAGTAGTTGTCAAGCATCTTCCTATCAAGGTGGCAGTTGGAGAAGATGTCGCCTATGCTGCTCCACGAAAGCAGAAAAAAGAACAAAATATACTTGTTCTTCAAGTGTAGTACCACTTTGTCCCCACCCATGATTTCTTAAATTTCATGGAAAGTAAACTGCATTTTGTAAATCTAAAATTTTGTCTGTTTTTGCATGTTTTGTATTGTGCACTGCATGCACAAAATGTGCTGCTGTATCTTCGTGCATAAATTAAGAGGGCTCTTCCTGGTACCATGTTTGTTAAAATATTTTGCTATGTAAATGTGTAATTTAGATGTGTTCCAAGTTTAGGTAACTTTTAGATAAAATAATTACTTTTTCAATTTCATTACTTTTGTAAAATATGTGCGGGATAGAGTTTTAGTATCATTGTGTGAAAAAATAAGAGGAACTCTCTTCCTGGTACCATGTTTGAAGGTCCATTGCAGCTGGAAATCGTTGATTTGAAGTCGTCATCCGCTCTGAAAGATCACTTCAAAGATGTGGGTATGGTGCAGTTTTGGATTGATATAGACTCAAATGTATTTCCAAATGTAAGAAAACTAGGTTTCTTACTCTTAACTATGTTTGGGTCAACTTATGCCTGCGAATCGGCCTTTTCCCACATGAACGCAATCAAGTGCAGCACGCGAGCCTCACTGGGAAACGAACGACTGCAGGACTGCCTCCGGATGGCTTTCACAACTTATGAACCTAACTTTTCCAAGCTAGTGAGAGACAGGAAGTGCCACTTCTCGCATTAACAAGACATGGAAGTGTTACAGTGCAGTTAACTTGGATGTGGCATGTATGTTCTGAACTTAATTAACATCTGTTTATAATTTTTACTTGTCAGTTACTTTCATTCAAATGGACAACATAAAAGTGAACTTACCATATTTTTTTACTGTTCAACGATTAGCGTAAGTTTGTGACTTCAGAAGTAATATTGATCAATTAAAATTCAACATAAATCCATAAATAGCTAAAGTTAAATTTTTCAGTGTAATGTTTTCTGTTTCTGTTTTGTAAATTTACTTTTAACTTTTTGCATTTATTTACGTTAAATGGATAAATATTTCCTGTTTCTTTTCAATGTATATATTATTCTACTGGAATAATACATTATAATAAATACAAATGGAATCATTATATGTAGTTCTGTAATTATTACCTCCTCGCCAACGATCTAATCCTAATATACAATGCTAAGGCCTAGTTAACAACAAGTCTGGCCCGCCTAAGTACTCAAGATTTCTTAAGTGGCCCGTTGGAAAAACTAATTGAATAGCCTTGCTTTAAGCGAACGGTTCTGCTCTACGTATAACATTTTGTAAACAGACCACAGGCGTAGGTAGTGGGCGTAATTACTAACAGTCCAAACTCTTCCTCAAGCGAGCAGCATTATCAATTGGTTCTGTTCACAGGAGGAAAAACAAAGGTAGTGTTCATATACTCTCCTATAGTTCAAGCATCTTTTATTCATCTCCCTCTTAACACTTTTCTTTGTCCGTGAGGCCGTTTAGCCGTGGTTCGCTTTGTGCCCCCTTCGGGCCTGCCCCCCGCCATGCGGGGTTTTACACTACGCCACTAATCACACACTATATTATTGTACCATTAACAGACACAGCACAAACACACGCGTTTAGTTTGCACTGCAGGATTAAACCGTAACAGTTATGAAATGATAAGTTATAATGATTATTTCGTTTTTGTTTGAACTCAACAGAGTTGAATAAAGGTCCAAGAAGTCCAAATCATTTTTTGTTAATTTTGGTACTCGGGGGTCCCTCATTGCACGGGGTCCTACTTCTGCACGTACTGCGCATATCTATAAATCCGCCATTGTCATTATCAACTTAAACCATATACATTTTGCCACGAGATACTAAAGCCATGAGAATTTTAGAAGGTGACTCTTAAAATTTACAGACTGTTTGTCACAAATTTAGAATTTCAGAATAATTAGCGTGATTTTTCGATCCTAAATTTAAATTGTACTTTTTAGTGCGCTCTAAAAGTTGATTATTAAAATAATGAATGTCGGTTACTTATTTTTATTTATTATTCAAGAAAAATCGCAGGCCATTCCATTTCAGTTTCGTCCTTTGCACGCCATCACGCCGACGAAAATGTCATATTTGTGACGAAGACTATGGCTTGAACAATAGAATTACTTCCCGAGGGTGAACGAGGGAAAAGTCTGCCTTCCCTGGTTTGAGTTGGTCTTTAGGGATTCGCTCCACTTGAAAAATATTCAATAGGGTCACAAGCCCAAAGGATCCTTTCGAAGCAGAGAATGACCTATCCAAACAAGCGAGAGAGATTGACAATCCTCAAGCGAGAGCATTCAAACAGACAGCTGAGTAATTATCACGCATACCGCAAACCTCAACACGCTCCGCAACGGCCAAACTCTCCTTCACATTCAACTTCTTATGAAGCCGCAGACAAAACAATTAGAACGAGTATTATCTTCATTCAAAGGTGACACGTGACCGACTCCTCAGCATAATCAAACCCAATCTATAATCTCATCTCAAATAAAGTATCGTGAAGAAAATCATTACGTTGAGAGGAGGGTTGTGGGTGCCAATGCCCTATTTGGGCCCTAGAAATAAGTTGTATAGAACATTATTACGGATAATGAGAAATCATACGAATCGACCCCTTGGAAAAGTTACTTGAATCACCCCGAACACTAAAAATATTTTATTCCGTAAACGATAGTTTTTTCTTATGTCCCCCAACCAAAAACGTAAGAATATTAATCACAGCTATGGTTTGCTTCAAGAAAACCTCACTCTTGGTTCGCATATGCATTTAAATCAATACGCATTAATCATTTATATTTGTGGAAATATAAAAGGTTATTTTATTACTAGAGGATACTAGGAGATCAAATGATCTCGGATTTTTAAGAATTGGGAAGGCCGAACTCCAATTATGGGATATCAAGTTCGCCTATGACTGGAATCCAATTAATGATCAATATACCTCTCATAACCATAAAGCGTTTGGGAATTACAGATACTTATTTCGGCTACAATGCTGCCCTACTTGGTTTCACAGATGATTAAAAAACTAAACTTTTCGTGGTTATATGAGTAACCATTATCATACATGAGATATAAAGTTTATAAAATGAATTACTATACATCATTACATGTATTTTGGTTTCGAAATAGAGATTCATTGAAAATTAACCTTATATCTATGGGTGTTATCAAAAGTTGCTGAGAATCCAAGCATTTTGTTCAGGTAAAGGTACCATAAGTTTTATGATTTTTCCTTTTTTCTACCGCCTTTAAAAGTGCCAACAATATTATTGTTCAATTATATCAACATCGCCCGGTATCGTATTATGCATTGCACGAACAGTGCCATTTCTCACACTAAATAATATTACTTGCTCTTTTGATTCCTCACCCCTTCAAAACTCATATCCACGACTTTCTCAGGATTATACGTTATTAGTCAAAACTAGCTAATGTCGAGTCGATGCAAATATGTATTTAGAAAATTTTATTGGAAAAGCGCTTACATTTCAACTTATGAAAACTACATAATATACGTGTAAAATTTTCTTTTATTACTAGACTCGACAATTACAATCGTATTTTATTTAAAACAGGGTTTCCTAAACTGTGGCACGCGTATCCCTAGGAGTACACTTAAAGGATAAGGAGGCACGTGATAACATATAGGTAATGGCGGACGACATGCTTTCACAATTTTCAAAAACGTTTTATTTAAAAGTTATTTAATAAATTATTTTACAATCGTGTCGACTCCACACTCAAACAAAAATTGTCCTCCTTATCTATATTCAGTTTATGCAAAAAGTAACCTTTACCTAGAGATATTTTCCTGCACCAGGTAATACTGAAGATGAGCAAGTACAATAAAATAACATTGGTTAATCTGTGAAGTTCTTTTCCAGCAGAATACAAATCTAACAGACGTGGTTGGATGACAGAAGAACTTTTGCAGAATGGCTTTTTAAAAACTGATTAAAATATGGAAAAAGAAAAACGTTTTGCTCATCGGTGACAACTGTTCATCACAAACGGTGAATGTTCAACTGGAAAATATTAAACTGTAGTTTTCCCAGCCATTGGACCTCGCCATTACAAAAAATAAAACGGAGCATCATCGAAAATGCAAAAATGATTTACCGACAGTGTCTCGCCGAACCAATTCAGTTACACGTAAATAGAAATTTAAGTAGCAATGCAAATGTCCACCGACACATGGAAATGTTTGCGAATGGCTGGTGGGATGCTAGTGAAACGAAAAGTACGAATTGCTGGAAAAAGACTGGCATCATATTTTTATCTAAGACTCCAGATATCTCTTGCGAAGAAGATTGCAGTGTTGTGCGCCAGATCTAAAAAAAAGTATATTCCAAACTTCAAGTTCCTTATCCTACAAGTGGATGCTATTTGGAAACCATCTCTTCGTCACTGCACTCTTCCATAGTGGACAATATCATCCAACCAGGTTTGGAAATGAGCAATCACCCCGAGGAAGAGATTGAAATAATACCAATGACCTCTTAAAAACATTTCAAGATCTGATAATGATTCAGACATTTAAGTCATCCGATGACGTAGAAAACATGAAAAATTAAAAAATGAAGCAAAAAATATATTTGAGTTATCTCATAAGCAATAAAATATGTTATGGATGACTCTTTTTTGATTTTCCAATTCCTCTGCATTTAGTAGATATTTTCGGCATAGTGCACTATTTACAAGCTCTTTGGAGAGGATAATAACCTCGGTTTCTATTCGGGCAAATAAGGTATTTTACTCTTGCAAAACAAACACGAAAATTATCTCATTGTAAGGGGTAAGCCAACTAAAAGAGTTGACAACCACCCATTTAGACAGAATTAGTCAGATAAGCCCGAAGCGCTTATTTTTTTTATCTCTTGTTATCCAACGGATATATCGACATTAGCTACATTTCGGTTATTATACGCGTGGTACAAGTTTCATGAATTTTTAAGCAATCCTTCATTCGTTATGCCCGGTTGAAAGCGAGTGACGTTGTGATACTTTATGATACTTTTGACGCCACGATTCATCGCCTTCTCATATAATCTATCCGATTAACCGCACCGCTTCTCCACCTGCCCCAGACAACCGGTTACCCGCAATCATCGAGGATATACATTGCATAATAGCTCCCTACCGCAACCAATTTTAACAGTAGCAGACTATTGGCGATGATTTATTATACGAAACAGACGACGCCGTTTCGAATGCCGCGTTTGGAATTGCATGAAAATTTATGTCGCTGAAAATCATCCGTTTCGTTTATCGCGTCTCCATTTTGAGTTTGTTTAAAAATATTATATGTAATGACGGAGAGTCAAACTGAAGTCTTGGCTCAGTAAACTTAAAAGTCAACTTTCACCTCTTCCTGGAGTCATTTTATTGATATATGGTGACTATAACAGTAAATATTTTCCCTCCAATAACAATGTGTGGTCTCGGCGAGCAGCTAGGAATTAATATTTCTTTACCTTACGGTTAAAATGAGGATTAGATTTATACAGACGACGACCCTCTGTACTTCACCTACAGTAAATAAAAATGGTTAGCGTATTCCTAAAATTGCTGAATATACCGAAAATATTTTGTTGTATAAAAGCGTTTCATATTTTCATCTTGATTTCAGAAACGTGCTTGGTTTCTATTGTTTTGCTTTTTGATGCCCGAATCCGTTCATTACAATACATTTTCGATATACTTTGAAAATTCTTCGCAAGAATTTCTTCCAAAAATTATTGGTTTCCAGCGGTTTAAAATTCTCCGAATGATTTATGTTTCCGCTAGAGACGCGGAGTTTGAGAAAAGTCCAAACTTATAGGTGAAACTTTGATGTAAGTTTCAATACACGATAAACCCAATTTTCACGGCTGTAAATAAAGTAGTTAATGCAGACATATAAACTACCAATATAAATTCCTACGCCAATTCAGAATTAACCCTTTTAAAAAGTAAAACAACACACACTAGACATTCGATCCAGGAGAAAAGAAACTCCTAGAGTCAAACCCGTGAAGTTAGTATAGGTGACGACCGGATAATTATCTGACTTGCGCGTAAAAAAACGAAATAATTTCGCACACGGCAAAAATCACGCAATCCTATTTTCTTTCTATATACGCAGGGTTCGGGATAAAGATACCGATTTAAATACGTAAAAATTATCGCCGGATTATATAAAAGTTCCAACGTCAGAAAAATAAAATGAAAATCTTATATAAAGAGACGAAGAAGTGTAGCTAGTAGTTTCCCGAGTAGGGGATTCGAAATTCCCAAAGAAAACAAATATTCCCACAATAAACAACGAAGCTAGACGTAGCAGTGATCACAACGAATTCTGAAACATCTACGAACGCGCGAATTAACACCTTGATCATCTCTCAAATCCGAATTAATCGCCAGGCGAAACACCATCTTCCCCGACGCGAGTCAGCGGTGACCAAAGGCTAAAAACGTGACGTTGTGAGGCTCAAGTAACGCCCAGCTAGATAAGTATTATCGGAATGTTGACCTCGCAATACTAAACGACAAGAGAAAAATAAACGAGATCACTCCTTTAGTTAAAAGTCCGTGACCCGAACTATTCTCGAGTAAAGGATCTCCGTTCTCTCTCTCGCGTCCGGTGAAAACACGATCCGCTTGGCCTTGCATTTGAAATGATTATTGGACCCCTAAACAAATGGAATTGTTTTCACTGATCTCGGCACTCACCCCTCTCACCCGGCGACAAAATAGGGTCAGCAGCGCACAAGTCGGATTGGTGGTAAGCGGGTCGCGGACACGAGTGTCGCTCGACTGCATACGGACGCGAACTCACACACTAACTCCCCGTTGGATGGCCACCCTCCAACTGAAACTCCCCTCACGCGCGTAATCTTCGAGAGAGAGAGAGAGAGAGAGAAGCACGACTCCTTCTCCCTCTCGCTCCCACACTCTGAAGCTTCCCTCCGTGGATATCCTGCATAAAAGGGTACTGTCTCACGTCCCCGCGCGTGATAAGGAGCGAAGCTTGTTGAAAAAAAAATAGGGACGAGCGGCCGAGATGTAATTGACGAGACTATGGCGCCAGAGCGGTCGAATGCATCGCGGTTGGTTTACGTTTTTGTTATCGATGTACTTTAGTCACGAATATATTCCTTTAGATTCGAATTTAATAACGAAAGGCGAGAAAAATTGCTAAAAACTGGCACGGATTACTGACGTTTAAGAACTTAACGACACACAAAAACAACGCGAAAAGAGAAAATAAAACGCGTGGTTTTACGGATAATTATTTAGTTATTGAAAGTGTTTCGAATATTACTTTTACGTCCATATAAGAAATACCTATGTATAAACATATAAATATTTATAAATCGATACAATATACGCCAAAAGGTAAATTAGGTTTAAGATCCGTCGCATTCGATGGGAAAAATATAGCGGCAATGATGCAAGCAACCGCGAATGACACAATTTAAAGCGGTTTATTTCCTTTTCTATATATTTTTAAATGTCTTGAAGGCATTTTTTACAATTAAAATCACATCGTGGAATCAACGCGCCTAATACCACTGAATGGGTAGGATTTTCGAGAATGTAATCTTCGAAATGTAATCTTTTCGCAAAAAACGCTGAGTAATCTTTTCGCAAAAAACGCCGACTGATTTGACCGCGAAAGAATTTCCTTCTCAGGATGAACTAGGCTCCCGTCTTATCCACGGTTTGCCATTCTACGATATATCTTTTAAGGACCTTTTCCTCGATCCATTCCACCGACTAAAACTTCGCAAACGATCTCAAATTGACGCGCGCCGTTTTATACTTTCTCATATACGAAGCATATTGAGCAAGTATTCTAATCGCGAAAAAATTCGATCTCAAGATTTTGATGGAAATATACGTTTTAGGTGTACCTGAGTCCGAAAAAGTGGTTTTCGCCATGCCGCGTCTGTCTGTCCGTCTGTCGGTTTGTTCGCGGCTCTAGAGCCTACACGGTAAAGCGAAAATGAATGAAATCTCGTACGTAAGCATTTTATCTCACAGAATAGAAGTTGTGAAGAAATGGTTGACATTGCACAATAATTAAGGGAAGTTTATTCTAGGCAATTTTAACAACAATTTGATTTTCTCGAAAACGGCTAAAACGATTTTGATCAAATTTCGTACAGTTACTTGAGTTTACGTCTTCAATAATACTTCATAGTTCATATTTCTAAAAAAATGAATATAAGGCTCGTTTATTCTTGGCAACTTTATCAACAATTTCATTTGTTCAAAAACGGCTATAACGATTTTGACCAAATAAAATACGGTTAGTTGAGATTACGTCTGCAATAATAGTACTTAGTTCAAATTTATCAAAAAATTAATATAAGGCTAGTTTATTCTTGGACAACTTTAATAACAATGGGATTGTATAAAAACCGGCTAATACGATTTTCATCAAATTTCGTATAGTTATTTAAGTTGATGTTTATAATGATTGTACATAGTTCAAAATTTGCTAAAGATAACTAAACGACGCATTTGTATATGAGCATGTTTGTGCAATATATATTGTACCGATTTTTACTTTCTCATACGAAGTATCGAGAAAGTATTGCTTTTGAGAAAAAATTCGACCTCGAGATTTTTACGGAAATGTACGTTTTAGGTGTCGCTGAACTCGAAAAAGTGATTTTCGCAATGCCGTCGGTCTGTCTGTCCGCCTGTCTGTTACTGGTGCTGGAGCCTAGACGGTAGAGCGAAAAGGAATGAAATCTCGTACTTAGGCATTTTATCATACTGAGCAGAGTATACATAGAAATGGTTGACACTGATCAATAATTAAAAGTAGTTTATTCTACGCATTTTAACAACAATCCGATTTTCTCAAAAACGGCTATAACGATTTTGATCAAATTTTGTAGTTACTTGAGTACATCTTCAATAATACTGTATAGTTCATATTTTTCAAAAAATGAATATAAGGCTAGTTTATTCTAGGCAACTTTAACAACAATTCGATTTTCTCAAAAACGGCTCTAACGATTTTGATCAAATTTCGTACAGTTACTTGAGTATACATCTACAATAATACTACGTATTTAATTTTTCTCAATTAATGTATACAAGGCTAGTTTATTCTTGGGCAACCTTAAAAATTGGATTTTCTAAAAACAGGCTCATACGATTTTCATTTTCTAAAGATAACTGAACGACGCATTAGTACCCATATATGAGAAAGTTTGTACAATGTATGTTGTACCGATTTTTTCCTATGAAGACAAAAACAAAAGTCAAACCGTGTTTCTGAATAAGAAGCTTGGAAAGAGAATATCCTCTTCAAATGTAGCTAGATTAAAACGGATTGTTGATGTAAAATTCTACGGAGGCAAGCACACGCTGAACGAGAAGACATTCTGGAAAATCAGAAAAAAAATCCTGCTTTGTGCGTGAATTTAACCCTGGTCTTCCAATTACCGGGAGGAATTTCTACTGTTAAATTATTATATTAAACGGAAATTTATATTTTTAATGTAAAGCCATTAAATGAAACAATTACGTTAGATAACGCTCATTACGGATAAAGTTATCTCTACGCGTAGAATTTAACGTTTGATTATCGTGTAGGAATAAAAAGAATGTAAGCTGAAATGTAACCCATAAACTTAGACGAAAATTCCGATGAGCGAAGTGGGAGAGAAAGAACTGATATGAGAATCACGGTTGGAATGTTATATTGCGTTATTACGTTCGAATTTATTGTTAGATTAGTTTTTCGGCTTCTTTAATTTCGCAGGTGTGTAAGTTCAAAGTTAAATATTTAGTTGGCATTTGCACGGTGTGGAAGGCAACGGGAAACCACCACATCATCTGTGTATATTCCCAAGTCAATCAAACTAATCTAAGGATTGAATTACTCTATTATTATTATGAACACGTGGTCACTGAGATACGGCCTCTCGGAGCGCTATTACTTTTTATTATTATTTATTTATTAAATTTAATAATCTGTCACTTAGGCTATTAAACGATTAAAAGGAAAAAATCTAGATATTCGCTTCAGTTATACGTATAAAGAAAACCGGCGGAGTAATTTGACACTACAGCTTAAGAGACGTCTCAGATCTCATCTTACCTGTTAAATAAAGTATAAGATAGTAAACTTATTATCCCCACTTTTTAATCGTAATTTAATTAGACCACATTCGAACATTTAAAATCGGTTTCAATATTTTGCATGACGACAACAAGTTTGAAATGACCGTCTTCTTCAAACTCCGCGTCTTCACGAAACGTAACGATACCTATACTAAACGTCGAAACGAAACAAAATTACGTTCGCGTTTAACCGTGGGAAGGCGCTCCAGCCCTCTGACCAAACAACGAAGTTGAAAGGTGGAAAAATGGAGCGCAAAGAAGGAAAAAATGATGGTAAGTGCCCTTCGAGGCTCCAGATGCACTTATCCCCTCCTCCCTCGCACTAACTAAGAAATCCTATTAAAGCTTCCCCTTGAGGATGTCTATAAGACCGGCCGTATTGGAACAGTGCGGGTCGGTCCCAATGAGGCTGAAATAATGAGACACGTGGTTTGTTGGATCGTATTTTAACACGCCGCGTTCCGAGAACGAATGAGGCGAACTTTTAACTCGATAAATTTGGTTCGTTCACGCAACTAACTGAGGTGATATACTATCAAATGAACTATTAAAATCCCTCCGTCCAAAAAAAAAAATGACTGTGATTATTTCACACGTTAAAAATGGTTCTCGACGTTTATTTTTGTCCTTCGTCGCCCGGTTTTCTGTTCTATTTCTCCTATTCGCCATTAAAGACAAACGGATCTCTCTTTACCGCATACGACTAAAAATTTGCGCATTTATATCACTGACTGATACGCTTTTTTGCATTGGAAGACAGAGATTTTCTGAGTATTTTCCATCAAATTTAACATTATTTTTTTAAAAATTACAGGAGTGATAATTTTACGAACATTAAAAGAACCTTGCGAATATTCTCGAACAGAGGGTTTAAAATGTTTTTTTTTAATTCTAGTTAAATCCGCAACTTTAATGCGATAGTGTCTGCAAGGATGTTAACTCGTATAAATAAAAAATGAATGCAAACTCAGGTGACAAGATCAACACCGAGTGCTTAGAAAACACCGTCAACTGCCTAGAGATGCTCAGATAATGAATCGCCTTAACGCGACCGCAGCGGTGGAGAAGAGAATATTAAAAAGCCTATAACCGTCAGTAAGACTACGAGAATGGAAAATTCCCACGCGCTAACGAGTTCGTAGAGGTTAAAGGTTAAAGGCTAAAAGTATAACGCCTGCGTATCCACCCGGTTTAATTTATTTTTATGAGGAGAAAAGCGATATAATGTGAATTCATTAAATATTCACCTCACCCCTTAATATTTCCCGCGTAACCTTGAAGTGTTGCGTCTCCCGGTTTGAGAACCAGTGCGCTAAAAAATGCTACGAATTCCGAAATTTTTTTTGTTATTTTATTAGTAGATCAAAAATTTTCTTGTGGAGCACGACAAAAAATGTCTACGCCGAGAACAGCAACAGGGATTATTGTCAATTTCATTTCTATTACCTAAATGGAGAATCATGTAACTGGCGGATTGAAAAGTCGCGTATTTATTCGTACGAAACGAAGCTTATAATTTAATTAATTCGACATAGGCCACTCTTGTTAAGATAATGAATTATGCATTTGTAAATTAAAATTAATTAATTAAAACGTGAACACAGGCAGGGTAAAAATTTAAATAACAGATAACAACAGATAAAGATTATGATACGTAACTCAAGTAACTGAGTAAAAGCATTATGTATTTACAAAATAATTACTACAAAGGAAGCATAAAAACAATATTCCGACACGAAAAATATTTTTTTAAACTTCCGACAAGAAAAAACAGTTGTGCATAATGAAGAAGAACACTACGTTTGCACAGTATACATCCGAAGAATACTATCTAACAAACAAGAAGGGTCTGCGGGGAAAGGAAGGAACAGCGGTTGTGCATATGGCAACTTGGCTGGAACCTTTCACACTTCTTGATCGTCAGAGCTCAAGTTAGACTTAGGCCGTTATAGTGGTCGTCGGCATATGGCCTTTCTTTTACTACTGAAGTGAAAAGAATGTACGTAACAGTGTTTTCGTTGACCTGAAAGTTAATCTCATTATGAATGAACGTTTTCCTCCTCCACACCTCGCCGATTCTTATCGCCAATCTTTCTCATCTATCCACAGACTACGCTGAGCATAGGGACCCCTGAAAAGAAGGGGCTAAAAAATGGGATTCTTCCATGTCCCCTCATCGTCGTCGATAAAAGAAAGATAATGTCAAACGTCCATATCAGAAGAAACAAATATGTTACTTTAATCTACAAATAATAGTGCCATAATAGTAATCACATAATGTGCTTACAATTTTCGGAATATCGTATTCATTATATGAAAAAGAAGTTACCTGTCTTCAGTGGCTGTGTGTGCAAATTTGTAACGTGAAACCAAAATTTTTTTAGATTTGAGTTATATTTTTGGGTAACAAAGCTTTTTAACTATCAAACGAAATGCAGGTTTATGACAACACTTCGTTCCCATCTTGGGAAAAACTGTACTATGTACCGTTACTTTGCAATTTTTATTTTGTGGTGCGTCAGTACATTTTATGACAAATTTATCAGCGTATTCAGCAACGTCATATGTTATTATATCAGAAGTTCGAACGCTCTCGTTGAACAACAATTCAAGTTCCGCAAAAATATATTTGCATGCGGGCCCCAAATGATGCAACACCGGTCATGTCTATTCGCTACGAAGACCGATTGAGCGCGAACATCCTTCAGCTGACTCGCACTTCATAAACACGCTTTCCTCGGATGAGGAATTTTATCGCCGGTGTAAAGGAAACTTCTCAGAATTATGCGACTAAAATCTCGCTCCGGAGAGTTACGTATGTTCAACGTGTTGATAAGTCTCGAAAAATTCTATTGCCTTCCAATTATATTCGTGTTTAGGTGGAAAGTTATCTTTGAAATGGCGCATAAATAATAAGTAACAAGAACAGGAAAAAATATTTAATAAACATTTAAGTTTAAATGAGCGTCCGTGGGGGGACACTTTCCTTCTGTAACGTCTGACGACAATTTACAAAATAAGGGAGAATAAAATAAAAATGATAATTTAAAGATAAAATTCGTAAGACTTATTGAAAGACTTAAAGTTTCAAAGTTTATTATTAAAGTTTAAAGTTTACAAGTTTTACAAGTTTACAATACAATATAGATGTAATACAGAATTACAGAAATTATAATTGGCTTACAAATCATTAACTTATAAAAAAAACAAAATTCTCATTTACCATAAAAAAGAAGGAAAAATATCTCAGAATAAGATATATGAACAAATAAATTCCCATACATAACATACATACATCAGATATAAACATATATATACTATTGCAATCAAAATATATCTGTAAACAAAATGTTTACGGAAATATGGAAATATGTAAGCAGACATCCAAGAGTATATAATGTACACAAATATATAAAGAGAAGAAAGAAAGAGAAAGTTAGTTCATTATGAACTTAATATTCGGTGAGGTCCTGCTAAGTCAAATTATGACTTGTCAGCAGGTGCCGTAGTGATCAATTTGAGTGCTTTTTATATTTAATATGATAAAATTGCAAGATAACGATATCCAAATCTACTGTTAGTTGTATTTAAAAAAATAATTTTTGATATTAATTTTAACTTCAGAATAGGTTGAGAATGTTTTAAAATTATGTGGTAAATTATTAAATATTGTTGGAACAATCACTTTAAAAGTGTTCCTGCCATTCAAATTATAGTATCTAGGAATCTCAAAGTACATTGGATTTCTTCTCGCCATATTATGATCACATATTTTTATCGATTTATGTTTCGAATTGAAGTAGTTATCTAGAATTATGATATATTTATATAAATCAAGTAGTGGTAAAATTTTTAGATCATAAAATATTTCTTGTATAGGACATTCAATCAATTTTATATTAATTAATTTCACAATTCTCTCCTGGTTTTTTATCAGCAGATTTAAATAACATTTGCTAGTATTACCCCAAACAGTGATTCCATATCTCAGATTAGCCTCCACCAAGGAAAAATAAATTATCCTTTTGATCTTAGTGGGTAAAATATCCTTCAGATGGTATATTTGATAACTTAATTTTCTCAAGTTCGAGTCAACCGTTTGAATATGTTTATCAAATTTGAAGTTTTGGTCAATAAGTAATCCTAGGTATTTATATTCACTTACTTGTTCTAAAAATATACAGTTACATCCGTTTTTATATCCTTGCACTAAGCACATTGCATCATGTAATTTAACCTTAACATTTCTTATTTTAGACATTCTATTTGCAATATGCATTGTCTTAGACTTTTTTATGTTTATTAATAATTCATGATTTGAAGACCATTTCATTAATTCGTCCAGTGATTCCTGCATACCACTAACTGCACCATCAAAACATGTATTAGCAGATATAAGCACAGTGTCATCTGCATATAAAAAAACTTCACATTTAGTTACTGTTGTAAAGACACTATTAACATATAGAATATATAAAAGTGGACCTAAGACCGAGCCTTGTGGTACTCCCATATTGATTGTTTTTTCATTGCTAAAGGAATCTTTACATTTAACTATAACAGTTCTATCACTTAGGTAAGATTTAAACCATGACCACAATGAACCTCTTACTCCAATTTTATATAATTTGTCCAACAGTATATTTATAGAAATCATATCAAATGTTTTAGAGTAATCTATATAAGTAACAATAACATTCCTGTTTTTATCCAAGTGGGTGTTAATAGTATCAGAAAATTTCTCCATAATATCCTTTGTACCTCTATTTTTGTGATATGCATATTGATTCTTAGACAAAATATTGTTTTTGACCATATAGCTCATTAGTATATTTGCTATATATTTCTCCATAATTCTGAGCATCGAAGGTAACAGCGAGATTGGCCTATAATTACTAAAGTCATTATGTTTACACCCTTTGTAAATTGGTTTTATCAGTGCTTTTTTCATACCTCTAGGTACTATTCCCTGGGCTAGACATAAGTTTATAAGTTTAGTTATTAGTGGGACTAATGGTAAATTGTTCTTTAAGTCTTTCATTCTGATTTTATCAAGTCCTGCCGCAACATTTTTACAATTTTTAATAATTACTAATGTCTCACGAACAGTGATGTCACTAATAAATATGCTGTTCTGTATCTGGTCAGAACACTTAATATCAAAATTAGGCAGTAATTTAGGTTTTAAAGTCAGCAACTTATCAGTAAAGTTATAGAGAAAAGTATTAACTACCATACTCAGACTTATTTTGGTCGCAAGATTTTTTACAATTAATTCATCATTATTTTTGGCTTGTCTGCCCAAAACTCTGTTTATATTTTGCCATATGACCTTAGAATTCTTACACATTAAATTTCTCTTCATAAAATTTCTTTTTCTGTTTCCTGATTTCCTTATTTATGTAATTTCTATAGGCATTGTAGGCTTTACGATATTCCTGATTTGTGGGATTGTTTCTATGTTTATTAAATAATCTGTCCCTTTCACGAAGTTTCAAAGCTAATTGTTGCGTCATCCAGTTCTTCTTTACACTAACCCTATTTTGAATTTTACTAACCCTTGCTGCTTGATACAGAGTTAGAAGCTGAGATGTTAACTTATCATAATAACTCTCAGCATGATTTTCCAAATAGACTGAGGTCCAATCCGTCTTATTTATTAACTCCATAAATTTATATTCACTAATGTAGGAAAAAGTATTAGGCACTATGAAATCACTTATTGTACCATCAATTTGGTTTAGGGTGACACCAATAATATAATGATCAGATATTTTGACCTTAATTAATAAACCTGAAATGCTGAATTTATTCCCAGAATAATAAACATGATCGATACAAGATCTGACAAACTTATCTCCTAATTTTTCTTCCCTAGTAAAGTTGTTTATAACTGCCCTGAAGCCATAGGATGCCATAAAATCCTTATATTTAATCACCATATTATTACTTTTATCTTTCAGATTAATATTCATGTCACCCAAAATAATTTTATGGAAACACTTTCTAGAACTTAATATCACATTTAGTTCAGTTAAAAATTCATTACAGCTATTATTAGGTGGTCTATAAATTCCCAATATCTCAAACATCACATTACATAAACAAACACTAATGTAAATGCTCTCAAAACTAGAAGTTGAGTTGTTAATAATTTTAGGATTGAGAGTATCTTGAATAAAAATCATAATACCACCTCCTCTCTTAGAGGTTCTCAGATTTTGGAATCTCATATAACCTTCAATACTAAATAAGTTAACCATATCTTCTGTTACACTCACTTCAGAAAAACATACAATCATTACATTTAATTTCAACATAATTTCTTTCAAGGAAATACAAAATTGGTCCCAATTTAAACAGATAGATCTTATATTTAAATGAATAACAGTAATACCAAGTTTATCAGGTACTAAGTCATCTATAGTACCAAGCTCTTGGCACTCAATTTTATCTAGTGTTATGGTTTCTAAAATATCCATGCTTCCATAATTATTTCACAAGTCCCAATTATTTACTTAAGTGTATCTAAGTCTATTTCATTATTGATTCTAATAACTCTAGAGTTTTCATCCTTTTTTGCAAATATCTTTCCATGTTTTAACCAGACAAACTTATAGTTTTGCGACCTCCCTTTTTCTCTTGTTTTCCAGAATAGCTCCTTAAAATAAGGAGTTAAGGCCTCATTGATAAATATTTTACCGTAATCATTATTACCCATAATGTCTTTGTTAAGCAAAACCTTCTTTTTCCTTATCCATTGTTCCTTCATTCTTTTACTGGTAAATGTTATGATTATTTTGTTATTCTTTTTTTCATTCCCTGCATTAACACAGAACACATCATCTATATCCGAATCAGTAAAATTTTCTACACCAAGGGTTTTTGCAACCTTTAAAACAACTGAAGGTTGATTAATGTTAAAATCAGTACCTTGTATACCAACAATTTCAACTGTTTTGGAAAGATTTTGCTGTTCCAAGTTATTAAGCTTATTCTGTAAATCTGCAATATTCTTATCCATTTTAGACAGTTCCTCTTTAAGAGCAATTACTACGACCTTCAACTCATTCACCACAGAATTCATTGAAAACAAATTATCATATTTTTCACAGAGAAAAGAAAGGCTACTTTTGATGTCAACAATATCATTCTCCATTCTAGATAATCTGGAACCAGTACCTTCTTTGTCGAATGATGCCTTCTCTTCATCTTCTTCCTCCTTTGAGTTTCTATCTTCTTCATTCTTATCTTTTTGCCGACAGTTCATGGATCTCCATGACATCTTACTAGTTTTTGCCTTCGCTTTGTAAGTACTTTCCTTGAGTCCAGCACAACCATAATGAAGTGGAGAATTACAACCAGAGCATATAACTTCTTCCCCATATTGAAGATTGTTATCACACTTAACACACCTCATTGTAAAACAGCAAATTGATGTTACGATGAAAACAAAACACAATCATTCACATTCACGATGTAAATAAACTTAAAAAACACTTGTATCTCAGTTAATTACGTAAATCATTTACTACGAACATTAGCTCAACTGCAGAAATCACTTATGAACATTGTACTTCTTACAAATTCCACTAATAATTTAGAATTTATACTGAATATTTCAATAAATTTTTTTCACAAATTTTGTTTTAAAAATTTCAAAACGGAATTCCACAACGTGAAACTTAAAACAGTCGATTATAAAATAAAAATTAACTTTTAATAAACGTTACTGAAGTAGATAAGTTAGTGTTGGGGGACGCCGCCACAATGCACATGACTCAAATTATCCCTGGGTTTTTCCTCCCCTGGAAAATTTTCTGTGGATACCAATGATTACATGACAAAATTACGTAATTTTTTGACTGACTTTAACTGTGTATAAAATATTCTTTTGAAGACCAAAATGACCAATAAGTGTTGCCGAAGGTGTTGACGACCATAAGAAGACGCCCGTTATCTTCCTATATAATAAATGGTAAAGAGGATGCGAGAATAATGCTAGGATTATATTTTTTCACTTTTCTCTGCTGAAAATAAGGAGGCCTGAGTTTCGTCACCAAATACGGTACATATTTTCCTTTCCCATACGTCAGATGGAAAAACCTCCGGAATCAACTTCGTTGTAGAATTTAAAAAAGTTTGATCTCAAGAAGTTTGACTCTGTTTCGTTGTGGTTATTTATTCATTTGACGTATATCTCAGTACATGGATAGTACATATTAGCAGCTGAAGGAAGACAATATATTGATTAACATAGCTACTTGAGTGTCACATACAGTTCTAGACATGCAATAAACAACAACCACTGTCGCAGAAATACAAACTGATTCCTTCATCAGATATTTTACTTCCTGATTCGAAGATAAATATTGCTCTCCCTTCCGATGATATATTATAATATATATTTAAATAAAGTTAATTTTCAGAGAGGGGGTAATTAAGGAGTTAAGAACGTTTCACCATTAACCACTCAACTTTACGTCGTCTGAACGAGAATATAGTTTTTAATTTATAGAATGGGAATCAATCTTTGGAATAATATGTGACGCGAACTGCGAGACAGAAACTGCTTTAAAGGCATACAACGAGGAAAAATAACTCAAAATAATACAGTAGTCCCACGCGCAACGTGGGTGTTAGGTTCTTGGGAAATGCCGAGTAGAGCAAAGCCACGTCAAGCAAGCGGAATAAATCACATTTTCGTATAGGCTACGACCTTTCTCAAGTCACTTAAAATAAGGTGCGTGCCGCCCCATTCGGGGCAGCGTATAATGAAATTTATCCGTGCTGTGCGAACAAGTGTCGCATTTATTTAACCGCGTGCAATCAAATCTGGGTTTGGCAAGGGTTTAGCGTGCAGTGATTTATCAGGTCAGTGGCGGGAAGCTAGACAGGAGAACAACCGCCTCAGACAGAACTCATCGAAGGGCAGCTTTATTATACTTTCGCCGCCGATCGTTTAGTGGCCTGGAGCGGCATTTTGTCTTGTCGCTTATGGCGGCAGACTTTCTACGTAAAGGTCCTGCGAAGTAAGATTTATATTTTTTCAAAGAAAGCGTATAAAACTACTGAGGTAATACCAACACCCTATAATGTTAGATCCATCTAGTCTGTTTTGAGAAATGCACCGCGTATGATTAAGACCTTCGAACAATATTAGAATCTTCTCATAACTGCAGCACTGTATCCATAGCGAATATAGATCTATAGCAGCGGTCCCCAATCTTAATCCGTGACCCCCTTTTAAGGCGTTCAACCTTGCCGCGATCCCTCTAACCACACCCATCTACCCATGAATATAAAATTTAATACTAGTATCAAAATTTTATTAATATTTACTTTATTTACACACAAAATTATGTTCATTCTAGCCATAGACACGCTCACGGACGTCCATTTAAGCGTAAATTTTTATTAATTAATTTTCCCAGTTCTTGTTACTTATTATTTATGCGCCATTTCAAAGATAACTTTCCACCTAAACACGAATAAAATTGGAAGACAATAGAATTTTTCGAGACTTATCAACACGTTGAACTTACGTAACTCGCCGGAGCGAGATTTTAGTCGCATAATTCTGAGAAGTTTCCTTTACACCGGCGATAAAATTCCTCATCCGAGGAAAGCGTGTTTATGAAGTGCGAGTCAGCTGAAGGATGTTCGCGCTCAATCGGTCTTCGTAGCGAATAGACATGGCCGGCGTTGCATCATTTGGGGCCCGCATGCAAATATATTTTTGCGGAACTTGAATTGTTGTTCAACGAGAGCGTTCGAACTTCTGATATAATAACATATGACGTTGCTGAATACGCTGATAAATTTGTCATAAAATGTACTGACGCACCACAAAATAAAAATTGCAAAGTAACGGTACATAGTACAGTTTTTCCCAAGATGGGAACGAAGTGTTGTCATAAACCTGCATTTGCTAGACACATAGACACATAACACATATGTGCGATGTGAACGACGCACACGGGCGGCCTAACAACGGGGGCGGCCGATTTATCGTCAGACAGAGTATTTTTAACAGTAATGTGGATCGTATTATAATATGCCGTATATTCTTTCATACGGAAATTAATCAATTCATAAGGCGTTTTTTTTAATTTTTGTAAATAACGCCAAAAAAGGGCGGCATATGAAAGACTTGCACACGGGCGGCCGTGAACCCCTGATTCTAGAATTCAGTGGTTCTCAAGTGCGGCCACCAGACAACTTCGGTGTGTCGAAAAGAAAATTTCAATAGCTGGAATTATATAAAGAAATACAATTATTAATGATAAATAAGTAACCGATGTCATTAAATTAGAAGGCATGTGGTAGTTTTTACATGCTTATTGTTACATTTTACTTAACATTTTCTTGATGCGGCCACAAGAAAAAATCTCCTGAGAACCACTGTTCCAGATGCATTCATTCATGAAATTAAAAATAAAGCAAAAGCATTCCATCTTCGTGACACCAAGTTTAGGGACCACTGATCCACATTACAGTAATTCATCTACATTCGCGGGAGTTGCGTTGCTGAAAAACGCCGAGAAAAATTGGGTTAGGGCAGGGGGCGGCAACCTTTTTGACAAGAAGAGCCATTTTTTCAAAATTTGTATAGAATCCAACATCAGATGAGCCGCAGAGCATGTACAATGAAAAAATACGTATTTAATACCGCCAAGTAATATTAAATGACATCTATTTATTTAAAAGCTGCACACACATTTTGGAGATAATTCGTAAAAAGAACTTGAGAAACAAAAGAATATCTTACATAAGTTTATAGTATTCAATGAAAATATAAATAAGTATTCAACTGAAGCAAATAAGATTCTTTGAGAAAAGGAATCTAGGACTACAGATGGAAATGAGAAAGTTGAAAATGATTTCTTTTACTCAACAGCCCATACTGGATCCTTCTATTGAAAACGTTTATATTATTATCAGTTGAGATCGTCATTGTCGTCTGGTGCGCTTCAAGCGGGAGAGTGGGCGTCGGGAGCCGCATGTAATTCCTTAAAGAGCCGCATGCGGCTCAGGAGCCGCGAGTTGCCGACCCCTGGGTTGGGGGAATAACTGCCCTCTGTTCGTACAGTAAATACATTCTTCTTTTTTATACTTATCTACGGTAATTATAAGATATAATACTTCAAATTCACGCCAATCTCTAATTCAGGCACCCTTACACCTTCAAGTGGAATTAAGAAGAAAAATAAATGATATGCAGTAGGCGTAACAACACCCCAATTTTTAATTCATATTATCATTCTAAGAAAAAGTGCGAGAGTTACTCGAGTATATACGGTATTTCATTTATAAAAATAATGCATTAAAAAAAACGCCTCGCTTTACTGTTCCGAAAACCTGTCACCTCTACGGACGCCACTCAAACATTAGATGAGTTCTATGACAAATATAATCAAGTATAAGCCTTTTTAAGCGCGTCTGAAAATATATTTCATGTTAGTATTGCGTTTCAAACGAAACTGAACAGTCAAGAAACAAAGTCAATCCGATCCCAATAGGGACCACTCACGAATACATTTAGTGGTCCCTAGGGTGTGACAAAAATGAAAAATTTCCGAAAATTCACGGCGACAACCCGTAAAAAGTTTCCTTTTGATGCAAAAACACTCCTTGCAAAATTTGGTGGAAATCCGATTACTTTTAGAGGTCGCTATTTTGTTTCAAAGTTTCGGCTTTTATGTGAGAATACCATTGTAACATATTCCTTCATATCTCGTCACCAATAAGACCTACAGAAAATGTTTGAGAAGGTAAATTGTTAGTTTTGAGGAGTTCTATCGATTTTGGCCCATACTGGTTTTGAGGGACGTGTTTTAGATTTTTAGATTGCCTACCTCAAAGGGGCAAACGTTTTTTTCCAGCTGGAAAGCTTAAACAGTACCATTATTCAATACATGAGTTTTGGATTGGTAAGAAATGAAACTTGATACATGCTTTATGCTAGTTAATGTCAAGAAGTTCAAAAATATAACGCAAAATGTAAGGAAAACTTGTGAAACATGTCACATAATACACAAAATATTTTGCTAATTTTCACGACTGTTTAGCATTAGTACACTTTGGAAAGGTCTTCCTGTGCTCCGCTACAGTCTGAAGAAGAGCCTGTTTATCCTCTTCTCCATTTGTAAGAATGGTATTGTACATTTCCATCAGACCCACACCTCTTTCTGCGCTGTCGTTCATGACGTGCAAATGCTGCACTTTGCGAAGAGCTTCCTTAAAGCTATCATGTGACTCCCATTCTGTCGGCTCAGTGTCCATAAATGTAGGAGAAATACCAAGGCGTTCAAAGAAAACAAGTGATGGCTTGCTGGCAAAATAGTGGAACTCCAGACAATCCACATCCACATCGCCTTCCCTTATGAAAGCTCTCTTTGGTGGATTTTCCAGGCCATCCCTCTCCCGAAAAGCCTCCACTATCTTCTTTTTCGCTTCGTTTGTCACCATGAGGTCAAACAATGCAAGGGGAACCATTATAGCACTCAGGTACCATAGATGGTTCGAAAATTTATCATAAGCTGCCTTCCACAAGCGTGACCGCCCGGCTTCCTTCTTTAATTGTTTCAGCATACGTAGATCATTGTCCGGAGCCCGCACAGCCGCAGCAGATGCGAACCAGAACTCGACATACGCGGAAACAATAAAAACAGTTGATGCTTGGAAGACATCTTCTCCTCTTACAAGATGAAATTCTGCCCTAAAGAGCCAAATTTTCAGAACATATTGTATATTGCCTTGGCCATCCAACGCGCTCTGTGAAACGCCCCGGGCTGCTTGAAATCATCACTGATTTTTGACCACCCGGTATTCTCCTGACATATCGTCGTCATGTTGATTGTCTTCCTCACTACTTCCCTCCAATTCCACTTTAAGTTCAGAGCTTCTGTGACGAGAGGCTTCCTTCTCTAATCTTGCTGTCTCTCTTTCTGATCTAGTTAATGATCTCTTCTCCTTCAATGCCAGTTTCACATCTGCTGACCCCATAACACCTCCTCAATCATGCTCCCTTTGCGCAAGGAGAAACTCCTTGTCTTCTTTAACAGTCATCAGTGTCAAGGCATTTTCATGAACAATATCAAATATGCAGTCCACATCTTTAGTGAAATCCTCTCTATGAGCTATCTGAGTTTCAGACTGATTGTTTCGGTTTTTCTTTAGTCCATCATTTGTGGACTATGAGCAGCTTGTCGGTTGCACGACTCACCGCCCGCGTTGGTATACTGGCCTTATTAAAGAAGTTGACAGCTTCTTCGACGGCATGAGTAGCACTGTGCCTTAGTGTCTCTTTCAGTGTGTTGTGGCGATGGAAGAACAACTGCAATACTTGACGGGTTGATGGAAGCTTACATCCTAATATTTTATCATTCGGCTGGCCTATGAGCCAAACTTTGGTGTCACTCCTCCGCTGCATATTGAGCGCGAGAGCAGAAATGCGCACGAGATACTACTAGCATGAGGGATATTTCCAGGAAGCAGAGAGAGCGAGCGCTGGAGAGGCACAGACTTGCCGCTCGGACGGATGGAAAGCGGCGGACAAGGGAGGAGCAGAGGGAGAGGGGTGGGGAAGGGGAAAGGTAGGGGGTGGGGGAGCGGGCAGCAATATCCCTGCCGCACTGAACACATTAAACAAAATTTTCTGTAGGTCTTACAGGTGACGAGATATGAAGGAATATGTGACAATGTTATTCTCGCATAAAAATTGAAATTTTGAAATAAAATAGCGACCTCTAAAAGTAATCAGATTTCCACCAAATTCTGCAAGGAGGAGGAAACTTTTTACGGGTTGTCGCGATAAATTTTCAAATTTTTTTCATTTTTGGCACACCCTAGTGGTCCCTCCAATACGTGAAATTTACCTACCACGATCGTTGAAATTTGCCACAATAATTTCTGCGCGAATATAGAGGGATTACCGTGTTGCTATAGAGCAGAGCTTCTCAACTGGTGTACCACGAGGAAGGCTTTAGTATGCTATAAATTCCAGGGATTTATAATTTTCACTAACGTTTGCAACAAAAAAATTCAC
Source organism: Uropetala carovei (assembly GCA_036926305.1). Taxonomy (NCBI): domain Eukaryota; kingdom Metazoa; phylum Arthropoda; class Insecta; order Odonata; family Petaluridae; genus Uropetala; species Uropetala carovei. Next base: position 503,877 of record JAXCHB010000087.1, read on the forward strand.
ATACATTTTATAATCCAAGGAACTATGGAACCTATGGTTTATTTTGGCTAAAAGTAAATGTGATTCGATATTTGAATTTGCAATCGATGTGTTGCTCCAATTTCCACCAACGTACTTATGCGACTTAAGCTTTACCTCAATAACCCTTCCTAAAATATTAAACGAGCATGTTTAAACAACCTAGATAAAGAGCGCCATGCAAATTGAGCCGAACATAAAGCGTCTTTGTTCCTAAAAGGCAAGCCAAAATTTCCCACTGGAGAGCAAAATATTTTTATATTGTTGAATGATGCATGTTCTTCATTTATAAAATTATTTAATGATTTAAATATTGTTTTACCAATGTAATATATTTACGACTAGTTTTATGTTTGCCTTTTTAAAATACGTATTAACGCTGTGAAATTAATTAGGAGTGGTTTGGTGTGCCGCAACGTTTAAGCATGAAGGTGTGCCGCGGAGCAAAGTAGGTTGAAAAGCATTGCTATAAAGCGTGACCATTTAATTGTGCTACCAAACGATATACAAAGGGGTACCAACAAACTTGATTTTGTTTCAATTCAAGTGTATTAGCCGATGAAAGGAGTGCTGGTATCATGAAATTAGTAAACCTATCCAAGGTTTAGATGAAAAAAAAAGAATGACAACGCATTAGAGGTCAATTTAGTAATGATGTCAAGATATCGGATAATTTGTCTCTCACAATAGTAAGGTTATGAGAGTAATTAGCTCTTATATCACCGCCGTAAACCAGTCCATGAAATGCAACCGGACTTCACTATGACTTTTATCACGAGACCTGAGAGAAGGATAATGGATTATTATATAATGGTTTACTTCACCATGAGGGAAATCAAAACCACCTTACAGAAAATGGATACGACGTCATGACGTCATCTCAGCGAGACTATTTAAAAAATAAGCATTTATATAACGTTTTTCCTTCTTCGATGGCCTTCGACTCTCATGTCTGCCGACGAAACGAAGGTAAAAAAATACATCTTTCGCTTGCACCATTTTCATTAAGACTCGACCTCACACAAACCTCCAGAACTGAGGCGGCATCGTTACGCACTGAAATAAAAATAGCGAAATTTCAAGCGCAACACCGTTACACAATCACCTACGCTCAACGGATGCTGGTTTTCATAATAATCTAAAGACGAATAAAACAACGGGACTAACGGGGGTGAGAAATCCAGTAATTGCGAAGTCTGTAAAAACTCCAGTCATCGTATTATATAATAGACAATTTGTCTCTAGACATAGAACTTTTATTGGCACACGAATTAATGGAAAGCATAAAAAGGATCGCTTCCACTCCGGTGTGGTAAAAAAACTAGCAAAGGGAATATTTTATAGAAAAAGGGTTATTACTAACTAAAGTGTACGAAACTAAAATGTGAATTCTACTACACGCAGTACTACAGAGTAAATTTGAAAAATAAATAAGGCGATGGCTGCATTAAATTGTTTTAATACGGAGAACTTAAAAACGGCACGATATCAACTCCTGCGTTCATTTTTATGTGATTTCAATGGTGTAGAAAGAACAGTTCTCAAGAATTTTTCATGTCAAGAACAATGGCCAACGAGTACAAATTCCAATGCGTTTATTTTCTAACATAACGACTAGTGAGCTTGGTTCCATTTCAGAATGAGAATGACTGTCACGTCAGCATCAAGAACCGCTTTTCAAGCTATATACGTTTACTCTCGTTTTAAAATAAGAAATATGTACGTTCATATCGACAATACGGCCGAACCTAATTAAAGAATTTCAAAATTAGAACGACAGAATGAATTGCGAGCTTTATTTTAAGAAGCAAACGCATCGAATAGGATAAATTCTACTCGATATCCTAAGTGAAACGATTAAAAGAGATAAAACATGCGATAACTGTTTCATTTATAATCGATTTCAAACATGCATCTATTTCAAAGATTTACTCTAACGGTCACATTAAATCCTATCTAAAATGGCACACACAAAACTAAGATGCAGGTATAATCAATCACTATAAATTAGGTGTCGCTGAATCCGAAAAGTGGTTTTCGCAATGCCGTCTGTCTGTCTGTTACTGGCTCTGGAGCCTAGACGGTAGAGCGAAAATTAATGAAATCTCGTACTTAGTCATTTTATCATACTGAGCAGAGTATACATATAAATGGCTGACATTGATCAACAATTAAGAGAAGTTTATTCTACGCATTTTTAACAACAAACCGATTTCTCAAAAACGGCTATAACGATTTTGATCAAATTTCGTACAGTTACTTCAGTTTACGTCTTCAATAATACTGTATAGTTCATATTTTTCAAAAAATGAATATAAGGCAAGTTTATTCTAGGCAATTTTAACAATAATTCGATTTTCTCAGAAACGGCTATAACGATTTTGATCAAATTTCATACAGTTACTTGAGTTTACGTCTTCAATAATACTTTATAGTTCATATTTCTCAATAAATGAATATAAGGCTAGTTTATTGTTGGGCAACTTTAACAAAAATTGGATTTTTTAAAAACAGACTCATACGATTCTCATTTTCTAAGGATAACTGAACGACGCATTAGTACCTATATATGAGAAAGTTTCTACAATGTATGTTGTACCGATTTTTTCCTATACTGCACCATATAGATATAACAAATTAATTGTATGCTGCTACGTTTAACAAAGTCATAAAGAGAGCGAAGGGCCATCGCCTGGTTGCACGTTTGCAGGTATATTCTCTTGACAATTTTATCTAGTATATCCACCCCGCTTTAAGTTTCATTATAACAAAGTATAATCTCTGGTTTGTATTTATGATCTTTATATGAAATCTCATGTTCATGGTGCATACTGGATAATAACAGTACTTGCTTTCGTGATTTTGGTACGTGTGACACAAATGTGAGGTCTTTGGTAAACAAAAATTCCGAAGAAAACTGTGACCCGTTAGATCTATTCAATAATGAAGCAGTTATACCGTCTCGATTTTTACTCAAGGTGCCAACTATCGTGATCTTATCCTTCAATAAATCCTGAGCAAGACCAATATCGGCGAAACATGTATGTACCTATAATGCAACGATCAGTTGTTACGTCGACGGCCAAGATCGGGTCAATTCGTACCCTGTTCAAAAATTGTTTAATTTTTCATTAGCACTACAATTTTTTAAAGTATTAGATGTAAATTATAAATAAATCCAAAATATTAAAATTCAAGAAGAGGCAGCTTTCAGAAGAAAAGAAATAAAAAGATATTTAAAAAACATCAATGGCAGGGTCTTTTCTGAACCGATCTTGGGTATCTGACGGTTAAGCGGAAATATTAGTCATTTTAAGGACATTTCATAATTAGGTCACAGCGATAATCTCAGATCCTCCGCATTCCATACAAAGATTTTAGATAAATATGTTCGAGGACTACCTTCTTGATGCGCAATTCAATGGCCGGATAATAAAATTTAATTTACGAAAGAACACAACTTTTCTTAGTGACTTTATGCATCTTTAATAATTGCAAAAGGTATTCTTTCGTAGGAATTCGACCATGAAAAATCATACCGAATAAAATATACAACACTAATTTTTTTTTAAACTGTAACGCAAAAAAATGCTCTAACCTATACCGAAAGGGATGTGATCCAATTAAAGAACAATTACAAAAACCTATAAGGGAAGGAATGAAAATTTTTAACGCGAATACTTGCTATTTGCACGGAAAATCTCAAAAAAGAATAACGAAAATTCTTCCACAAGGCATTAGTAACGACAAACCAAAATACCCTACAAAAGTGAGTAAATGACGGGGACTGAAAAAATACGGCTACACAATGCTTATTTATCATATCTCGATTTTGAAATTAAATTCACACAGCCAGCTTTTTGACGATTTTAAAGAAATCAGTCGTCTCCTTTCGCTTTCCAAACATAGCAATACCATTATGACTCAGCAAATCTGAAACTACAAAGGCAGTGTGATTTTAAATCAACCCATGCACTTTTACAAATTAATCGTTAAAATTTTTATCAGACTAATGTGCCAGTCCCAATTCTAGTATTGCATAAACTCAATACGAAACAATTTCCAAGATTTGAATGCCACTAGGATCACAATAACATTCAGAGTCATTTTTAGGCCACTTCAATTATCCGCGCCAATGAAATTGTTTTATTGTCATCTAACAGTCTCCGAGAGACACGAACGACGAATCAAGATGATATACGAGGACAATTCATGCAAGAATTTGATTAAAACGCTGAATGATACGGATGTGGAAATATGAGCATTTTAATGTGAGAGGAGGAAGAGAAAAAGATGAATTTCTGAAGAGTACGATCGAAAGAGGCGTTAAAGCGATTACCACACACTTAAGCGGTCAAAAACTACTCCACATGGAATATATAAAAAATAAAAGATTGAAATACAGTAGGGCCTCGATAACCGTCACTCGTTGTTTCGATCACCCGTCGTTTGGCAACAAGTGGTAAAAAAAAAGAAAAAAATCCGTCGCCATCGCAATTAAGCAGACAAACGAATAAAATGACGATTGCACCGTAACTGAGAGAGAAAGACTGCTGCCCGCCAGTACCGTGTCCAGACATTCTGTCACCTGAGGCAACACACTATGTAACGCACGTTTAATTTTGTAACAGAGACGTTAATTCGCCTCACCTATCGAAAAGGTGCGCTGAGACCGTTCTCTGAGAACGTTTAGTCGATGGTGTTAGAGTGGAAAAAAATTTCGTGTAAATTGAAAGAGGGTTAAACAAAGAATAATACTATTTCGAATTTTGCCTTAAAATCTAAGAATCAACAGCAAAACGTTCCTTCGCGGATTGCCGCAGTACAGCTTTCAACTCACTTGTTCATAGTTAACATAACCCGCCTCACGTATTTCTGAAATATTTGTAGCTTATTCAACCCTAAGTGGTCAAAATACCCCCAAAACGCAGTGATAGTGACAATGCTGCTAAAAGGTCCAGAAATGTGACATCCCTGTAAATAAAACTAGAAGTGAATTAATAAAAATGACGCAGTCTAAAATTTCCATTAAACTAAGTTCTAAAAATTCAGTTTTATATGATGCGGGTAAGGTCTTTTTGAAAGAATTAGTGACCTATGACATTGTTTCTATGGGAAAATAGTTTTCGACTATCGTCGTTTCGCTAATAATCGGGGTTTCCAGGAAACAATTAACGACGGTTATCGAGGTCCTACTGTATACGTACACATTTACATTACGCGATTTAACTCGAGAAGAATTTTATCTTTATTTTTTCAACTGTATCTCTTGAAAAACCCAGCTGTATATACGTATAACATACGACGCCAAATGAAGATAGTTATTAGATAATCCCACATAGAAGAAATCAGTCAAGGCCAATAAATAAAGACATTTCCAAATATATACGTCGCAGCAGGCAGTGGAGAGCAAATACGATGAATTTCGCTCGTTAAGCGCTGATGACTTATAAATTACTATTTAGCTATTAGTTTCATTAAATTCTTCAAGTATACATATCTGATAACTCAACCCATTACATATGACGCGTTGATATACTTTTAAAATCATCGAAAATTAAAGAAAAATAAGAATCCTTGATGACAAAAATAAAAAATTCCGCCAACTAAAATAAATTATTTAAAAAACTCAGTCTTTTTAAAAATTAATTTGGACAGAAAATTTTTCATTGCACCTGCAAGCTTTATAAAAATAATTTAAATATTTGAGAGTTGGGAAGAGCCACCCATATGTGATACCTAGGCAACTGTCAAATTCTGAGTCTTATACCATGTTTTAAAAATATCCTGAATAAAAATAAAATTTTAAGAAAATCAGGAAACTAGGATTGTGTGTATAAATCTAAGTATCTCCCGGATAGTCCTACAATCATGCAACGAAAGGTTAATCGCCATTAAGACAAATTATATTGACATTGAAGGCAGAAATGCCTCGCTTACATAATTAAACCCATCAGTACGTTAAATAGACGTTATAATGGACGATATTCAAGCGTGGCATACTTGAATCGACGACATCTAGGACGCCAATGAATGCCCCACGAATATGTAAATTATCGTGATGAATTTCGTGGGTTTCAGTAGCCAATTCTATATCGCCGATTAGTGATTCCGCTTTTAAAAAGGAATGACTGCATCTATTAAATTGTCTCAGAAAATTATTCGCAAGTGATATTAACTGCGGTTGTAGCTAAAACAAAAACTTGAAACTTCCGGCAACTTGAGACACATCTAGGTTTAAAATATCCCGTGCAACTCACATACGGTATATGAGAATATTTATGTAGACTTTAACAAGTAAACTCAAAGAGGCAGGCCCCAGGTACGGGCGAGCCGGGCAACAGCGATCTATCAAGAGAGTAAATATTGGTTACACGGAACAGGTTGGAATCTTGATGGCATTCCTTTCATTTTTTAATTATCAATAATTTTTACAGAGCGATGAATAAATTAACATGCACTTTGAAAATAACTCAACAAACATTTACGGAGGGAGGCGCTGGATTTCGATCTCGATCGGAGCGCCTAAATTCCTCGGTGCGCCTCTGCTCAAGAGGTTGCTAAAATGTGCCTTATTAAGGTTTTAACATTGATCGCCACCGAAACAATAAATATAGAGAGATATGTAAAGAAAAAAAAGCGTGAATTCTATTCTCATAATTTATTAAGATATCTATGGTAAAAAGACAAGAAATGCGTCGGTTTATTTTGCGCTGGAACCTTTGGTGTAACTGCTTATTATCAGTTTTAGACATTTACAATGAAAATACTCAAAATGTGTCAGTGCCCTGTCTTCGTGAGATATATATATATTCAGGATCGAATTCACGCATATTAGTGGAATGAAATGGAAAAATTATGGTAATCATAAATTACGAAAATAACACTCCTATAATTATTCAACAAAGTCTTAAGAGAAGAGAAATTGCCTGATCAATGGCTACAATCGGAGATCGTACTTTTACATAAGAAAGGCTGTAAACAAAACATCAAAAACTACAGACCAATAACTCTTTTATCTCACTTATATAAGATATTTATTAAAATAATTCTTAACAGAATAACAAGACAGATGAAAATCAAACTAGAGATCAACCAGGCTTCAGAAAAGGTTTTTCAACAATCGATCACCTACATTAATAGAAAAATGTAATGAGTACAACAAACATATATCTAATGTTTATTGATTTTGAGAAAGCCTTTGACTGCGTGGAGCGCAATTATATACTTAAATCATTAAGTAATATAGGCATTAATAATAAATATATTAGGATTATAAGATGTACAGTCATTTCCAAAAGTCAAGCGACACGGCTCGGTCACGCCACACATAGGCCGGAGCTGAAAGTTCCGAGTATGTTGGTATCCATTGCTTGAGGGGAACCAGGAGAGGGGAATGATAGGGAGGGGTGGAAGACTGAGGAGGTGGGTTTCGAAGCCTGCATAGGCTTGCAGGGAGAAACGAACGGAATCAGAGCTGGTGAGACAAACGCCATTCAACAGTGCGAGAGGATCCAATCCAACTCGGAAAAAAGGACTCTGAGAGGTTGCCTTCGCATGCCAAGGGTAACAAGAAAACCTCCGAGAGAAGGAGGCGTGTAAACGGTTCGAAGAGAGGGGAACATGAAGAATATTCCGCGTCTAGAAAGCACTTTCGGAAAAGATGCAATATTTTCATCTTTGTGAGCGTTATTAATGCGAAATGCTAGGCTGAACTTCACTTCGGAAAGCGTAAAAAATCATCAATGGGTCAAGGGCAAAAATTATATAATACTCCATAAATTAGGATGACAAAAATGAGAGCTGTTGATTTAGTGGAGATACTGAATGAGCATCTTCTGCCTATGTCAGACAGATAGTGCCAGACGGCGAAGACGTGGTAGTAATACAAGATAATTCGTCGTTAGTTACGGCCGGTGTAACTCGACAATTTTTTTGACCAGAACTGGAATATCAATGTCCTGCCCTGGCCAGCTCGCTCGTCGGAATAAAATTTTTATTCCACCGTACTGTATCACTCAAGCGTCAAGAAATTGTCAGCACGAAAATTGCTTTTTCGGGAGAACATTAGGAAGTATTTACATCTTTTATCTAATCAGTTTCACCAAAACTCTAATAAATGGCAATTTATCACATGTAGCACTTTTCTCACAGATAGTGGATACATTTTATATTGACTTTATTTAAATTTTCGAAAAATAATTTTATTCTAGCAGCATTTAATAGGCAATGAAAACAATGAAAGATTATGTAGTGTTTTATTTTAGTATTTAGTGAAGTCTCAGCCTGAGTCGATCACTCCTTGCATTCGACGGTTAATGAACCGTACTAAATTTTCACATATTTGTGGCCGTCGTCCGATTGAGCCCCAGAGTTCCATAACATTCTCTTCAAGATCGGCTGCCGTCTTGAACTTTCCTTCCGTCCACTCATTCACCATTATACCCCATAAGTTCTCAGTGGGATTCATATCCGGCAAGCGAGCTGGCCAGGGCAGAACATTGATAATCCAGTTCTGGTCAAAAAAAATTGTCGAGTTACACCGGTCGTATCTAAGGATGAATTAATTATCTTGTATTACTACCACGTCTTCGCCATCTGGCACTACCTGTCTGACATAGGCAGAAGATGCTCATTCAGGATCTCCACTAAATCAACAGCTCTCATTTTTTTATCCTAATTTATGGAGTATTATATAATTTTTGCCCTTGACTCATTGATGATTTTTTACGATTTCCGAAGTGAAGTGCAGCCTAGCATTTCGCATTAATAACGCTCACAAAGATGAAAATATTGCATCTTTTCCGAAAGTGCTTTCTAGCCGCGGCATATTCATTTATGTTTCCCTATCCCATTGTAAGACATCACTGTGGACTTCGAACCGTTTACACGCCTCCTTCTCTCGGAGGTTTTCTTGTTACCCTTTGGCATGCGAAGGCAACCACTGAGACAGTCCTTTTTTCCGAGTTGGATTGGATGCCCTCGCACTGTTGAATGGGTTTTGTCTCATAGGCTCTGATTCCGTTCATTTCTTCCAGCACGCCAACCCAGGCTTCGAAACTCACCTCCTCGCTCTTTCCTCCCCTCACTATCATTCCCCTCTCCTGCTACCCCTGAAGCAATGGGTACCAACATACTCGGAACTTTCAGCTCCGGACTATGTGTGGCGTGACCGAGCCGTGTCGCTTGACTTTTGGAAATGAGTGTACATATGAAAATGCCTCCTCAAGGATCAAAACTGACCTAACGGGAAAAGATTTTAAAATTAAAAGAGGAATAAGACAGGGAGATCCAATATCCCCAAAGTTGTTTAATTTAGTTTTGCAGGATGTTTTTAGAGACCTAGATTGGGAAGAGAAGGGATTAAACATAATCGGCGAATCACTCAATAATCTAAGATTCGCGGACGACATAGTCCTAATTGCGGAAGATTATAGAGAACTGCAAAAGATGCTATAAGAGCTAGTTGAAGCAGGAAAGAAAAGAGGACTCAAAATAAATACATCAAAAACAAAAATAATGACAAATTCCCAGGAAGAAGATATATATTTGAATGGAGAGAGTTTGAAATATGTGAATTATTTTCCCTATTTGGGACAGGTTATTTCATTTCATAATGCTCGAGAGGAAGAAATAAATCAAAGAATAAAGAATGCTTGGAAAGGATATTGGTCCTTGGGATATGTGTATACTGCTCATATTAACATACGGCTCCCAAGTAGGTCACTTACCCAAAAAGAAGAAAATAAACTTAGAATATGTCAAGGATCAACGGAGAGAAGTCTGTGTTTGACCAGAAAAGACCGTGTGAAAAACGAGATCATTAGAGAAAGAACTAAAATCAAAGACGTAGTTCAGGAGGTAAAAAAGTTGAAATGGTCTTGGGCAGGACATGTGTATCGATATGATGATAAATGGATCAGGCTTATAAGTTGCTGGATCCCATACGAAAATGCGAGAAGTAGAGGACGCCAAAGAATAAGATGGAGGGATGAATTCAAAGCATATGCTGGAAGAACATGGACAGAAACGATTACAAACAGAAAAAGATGAAAGGAATTAGGGGAGGCCTTTGCCCAGCAGTGGGACATAACAGGCTCATAATAATAATAATAATAACTAGGAAATCATTATGACGAGAACGTTAAATGCTTTCTAAATAAAATTAATTGACAATAAATATTTCAGATAGCGGTACTCAAGAACTGCTATGCCAATTGTATATTAATTATGTGTTAATACGGGATACCAATGAACGACATAGTGAGATCATTTAGTACATTTGGTGGTTCCATATAAGAAGTAGACTCAAAGTGTACCCCAATGATTAAAAAGCAATAAAATGCCTTCTGCTACGTTAACTGCCATTGGTCTTCACGCAAGCAACCTTACAATACCTTATATAATTAGCCAAAAGTTCAAAATAATTTCTATTATAAATATTAATAAATAAAACATTTTCTAACACTGCTCCCACTACCCGGTTACCAGAAATTTTTACTGTGCTATTAATATGTAGCTAGAAAATAATACGCCTCCAATCATCCCCACGAATGAGCATATTTGTAGTTTGCCTAAAGTACGTTTTACAAATGAATGCAAAAGAAAAAACGTTTATTTTTATCTCCGAGATAAATAGATAGAAAGGAAAGTTTATTTTCCTCAAAAATGTTTACCCGCGATAAAAATATACTTATCAAACCCAGCCATAAGAACAGACGCTTCCTAAAGGGGACACACATAATAAACTCGTTCATGCTAATATAATGATTCAAGGGTCAATAATGATCGATCTGGAGGCACCTACTGTTTTCCATCGATTTCGTCGAAAAGTGGACAGATATTTTGGGTATTTGAAAGATCGACAGAATATGTCGAGTCATGCTCAACCCGGGAATATTCGAAAGAACTGGGTCATCTTTTAACAATCAGCCCTCCTCTGCGTCAGAAAATCAATGGGATAATGTAAACAATTTACGTGATGAATTTAAGTGTTCAATAACTTCATTACTAGTAATAACCACGGAAAACTAATATTTAAAGACTATTTTTGAAGTTTTACACGCATGAAAGGTGAAAATGAAAAAAATGTGTCAATAAATACTAGCGATCGAGATGGTAGCAAGGCAGAGGCGAGCAAAGCGCCGACTGATAAGTCGCGAATCGATATTTTGTTATTGATTCTTCGAAAACATTAAAGATATACCGTAACTTTTGTGCATATGGTAAAAATGTATTATTTACTTATCTGCAATTTAATTAAAGTATTATTTTTACAATTATTAAAATTGGGAGACTTGCCCCGGGTACTAAAATTCTCTCTTGTGGTACTGTTAACGAACGATTTTAAATTCATATGTACAGAACTGAGTCCTATACTTTGTTTTACCCAGAGTTAGCAATGGAGAGGTACTTCGAAAGACTGCAGTCGAGGAAAACCGAGTCGACCAGAATAGTGCTGACGAAAGAAAGGGTTAAGGTTATGACGCCTTAGATGAGGTCAGGGTAGGCATCGCGTCCTGTCGGATCTCATGAATTCCCTTAATGTCGCAAAGCCACCTCCGGCAATGGCGATTGGTAGCTTTAAACTTTCGTATATCTATATTTAAGAATGGAAAGAGGCAGGTGAAACGTGAATGGGTGTAAGATATTATTCCTTCGAGTGAAAAAAATAGTCCAAAAAGCTAGAATGAAGAAATAAACGAAGCCAAATAAGTTCGGGAGAGACGAATGACATCCTGCTGGTGAATAGAATAAGTTATTTGAATAAATACGAATTTTAGGCATAGCCCATTTAAACTTTAAAAAATATTTATAGAGAGATAGTATATATCTTATGGAAACTTGATTGGTACGATTGATAGAGAGAGTCTAAAATAGTTCAAATATAAATTTTAAAGCGAGAAGATGCCATACAAAAATAAAATGTACCCGTAGACCCAAAGGAATCTGTTAAATATCTGTGACACTAAATTGAGCGTAAGACAGGAAATCTATAACATATGGGAAACATGAAATTTTGTGCAAATAGAAATAAATTATAGGGCGTTAAAATGATTATTATTTTTTCATCTTTTAATTCATCTTAAAGATTTCACAAGCAGCAGCTACCGGTCTTTATAATTATCGTAATAACAACAACAAACATTGCACATAACCATGCCCCCAGCAGGATTCGAATCCAGTCAGTAGTACCCTTCTACCAAGTAACGGATAACTGTAAACGGAAAGAGAGGATGAAAAAAATGCAAAGTATTAAGATTTATGGTACAAACATACTTGACAGCCATAGCGAAAATAAAAAAAAACTTCCTGTAATTGGTGCCTCAAAGAAACATACATTTTTTAGCTGCGATTTTTAATTTAAAAAAAATATATATCGGCAACTTATGTTCCCATAAAATGGCTGAACAAACCAGATACACCTTTTAACAGCAATGCCACTGAGGTCGGTTAATTAGCTCAAATTCGTCATCTGGCTCACTCGACCGTTTTACGACAGGAGTTGCTTATATCAACTGCTGAGATATTTAGTTGATAAACCGGTCATTTAAACTTGCTATTCCTATTGTGGTTTATAAAACAATAAATGTATGTATACTTCATAGAGAAAATGTATCATTGTGGTTTATAAAACAATAAATGTATGTATACTTCATAGAGAAAATGTATCATAGAATCAGGCGTGCTGTCGCTGGAATAATTTCTAATTCGTCAAAATATAAGTGGTGGGAATTGATATTTGGCGATCGAACGAGGAATGACTTGAGAATTTTCGCTTCGGATGAAGCTGTTATAGGCGTTCTCGTGTGAGATGGCGACGACACGCTTGAATAATTGGAGATACATATATTTAAAACCCGTGGTCGTACGTTAAAAGAGATATACCAACGGAGGTCAAGCAGGAGGTGGATCAATTCAGCGGATCGATATGTCGGAGGAAAAGGCGTAAACGTGGGAAGAGACCAGGGCTAGGAAACGGTGCGTCGATATCCTCTTGGCGTAAGGGCGGCACTTAAAAGACATCACCGATAACAATGCTTGGGTGAAGCTGACAAAGGTTTTATAAAAAGTTAATAAATTACTCGGATACAAAAGCTAAAAATACAAATTTTAATAAATCATACATCAACATGAATAGCCAAGCATTTTTCCTTCGAAAATGGGCAAATTACCCTAATAAATATTCCGATCTTATTCTATGAAATAACGAAAATTATAGCAACGAGCGAGATTTTAACACCCGACTCTGAATGCAATAAACAAATAAAATATTTAACTTTCGAACTATATAAAGAAACTCGTGAAGAATTGTCCCATTTTAGCAAATTAAGTCATTTGCGAAAGTGAGACGATTACATCAGCTGGTCCTTAAATCAATTCGTCCAGATGTCAATCCCATTTATTTTTCAAAGCTATTCGATTTATTTTTAGCTCAGGGAGACACGGAGCTAAAAATCTGCCAAACGAGCAAAATCGACAGACGGGAAAAATGTTTGCGTCATCCGTGGAAAGGAACGTAGAATACGTATTATTCTGTGATGACGATTATAGTGTCGTATTAATATTATAATATTCCAAAGGTATGGAAGGAAACGGAACCACGGGAATATAAGAAACAAATGACAACGACACGGATAAAGAACCCATCTGACGATTACACAATAAAGCCATGCCTCTTATACAACCAAATATTCGGAGTTTTGAACGCATTATCTTTCCAAACAATAATCATGTTGATATTTTAATACAGCACAGAAATATATGAAACTTTATAAAATTCGTTTTTAAGATGCGGTACAAAATAAAGTTATATGTAATACAAAAACGAAGTAAAGCCCTGGAACTACAGAAATCCTCAATCGATGCCGATCATTCAAATAGAACTGACATAGTCGTTACAGAGTATGTATATTAAAGTGAATGAAAAATGCTTCCTCATTAAATTACTGATATAATGAGATTAAAGCATACACACTCATTCTTTTTACGCTTTGTAACGTTTCTGATAAGATATTAGGGGTGAAATGGATTGACAATACGACCTCAACTGTCAATCGAAGTTCCGTTTTCGAATTCAAATTTTAGAAGCAAGGTCGCTCCAAGACATAAAAAGCTCATCCCTATGTAATTCCTAAACATTTGTTTTTTCATCCAGTTTTTAAGAACAATTTAATTTATAAAACCGTTAAATATACCCTCAAATTTAACTTTATTCGTATAACAGGAAGTGAAATTTTCTCTTGCCTGCTACCAGGCTTGTTTTCATTTTGAACGAGATTTCTTGTATGGATCGAATTTGAAGGAAACACGTAGAATCTTCAACATCTCAACTTATTAAATAAAGTATAAATGTCCTATGAAAAGAATATATATTCAATAACTTTTCGCTACTCATGAAGCGCAATACAAAAACAAATTGTACTGCTCCATGTTTTTCTTCCGTGGCATTCGAGAATCAAATTAAATGCACTATCTCTTTGTGGTTGACATAAATCTTATCTTTCCCGCTTCCTTGATCCGACAGAGCATTACACCGCGGAAATCGAGCTTTCGAGTTTCAAAAAGTACGAGCGAAATACGGAAAACAAGGAGATGCAATCACTTATATATTATATATATCCGCCGCACCGTGAACCAATGCACACAATTCTTCTCAAAGGATCGTTTATTCCGAGCCGACACTTCCGATATACTATAGACCAGGGGTTCTTATGAAAAAAAAATGGTCGTGCGGCCACGGTGAATGTCCGGTGGCCGCACTTGTATTTTTTTAAATTTTTAGTATATGTCTTCAAACTCATGTAAGATAAAAATTTTCTATAAATATGAAATAACTCAAAGTCAAAGAAATTTGTTAAACGGAAATTCATCCACACCCCTGTCTTCTACAGATAACCGGAGAGCAGCTTCAAGATACTCCTTCAATTTGTTTCGGTATTTACTTTTTAGGAAATGAAGTGCACTAAATGTTCCTTCATACATCATCTTCTTTCACATGCAAACTAATGTCTAATATCATGTTTTGAAACTTCTCGATGATATAAACAGTATCAACTATGAATAAACCTCGTTGCTGTAGCTGGCGATTTATTGAACTGAATTTTGGCTCTTATAATCACACATATTATCACATTATTATCACAAGACAGACGCACTTGCTAGTTAATCAAATGTTTACGATAAAATGAGTGAAAACTATGAAAACGAAGCTCTCAGAGAGAAACACGGAGCTATCCAAATGTGAGGCGAACGTGCTCTCTACTTTCAGATGCGCTCGTTTAAGAGTGATTTCCCTACAGCCATTCCCTTTAGCTTAGAGAGTAAAACATTCCTTTATTTTCTGGAAAGACCACACTTCTTATTGCCGCCCCAAGAGAGAGAGAGGAATAATGAATGTATGCATAGCATTTTTCTAATAATTTATGAGACGTTCTCGGCCAGCTGTTAAAGTCAATTAATCTTTCCTTTGTATATACAGAGAAACATCCGGATCATATCTCAATATTCTGAAAAAGGGACTATACATTAAGTCTTTTTATTGACAAAAATGCTTCAGAAGGTTTGAGTCGAATTACTAGGTTGAGGACCCCTTGTATGACGGGTAGTGGTGGCCACATCGACATTTCGTGGTGGCCGCATTTGAGAATAGCTGCTATAGACTACGTGCCACGGTGGTCGAGGCGGCCAAACTTAAGGAAGCGGCATGCGACGGAAGAATAGCGAACTAGATAACGCGAGGAGGAATTCTCGTGACTAAACGAATATGACTCAGGGTCATTCTGTTCTATTTTTTTAACGCAATAGCTCGTGCGCGTGCATACAAATCCCATGAAACCCCTCCGGGTAATGACCATGCGTCATACGCCATGCTCCCTAGCATCTATAGACAGCTGATGGAGTGCATTCACATGATATGCGGGAATTAAACGATGATTCGAGGTCACACAGTTCACCAGCCGACTTCGAAATTTGCTCGTAGCATTTAAATAAATCCATCGAAACTTCCAATTCCACTGGCGACACAGATCCAATAAAAAGCGATGACATTCTTATACAGGGCAAATTATTCGATCAACGCGACAGAAAAACCGTTCCCCGCGCGAGGATGGCAAGTTGTGGGTTCCCACACCACCATCAATCATTTTTACCCAGTCATCTGACAAATGGTTGGAGCGTTCCCGCGTAAAAAATGAAGAGAGAAGAGCGGAAAAAAGTGTCAAGTCATGCAAAAAGCTTTTCATTCGTTTTAAGATAACGGCATTTCCCCAAGCAAGTGGGATTGAAATATTACTTACAACATGAAGAAGACACTCGGCTGTTCCGGTGATTAAAACCGTGCGAAATAAAAAAATGAATATCAGCCGAATAAAAGATGAATCAGGTGCGCCCATTATCAGCTGAAGAGCGATTACGAAGCGGAAAAAACGTATCGAAGACACTGTAGAAAAAACGTTAGCAGCGCCGATACACAAATAGTTCTATAATCATGGTCAGGCGCCAACTTCCAGTGTGCTATAAACATATGAAAATGGGAATCGATTCTGGGGCGTTAATAAAAAAAAGCGCCACGCGAACGTGTAGCTGAATTCGTGAATGTGTGGCGCTTCGTGCGGCGGTTAGTAGAACTAGCAATTTATCGCATCGATTTGAAAGGGATGTCACAGACAATGGCAGCCTTTGGAAAATATGGGAAAACAGCTGTTCATCGTTAATTGAAGGTGTAATAGGGCCTAATAGCACAGTTGAGGAAAGAGTTTTCGGAAATAATTACAATTTTTTAAATTGTGAATTCAGTAATGTTCCAAGGTTATTCCTTGACGACATTATTTCCACCAAGAGGAATTAAAAGAAGATTTCGTCAATTTTTAAATCTGTAAATACGAATCGACGGATATTAACTCGGTTTTTTACTTGAATTCGAAGTTAAAAACCAATTAACTACACGGACACATGAGTAATGAGGAATTCTTATGATTTTCAGATCGTGACTTAAAGCTAAAGAAGCAGACATGCGATCCAATATGAAAAAGTTAGCATTATCTCGAGATTTTTGTTTCCTGTTTTATCCAATTCGACATGCTACCTTTCTAGGTAGCCTTAGTCATACCACCCATCGATCAAACTCCAACAGAATTAGGCGAGACCGCTATTATCTCCAAAAATAAACACATGACAATAATAATAAATGTAACTAAGAAACTCTTACACAAGTTATTTCAAAAAGACGGAAAAATAATCCAGTTTCTAGTTACACTGCGGTTCGTTGAAAACAATGGGTTGGTGGCTTCGTACTAATACGGTGATATCATCTGTATTGTTGTCGATATTCCCAAAAAATAAATCAATATGACACACCTAAGCAAATCATGTGTTAATTCCTAATTTATATAAAATCACTTGATTGATGCAGGTAATAGATACAAAAGTACGAGTCCTGGCTTAGGTGGAAATACGTGGGATAATGCCAGCTAACATATATTAAAAACAAAGTAATAATATATAGCAGCAACTGTATTAAGTAAAATATTCCAAATTCGCAAGAAATCACAAATTAAGAGACTACATGTTTAATCCTTCCCTTTGCGCTCATGATTTAATAATAATAGTATAATCTCTTTGATAAATAAAATGTACCCTTTTTCACAGATAGTCTTGCTTTGAAACATGGAGGAAGTTGCATGAATAAATTATATCAAGTAGAAGTTTACGAGCAAAATCAAAAATTAACGGATGAAAAAAGAAACGCATACGTAGGACCGGTCAAGATATTTTGGCGCCATATGCAATAGGTCTAAATGGCGCTCTTAGAAAAAAACACTTCTGTAAAATTCACAGAAAATATTATATTTAGATTCTTATTGTAACAACAAATCAACTTAATTTCTTTGTGTAATATCGATCAATAAAGAAAATAAAAAATATATATATTACAATGTAAAAGAGGCGTCTCTAAACATAATGCGCCTTAGGCAATTGCCTAGCTGACCTTATTCATATATCGAATATCTCCCAGTAGAAATTTCGATAACTCGAAGTAGATATTTCCCTGCGTATACGGACAACTACCGTGCATTTCCACGATGATATTAGTGTGCACCGTTTACTCGGGAAAACACGTAGGGAAGAGTCGTTTATTTATTCCTAGAAATTGGAGATAAAAATAGGCGAAGTTAGGCGAATAAGCACTCCAATGCAGTCGAACGTCGATATATCGAATTTATCCCAGTAGACTTTTCGATAACTCGAATTAGATATTTCCCTCGTTCGTATCGTAACACTTGAAAATGCAGACCCATCGTTACAATGTCTGATTGTATGTTGTTTCCCAATAGAAAAAATTACCGTGCTACGCTACATTTACCCCGTTGAAGCACGGTCGTTTCAAAGAAACGGATATTGGTTGGATCGATATAAAAGCAACTGAATTTCCCCTTGAGGCGAGCGTGTGTGGGAGTATTTGCATAGGCTAGCTTGGATGCGTAACGGGTAGAGAAATGGACGTAGAAAAGCCTGGGCTGTAGGCGTTGATGCATGGACCCAAAAACTCGAGGGGAAGAGCGTGGGCGGTTAGAAGCTAGAGGAGCGAAACGAGGACGAGGAACAACGGAGTTTGCTCATACTTCGCAAGTCGGTGGTAAAAAAAATTTTAAACACTCGCGAATGGGTAAAATATCCGCGCATTTTTCCTCGTTGGTCATTAGCAAGGGTGGAAATTACTCACGAATTACATTTCTCCCCGATATATGGAAAATGTACACACATCAAAGGCAAGCTAAGCGACTTAAAAGTTGTGGCTATTATAACTAAAGTCGAGACCAAAACTGCACTCTCTACCCGACAAGAAAGAGCTATCGATTATCGAGTACAACTTCGAGCTATTTCCATCCTCCCATTAAAAGGCGTAAATCATCCGTATTAAATTAGAAGGAATTATCGAAAGATTGCGATAAAACAACGGAGAGATTTTGTTTAAAGCGGGCCCCGAAAATATATACCTTCATTTGAGAGATTTTGGAGTTCTTCCGAAGCTTCATTAGAAATTAGGGTAGCGCTGTAACAAAAAAAACTTTCTAGGACAGCGAGGGTGTGTTTGCGACCATTGCCAATAATTTTCCTTCCCGAGGTTTTTGTTTCCATACGGAAGAGAACTGTCTCGCGTGTATGCTATATATATTTTTAGGTTTTACATTTGGGCTTTAACTGTCACTTCACGCTCCTACACGTGTAATTATTTTTCTTTGTACCATAAATTGTTAATTGTGACAACTCGTAAGACGTAGATATAAAAAAAAAGTTAACGTCGAGAGGAGAATTTCTAACGAATTAACGAAACAACTGGGTAAATTAATCATTTACGCTAAACTGATCGGTGCACATCGTTTACGCCGTCAAACAGAAATTGCACCTCTCCTCGGAATGGCTCATATCGTATATAACAGGTGTGGTCAAACTTACTTGCCCTCGGAGCCGCATGCCATAATCTTCAGAAGTTCGAGAGCCGCATGACACATTCTGTGCTCATAAATTTACGAACAGTACATAAACAGTATCCGAAGCAATTCAGATACATTGCATGTCTCTTAGGCATCCCCAAAACGTCTCAATTCGCACTACGTCACTGTATTCTGCGGTGAAAAACGTAGAATGGATATTTAAAAGAGCCACAAACTAAGTTAAAAGAGCCGAATGTGACTCGTGAGCCGTGATTTGGCCACCTCTGGTACATAACTACCTTCAAAGCGCACGATCTGGCTGGTAATTACGTTAGGATGAAGGTAGCGACAAGAGAGAAAAACAGGGTAGCAAGAAGTAATTACTAATAGGAAAGGAACAAATAATACGTCACGAGACATCTATATGATATTTTAATCGATAATTTAGTCTTAATCTGTTCTACGATAGTTAAGAAGAAAGATAATAAACAAATGGATTGACTTAGTTAGTAAAAGGTAAGTAAACTCCGCTTGAGTTTCTGGTTATAAACTTTATCGTAATATTGTAGGACGTAAAACACAACCTTGCCGTTAGATTTAATTAACCTCCTGAACAAAAGAAACTGAAGTTATCGGGAACTGTTGAATATTTAACGTGAATTCTATACGCAATAGAGCAGGGAAAAAACACCCTAGGGTTCTCGGAATAACGTTAAAGAGATCAAGGTCGAATGTCTTTAGGCGCGGAGAAAATGTTTCCCCCTTCTTTCCAGACACGACACGTATTCGAGGACGAGGAAAAAAAATACGTCCTCGCCGAAACAATCTCTCACAACTATAGCCACTTCGACGTAAAAGGTATTTAGGGCACGATGGAAGTTTAAGAGGCGGCAGAGGAAAAACAATTCTATAAAGTTCACTTCGAGATGATCCTTCTGTATTGTATCTCAACTCTTTCCCAACTCTCTATACACGATCGGGACGCAGTTGGATTACGCTGTTTTTCGACGTAAGAAGGCCCCGAGGTACCGGGGAACCGGGTGGCTGCCCGGGGCGTCATAAACTAGGGAGCGATTTCCCGGAAAACTATGGAGAAACATGCAGATATTGGATGGCGCTATATAGCAGAAGCTGCGGGAACTCGATGGCATTCCCTCCATCGTTTCGTGACACGTTTAAATTTTTATGGAGCAATAAACAATTTAACACGCCCGTTTGAATGTCTTCTTAGAATAAACTAAGGTGGCGGTGAAATCTGGTGTGCCAATATATCTCAGGCTGCTCCTCAGTCCAGGAACCTACAAAATAATCCGCAGGTGTACAACATTTTAATGAAAAAGATTCAATCCCGTGATATTCTGCTCAAGTACGAAATGTCTTAAAGGAAAGACCAAAAGGTGTAATAAAGTTGTCACAAAGAACAATTACATCGAAATATCGAATTTTAAAATTTTCTCTGTATTTTGGCAACAAAATCGGCTCCATCCACAAAAACTTCCGATAAATCGACACAACCGGCATCTAAAATTCGCTCGATCGGAAAATTTCATTCCCACAAAAATCCCTTTAAATGAAAAAAAATATTTTCCGCCACGAGTTCCTTGACGTCATAGACCGCCTCCTTATTCCGAGCAAAACGTAAAAACAATCTCGTAAAAGTTTTTCACAAAATCCTTATAATGAACTGCTCCCTCTTCGCTATGTCCTGCAAAGATCGATCTCGTATGCCACGCCTTCACGCTAAAGATTAACAGCCGCCTCCAATTCACGGTTATTTGGATCCGCGAATTCGAGTTCATTGGCCAATTCAGGGGAAATCTGAAAATTTAGTTAATTTGTCGGGTAGGACCATTAGCGAGTCAACGATAAAAACGAGAGATTTAAAATTTAACACACGACGATTTTTTTACAGGCGCCAGCTGCTACTGTTCTCCGGTCGTCGAGTAAACCTAATTTATGGAATTCGTGTTGGTATTTCTTTAACAACACCACCCGGTTTTCATCCTTCGATGTTCGTAAATGGATACGAATATGCAAGGACAACCACACATAGGAACGAATGGCACAAACGTATTAAGGAAGAAAAGAAAATGCAGAACACGTCCGAAGGTTTTTCAACACGAGTTATACTTCCATTTCAATGGCAAACTTGTTAGAACATATTAGAGCAGATTATATAAACACTTGGCGCGGCTTGTATATCCGATACTTTCACTTTCATAACTTCAGCTTTCTTCCTTCTTATATGAATGAATTTTCCTTCTCACGTGCGTAGGATACTTACCGTCACGACGTTGGAATCCGCGTTATTTGGGGAGGACGAAGTTGGGGAGACGTGATAGGGGGCGTGGTGAAGACGTGTGACGTCACCATCAATCCTGCCCCCGATTGGTCCGCTCTGAGAACTGAGAGCCGACGAACGCGAAAGCTGGAAAAATAAATTATCGGTAAAAAGCCACGAATGCCAGCTTCTTTTTTTCACAAAAAATATAAGATGAAATTTTTTGTAAGAGTGAAATAAATCAAAACGGTACTAGAAATCGATTCAAACATTCCCTTTTCCGCTAGTTCCTATAGCGCTCATCTACGACTTGGACAAAAGTGCGGGAATAGTAAAAGTGAACAAGAGGAAAAAGCAGTTCGCATTGATTTTCACAGCGACACGTCACGTTTTGTGGGCCATGAGACCTTGCTTCCTTCGCAGTATCGGATTGTTATAAACACTCCCCCTCCCCCAGCGACAATCGACCTTCGCGAAAGTAAAGAAATAATGTTTTACTTTAACGCAAGATGCATTCGCAAAGCAAATGTTTAAGGAGCCGAGTGAAGGCCAAGGTCATCATATAAAAAATGTTCATTGGAAGAGTATCCTGTAGGATGAAAACGTTAACAACTTCCTTGTACGTCATATACTCTTAATGATTAACAATTCCTTAACTGTAGATAAATGAGAGAACGCTGTACGTTTCTAAATTTTCGGTCTTTGAAATTTCAATCTTTGTCCTTCAGACATCGAGATGCTACATAATAATATCGTCATCATAAAAGTTATCGAAAGAGATATTTAACATATACTTAACGATCCGTTAGATGGGTATTAGCGTGATTAACACTATGAATGGAATGAAACTTGGTTTTTAGAAGAATATTGAACGTTCATCTCGTTAAGACGTGTGTGCTAAATATGACTCATGAAATTCAGACTTGTTGGGAAATAAATCCTGGAAGAACCGAGAAATTACTTCCGAAAGGAGAAACAAGGATAAAATGGCTCCGAGAGTTAGATAAGCGAAATACGAAAAAAGAGTTCGAGGAAATCTTATGTAGCAAAAGTTCAATAGGTATTCATTTTTATCTGCTTATGCTCCTTTGACCTTAAAACTATCAATGTTTATTTTATTGGGCTTATCCTACCGTAGAATTTTCAAATATCGCGTCTTTCTGCCGAAACAGGAAAACTATAATATCACGCTCATAAGATAAATTGGGTAAGTCACTTATAATTCATCTGGAGCCTTTTGCTTTAGACAAGTGGTGCACAAACTACAGCCCGCCATATATTTAACAATTAAACGACACAATGTAACATAACATGGAAATATAAAAATCATAAAAACTATAGATTTAGCCTTTACCTATCTTTCTCCATAGTGGATAAATAGCTTTAAAAACAAGTCTGGTTATATTAACTCCCAACTCAAGCCTTTAATTTTCAAATACGTATTATTCTTCAAATATACTTTCGACTGCGTGTGGAACGCGATGAATGCTGAATTGAACTATGTGGCTTTCAAGCCGAAAAATTTGGACGCCACAGCTTTACGCTATGAATAAAGTCAAATTTTGATGATACGTTAATACCGAAGAAATTGAAGAAACGAGCTTTTTAGTCTATCAAAATAATGATGAAGTAAAAACATAATATGTAAGTAATATGCCGATGAATTAACGACACTATGTTTAAGAATGATTCCGTGTTGCATATAATCTAATGCTACAGACTTTGTGGCATATCCTAACTTCAAACGGACAGACTTTGAAGAATAAATTCCCTTCGGGCAGCGTGGTGAAATATTTGCCGCGTCTTCAAAGTAGTATCATCAACTATAACAAATTCTCATGGCAACGATTCCAGCGATAGAATTCCTGCAAATCATAAAATTTTACTAAGCTTTTCTTATTTCACAGAAAATTCTGACTAAAATGCGAACATTGTCATGTTCGTTCGATTTACATCAAACTGAGTAAACTTTACATTCCTACCAAAGGATAATTTCCAAAAGCACCATCGATTGGCCTTAACCTTATTCCTACCAACCTTAATTCAGTAAATCTTAAAATGAAACGACTAACTTTCGTCGAAACAGTTTACATAAAGCAATATTTACACTAACTCACAAGGTACCTTAGCAGATTTATCGACATAATTTCCATAATTATTTTGCGTATAAACTAGAAAAAATACTCTACCTATATTCTCCATTTAAATTATGACTCCAAAAAGAATATCCTTTGCAGAGGTACCCATCTTATAATATACCAACTGCAAGGCGTTAAAAAAAATTCAGTGCGGAATACATACTCCGGAAATGAAAAAAGAAGACAGCTTACCTTAAATATGTATAAGCAGAATGTCTTCAGAATAAATCACAATAATTACTGCCGATTTATTCTCCGTGTATAATACTCGCTTTGAAGTAAATTCCTATCGGCGACCTTTAATGAGAAATTGTAATAAAACAAAATCACCTCGTTTAGAAGGATATAAAAGAAGCAAAAGGATAAAAGCACCCTTTACAAATAACTATCCGACGGTAATTGGAATTCCCTTGAAGCTGCCGGAAAACAGCAGGAGATTACATAAGTCCAAATTGGGATTACTCAAAGTTCCCACGATGCTTTCGAAATGTTTTCTTGCAATAACACAACGATTTCATGACAAGATGTATCATGTAAACATTACTTATCTCCTAGATGCGGCCTTCGGGTAACGGACGCTTGTTCTTCCGCGAGACCAAGGCCAATTAGTATTCCTACAAATGATAGAGACTCGACAGGAAGTTGCACTTAAATTGAAACGAGGCGTGCTGAACACGAGTGAAAGAAATAGAAATATAAACGCCAATGTAATTTGCGTCTGATTAGCAACTTCCAAAAGGTTTTTTTTCAGAATTGATTTAAATTCGACGATTATCGTTCAGAAAATGAATGATTACGTTTTTCATCAATCCCTCAACTCCTCCTATTTGTTTCCCTTTGCAGTATTAATCTATATAGGATTCCATAAAAATGTATTGAGAAACTATTAAGTTGTTACGTGCAGTACATAATATATTTAGTAGTCAAGTTCCGCAAAAGCAAAATTTATAATCTTATTTTTAGCAATATGATTACAGCAAGAGCCCAACTGCAGTAGATAATGACGATAGAATTGATAACAGAAAATTTAATGTGATAAAGCGTCAAATTTAAAATTTTTAAAGTTGAGAAACTAAATTTTTAAAATTGGATCTTCATTCGCTGACGCAATATGAAAAAGCGCATTTTATTTATCGAGATTTATTTAGAATTTTAAACTCAAAGTTCTTTATAAGTTTGGTACTATAATTGTATTACAAAGTATTTGGTACTGTATTCCTATCCGGGCCACACTACATTTCCTCACTACATGGCCGGTGTGGCAGGTAAGGTGTACTCTAGGCAAGACAAACTCTAGAGTACGCCTTACCTAGGTACCACGTAGCGGTAGCGTGTACTCTAAGAGTTCGGCATGCCTAAACACAAGCCCAGGCATAGCGTACTCTGGCAGGTGATTTGGACTCTTAGAGTCCACGCTACCTGAGATCCTTGGTAGGTAAGATGTACTCTATATTTAAATAAATTTTTAATTGTAATGTATTGATGTACATATCATACCATACATGTTGACTGCCAATTTACAATTACTTATTGACAATTTCGTCAGTATATTTATGGAAAATCACAGCATAGACCCTGAAGCATTTTCTTACTAACATTTCGGATTCAAATGAAATTGGATGATTGAATGATTAGAACACCTCTGATGGATGAATGATTGGAATTGTTCAACTGACACCTAATTCGATTAAATGTTACTTTTAAAATAGGTAAGAAAAATACTTTTATTCCAAACATATAGGCTAAATCATGCAATCAAATTTAAATGACTTTTAAATTCTCTGGTAAGTATATAAATGATGGTATGCGGAAGATTCAACGCTATTAACTCACCGCCGGAAAATTTACGACCAGCAACTCACCGCAGCGAAAAATTCACCTCCAAGTGAAACTAATAGAATTTTATTGATTATCTATGGCATATATGGACGCTTCTTATGTATAGGACACAGGAGGACATAAATGTTTTGGTACTTCTAGATGTGCTAGAAATCTGAAAGCGATGGCCGAAACAGGGGATGACTAATAGCAACGCTCAGATTTATAAGCCCATAAACAAACCCAACGGTACTTATGAAAAGGGAAAAAACTTAATTCTTAAACTTTTTTACTTTCACCTAAAGATTTTAGTTTAATTTATAAATAGCAATTATACCCGGTGTAACTCGTGTTCTTAAATCAATGCAAAAAATCGGTAGAACATATGTTCCGACGGTGACTCGTTGTGGTAAATGCAAGTGGACTGTATAATTTAATAAGGCTAAACATAGGTGGAACAATCTCCAGATTTATATTTCTTCGACACAATTAAGGGGTGAAAAACAGACTTTCAAAAAAACACAACACTTGAAATGAATCCTTGTTAGCACTGTGTATCTAAGCACGTTGATAGTTAGTTTGAATCGCACTGCTTAAGAGGATAAACACTACCATTACACTTGGTGTGTGGAGCTCACCGAAAACACATCTCGTCGTGAGAGCGATCATGTATGAACTCGCCTCCGTCCCGAAGGCAACCAACAGCGTTGCCTTCCCTTTCACTACAAAGTAACTCACACACAATGTAACTCACATGCATGCAACTCACAACATACATAGTACAAACTTTCTCATATATTAATGCGTCGTTTAGTTATCTTTAGAAAATGAAAATCGTATCAGCCGGTTTATTAGAAAATCCAATTTTTGTTAAAGTTGCCCAAGAATAAACTAGCCTTATATTTATTCATTGAGAAAAATGAAATATGTAGTATTATTGCAGACGTATACCTACTAAAGTAACTGTACGAAATTTTATCAAAATCGTTCGAGCCGTTTTTGAGAAAATCAACTTATTGTTCAAGTTGCCTAGAATAAACTAGCCTTATATTCATTTTTTGAGAAAACCACTTTTTCGGACTCAGCTAAACCTAAAACGTATATTTCCGTCAAAATCTCGAGGTCGAATTTTTTCGCGATAACAATACTTGCTCAATATACTTCGCTTATGAGAAAGTAAAAACAGAGATATTTGGTCGTTAACTTTCCTTGATCCAATTAGCTAGGGACCGGTTTACAAATGAAGCAATGTATCGTATTATTTCTGGGATTCGGTATCCATGTCATTATATTTATACTAGTATATGGCCCGTCAGAAATGAAGGGAATAAAGAAACTTCAAAATTATGTTATCATACCGAAATTTCCAAAGTGAAACAAATATATCTTAAACTTGAAATAGTTGCGTATATTCTTCTACAAAGAGAATGAATGTAAAGTAAACCATCAGTATATCGGACCTCGATAGAAAGGACTTCGGATATAACGGATAGATTTTCCAACTGCTACTTTTTCCCAAATTTCCACCAGGGTCGGGAAAAATCTCAATTTTCGAAAAAGTATCCCAAGTTCGATTCCTTGGAATAATTCCGTTTCAAATAAGATATATGCGAAAACAAATTTTCATTTCGCAACTCCGAAATTAAACAATTTTCGAGCGATTTAGAATTAAATGCGAAATCCTTTCATATGGATAAAAAACTTCACTCATTTCTTCGTAGGATGGTACACACTTTGCGTAGATAGCTTAATTCTTAATTCTGTCACCTTCAAGAAAGCTAATAAAAAGTCTTGCACTGTGAATTCGAGGTATTCACATGATATTCAAGTGGAAAACAAAAATATTTATTTCAACGTTTCACCCAGCATATTTCGGTGTGAAAAATAGACTAGTTTAAGCAGCAGGATAGTTTATGCAAAACTGTAGGTTATCGCGAAGTATGACTTTACACGGAACAAACACACTCTTCAAAATATTTATGTAAAGATATGTGAAAATATTGATTTAAAGTGATAAGAGTCCATGTTACCTGGCAGTGTACGTTTTGCCTGGAGTATTGTTTAGGTACGGTGGTCTCTAGAGTCCACCCTGCCTGCAGGTACCGTGGACTCTAGAGTACAATATGCCGGTAGGGTCCACCCTACTTCCTACACCGGTCTGCCTTCTAAGAACTTCCTATTTTGGCCATTACGTGGCACTGTGTGCATTATTCGATATGTCTGTGATGTTTCTACGTTCTCATTCCCGGCAGAATGGGATTTCCCCGAGTGCACGCGATACTGCGTTTTTTGCTACTCTTTTGTTATTTGCGAAGGAGAATTGGTTAATAAGGTGCGAAATATCTAGCCTGACTGTTGCGCCGCAAATGGAGCAAATTTAGCTTGGAAACCCGGACTGAGGGATATGTTCCATGTTAGTCAACCGTTATAACATTTCCGAAGAATGTATTTGTTATAAAAAAGTTTGCAAGCCTATTTAGCTTGCAAACCGGGACTGAGGGATAGGTTCCATTCCAGACACTCGTTACAACTTTTTCGCAAAACGTAATTGTTATAAAAAAGCTTGCAAGCCAATTTAGCTTGCAAACCGGGAATGAGGGATAGGTTCCATTTAAGGCACCCATTATAACTTTAACGTCAAGTGATATTGTGACGGCACTATTGTCGCACGTGAGGGTTTCAAAGTAATTGTTGGGTTGTGGCAAACTCTGGACTCGGGAATATCCCATTCTGCCGGGAATGAGAATGTAGAAACATCGCAGACATATGGAGTAGTGCCGCGTAATGGCCAAAATAGGAAGTTCTTAGAAGGCAGACCGGCGCGCATAAGTAGTGCCATGTAGTGAGGAAACGTTGAACTACGTAGTGTGGCCCGGATAGGAATACAGTACCAAGTATTTTAATTAATATTTAATTAAGAAATTTTAACTTTCAGATTTTTAACTTGCTCAGATTCTTAATTTGAAAATTCTGAAGGCACCCCCTGCAGCCCACCGATTTTCAAAAAATATTCTTTGGCAGCGTAATAAATGGCATCATAGATCACATAAACCGTAAAATTTTCAGTTTTCTATCTCTTACTTACTTGCTAATTTAATTTAATTGATTTCACATACGGACAGGAAGAGCGAAAACATATGTGCGTATATAAAATAAAACGCGCTAAAAATAACAGGACAACACGTAATTCAGCGAAATTATTTGCCCTCTAATTTATTAAATACCTAAAAAGAAATAGGCAAAAAATATTTCGGAATATGCTATAGGACTCTGATGTATTACAAGCCTTTTAAAATAAAATCGCGCAATTTACAAACACACCACTCCTGCGGTTTACGCGATTAATGCGTTCCTCAAAACTGTCGTTTGAACCGAAACCACGTAAACCGAAACCGCATAAACCGAAACCGATTTACCCATAAGAACAATGTTATAAAGAGAGAACGCGTTCCAGACAACCAAAAAATTACTCATTTCTATCATTTAAAAGGTATTTTGACACAGATGAATACGTTATAATAATATCTGATAAAAGGGAATACCAGCATTAGCTGCCTCCCCTTTCCTCTTAATGCAGTGCAACCCATTTCTTTATAGGAAATTGTAAAGCCAACCTTTGCTTGCATTGAAACCAGGGCATCGAACCGGAACCGAACCGAAAACCGAAACCGTAAAAAACCGTTATTTTTCCTGGAGTGAAACCGAACCCGAACCGAAAAAAAATATTTTCCTGAACCCGAACCGAAACCGAAAACCGTTATTTATTTCGTTCCATATTTTTCGGTTCGCATAAAATGTGGGAGCGAAAGAAGGGTTTTCCCTTTTGCTTTAGTTTGAGTCTTTCTGAAAGCCTCACGTTTAGAAACCGAATAAGAAAAGGGTTGGGTTTTTCTTGAGAACACATTCTCCACAGCCTTGGGAAGGATGGGTCTTTGTGATAATATCTGTTGGCTCAATAGTAGGATTTTTCATGTGCATCTCAATACATAGAGAGAGGGTCTACAATACATCCTGCTGAGATTACCTGTTAAACGAGGCTACTGGAAAGGAACTTGGGCGGTACTTTGAAGACAGCCTCTAATTGTCTTGCTACCCTCCCCCCAAGCATACCCCGTAGAGTGTGTTCCCGGCAAAAATATTTCCCGATTCTTAACTTGGATTTTCCTTAAAGTTGGAGGTTATTGTCCCCATATACTTTCACTCCCTCTCCATATCCACTGAACCCTTGTATTCTGGTAATCATTCTCTAAAACCTATCCAGGAAGGATCGCTCCGCAGTCGTGGTTTTGAGATATTCTTACTTCGGCTATCCTTTGTTACAGGTTAGTAAATTTCTATTTATTTTATAGAGTGCATCTTAAAATGAGCGCACATATTCCTATTGTTTGTTTAAAACTGAAGAGAAATTAAATATAAATGCGAATTTGTTACTTTTAGTGAAATATTTTGCCGACTGCAGAAACCCACATTAGAGACTCCGCCTGAAGAAAGTTCACGACAGGCCGAATGTCTTATTTTCTTTTTGTTTGCATGTTTGATTGCAGGGTAATATGTAGATGTACGTAGATGTTTTTTATTTGGTGCCGGGTGAAAATCACGTTTTCGCTTAGTAATAATTTTTCGAAACGGTACTTATCATTTCATTTTTATGAAATAATGAAGTTTAACATTCTCACACTAGGTACGTAAGTGATTAAAAATATTCAGTCATCGTAAATTTGTATCATGTTAATAAACATTTCTCAGCCTTTCTGAATTCTCGGAGCCTCAATTTCTGCGGGCTTCTTCCTCATAAATAGTTTATAGATTTTTTCATCCATTTAAGTAATCTCTGAATGAAAAAATTAAGCCGTGCATTTACAGTTTTTACTATAATACGAGCAGTGGACGTGATCTACAAATTGTTAATGAATATAACGTAATATCTTACTCAACTTACTGGCACTATTGAGATAACGCGATCTCTTATTTTACCGCACGATTTGTAAATAAAAAAATTAATAATTCATTATTAGGCATTCCAGCTTTAGCGCATATTAGCTTCGGTCTGTCCGTCCTTCTATCAGGATGCAATTTTTTTCCGTAGCTATTCAGCGGATTTTGATAAAATTTAGTACTAAGGACTAAGCACAGTAAATTAGAAAATGAGATGAATGCTTTGCATAATATAATAAGTTTAGAATGTTCTATCGCAGAAAACTTGCTCATTTATAATTTACTTTATACTTTCCTAGTATGTTGAAATCATTTGCGGCGCATGTATTGTTTGTAAATATTCAATTCAAAATATAATCTTAAATAAATAAGATACATACTAAATATTCACATTTAAATAATTTATTTACGCGTTTTGATTATGTTTTTTAAATATCATTATTTTTATAGTGAAGCTGTATTTGATTTAATAAGAAAAATACTTAATAAATCAATTCTTGAAAGTTTCCTAAAAATATTTTAAGGTCGGAGCGAAAAAAACCGGTTCGAACCGGTTCACTGACGCTTGCTGGAGCGAAACCGGAACCGAACCGAAATTTTGTGTTTTGAGTGAACCGGAACGAAAACCGGAGCGAAAAAAATTACGGTTCGATGCCCTGATTGAAACCCTTATCTGACAAGCTGGAGGCAGGGGCGGCGCGAGGAATGTTGGCGCCCCGGGCGAGATAGCATTCCGGCTCCCCCTCCGTTAATGCTTGTTGAGATATTTTCGAAGTACATGTTTTTTTTATTCATCGCTATGTAAAAATTACTGGTGATGAAAAAATATAATGGTTAATACAAATATTATAGCCTATTTCGCGATATAAATTGATATCCAATATTTATCTACTATAGGACCGGTATACAAGGGCGGATCCAGGCTTCATCCAGAGGGGGGGGGAGGTAATTTAGGAATCAAGAAAATAAATTTTTGAAGCTACCTTCTTTAATATTTATTTTAGTAACATCGGCGGATTCAAGGGGGGTAAGGGGAACAAAATGAAACTCGCTTGAAAGGAAGAAGGAAATTTAAAGAGTAATTTTTTCGAGAGTTTGGAAATTCTAGGGGGGTAATTACCCCCTTTACCCCCCCTTGAATCCCCCGATGCCGGTATAGCGCCCCGGGCAGCCGCCCTGCTCGCTCGTACCTCGGACCGGCCCTGGCTGGAGGGATATTTCGTTTGCAATTTTTCATAAATCGTCAAGGACTTTTCTGTTATAACTGCAGCTGTAGCATTAGTCTGATCTCTATCTCGTCTATGTACATTGCAACATGAGAGAAGTAGACGTTCCATATGAATCATATGCTCACTTCTATGACTGTTACTATAAGTTTGAGAGACACCTACCGAAGCACCAAATGCTTCAGACTTAGACACCTTCTTCAGTTCAAATTTGTTCTTTTAAATTGTCCTTACCGTGGATTCACTAAGTCCCAATACACGACCGATGTAGCTAGGGCCTTCAACATTTTCCGATCTCTGAATTACATTTAATTTAACTTCTTAAGTATTCACTTTACTCTTTTTTTAATTCACTATTATCACCTGCACTAATTTTGACCTTTTTTATGCCATCTTGTAATATTTTGAAGGATGTGGACAAACCTTAAAGCTTCCTGTAAACCGAAACGAGCCGCGCAAACTCCGACCATTGTCCTAACGTAGAAAGGCGTAAAATAAAACCGCGTGAAATGAAGTTGCGTAAACTGCAGGAGTGGTGTACAGGTTTCCCTCGTTTTATGCGGGTTCGGTTTATGCGGATTCGCTATTGCGCGGAAACATTTTTCCTACCCGATCTTCGTTTTATGCGCTTTAGATTCAGTCTCATGCGGTTCTACAATATGCTACGTGACGATCATTCAGTCTGTTTCTCGCATTATATAAAAATAATATTTATTTCATATATCCTTTCAATACATTGTGTAAGGTACATTTTAAATGGTTTCTTTATACCTACTCTTTTTCCTCGGAGTATTGCTAAAAAAATTTAAAATAATAAATAATGCATAAAATAAGACTGGTGTAAAGGTAGCTCAATAAAAGACGACGTTATGCGAAGATATTAAATATTCACGGAAACAGCGTTAATGGTTTAAAGTTTGTATTTAATTAATTATAACATCAATATAGAGTGAATACACTGAATCTTGGAGGGGGATTAACAGTGTTTGTGTAACGTATCCCTATCTTTTACATATAAATATGGGTTCCCATTACGCGAATTCGTTATATGCGCCCCTTTCTTGGAACGCAATCCCCGCATCAAGCGAGGGAAAGCTGTGCTGCATATGCATGACAATTCTCTTTAGACAGTTAATCGATGCAGGGAATTATAATGTTCCGATTGCAAAACATTTTCGGTTATAATAGCAATACGGAGTGTGTGTCGACTGAAAAGAATGAGATTTTTATATTTAAATCCTCGAAAACGCTAATAAATTCGGTATAACAAAAGAGTAGGTAGACGAGTTGCAGTTAAAGATTGAATCAAGTCTCAAGAAAAAAACATTGGTAGCAAGTTGAACGGACGAGACGGCTTCTCGGTCACGTGACCCCAAGCTCCGGGACCATTACTTTTGGCGTTAAGTGAAACAGCGCGCGTGCTTCACGTACAACGTGTGGCTTGGGATCGCGAAGTTTGGTCAGTGAACTGATTCAAGCGAGTCGAATGAAATTTTCCGGTTCCGATTGGTAATAGAATCGTTTGAATCGATTCATTTAAAAATACTGCATCTTTATTAAGATTACAAGTAACAAAGTAAATTTAAAAGCTATCAATGTAATGAATCGATTTCATGTTTTATAAAAGCTTTGAAACAAAAAATGCACTCAAATATGGTGAACATTCATTATTGTGAGGTGTAGCGTAGTACATTAGAAACGAATCATCCACAAATGAGTCTCGATAAAATTGTATAAATATTTTCTTAATTATTTTGGAAAAACTTATAAATCGAATCAACCGAATCATCTGAATCCAATCATACGAGTAATCGTAACAAGTAAATCGATTCAACTCTTCCGATTAATCACAACTAAATCGATTCATCCATGAATCGAATCGGAATGGACCATCCCTACGTGACTCTTCATGAGCTGATACATCAAATTACGTGAATTTCAGACAAATTGCCCCCTTCACACTTTGTTCCATCCAAAAACGAATTTATGGGTCGCATCTTTATATTTCAAAAACTCCCATTTTAAGCATCTACGTTAATTATTATTTGGAAACTGACTTCTATGTTGCGCGGCAGAATTGTCTTTTAAAGAAATGGTGAATATGAGATTTCTTTATGCACTCATACCTCGATTAGCACAGTTTCGCTTTACGCGATCTTTTCCAGGAAAGCGTGTGCAGTCCAAAGCGAGGGACGAGAGTATTTGTGCGAGCCGTCATTGCGTCCACATGATAAAATACAATTGAAATCGCTAATAACGCTAAAGGAGGAAAAATGCAACAAAACATAATTTAAAAAGCGGCAAAAAATATAAATCAATGACGACAGAGTAATGAATTAGCAGTGGCGTAGCGGATAATCCCGATTGGTGCATGGCCCAATATAGAGGAATATGAATCCGTTAACTAAGGTATTACTAGAGTTTATTTAAGGTTACTCCATCGGGTTTATTATGCGCTAGGGTCGATGGGGAAGGTGTCACTAACACTGTAGGTTGGGGAGGGGCTATCCTTTACGTATGGAGGGCGGGAAAAACGATTCCGGTACGCTAATTTTAGCGAGCTTAGTAAAAATAAGGATTCAACCATTACGCCAACAAAAGTTTCATTTAATAAACCTTGGGAAGATTCTTAACTCTCAACAATATAAAATAAAAGGACTATAGACGGTAAATGTCGTTGCCCTTTCCAAAATGGATGAAACGACACCGGTAATAATGAATTCCAAGCCAAGCGAAAGGTCAGAAAGGCGAAAAAGAAAGGGCCTTCAATTACTATAAAGACACGTGTACGGTAAACAACGTACAATGTATTTCACCACTTCGAGGAGATGCTTGATCACGCTAAGGTTTTTTGCGGAATCGCTACATTGTTCTGATTCCAACATTGTGAAGGACATGACATGAGAAGTATTCTTGTCCTACAAATACTGGTAGCGTGATTAACTTCGCCTTAATTCCAATTACTGCGTCACTATCTCGCATAAAATAAAGAGAAATAAATTCAAGTCTAAAAGGTTAAAATGAACTGAAAATTAATATAACATAGGAAAAATGTTTGAAAAATAAGAGGTACGAGCCATGAACTATCTGGTAGTAAAAAAGATGAAATTACACCAATTTATTCGGAAATAAACGTTTTTTCCTATATAATGGGATTCAACAAAGTCTATGCTAGTTTAATGAGTTATAATACCCACAATATTCGATCGGATGAAGTAAAACTTGCAGAAAATGAGCTACGTAAGCGAACGATTTTTTTTAATGAGAGATATATCCTTGATTGGTTAAGGTTCAACGGTGGGCGATAAGACGAAAATAGGTTATATAAATGTTACAAAAAAGATGTTGGCCAGAAAATGCGTATCGCTCCATTTCCGATCACCACATCCTCTTCCCTTAAACTTTCTCTTACGAAAACTACAAAATAAACAAAAACTAAACGAAATAAGCGAGGAAACGGCAGTCGCGGTGGAAAAATACGACTAGTTAATGAAACACTAATCCATCCACGTTCGGTGGATTAAAAGAACTGTCGGCCACCTTCCGTACTTAGGACCATTACCAACGCGTTACCTCGTCGGAGAAAGCATACATTCACTTTTCATTTTATCTTATCATTTCGTCATATGTCTTCGAGGAATTCTGGGTGGAGTTTTGCCGAATTCGATACTGATAGTTTACTAGAAAGAGCGGCACAAAATACAAGATATTTTTCCGAAATGACGACTGATAATCGTTTCCTTTACTCCGAAAGTGTTATGACGGAATATTAATTGAAGGTGATATAATTAAAACGTAAAACCAAAATTAGCGTAAAAGCGTTCTTTCGTACAATATATCCAGTTTCATTCGAATATACACATTACGTTTAACTGCTATATTAAGTAAAAATTTCAATAAAACTAACTTAGTAGAACCACAAGTGTTTCTACTAGGTACATTTTAAATTTCAGTATAAATTAGTTCCACAAATTTACGCCCGAAAGTTTAAGAGATTATATTAACCTTAAAAAGTAAAAACAAAAGCAATTTAGAAAATAAAATTATAGCGAGTTCGATTTTACAAGGAAAAAACTTCATTTTGGCGGTCCAAATCAAACGAGTACTTGAAACTCTTCGCTAATGAAATCAAACGAAATAAACTGTTATACAATTTTCGCACATACAGAATTCCAGTGCATAAAGATTTTAAAATCATATAACTAAATAAAAACTCAAAATTCAATTTAAAAAATTTCACTTAAATAATATCGCTACAAACCAAGTTACAGATGTTAAAACTTAATAAAAACGGCATTCCTCCCCGAGACAGTAAGTTAAATTACGTTAAATTTATTTTAAATTAATTGAATTATATAAACTTATCCAACAGCCTGTTTTGAAAACAGTTTTGCGAGGAGTTAATTGCAATAGCGATAAACATCTTTGAATTTTCAATGCAACGCTCGCCACGTCGCACAGTGGGACAGAATCCGAAAAAGCTGGCCATAACTAAAGCTAACGTCTGATCGACCTGAATTTGGGTACTTTGGGGTTTTCGGGGCCGCTGAGTTCATTTTTGATGGTTTTGAGGCTCAGTGGATACTCCTTCTATCTAGTGGCGTAGCTGTATTGGGGGTTTCCGGCGCAACACCTTACTTATTGAGGATGGACTGAAGCGTTACTTCTGCCAGTTTCCGTGATGGTGAAAAAAATGTCTGCAGGATAGCATCGCTGCTTAGCCTTCGCCACCTTAATGTAGGAGGGATATAAAAGTGCATTTCGCTGCATTGAACCCTGCCTCATCAGTAGATACTGATGTTTACTTAACTTCCCTTCTATAATGAGCGACAAGGCCTCGTCGGAGGTGTACGGTATCACATTTTGAGCAGATTTGACCGTCTTCACCGCAGCTCTTATTTTGGTAGCACGTGTCGGTGTTGTATCGATGGCTTCTTTCAGCAGCTTCGCGGCGTCTTCTTTGCCGGCCGATCGCAGGCTCATTTCAGCCGCATAAGCCAGCTCTGTGGCTGTCGCGGACTGGCGCAAGGCCTCCGTTTTTTTCCTCTTACCTCGAGCACTACTCTCCTCAGATGATTTAGAAGGCCGACCGCCACTACCCGAGGGACTAGTCTTTGAAATTTGTAACTCATCTGCTGATTATCAGATCCTTTTCAAGCCACGCTGCATGTTTTGATACGAATTAGTCCATCCTTCTGTCACATGATTGCTACTTTACATTGGCCTTGTAGCAAAATTGGGACACTGCACGGCTCACTTTTGTCTTGACGCACTCGGTAATCTCGGAGGCACCTACGTTCGAAAGAACGTACTTTTCGATATGTGCACGTTGCTCCGTCAGAGATTGTTTTTCTCGGAGAACTATAAACAGTTGACGCCGCGTTGGAATGGACATTGCCGATTACGTGTCTCAGGCTGAAATGAAGGGACTTCTATAAGATTTCATTTAACATACACTTATAACAAAACGTAATGATGAATTAAATAACCATACAATAAGAAATTAGTTACAGCCATACCTGGGTGCTGTCTTATGAAAAGTAACTTAGTTTTTGTACAAAAGAAAAGAAAACTTCGCTCTCATTCGCGAAAAGTAATCGGCATCCGTCGGTTATCCGAATAGTAGCTCCGCGCGGCGGGCGGGGAGGCCGCCACAGTGCGACCGTTCGCGCAACCTCTGTTTACATTTGTCAACACAACTGGCGGAGTCGCAGCTAAATGTTGTTCGCCCTGTTTGTCGATGAGTTGAGCTTCCTAGCAAGACCAAATATGCAGCGGAAATGTGCGGAAATCAGTTTGTACATCAAGAAGAATGCAGGTGAAGTTTCTGCTTGCCTCCTTATGCAGTGGTGCTTTGAATCGGCTGGAAGTCCTATTTTTTTTCTCCACGGTACAAATATATATACGAGTCGAAAGAGGAGGAATTGAAGTACCAAACCCCACGCTGAAATACTATCCCAACGCTGATTACGTATCACCAGGTTCCCAGTAAACTTTCATGCCATGCGGGCGAGGAACACGAGAAAAGTAGATGCTCGATAAACGTGATGTTTGAGTGGTAATACACGTAAGGAAATCTACCGCAGGAAAAATATGGGGGCTTTACATGATACTCCAATGTATTTACTGCATAAATAACACATTACCAGACCTCAATCTTACTTTCGAAAAAATGGGTTTTGGCCAACTTTTTCGGATTCTGTCCCACTGTGCGTCGCAGGCATAATAGTTCACGATATCTACAGCAGCCTCAACAATGCCTCAGTTGATAAATAATTCTCATGACGTTACTGAAACTTTTTCAAGGGAAAGAATATATAGGAAAGATACTGTTTATTGTGTTTCCATAAATACATAGGTATTTAAGCACTGTTTATTTAAGAATTTTTAATGCCTTGAAACAAAGGGTTCAAGTTCTAGTCGCTACATATTTCGCAACATAACATAACCACTCGATCGCATAGAAGAATACTGAGAAATAGTGTGTACCATACTACAAAATTCAAGCTGCCATTCCTCAGAGCAAATAAAGTATGGAGAAAGTGATTAATGAAAATGGTGGTCATTCCCCGGATAAGTTTTAATAGCGTGTTTTTACCCTTCTTGCCCATTCTTCCCTTGTGCTGACGAAGGTAATAACCCGAGAGCTCAAATCTACGTGTGTACATACATGTCTCTCTCGACACCTCAGCGGCTCTCCTATTGGTAAGTGTTCACTGGGCTTCATTCACTCAACACAGTAGCCGTTGATATACCTATTAGCCTTTACTCTTACGCGACCAAAAAATGTAGCCACATATAAAATAGTTGTATAAATACGAATATTTTATTTTAATTATTAATGAGTTAGGATAAGACACCAGTGTTTAAAAACAACATAAAATGAGCTAATATTACTGACTGAAAAGCAACTATTAGTTTAATCTAAAGTCTCAATATTACTAAGATTTGTATGTGAATTAACAGAGATACGTAATGTGGGTACGTTTTTTGTGGTCACCCTGTATCTAATACATATATGGTCTATAATATTTCCTAGTATAACACACAAGTCGCCTGCCATGTATGCCATACAGGTAAGAGATGCAAAATATTCAATTTATTTCACGAGTCATTCACTTGCATAAATCGCACGAGGAAACGTGTTCTTAGCATATTGATGTCCTGCGCGAAATCCTTCCTTCTTAAGAACCGAGAAAGCAGCGCGGGGAATGCCCCGCATCATCCGTTGATCGCGCGAGGAGACATTCTTAGCAAATCGCTATGCGGCCCGAAAAATATTCCACCTTCGAAGCAAGTGCAGAGCGAAGGGGGAATACCTCGAATCTCTTACAACCTTACAATTTATTCCTATTGTGAAATCTTTCCTCGTCGCCTCGAATTTTAAATGCATGGCCCTCCTTCGAGCGATCGAGGACCAAATTCTTCCTTGTCAACCACACGAGCCTTTCTTCCTCAACAAACTTAACTGTTCGCGGCATAAAACAATTCGGTAGAGTGAGATAACGCAAAAAAAACAAACAACCGTTAAAAACGTTAACGCAAAAATGCTTTATTACTGTTTTATCTATTCCGTCATTGCAGGTTCCACGAAAGATCAAAATGAGTCGACGGACCTGGAACGAACGCCAATTTCCCCGCTCTTAAAAAGAAAGGTAGCTGGAAATGCGATAGAATACGTGACGTTGATAAAATCTTTTGTAACAACAACTCGGCGATTGTGAACAGATAAATGGGTCGACAAAAGTTCTCCGACTAGAATAATTAATGTTCAACGGGAATAAATGGCCGTCTTATTGCATGCTCGCCGATTTTTAAGAACGAAAAAAATATCCGTTATGTAAAGGTTGCATCACACCGCTCACGAACGCGTCGACAGCTCACGAAAAAAAAGACGAATTTCCCCGGTGAAGGCTCGCAAGGACGAAGAAATACAAACCAGTATTAAGTGATCGCTCTTTTTATCGACTATTTGAATGATACATTTTATCGACTATTTGAATGATGCATTTTCTCGCCGCCGTTGAAATGTCATTCGACGTCGCGACGTCACAAAGTCGGGTTAAGCGAAACGGTAAATCTAACGTCGAAATAAAGGGGAAGAGAAATTAAAATTGAGCTGCCATTCGTAAGAGTAGGAGTTAAGTGAAAAACCAAACTTTTTCGATTTGAGGTACAGAAATATTGATTCTTTCGCCGTGGTTTGATTGCTTTCATATCTTAAGGCTCAAGTTATCTAGTTGGGAATATTAAACTGGGCACTGTTATTAAGAGCACAATCCAAAAGGGAGGGAAAATTCAGGATTTAGATCGAGACTGATTTTAGACTGATTGAAAGACAATCAGAAAAATTCATTAAGGATCTCTACGTATAAATTAGGACCATTTCGATGGTTTAGTTTAGGACAAGGTCTCGACAGTTTGCTTCACATATTTACAATTTAGTATTCTAGCCTTAGTCCTTACGGTCAGGGCCGGCTTCAGACTTTTGGCCGCCCTGAGGCGGGAAGTTTTTGGCCGCCCTGAGGTGGGAAGTTTTTGGCCGCCCCCCTCCCACCCTCATGTCCCGTAATGATCAAGAATTCACACTTTTTTGAACCATTAATATCTAAAATTATCAAATAATATATAGGTATTTTAAAGAGTTTGTATGTTGTGCTGTAGTAGCTTCACTAAATCCGTTGAAATTCAATGGGAAATTCTGCTAGTTTATAATATAATAATGATAATAATACTATTTTATATTAAACAAAATCCATTATTGTGCGAGTGTCCATTAAACAACAATATTTGTAAGGCTACCTCATATTTAAATTTACAGTGGATTCGTATTCACCCATTGGATCAAAACAATAAGAAAGAACAGACAGACAGAGGAAAGAAAATATAATCTTATTTTGCCAGTGAAAAATTGAATATAAATCTCGTGTAAGTTAATGATGCTATGAACATATTTAATATCCAGTAGAAAAAATATATGAAATTACAAAATTGTGTACTCTTAAAGAAAAGGTTAATACATCGAGCCACATAATTAGGTCGGAATATGTAAAACTCGTTTTAAAATGAAGACATAAAAATGAGAAGTTTTTAAATGCATACATACAAAACTAACTGCTTAATTAAATACAATGAAATGTAAGCATTATGTTGAACTATTACTCATAAGAAAATATCCGCTATTGTTTAAATGCGAAATGCAATTTAGGCGATTTTCGAGTCGATTTGAATCGAGTGCGACAGTGCAATCCAACAATGCAAATCGCAGTGGGGACATCACGTTAAAATGAGATGAAACATAAAACTACTATAGACGTCAGATTTAAGCCATTCCGAATTAGAGACGCTAGGAATACGGCACTTGATTGAAGTTTCTGTAGAAAATATGCGTCGCACGTTTGTCATTTCTGTCATTTTAACAAAGTTAAACAGAAACAATTCACTCTTCGAGAATTATTAAGTTATGGTCATAGGCGCAGCAACTAATAGTAATATCCTCAAAAACAAAATGTTATTCACTATTTTGATATCTTACATTGATCAGAAAATTTGAAATTTTCTCACTTATTTAATTATACCTACATTCGTGAAAATCCTTACAGGAGAAAAGAACTAGCTACTGTGAGTACTGGGGAAAAGATTTATAGAATTTATCGTACAATAATGGAAGGATACTAAATACAAGTAATGATTATTATCTAAGGGCTAGATAAACGAATAAAATCCAACAAGAAAATTATAAGTTAAAAATTTTAATTTTACTATCAACCGTACTTAATTCGAAGAATCAAGAAATAGTAACATTATTAATTCCGACTATAACATAACTACGCAACTATAGGAATTCACTTTCGATATAAGAATTATATAAAAATTAGACTCACACCTTCCCCCTTTGTTTTGGCAAACCAAAAAGTAAAGCAATGAAAAGGTGTAATTTAGTAGGGGTAGTATGGAGGAGAATTCATGGGAGTTGCTCTGAAGTTGAGAGCAGCGATATTATTTATATTCAGTAAGGTCTTTCCAGTTATAGACGCCGGTAGGATTTCCT
Source organism: Uropetala carovei (assembly GCA_036926305.1). Lineage (NCBI taxonomy): Eukaryota > Metazoa > Arthropoda > Insecta > Odonata > Petaluridae > Uropetala > Uropetala carovei. Next base: position 545,780 of record JAXCHB010000087.1, read on the forward strand.
CACACCAAAGGGTTTAGCGAATAACGGGGTGGGAAATTTATCCGAAAAACGATCATCCTAAATATTAGGGTTTATTTTTTCAATTTGTGAGATTTTTACTTGAATAACTGATTTGGACTTGCAAGTTATTATAGGAATCATCAACAGCATAGGGGTCATTATGACAGGTCGAAAATGCCGACATCGGCTAATATTAATGATACAAATTATTCCGAGAAATGTCACAGTACACCGAGAAATAATTGAAGTAAATCTCTCGAAATAAATCAGATTAGGTACTAAAAGAAGTTTAATATAAACAGTAACAATTCGTTAAATTCAAACTAACCTCTCCAATGGACGACAATGTACTGACAATGTTGTGAGTGAAGATGTCCCACGTAGTGATGAGAAGATCTGGATCGTTAGGATATCCTTCTACCAAAATTAAAACAGTTTCTCTCACAAAAACTCCAAAAGCGAAAAAAAAAGAAATTAAAAACAAATAATTAAAATATTTCACGAGTTAAAATACTAACCAGTCCTGTTAATTTTTACGCAAAATGCACACTATTACTGCAAAAATACGACACGACTCGCTCTGCGATGTTACTTCTTCCTCAAACTAAGAAAATCTGATGGCCTTGAAGTAATTTCTTTTTCGAGAAATTTTAAGAGAAAAAGGAGAGAGGGTGAAGAGACCAATGTGTAAAACACGTGTCAGAAAGTTTTCTTGGGAACGTCGCGACGTTTGCCGACGCGTCGGTAAGATTTCTTTCTAGCCACCCGTAAGGTTATAAAATCTAAAACCTTCAAAAACAAGGAAAGACTGCCAGTAGTAGCATTTATGATCTTCGCATACTTGTCCTCTCATTCAGAAGAAAGGCGCATGCGAGTGGTCATGGAATTTCCATACAGAACTAAGCCGTCAAAGACGGTACATCGGTTCCTGACCTCCAATTATTCTTTTACTTTAGAAACATCCGAAAGTGCTTTAAAATATTTTCTCAACTCACGTGAAAATCGTGCCGTTTCCTGGATTCTCAGAGAGTGGAAAGGGGTCTTCATAATATAAATAAGAGGGAAACAGAATCGTTGGAATCAGGGATGCCGTATGCCCTTTTAGGTCAAATATGCCGATGGGACCAATGTGGAAAATCCCCCCCCTTTCTTGAAAACATCCCCTTTTTCCTTCACCCTCGGAGACAAAGGAGAGGGAAAGCTTGTAAAAACTACGTCGCGGATCCGACCCGCACATGTTGCCATTGTTTTGCTTTATACTTCCATCCATTTTCCGCAAATATGTCTCTATGATCTGGGTGGCCGCTCCTGCTGTAAGACCGAAGTTGGGAGAGGGAGGGGCGTCATTGTGACCACAAAGGGCATTAGGCCGCCCCCCTCGAGAGTGCGCCCTGAGGCGATTGCCTCACTTGCTTACCGTCTGAAGCCGGTGCTGCTTACGGTCATCATGCCAACGCAACAAATGGAACTATGAAAATTTTCAATTCAAACCTATGAAATCCTTAAGTGTTTAAGATCACTCAATTTGAATTGGTAATAGATTAAACGTTATTAACCTTTCGAGTTGAAATGTTACATCAGGTCACGGAGATGTAATCCAGATCATTCATGTAAACGTCAAACATTTTAAAACTGAAAGAACGGCGAAGCTACGGACGACGAGAAAATTATTTTTCCTAATTTGTTAGGGAGAATGACATTAACAAAATGAAATCGATAAAACGTCTGTCTGACCGAAAAACCTCACCACCAAATTATAAAACCATCGAACGAAACAAAATAAAAACGACGGCACGTATACAGGAGAGGAGAGACGAATTTGTTGGACGTCACCGTCCACATCCAGAGCGGGATCCGAACCCGTGACCTCGGCCGCACGTGGACATAAAGGGCAATTGGATCTGCTTTCCAAGAGCGATAAACGTTTAACTGAAAGAAGACGTGACTATCGCGTCTCTTCCGTACAGATTCCATAAGCTAGAAAGTTTATCGCGGAATAAAAACCGCCCACGTGAGACGTACAGTCATTTCCAAAAGTCAAGCGACACGGCTCGGTCACGCCACACATAGGCCGGAGCTGAAAGTTCCGAGTATGTTGGTATCCATTGCTTGAGGGGAACCAGGAGAGGGGAATGATAGGGAGGGGTGGAAGACTGAGGAGGTGGGTTTCGAAGCCTGCATAGGCTTGCAGGGAGAAACGAACGGAATCAGAGCTGGTGAGACAAACGCCATTCAACAGTGCGAGAGGATCCAATCCAACTCGGAAAAAAGGACTCTGAGAGGTTGCCTTCGCATGCCAAGGGTAACAAGAAAACCTCCGAGAGAAGGAGGCGTGTAAACGGTTCGAAGAGAGGGGAACATGAAGAATATTCCGCGTCTAGAAAGCACTTTCGGAAAAGATGCAATATTTTCATCTTTGTGAGCGTTATTAATGCGAAATGCTAGGCTGAACTTCACTTCGGAAAGCGTAAAAAATCATCAATGGGTCAAGGGCAAAAATTATATAATACTCCATAAATTAGGATGACAAAAATGAGAGCTGTTGATTTAGTGGAGATACTGAATGAGCATCTTCTGCCTATGTCAGACAGATAGTGCCAGACGGCGAAGACGTGGTAGTAATACAAGATAATTCGTCGTTAGTTACGGCCGGTGTAACTCGACAATTTTTTTGACCAGAACTGGAATATCAATGTCCTGCCCTGGCCAGCTCGCTCGTCGGAATAAAATTTTTATTCCACCGTACTGTATCACTCAAGCGTCAAGAAATTGTCAGCACGAAAATTGCTTTTTCGGGAGAACATTAGGAAGTATTTACATCTTTTATCTAATCAGTTTCACCAAAACTCTAATAAATGGCAATTTATCACATGTAGCACTTTTCTCACAGATAGTGGATACATTTTATATTGACTTTATTTAAATTTTCGAAAAATAATTTTATTCTAGCAGCATTTAATAGGCAATGAAAACAATGAAAGATTATGTAGTGTTTTATTTTAGTATTTAGTGAAGTCTCAGCCTGAGTCGATCACTCCTTGCATTCGACGGTTAATGAACCGTACTAAATTTTCACATATTTGTGGCCGTCGTCCGATTGAGCCCCAGAGTTCCATAACATTCTCTTCAAGATCGGCTGCCGTCTTGAACTTTCCTTCCGTCCACTCATTCACCATTATACCCCATAAGTTCTCAGTGGGATTCATATCCGGCAAGCGAGCTGGCCAGGGCAGAACATTGATAATCCAGTTCTGGTCAAAAAAAATTGTCGAGTTACACCGGTCGTATCTAAGGATGAATTAATTATCTTGTATTACTACCACGTCTTCGCCATCTGGCACTACCTGTCTGACATAGGCAGAAGATGCTCATTCAGGATCTCCACTAAATCAACAGCTCTCATTTTTTTATCCTAATTTATGGAGTATTATATAATTTTTGCCCTTGACCCATTGATGATTTTTTACGATTTCCGAAGTGAAGTGCAGCCTAGCATTTCGCATTAATAACGCTCACAAAGATGAAAATATTGCATCTTTTCCGAAAGTGCTTTCTAGCCGCGGCATATTCATTTATGTTTCCCTATCCCATTGTAAGACATCACTGTGGACTTCGAACCGTTTACACGCCTCCTTCTCTCGGAGGTTTTCTTGTTACCCTTTGGCATGCGAAGGCAACCACTGAGACAGTCCTTTTTTCCGAGTTGGATTGGATGCCCTCGCACTGTTGAATGGGTTTTGTCTCATAGGCTCTGATTCCGTTCATTTCTTCCAGCACGCCAACCCAGGCTTCGAAACTCACCTCCTCGCTCTTTCCTCCCCTCACTATCATTCCCCTCTCCTGCTACCCCTGAAGCAATGGGTACCAACATACTCGGAACTTTCAGCTCCGGACTATGTGTGGCGTGACCGAGCCGTGTCGCTTGACTTTTGGAAATGAGTGTACGTTTCCAACGACCTGGAATGACTCCCTCGCGCATCAAATGGAGTGGACGGGAGAAAATACAAAATAAACGCAAATGATTCCTCGCGACGCGAGGTGAGATCGATTAGCTTTTGTTTACGACTCCATTTTCACCTTCGCGTATCATTATCATTGTCATAAGTTATCATCAAAAGGCGAGGGATATATTTTGACGCCTAACGCGATAGTTATGAGAGAGAAAAAAAATTAATTCGATCGCTTCCGATCCGCAATTGCATTTTCCAAAGCACTTGGAGGATGAAAAATACGAAAGCGCCGTTCATTCGAGGGAAGTGCGATTACCGGCGACCTTGTAAAACTTCTTACCGAGGAAGCTTAAATGTGATTTTTTTTCCGGATACCATTATTAACTTGGAACTAGACCAATAAAAAATCTAATTTTCCATTCCTTCGATGAAGGAAAAGCTATGCCAAGTGCGTTAAGTTTTCCCTAACATTTTCCTGTTGAGGTGGAAGAGAGTTATAATGTTATCCCCGCTTTAACGCGATCCCAGGGGACAAAGCGTCTCGCAGGAGGAAAGGAAACCCGACGGATTACGAAACGGGCCACGATATCTCACGACCCTTCCCACGAATAAAAATCTTGCGTAGCAGGGCTGAAAAAAGCGTTGATTCAAAATTTAAAAACTCGTGTACTAACCCAGGGGTTCTCAACCCGGTGCTCACGAGCACCGCTTTACTCTTCGAAAGCCTAATTATGCTATTATTTGCTCTTTTCCTACGATGCTTAAAATCCCGTTTCTTTTAAATAATTTTTCAATTTTCTCGGTCTCTTTCTTTCTAAACGTATTCAAGAATATTAAGAACTAGCAAAATTACCCGGCGTTTCTTGTTATAGCATGTGAAATTAGTTCTCACTTAAAAGCACTGATCTCCTTGCCATGGTATTTACGATTTTCCATTGTTACAAAGGTATAAAAATACTTTTTTTCTTGATTAAAAACTAAATTTTATGCCAAACTGGGCTTAGATTCGAATTCTGTCTTTTAAAAATATGAAGTTGATTCTTTCAGCTTAATAAATGTTTTTGTCACTAGTTCGTATCTTCATTTTAAGTAATTTAAATTTGCAAAAGAATAAAAGCCCGAACGTCAAGCAATCGATTTTTACGCGTTATCTTATGGAAAAATGTTAATCCCTATATTGGCAGCACTGACTAATCCCGGTTGACCAAACCTTGGCCATTCACTAAGTTAAGATGTAAGTAAGAACCGTACCAAATTTGGTTGTTCTAGGTCTTATTGTTTGGGCGTGCATGAGACACACAAACAAACTTTAGGAAATATATATAAGATTAGTCGGACGCTGGTTTGATTTTATTCATTATCATTACTAGAGCCCGGAAGTTAAGGCACTAAACAAGGGCAAAGTAGGCAGGCAAATACGGCAACACAGTTCCACACAGTTCCTCAAAAAAGGCACTTAAAAAGGAAAAAAAGGAATACTTGTATTTTAAGATTAATTTATCCAAATCTCAATTAACACAATTGGTGGGTGGCAGGAGGTGCAGTGCACCAAAGCCTACATAACTTCTCTCGCGAGAATTACTCTCCTGTTATGGTCTTGTATGGTCCTTGGGAAAAACGAACCCTGATATCGCTGTCCTACAGTCTCTCTCTCGTATTTTATCCTCGTAATCATGTCTACCCATGCAAGTAGGTGCCTCTAATGTTCCTGAGACCTCCTCAAAGTTCTTCCGACCTAAATTTCTCCAGAACCCTTAATCTAGCGCTAATTCTGCGGTCCTCTACCGACATCCAATTTAACTCCTTCAAGAGTGATGTGACGCTTAATTTTTGCTCATATTTTTGCCTTACGAATCTGGCTGCTCTACGTTGGATTCTTTCTAACTCAAGTATCTGTCCCTTTTCGTACGGATTCCATATGCTGGAAGCGTATTCGACCTGAGATCTGACCAATGATAAATAACACGTTTCACGTATCTGTTCTGTGCTACTTCATACTATTCTGCCTACGAAGCCCAATTTCTTATTGGCTGCGCCTATGACCCTTCGAATATACATGTTCCACGATAGAGCACGACAAATGGTTACTCCTAAATATTTAACGTATTCCGCAGATTGGATATTCAATCTATCAATTCTGTACTCCGAGTCTAATTCATTGTTCTTGACCTTCCAGAAACTCAAAAGGGAACGTTTTCCGGAACAATGAAAAGTGGGTGAATATGAAACTTAATTCGTTCTGAAGAGATGTCTTGGTTAATACGTCTTTCGATACGCGAATAGATGTGGCTTCATCTGGGTCAAATCGATCCATAATATAAGAGAATGTTCTGAAATTCCTGGCATAGTACATAGCAGCTGATAGCCATGTTCCTCATCTAGTAAGGACTGGTTGTGGAGGAAGTGTGAGGTTCGGAGAACCTCTTTGAATAGACTAACTCGTGCTGGAGATTGAAGAAAAACTTTTTTTCCATTGGATATTAGAAGGTCAACATCGGGATATAGTCCGTGAATTTCTTCAGCCACCCTGTGGAGAGCGTGAGCCATACATGTCAGGTGCAGCATCTGAGGAAAAAGAACTTGCAGAGCTCTGGCTGCTTTTTTCATGTAAGGAGCCGCATCTGTTACGAATTGAAGGACATCCTCGTGTTTCATTCCGTCCGTCCATAGTTTTGTGAGGGCACTGGTGAAGAGCTGTGCAATTGTTGAACTATTTGCCTTTTCAAGTTCTTCTGTAATTAGCAAATAAATGTTAGGAGGTGCATCAGGCGTCATTGTTCCTACGACAACGTTGGCGACGTATCTCCCGACAGCATCTGTTGTCTCATCTATGCTGATGCAAATTTTCTTGCCACAGACTTCACTCGGAATTTTTTTAAATAACACTATTGTAACATAAATCCAAATGTTTTCTGTAAAGCAGATTCACCAGAAACTGTTTCATTCGTGTATTTCCTCAAAAAAGTCTTCAACGACTGGTTTCCCAGCTTGCAAAGAGGAATACCGGCGGCTAAGAATGCACCACACCAATCGAGGGAAAACAGCGAATGCTTATTTGAAATTTCGTTTACTTTATAATGTAAAGTGGAAATCAATTCATACGGAAGTATAGTGGTGCTCTTTTGATAGTATACGATACAACTACAACATCTAAAAGGTTGGCAACCCCTGTTCTAACCGATTTTAAACGCGATTAAATTACCGACCGAATACGAAAACAAAAATTTTACATCGACTTAACCGATGTACTTCCACACGTGTCAGATAAGATGCCGAAGATTCTTCAACTTTATCTATCCCAAGGTCAAATGTGTTAACCAACCTAATCATTCAACCATCGAACGCCGTCGCTTGATAACATTAATATTAATCTCGCGAGGGAATTCCTGCGAAACGAATGAACGATTATTGTAGAAGTTACTAGAAAGGGAGGTGAAGAATATTCCGTTTTGTTTAGGGGGAGAAAACCCAGAAATATGTGCTCTCTTAACTACTGGATGGCAGAAGAATGAAAAGGAGTTGTCCTGCGTGTTGCATAGTGTTCCAGAGGGCACATCTTACAAGCCAAGATTTTTTATCTCACGATTCTTACGTTTCGAAGCGAATAATAAAAAAAATCCAAACTTTTACACGTTCTCCAATCATATCCTATCAGATACGGTAGGAGAGAAACAATAACATAAGGCAAAAGCATAAAACTTTAACCATCAACTAAAGAATTATTTATGCTCCACGAGACACTCATAAAAAGCAAATAAATACAGCGAGTTGATACCAAACCAACAAGGGCGAAAAAAAATTAAAGAAGCAGATTACTGGCAAACAAACGAGTGTACTACTCGTTCGGACGCTCGAAATACGACGGATAATTTCTAAATGCGACACATACATGTATATATTTCCCACCGAGATGATCGGAATATGATAAGTAGCGGAAGTGATTTTAGGTGCGACCGTCTCCTCTGGCAGTTTGGTTAAGTTTCATTACGTAACGAAAAAGCATGCCAAATTACAAAGGCCTAGATCCTACGACGGGAATAGAAGTCCAGGGAGTATATTTTGTGACCTTGCACGATGCAGTAATCACTCTCGATTTTTACACTTTACTCCAGCGACGTTCGTTTAAACTGTAATACTTCGGGGGAAGATGAGATATCTAACCGCGTACATAATCTCGCGACGTAAAAATCTTTCGAGGGTCACGATTAAAAAAAATGGTCAGCGAACTGACTACGTGGTAAACTAGCCGTATGTAGTTCTACACAGCACCGCAAAATTGGCTACCGTTGTTTTTTTATATTTAAAAAAACGCGTTAATATCGCACCGATAAAACCGTAAAGTTCGGATGAGAAAAGAATTCAAACCTATTTCGGTATGAGTGGGGCGAAGAAATAATTCAGCTTTATAAAGAATTTAATATAAGGCTAGGAAAAGAGTGAGAGCTTCTGGGAAAAGCAGATCGATATCATTGGTAGGACATTCCACACGTACTTCCAAGAACCCTCACTCTCACCACCACCAACCCACGCAAAACAATGATAAACCGAAACCCTATTTCATGAAAATTACGGAGATTATCATATGGCGGATTTTTTTTGAGGCCACAAAGAAATGGAGGGAAATATTTTATTCCCCGTGTCTGTATTCCGAGGGAAATTGAATTCGATTACCATCACGTAGCCGAACCCATAATCTCCGCTATTAGTTTAACTTCTCAACGTAAGCAAAATAAATGGGAGTGCAACTATAAACAAAAGAAAATACGCGTATAAAAAACGCGGATCGCAACGATTATCATTTCCACGTAACTGGATTTGACAGTTGTTCCCGGTGAATCTTAAAAAAAACCGAAGGTCGCAAAAGGTCGAGGTGGAGCCGTTATGTAATTTTCCTTTAATAAACGTTTAAAGTCAGTTTTAGAGTAGAAATCGGGTGACAATTTCAAGAACAGAATATGTCTGAAGTCATGAATCAAAAGAATCCTTTCGATATATAGTATTAGAAATGGAAAAAATACGCCGGCGAGAGGGCGGGAAATTCGGACCGCGGAAAATTTCTCCCGCTAACTTATCTCTCCTTATTCCGAAATCGTATTATTTCGCCGGAAAAAACCACGCGAATGTTTTCGTGCGAGGCAAAAGTCACATAAAAGTATAGAATAAATATCCCGAAGATGGATCATAACGACGGTGTCGACGTATGCCGGCTAACGAAAAGCTCCAGCTTTCATCGCCGCTTATTCAACAGAGCCGAAAAATACCATTCGCTTTAATAATTCACTGTGACCAAAAAATAAAGCATCCACGAAGAAACTGTATCTCTCCCACTCGACTAGCAGGGAGAGTATGTTACGCAAACAGCTTCTACCAGCTTTTGATATCAGGGATGGCTTGACGTGCCGAAACGTACGAATCTTAGCCGTGACGGATACACGGTTGCACCAAAAGCATCAGGGATATACTACGTCACATACTCCTGCTTACTAAAAAAAATATATAACATGTAAGTCTAAATTACGAACTTTTCGTCAATTTTCGGAAAGTCTATTTGTCGAAGAAAAAAATAAAGGGCTGATCACTAAACGGTAACCGACTTAAAAAGTTACCTGTCAATCCAATTTCCCAGTGATTGGCATGTGTCCGGGCAACAGGTACAGCAGACACAGTCGACGTCACATCTGCTCCTCGATTCGCCAGAGACTGAAATGCTGCTATCGCGGAAACCATTCGCACCACCATCCTCACACCGTCTTGCTCGCGCTGATTCTCTCTCCCTCTCTTCGGCTGAGCCCACCGCCGCAATGTAAGAACACGAAACCATGGCAGAGACGACAACGGCCGGGGCTGCAACGACGTTAACAGAAGCCGTGATGACGTCATTGGACAGCCGGTCGCTTCACCTCACTTCTGTGCGGGCAGAACATCGAAACGATCAATGACTCCACACTCGCCCACATTCTACGCGCATGCTGATAAAAATGGCTTAATGGGTGTCCTCCGTAAAAAGTGGGAGGATTAAAGTTGGATTGTTGTCACACAACCTCCCGAGTGTGACACGGATGCCGGTCGGGATGAATTCTGAACGGCGCTACATGTCTTACGGCGGGGTTCGTCATGTCACGGTTATTCCACTTAAAAAGGTGATGCAGGTTTTCCCTCTCCATCGACATTTCAAGCACTCGTGAATAAAAAAATCTACACGGGTGATAACCTAGTAGTTGCAGCTCTTTATAAATTTGAAGTGACAGGCAAATAGTGCTTCGTCATAAGACACGGAATATTAAGATTTAAAGTTGTGGAAATGCCGGGAAAGAAGCGTAAGTAACTCATCAAAAACGAAGTAACTGTTCTAATTTTTCACTGTGGTCTCATGCGTTCCTATATTTACTCTGTCAACGCCGGTGTCAAGCAATTATACACTTAGAGAACCAAATTAGTTTTGGGTGGGTTTTGGGGTATTAGAGATCACTACTATATATTCTGATACTATCGCGAACATTCCAAAATTGAAATTCGGCCGTACGATCATGCCAACAGCTGAAAATTGTTCGTGAATACCGTAAATAGCACTGGAGACTAAAATTTACATTTTTCATGCGTGCTATTACTCAATCATGCATTTTATGCTTGAGGAATGACTGCATAATTATACACAGCAAGATTACGGGGAATTTCGCACACGACACGCGAAGCAAAGCCACTTAAACACGGATTGCCAATTACCTTACGTAATTTGAAGGTGTCTTCATAGGAGAATCTTACAACGATTTTAGACACATCTAAATCAGTTTATTCAAAATAGTTTTGAAATGTTTCTATAACGGTTAAATCACCCATTCCGACGTCACAAATGCTCACACTCCCAGACTGGATCCTAAGGAAGTCTACATGACTGTTTATGCGCCATCTCTTGGCAATCTGAAAAATGATTTGAAACATCTGCGTGCTACATTTCGCAAGTACATAACTACAATCAAGTAGAGCGACTGACAATAAAATCGTGAGATTGTTATGGTAATTTATACAGAGCGAAGTGTCAGAAAATAGAGGTAGGATGACTTAACGAGTTACGGATTTTGAATTAAGTACTAGTCCGTTGACGTATAAGTAAATCACGTTTATTCAATGCTATACCAGTATTCAGGAATTTCACATTGCTTTGTACAATAAAATCGTTACGTAATTTATGAAACTACTTTTGCGCGTTATTCATTTAAATATAGTTATTAAGAACAGTTATTGCATCATAATTTTTATAATTATAAGAATAGCCTTTTAAAAAATACATTTAGGTGTATAAACCAAAATCAAGTTTTAAATATGTGCAGTAAAAGTATTTAAAATGTAACCTGCAAACATAAGCAACTCAAGTCGGTTGTCATCCTTTTGTAGTCAGTTTATTGCAATAATTTCACTGATCCGATTGAACCATTTTTATTTCCGAGTCACGCATTTCTAGTCAATTATATACTCGTATTAATCTCGCACTTATCAACTGATACTTATTGATTGCTTTTATAGCTGAAGTCAAATTTACTTTGGTAATAGCGTATATCAATTCGCAAATTTAAATACGTTAGTAAACTCTAACTAAATGCGTGTTATTAGCCACGAAATATAGTTTTACTTTCATCATGGAATTCGCTTAGAAGATTTTTTGTAAATGCGAAATCGTTAGAAGTCGAGAGAGCATATTATCTTTTGGTATTTAATTAACGTACAGGAGGGCATACTGATGGAGAATGTGAAGAACGATACCCACATTTCTCGTCCAAATAATTTCCTAGTTGAAAATGTACGATCATCATTAAAACGCGTTTTTCGCGAACTTGAGAAACTGCGTTTTATTTATGCAATTTACGTCTGAGATCTATAGTTGTACATATATTTATGGCAGACATTTCAAACTCGCGGGCCGCTTGAGGCCCGCGTGGTGCATTTATGCGGCCCGCGAAATAATTTATACTACACGACAGTGGCGGATCTAGAAAAATTTGACGGGGGACATGTAACAAAAAATCAATAAACAAACAAACTTTATCATGTGTTTTTGTATGTTTCTAAGTGTGATGCGGGAATAGGGTTGCCACCTTTTCCTCAGAGACAACCCGAAGACTTCCAATTTTGACCAGAATATTTCTAAGTTTGACCCGAAGATTTCAAAGTTTGACCCTGACATCACCTCTTCCCCCCAAAAAATACACTTTAGATTTTATTTTTGGTGTATCATTAAAAATATATATTGCGATCATTATGACATTGATGAATTTTGCCGAAACGATAAAATTACTTCAAGGATATATATATATATATATATATATATATATATATATATATATATATATATATATATATAATTAAGTCAAGCGCAACTTCGTGGGTGTATGAAATACTCATAATAAATTAGACACTTAGAACTTTTCCACAAACCTTGTTTGTATGAACATAAAGTAAATATACTTACAATTAGTTGTCATTTTTTCAATCTCATGTTGGTAGAATTCCAACCTCTGGAGCAGCCGCCCTTCCCCACTCACCTTCGGAAAATTACCGAGCACGGCCGAAGTAGGCTTGAAAAGTAACTGCGAGTATAGTGCCAAATTTTACGAAAATCTGTGACTTTCTAAATTTGATTTGATTTATGTGGAAAATTTACCAGGGCCGGGACTAGGGTGGGGTGAGCGGGGCCCTTACCCCGGGCGCATCATTCTAGGGGGCGCCAAAATTGTGATTATATGTCTATGTATTTTATATAAACATATATATTTACAATCTTAAAAAATGACATAATAAAGTGAGATTGGCTGTGACAGGCAGTGCCGAACGTTATCGGGTATCGTGCGTTATCGGCTGTCGTGCGTAGGGTGGTGGTGACCAGACGTCCCGGTTTTCCGGGATTTGTGTCGGTTTTCAGTTTTGTCCCGGTGTCCCAAAACTTTTTTTAGTTCAACAGCCCTTCTAATATTCGAAACCTCTCAAAGGAAGCAAGATATTCTGCGTGACACTATTCACACAACTATCGCGGATTTATTCGCGTGAGAATTTGATTTAAACAGTAAAAAACACGAAATATTTGAAAATTTTCGACTACCATGGCAACGACCCATAGGCGAAACTACGGGATGTCCCTGGGCACACCCTAACTGTTCAGACACCAACACAAAAACAAACAAAAATCGAAGGAAAGTTTGAAGGTAATTCGGAAATAGGAAGGAAGAGGTTTCAGCTGGTAGATGACTTGAAAGGGAAGGATAGCTATCTGGATATGAAGGAGGTTGCGCAAGATAGACCAAAATGGAGAACCAAGTTTAACATATGATCACGGACCTATCCTTGGACACTTTACTGATGATGACAGGGGCGCAGCCAGGGAGGTGCAAGGGTGCATATGCACCCCCCTTCTGGTCGAAAAATTCGCGAAAGACGAATCGTAAAACGTAATTAGAAAAGTTCGTAATCACAGATTTAAGAGCTTTAGGATTAAATAAGGCATATGATCAGGGCGCAGCTTCGTGACGGGACGAAAAATTGAAGTTTTATTATACACCTGATAAAATGAAAGTAACGGAAGGCGTTCCAGCCGCTTAAATCACACTCGAGTCCCACGCATGATGTGGTGTGGAGTGGGGGTGGGGAGGTGAGGAATAAGAATTTATTCCATGCCTCATTTTCTCTGAATCGGGTCTTAAAATTCCTTCTCACGGTGATTTTTAAAATATTTCTATTTTTCATATAATTCATGGAATTATTCCATAGAAATCGTTCAGTCTAATATGAGACATTTAAAAATTGATTAAATTCGTGCGGCAATATGAGACATTTAAATAAATATGCCTTAAAATTCCTCTTGGAGATGGTTTGTGAGAGAATTCTTATTTATTTCTTTAATAAACCTGGTGGCGTGGAAGAAGTGGATTTCCACCTTGAACCTTTAATATATTTTCTCAGGGTGCAATTTCTTTTAAGGTAGTGGTTGGGCAGATAGCCCTGCGCAGGGCATATATATATATATATATATATATATATATATATATATATATATATTTATATACATACACACTAGTTAATGTGTGCTTGCATTCTGCAAGCATATTTAAGTTTCGCATTTTTACAATTTCAAATTATTCCCAATCAATTTTGTACAAAATCATATATCCGTATCAAATTTCAACTTTGTAGCTCATTTAGAAGTGCATTATAATTTTATTCCCCGCATAGGGCAATTATGTGGCAAAACAGTCGCTAAGATTTCGAATTATTACGATATCGGATTTCCTCTACCTGTTGTAACTAAAAATCCATAATTTTGCCAAATTTCACGTTTGTATCTCATTAAGAATTGCCGTATAATTTTCACATTGGTATGGGGCATAAATAGGGCAAAACCGCCATTAAAATTTAGAATTTTCGCAGTATTTTATTTATCTTCGGCTGCAATGAAATTTTTATAAACATGCCAAATTCCAAGTCTCTAGGTCATATGGAGCTGCCTCATCATTTTTGTTCTCGTATGGAGCAATACTGCGGCAAAACAGCCCCAAAAATGAGGATTATATCAATATCGGATTTCCTTCATTAGTTGTAGTTTAACATTAATGGCATTAAAATATAAGCCTCCGTTTCCCAATAAAAGCATACCCATATGAAAGCATTAAGCCTAGGAAGCCTATCGTTAGACCCAGAAAAATTACCATTTTTTTTAGATAAAAACTATAAATTTACGCTAATTCTACTCGGATTTGAATTCTGTCTTCAAAAATAAGAAACTGATATTTATATTCTATCCGATAGTTTAAGTCTCGAGTTCGTATCTTGACAGGAAGTAATTTTAAAATGCAAATATAAAAACCTCTACACCAATTTACATGTTTTCTTATGGGCAAACAATGGAGCAAAAAGGGGCCAAAACAGCCCCTCAAAATAGGAATTTCGGCAGTTTCGGATTTTTTCCTTCAGTTGTGACCAAAAATCTAAAATCCTACCAAATTTCAAGTTTTTAGCACATCTGGAAGTGCCTCATAATTTTGTATCCTTCTATATACATATAATGTGTAAGAAGCATCTATATATTATAGATACTAGTGAATGTGTGCTTGCATTCTGCAAGCATTTCCTCTCACCTTAAAGTAAAAATAAAAGCCGAAAAATTACTTTCAATGCATAAGTTCGCGTCTCGGTTCCGAATTACGTGTTTGTCTGTTTCGAAAATATTGGGTTAAAAACAACCCCTAAAATTTGTAATTATAATACATTTATAGGTTTTTATCATTTGTTACGAATACCCCACATTTATGCGAAATTTCATCCATGCAGCACCTCTAAGAGTGCATTTATATGAATTTCATTGTTTAAATTTTTAATAGCCATAGCAATAAATATTTCAAAAATTTTCAATGTTATTTACCACAGGGACATTATTTCCTAACCCTGTTAAAATTTTCAGCTTCCTGGATCTACAGAAAGTACATAAACATTAGTCAATTTTTTAAGCATTTGAGACTTTATTACGGGCGAACGAATAAAAATTTTCAAATTTCTATATTCCCGTTTTCATTATTTGGCGAATTCTACAGGTAGAAAAAATTTCAGCTTGATAGTTCGTTTATAAATACCTAAACCATGAAATGTTATTCAATATTTTATAATTTTAAGCGGCCAAAATAATGCACATTTTTGCAATTTCGCAATTATTCCTCCGATTATTTTTCTTTATTCACCTCGGTATTAAATTTCAGCTCTCCAACTGTAGTAGTTTGGGCCAGACATTAGTATCCTCCTATATCCTATATATGATTCTATATCGACTCTTCTTACAGAGGATATACGATACAAGTCAATGTGTGCTTGCATTCAGCAAGCATTTTCTCTAACCTTAAAGTAAAAATAAAAACCAAAAATAATTTTCAATACGTAAGTTCGCATCTCGGCTCCGAATTACCTTTTTCTGTTATGTGAATATTGTGGTATAAACAAATCCTAATATTTATAATTATAAAATATTTATAGGTTTTCAGCTTTTGTTAAGAATACCTCACATTTATTCGAAATTTCATCAAGGTAGCACCTCTAGAAGTGCATTTATATGAATTTCATTGTTTAAATTTTATGAATTTTTAACAGCCTCAACAATAAGTATTTCTAGAATTTTCAATGTTATTTTCCACCGGGACATTATTTCCTACCTCTGTTAAAAATTTCAGCTTCCTGGATTTACGGAAAATACATAAATATTAGTCAGTTTGTTAAAAATTTGAGAATTTATTACGGCCGAACGAATAAAAAATTTCAAATTTCTATATTCCCGTTTTCATTATTTGGCGAATTCCACAGGTAGAAAAAATTTCAGCTCATTAGCGCATTTGGAAATACCTAAACCACGAAATGTTAGTAATATTGTTTATAATTTTTAGCGGCCAAAATAATGCACATTGTTACAATTTTGCAATTACTTCTCCGATTATTTTTCCTTGTTCACCTCGGTATTACATTGCAGCTCTCCTGCTATAGTAGTTTGGGCCAGACATTAGTATCCTCCTATATCGTATATCCTCCTCTGTAAGAAGAGTGCTTATAGAATGATACGATACTAGTGAACGTGTGCTCGCATTCTGCAAGCATTTTCTCTCACCTGAAAGTAAAAATAACAGCCTAAAAATTACTTTCAATGCATAAGTTCGCATCTCCTTTCCGAATTACGTGTTTTTCTTTTTCGAAAATATTGGGGTAAAAACAACCCCTAATATTTATAATTATAATACATTTATAGGTTTTTATCATTTGTTACGAATACCCCACATTTATGCGAAATTTCATCCATGCAGCACCTCTAAGAGTGCATTTATATGAATGTCATTGTTTAAACTTTTTAAATTTTTAACAGCCACAGCAATAAATATTTCTAAAATTTTCAATGTTATTTACCACCGGGACATTATTTCCTAACCCTGTTAAAATTTTCAGCTTCCTGGATCTACAGAATGTACATAAACATTAGTCAATTTGTTAAACACTTGAGAATTTATTACGGCCGAACGAATAATAATTTTCAAATTTCTATATTCCCGTTTTCATTATTTGGCGAATTCTACAGGTAGAAAAAATTTCAGCTTGATAGCACATTTAGAAATACCTAAACCATGAAATGTTAGTAAAATTGTTCATAATTTTTACCGGCCAAGAAAATAAATAATGTAGTAATTTTCCAATTATTCCACCGATTATTTTTCTCGGTTCACATATGTATTAAATTCCAGCTCTTCAGCTATTGTAGTTTGGTCCACACATTAGTATCCTCCTATATATATCCTATCCTATATCGTATATAAGCACTCTTCTTACAGAGGAGGATATACGATACAAGTAAATATGTGCATGCATTCTGCAAGCATTTTCTACCGCCCTAAAGTAAAAATAAAAGCTGAAAAATAATTTTCAATGCTTAAAGTTGCATCTCCGCTCCGAATTATTGTTTTTATGTTTTGAAAATATTGGGGTAAAAACAACCCCTAAAATTTATAATTATAAAATATTTATAGGTTTTTACCATTTGTTATGAATACCTCACATTTATACGAAATTTCATCAATGTAGCACCTCTAGAAGTGCATTTATATGAATTTCATTGTTTAAAGTTTTTTAATTTTTCACAGCCACAGCAACAAATATTTCCACGATTTTCAATGTTATTTACGACCGGGACATTATTTCCAAACTCTGTTAAAATTTTCAGCCTCCTGGATCTACAGAAAGTACATAAACATAAGTCAATATGTTAAACATTTGAGAATTTATTACGGCCGAACGAATAAAAATTTTCAAATTTCTATATTCCCGTTTTCATGATTTGGTGAATTCTGCAGGTAGAAAACATTTCAGGTTGATAGCTCATTTAGAAATACCTATACCATGAAATGTTAGTAAAATGGTTTATAATTTTTAGCGGCCAAAATAATGCACATTGTTGCAATCTCGCAATTATTCCTCCGATTATTTTTCTTTATTCACCTGGCCGCTAAAAATTATAAACTATTTCTCTAACATTTCGAGGTTTAGGTATTTCCAAATGCGCTATCGAGCTGAAATTTATTGTACCTGTAGAATTTGCCAAATAATGAAAACGGGAATATAAAAATTTGAAAATTTTTATTCGTTCGGCCGTAATAAATTCTCAAATGTTTAACAAATTGACTAATGTTTATGTACTTCAATTAGAGCCAGGAAGCTGAATTTTTAACCAAGTTAGGAAATAATGTCCCGGTGGTAAATAACATTTGAAATTTCATGATAGTTTTATATTTCGGCTGTTAAAAATTCATAAATTTTAAACAATGAAATTCTCATAAATGCACTTCTAGATGTGCTATATACATGAAATTTTGCATAAATGTGAGGTATTCCCAAGAAATGCTAAAAACCTATAAATGTATTATAATTATAAATTTTAGGGGTTGTTTCTACCCCAATATTTTCGAAACAGAATAACACGTAATTCGGAGCCGAGATGCGAACTTATGCATCGAAAGTAATTTTTGGGTTTTATTTTTGCTTTAAGGTTAGAGAAAATGCTTGCAGAATGCAAGCACACATTTACTTGTATCCTATATCGTATATCCTCCTCTGTAAGAAGAGTGCTTATAGAATGATATATAGGATATATATAGGATATAGGAGGATACTAATGTCTGGCCCAAACTACAATAGCTGGAGAGTTGGCATTTAATACATAGGTGAACCGAGAAAAATAATCGGAGGAATAATTGGAAAATTGAAACAATGTTTAATTTCTTGGCCGGTAAAAATTATAAACCATTTTACTAACATTTCATGGTTTAGGTATTTATAAATGCGCTATCAACCTGAAATTTTTTCTACTTATAGAATTCGCCAAAT
The DNA here is from genome assembly GCA_036926305.1 of Uropetala carovei. NCBI lineage: Eukaryota > Metazoa > Arthropoda > Insecta > Odonata > Petaluridae > Uropetala > Uropetala carovei. The sequence continues at coordinate 564,619 of JAXCHB010000087.1, forward strand.
AATGAAAACGGGAATATAGAAATTTGAAATTGTTTATTCGTTCGGTCGTAATAAATTTTCAAATGTTTAACAAATTGAGTAATGTTTATGTACTTTCTGTAGATCCAGGAAGCTGAAAATTTTAACAGGGTTAGGAAATAATGTCCCGGTGGGAAATAACATGGAAAAATTTAGAAATATTTGTTGCTGTGGCTGTTAAAAATTAAAAAATTTTAAACAATGAAATTCATATAAATGCACTCTTAGAGGTGCTGCATGGATGAAATTTCACATAAATGTGGGGTATTCGTAACAAATGGTAAAAACCCATAAATGTATTATAATTATAAATTTTAGGGGTTGTTTTTAACCCAATATTTTCGAAACAGACAAACACGTAATTCGGAACCGAGACGCGAACTTATGCATTGAAAGTAATTTTTCGGCTTTTATTTTTACTTTAAGGTGAGAGGAAATGCTTGCAGAATGCAAGCACACATTCACTAGTATCTATAATATATAGATGCTTCTTACACATTATATGTATATAGAAGGATACAAAATTTTGAGGCACTTCCAGATGTGCTAAAAACTTGAAATTTGGTAGGATTTTAGATTTTTGAAGCACACGTTCACTAGTATCGTATATCCTCTGTAATAAGAGTCGATATAGAATGATATATAGAAGGATACTAATGTCTGGCCCAAACTATTGATATTTCTGGTGCTCTCACCCCTGTCATCGGTGCATCTAGGTCGTGGAAAACGAGGGAGTTCATCGCATTCACCTGGAGAGTGAAGATAAGTCGAGGAATTGTGGAAATTCGGAAACATCGGTTGGATGGTAACATGGTAAATGTTATTCCTTTATCTTCTTATCTTATTGTTAGTTGAGCTGTAAATCAGTTTCTTATTGTAATTTAGTGGAAGTGTATCTTTTGTCTCGTGAAAGTGATTATTTTAAAGGAAGTTTTTTCTTCCTTTTTGTTTCGCGAAAGTGTTTTCTTCTACAGTGAGTTAGTTCCTATTTGTATTTCGTGGAAGTGTATATTTAACATTGTAATTGTTCATTTAATTGTTGCAGTGTTATTGTACATTGCTTATTGTGTGCTTTTAGTTTTGTGAAAAGGTTTATTCTACAGGAAAGTTTATTATTTGTGTTTTGGGAAGGTGCATACCCCTCAGTGAATCAGAATGAGTGAGTCCGTGCCCATTTCGTCGTTGTCAGATTCTTTGTTTAACGAAATAGAAAGCAATGATTACATCTCGAGCGATCACGTTGCCAAGTTTAATGAGATTTTAGCGTTTCATACCAGTTTTCGGCCACAAGAAGCCCTTCTGATGTGGGATTTTCTCGACGAGGTTAGACGCGTTAGTTCTCGGCATATACAAATCCTTCCAAGTGAAGCTACCCAGCGTGTAACTCACTGGATTTGTACTTATTTTGATGGTGAGGTTATTCACGTTTATGATAGTGCTTTAACTGATAGAGGGTTAACTTCACAGCAAATGGGTTTCCTTACGAGATTATTCCCTCAGGAACCTCCAATTGTCTATGAGGATGTTCAGCAGCAAAAGAATGTATATGATTGTGGCGTTTTCGCGATTGCTTTCGCAGTTTCTGTAGCTCTAGGTCAGAACCCCTCCTATCTGAGATTTAACGCTGATGCGATGCGAGCGCATTTAGTGAGTATATTTAGGACAAAAACTTTAATGCCGTTTCCTAACGAAAATTTACCATGTGAAAAGCCAAAAAGGGGAAGACCTGCAAAATCAAAATTAGGACTTCCGAAAACTCTAATAACCTCAAAAGCGGAACGGAAGGCAGAGGCCTGCAAGAGATACCGGTTAAAGAATTCGGAGAAGGTCAAAGGATCTCGAGAGAAATACAAAACCCCTGATCCCGAAAGTTTTACAGAATCTATTAAAAAGTATCAAGCTTTAAATCCAAAAGTTGTTGGGGAATCTAGGGAAAGATATCAGGTTAATCATCCTGAAAGTGTAAGGGAATCTATAAAAAACTATCAGGCTTCGAATCCAGAAGTTGTTAGGAAATCTATCAAAAAATATCAGGCTTCGAATCCAAAAGTTGTTAGGGAATCTAGGGAAAGATATCAGGTTAGTCATCCTGAAAGTGTAAGGGAATCTATAAAAAACTATCAGGCTTCGAATCCAGAAGTTGTTAGGAAATCTATCAAAAAATATCACGCTTCGAATCCAAAAGTTGTAGGGAATCTAGGGAAAGATATCAGGTTAGTCATCCTGAATGTGTAAGGGAATCTATCAGAAACTATCAGACTTCGAATCCAGAAATTGTTAGGGAATCTAGGAAAAGATATCAGGTTAGTCATCCTGAAAGTGTTAGGGAATCTATCAAAAACTATCAGACTTCGAATCCAGAAGTTGTTAGGGAATCTAGGAAAAGATATCAGGTTAGTCATCCTGAAAGCGTCGGGGAATCTATCAAAAACTATCAGACTTCGAATCCAGAAGTTGTTAGGGAATCTAGGAAAAGATATCAGGTTAGTCATCCTGAAAGCGTCGGGGAATCTAGAGAAAAATATCGAAAAATACACCCTGAGAGAGTAAAATATTCACAAAGTCAGTTCCAGCATAAAACTCCATTGCAACAAGCAGCACGTCAGAGGGAGTACTATAATGTCCCATCAATCGTAAGAACTGTTTCTCTTAAGTCCTGTTTAGGAAATAGGTCAGGTAATGAATTAAATGACATTGCATGCTTAAAGCTGAAGGTTTCTTCCCTGTTAGATAGCAAATGTTCGAAATTCAATTACTGTGGAGCCATGGTTTTTGAAGACGAGAAAAGTAGGAAGGAATGGTGCTGTGGGAGAGGGAGGTATTTTTTGGGTTCCCTTCCTAAATTAGATGCTTCATTTTATAATAATAATGAATACCTTAAAAATGCTAGGAGTTATAATAACATTTTTGCATTTTCTGCTCTGGGGGTTTCACGTGGTTTCCAGAATGCTCCAGGAAGACAAGGACCATGTTTAGTTAAGATACAGGGAAGGACTTATCACAGAATATTTAATTTAGGCTGGTCGAGTAGCAATAGCATTAATAATGTAGCACTTTATATCGATGATGGGGCAGAGCGTAGGAGAATAGCAGAAGGAAGGCAGCTGAATGCAGAAATAGTTCAAGAGATTGAGAGTTTCTTAAATCAGGTGAACACCATAGTCAATTCCTTGAAATGTTTAAGTAGACATACTTCAGAAAATTCATGTATAGTCTTCGAAAGAACTAATAGGCGAAGTCATGGACCAGTTTTAGGAGACACCCCAGCAGTTGAAGAAATTGCTGCAATTATTACAATGGAGCCTAATAGCGATCCAAGACAGGTGTTGATTTGGAAGCATGGTAGAGGTGAGCCACAATTTGTTAGTATTCTCAGCGAAACGTATGAAGCTTTACAGTATCCACTTCTTTTCCCTCATGCTACATCAGGATGGTATGTTGGTCTCAAAGATAGAAATGGGAATAAATGTAGTCAGATTAAATATTATAGGAGGCTTCTTTTGTCCGAGAGTAGGTTTACATTTATGCGAAGGCTAGGACAAGAGTACTTCGTTGATATGTACTCCAGGTTAGAAGAGGAAAGGCTGAAATGGTGTAGGAATAACCAACAGAAATTTTTTAGGGTAGCTTCTAGACAGGAAGTAGATGAAACCATTGAAGCAGAAGGTGGACCTAGGGCAGGAAAAGTATATTTACCAAGTTCATTCACACATAGTCCATGCTACATGCAAGTGAAAATGCAGAATGGTATGGCATTAGTCTCGAGAAAGGGAAAGCCAAGTTTTTATAACAGTTACATGCAATCCACAATGGGTAGAAATAAAGAGTAGCCTTTCCTCAAATCAGAGTGCAACAGACAGGCCAGATTTGTGTAATAGGGTTTTTCAACTAAAATTAGCAGCTGTTATGAGGTTAATTAGTAGTGGCATACTGTTTGGCAGTTTATTATATGTTATGTATGTTATTGAATTTCAGAAGCGTGGTTTACCCCATGCCCACATAGCACTTAAGGTTCAGGGCGAACCGAAACATATTTCAGAAATAGACGAATATATAAAGGCTTCGATACCTTCAGAGGAAGATGCAGGAGGTAGGCTTAGAAAGTTAGTATTGCAGCATATGGTTCATGGACCATGTGGGCATGATAAGCAAAATGCCCCCTGTATGGATATAGATAGGAAAAGTTGTATGAAAGGATTTCCTAAGCCAATTTGTGATGCCACTTTTATAGACGAAAGAGGTTATGTTCATTATAAGCGACCAGGTACGTATGAGGTTAAACTTTTATCAGGTAGAGTAATTACTGATAATTGGATTGTTCCTTATAATCCAGCTTTACTTTTGCTGTTAGAGTGCCACTGCAACGTTGAGATAGCGAGTTCGGTTAAAATCATTAAATATCTTTTTAAGTACATTCATAAAGGACCAGACCGTGCTCGAGTTGCTGTAGTGTCAGATAATATAGAGAAAATAGATGAAATAGAAGAGTACGTATCTTTAAGGTATATTAGTGCAACATACCGGCCATATTTTCAGTACCCGGAAATTACCCGGACCCGGAACAAAAAAGGATAACAATAAAAACAAATTAAATGGAACTTAATATTTTACTTGTACTTTTTATCCTGCAAGAAACATTTAGAGAAACGATATTTTAATTATAATAAACTTTTAAAAAACAGATTACTCTAAGGAAAGTTAAACTGAACCATGAAATAACATTCTACATACACATAATATGCATAATTATACTTAACGACCGGTTAACAGTACCAGCTTGTAAAATTTTATAAACTTTATAAAATCTTCTTAAGTAAACAATAAAATAAAAGTGTAGACAAAATTTTAATAATTAAATTTCAAAAATGGGAGATTATGATGAAGAAACAATAGTTTTTCCGCATTTCGGGGAAGGAGTTTATTCCACCGCTCTTCGTATATAATTCCCGCCTAGCTAAACATCCTTTCACTGTGTATGCTGCTTGGAGGTGATGACAAGTAACGACTGGCCAATTTTGACAGTTCAGGAAAGCATTTTTTGCCCACATGACACACACATGACTTTCTCCATATTTGGGGTATAGATATTTAAATTATTATGAATAGCATCATAAGGCAAAATTATTATTTCGTATCGTGAAAGAATACAGTCATCCTTATTGCTGTAAATTATATTTTGAATATGTTGACAGACTTCACCCCTACATGGTGGTGGCGCTGTATAATGGAAATTATAAAAAAATCTGATGTGGCCAACACATGACTTTCTCCATATTTGGGGCATAGATATTTAAATTATTATGAATAATATTAGGAGGCAAAATTATTATTTCGTATCGTAGAAGAAGACACGTCCTTGCCGTAAATTACGTATATTTTGAATGTTTACAGAATTCACCGCTACATGGTTTTGGCGCTGTATACAGGTATTAAGATAAAGCGAAATATATCCAAAATGGATGGTTCTACGAAAATTAGTTTCAAACAAAACTTGGAAGAAATATTATTCTCTACAACTTTGGTCCTTACCAAGATTACCAATAACGATGTTTTTAAGGAGATATTTAACGGAAACCGAAAAACCGGTTATTTATAAATAACTCCTAAACAATAACTCCTATAGAAAATTCCTTCAAATGAATATTGTAGGAAATTACATTCTGTATAACTTTTGTTTAGAATTGTATATACAATAATGATGTTTTAACAAAGAAATATCGCAAAAACCGAATCGGGATTCGAATAACCCGCGACTTCCGGTTATCCGTTATTATCCAAAAACTAATCAGTTCTTTGTGCTCATGTAAGAGTGTTAGATATGAAGTTTGTTAACGATATGGAACGTACTTTTTGAGTTAGAGCGCCCACAATAACATACACACACGTACACACACACAGACATCATTCCGAAAATAGTCTAAACGTGTTCTAGGGACCTCAAAACATGTATTTCCGTTGAAATCTCGAAGTCGATTTTTTTCATGAATACAATACTTTCCCATTACTACGTATGGAGAAACATCGGTTGGATGGTAACATGGTAAATGTTATTCCTTTATCTTCTTATCTTATTGTTAGTTGAGCTGTAAATCAGTTTCTTATTGTAATTTAGTGGAAGTGTATCTTTTGTCTCGTGAAAGTGATTATTTTAAAGGAAGTTTTTTCTTCCTTTTTGTTTCGCGAAAGTGTTTTCTTCTACAGTGAGTTAGTTCCTATTTGTATTTCGTGGAAGTGTATATTTAACATTGTAATTGTTCATTTAATTGTTGCAGTGTTATTGTACATTGCTTATTGTGTGCTTTTAGTTTTGTGAAAAGGTTTATTCTACAGGAAAGTTTATTATTTGTGTTTTGGGAAGGTGCATACCCCTCAGTGAATCAGAATGAGTGAGTCCGTGCCCATTTCGTCGTTGTCAGATTCTTTGTTTAACGAAATAGAAAGCAATGATTACATCTCGAGCGATCACGTTGCCAAGTTTAATGAGATTTTAGCGTTTCATACCAGTTTTCGGCCACAAGAAGCCCTTCTGATGTGGGATTTGCTCGACGAGGTTAGACGCGTTAGTTCTCGGCATATACAAATCCTTCCAAGTGAAGCTACCCAGCGTGTAACTCACTGGATTTGTACTTATTTTGATGGTGAGGTTATTCACGTTTATGATAGTGCTTTAACTGATAGAGGGTTAACTTCACAGCAAATGGGTTTCCTTACGAGATTATTCCCTCAGGAACCTCCAATTGTCTATGAGGATGTTCAGCAGCAAAAGAATGTATATGATTGTGGCGTTTTCGCGATTGCTTTCGCAGTTTCTGTAGCTCTAGGTCAGAACCCCTCCTATCTGAGATTTAACGCTGATGCGATGCGAGCGCATTTAGTGAGTATATTTAGGACAAAAACTTTAATGCCGTTTCCTAACGAAAATTTACCATGTGAAAAGCCAAAAAGGGGAAGACCTGCAAAATCAAAATTAGGACTTCCGAAAACTCTAATAACCTCAAAAGCGGAACGGAAGGCAGAGGCCTGCAAGAGATACCGGTTAAAGAATTCGGAGAAGGTCAAAGGATCTCGAGAGAAATACAAAACCCCTGATCCCGAAAGTTTTACAGAATCTATTAAAAAGTATCAAGCTTTAAATCCAAAAGTTGTTGGGGAATCTAGGGAAAGATATCAGGTTAATCATCCTGAAAGTGTAAGGGAATCTATAAAAAACTATCAGGCTTCGAATCCAGAAGTTGTTAGGAAATCTATCAAAAAATATCAGGCTTCGAATCCAAAAGTTGTTAGGGAATCTAGGGAAAGATATCAGGTTAGTCATCCTGAAAGTGTAAGGGAATCTATAAAAAACTATCAGGCTTCGAATCCAGAAGTTGTTAGGAAATCTATCAAAAAATATCACGCTTCGAATCCAAAAGTTGTAGGGAATCTAGGGAAAGATATCAGGTTAGTCATCCTGAATGTGTAAGGGAATCTATCAGAAACTATCAGACTTCGAATCCAGAAATTGTTAGGGAATCTAGGAAAAGATATCAGGTTAGTCATCCTGAAAGTGTTAGGGAATCTATCAAAAACTATCAGACTTCGAATCCAGAAGTTGTTAGGGAATCTAGGAAAAGATATCAGGTTAGTCATCCTGAAAGCGTCGGGGAATCTATCAAAAACTATCAGACTTCGAATCCAGAAGTTGTTAGGGAATCTAGGAAAAGATATCAGGTTAGTCATCCTGAAAGCGTCGGGGAATCTAGAGAAAAATATCGAAAAATACACCCTGAGAGAGTAAAATATTCACAAAGTCAGTTCCAGCATAAAACTCCATTGCAACAAGCAGCACGTCAGAGGGAGTACTATAATGTCCCATCAATCGTAAGAACTGTTTCTCTTAAGTCCTGTTTAGGAAATAGGTCAGGTAATGAATTAAATGACATTGCATGCTTAAAGCTGAAGGTTTCTTCCCTGTTAGATAGCAAATGTTCGAAATTCAATTACTGTGGAGCCATGGTTTTTGAAGACGAGAAAAGTAGGAAGGAATGGTGCTGTGGGAGAGGGAGGTATTTTTTGGGTTCCCTTCCTAAATTAGATGCTTCATTTTATAATAATAATGAATACCTTAAAAATGCTAGGAGTTATAATAACATTTTTGCATTTTCTGCTCTGGGGGTTTCACGTGGTTTCCAGAATGCTCCAGGAAGACAAGGACCATGTTTAGTTAAGATACAGGGAAGGACTTATCACAGAATATTTAATTTAGGCTGGTCGAGTAGCAATAGCATTAATAATGTAGCACTTTATATCGATGATGGGGCAGAGCGTAGGAGAATAGCAGAAGGAAGGCAGCTGAATGCAGAAATAGTTCAAGAGATTGAGAGTTTCTTAAATCAGGTGAACACCATAGTCAATTCCTTGAAATGTTTAAGTAGACATACTTCAGAAAATTCATGTATAGTCTTCGAAAGAACTAATAGGCGAAGTCATGGACCAGTTTTAGGAGACACCCCAGCAGTTGAAGAAATTGCTGCAATTATTACAATGGAGCCTAATAGCGATCCAAGACAGGTGTTGATTTGGAAGCATGGTAGAGGTGAGCCACAATTTGTTAGTATTCTCAGCGAAACGTATGAAGCTTTACAGTATCCACTTCTTTTCCCTCATGCTACATCAGGATGGTATGTTGGTCTCAAAGATAGAAATGGGAATAAATGTAGTCAGATTAAATATTATAGGAGGCTTCTTTTGTCCGAGAGTAGGTTTACATTTATGCGAAGGCTAGGACAAGAGTACTTCGTTGATATGTACTCCAGGTTAGAAGAGGAAAGGCTGAAATGGTGTAGGAATAACCAACAGAAATTTTTTAGGGTAGCTTCTAGACAGGAAGTAGATGAAACCATTGAAGCAGAAGGTGGACCTAGGGCAGGAAAAGTATATTTACCAAGTTCATTCACACATAGTCCATGCTACATGCAAGTGAAAATGCAGAATGGTATGGCATTAGTCTCGAGAAAGGGAAAGCCAAGTTTTTATAACAGTTACATGCAATCCACAATGGGTAGAAATAAAGAGTAGCCTTTCCTCAAATCAGAGTGCAACAGACAGGCCAGATTTGTGTAATAGGGTTTTTCAACTAAAATTAGCAGCTGTTATGAGGTTAATTAGTAGTGGCATACTGTTTGGCAGTTTATTATATGTTATGTATGTTATTGAATTTCAGAAGCGTGGTTTACCCCATGCCCACATAGCACTTAAGGTTCAGGGCGAACCGAAACATATTTCAGAAATAGACGAATATATAAAGGCTTCGATACCTTCAGAGGAAGATGCAGGAGGTAGGCTTAGAAAGTTAGTATTGCAGCATATGGTTCATGGACCATGTGGGCATGATAAGCAAAATGCCCCCTGTATGGATATAGATAGGAAAAGTTGTATGAAAGGATTTCCTAAGCCAATTTGTGATGCCACTTTTATAGACGAAAGAGGTTATGTTCATTATAAGCGACCAGGTACGTATGAGGTTAAACTTTTATCAGGTAGAGTAATTACTGATAATTGGATTGTTCCTTATAATCCAGCTTTACTTTTGCTGTTAGAGTGCCACTGCAACGTTGAGATAGCGAGTTCGGTTAAAATCATTAAATATCTTTTTAAGTACATTCATAAAGGACCAGACCGTGCTCGAGTTGCTGTAGTGTCAGATAATATAGAGAAAATAGATGAAATAGAAGAGTACGTATCTTTAAGGTATATTAGTGCAACATACCGGCCATATTTTCAGTACCCGGAAATTACCCGGACCCGGAACAAAAAAGGATAACAATAAAAACAAATTAAATGGAACTTAATATTTTACTTGTACTTTTTATCCTGCAAGAAACATTTAGAGAAACGATATTTTAATTATAATAAACTTTTAAAAAACAGATTACTCTAAGGAAAGTTAAACTGAACCATGAAATAACATTCTACATACACATAATATGCATAATTATACTTAACGACCGGTTAACAGTACCAGCTTGTAAAATTTTATAAACTTTATAAAATCTTCTTAAGTAAACAATAAAATAAAAGTGTAGACAAAATTTTAATAATTAAATTTCAAAAATGGGAGATTATGATGAAGAAACAATAGTTTTTCCGCATTTCGGGGAAGGAGTTTATTCCACCGCTCTTCGTATATAATTCCCGCCTAGCTAAACATCCTTTCACTGTGTATGCTGCTTGGAGGTGATGACAAGTAACGACTGGCCAATTTTGACAGTTCAGGAAAGCATTTTTTGCCCACATGACACACACATGACTTTCTCCATATTTGGGGTATAGATATTTAAATTATTATGAATAGCATCATAAGGCAAAATTATTATTTCGTATCGTGAAAGAATACAGTCATCCTTATTGCTGTAAATTATATTTTGAATATGTTGACAGACTTCACCCCTACATGGTGGTGGCGCTGTATAATGGAAATTATAAAAAAATCTGATGTGGCCAACACATGACTTTCTCCATATTTGGGGCATAGATATTTAAATTATTATGAATAATATTAGGAGGCAAAATTATTATTTCGTATCGTAGAAGAAGACACGTCCTTGCCGTAAATTACGTATATTTTGAATGTTTACAGAATTCACCGCTACATGGTTTTGGCGCTGTATACAGGTATTAAGATAAAGCGAAATATATCCAAAATGGATGGTTCTACGAAAATTAGTTTCAAACAAAACTTGGAAGAAATATTATTCTCTACAACTTTGGTCCTTACCAAGATTACCAATAACGATGTTTTTAAGGAGATATTTAACGGAAACCGAAAAACCGGTTATTTATAAATAACTCCTAAACAATAACTCCTATAGAAAATTCCTTCAAATGAATATTGTAGGAAATTACATTCTGTATAACTTTTGTTTAGAATTGTATATACAATAATGATGTTTTAACAAAGAAATATCGCAAAAACCGAATCGGGATTCGAATAACCCGCGACTTCCGGTTATCCGTTATTATCCAAAAACTAATCAGTTCTTTGTGCTCATGTAAGAGTGTTAGATATGAAGTTTGTTAACGATATGGAACGTACTTTTTGAGTTAGAGCGCCCACAATAACATACACACACGTACACACACACAGACATCATTCCGAAAATAGTCTAAACGTGTTCTAGGGACCTCAAAACATGTATTTCCGTTGAAATCTCGAAGTCGATTTTTTTCATGAATACAATACTTTCCCATTACTACGTATGGAGAAACATCGGTTGGATGGTAACATGGTAAATGTTATTCCTTTATCTTCTTATCTTATTGTTAGTTGAGCTGTAAATCAGTTTCTTATTGTAATTTAGTGGAAGTGTATCTTTTGTCTCGTGAAAGTGATTATTTTAAAGGAAGTTTTTTCTTCCTTTTTGTTTCGCGAAAGTGTTTTCTTCTACAGTGAGTTAGTTCCTATTTGTATTTCGTGGAAGTGTATATTTAACATTGTAATTGTTCATTTAATTGTTGCAGTGTTATTGTACATTGCTTATTGTGTGCTTTTAGTTTTGTGAAAAGGTTTATTCTACAGGAAAGTTTATTATTTGTGTTTTGGGAAGGTGCATACCCCTCAGTGAATCAGAATGAGTGAGTCCGTGCCCATTTCGTCGTTGTCAGATTCTTTGTTTAACGAAATAGAAAGCAATGATTACATCTCGAGCGATCACGTTGCCAAGTTTAATGAGATTTTAGCGTTTCATACCAGTTTTCGGCCACAAGAAGCCCTTCTGATGTGGGATTTGCTCGACGAGGTTAGACGCGTTAGTTCTCGGCATATACAAATCCTTCCAAGTGAAGCTACCCAGCGTGTAACTCACTGGATTTGTACTTATTTTGATGGTGAGGTTATTCACGTTTATGATAGTGCTTTAACTGATAGAGGGTTAACTTCACAGCAAATGGGTTTCCTTACGAGATTATTCCCTCAGGAACCTCCAATTGTCTATGAGGATGTTCAGCAGCAAAAGAATGTATATGATTGTGGCGTTTTCGCGATTGCTTTCGCAGTTTCTGTAGCTCTAGGTCAGAACCCCTCCTATCTGAGATTTAACGCTGATGCGATGCGAGCGCATTTAGTGAGTATATTTAGGACAAAAACTTTAATGCCGTTTCCTAACGAAAATTTACCATGTGAAAAGCCAAAAAGGGGAAGACCTGCAAAATCAAAATTAGGACTTCCGAAAACTCTAATAACCTCAAAAGCGGAACGGAAGGCAGAGGCCTGCAAGAGATACCGGTTAAAGAATTCGGAGAAGGTCAAAGGATCTCGAGAGAAATACAAAACCCCTGATCCCGAAAGTTTTACAGAATCTATTAAAAAGTATCAAGCTTTAAATCCAAAAGTTGTTGGGGAATCTAGGGAAAGATATCAGGTTAATCATCCTGAAAGTGTAAGGGAATCTATAAAAAACTATCAGGCTTCGAATCCAGAAGTTGTTAGGAAATCTATCAAAAAATATCAGGCTTCGAATCCAAAAGTTGTTAGGGAATCTAGGGAAAGATATCAGGTTAGTCATCCTGAAAGTGTAAGGGAATCTATAAAAAACTATCAGGCTTCGAATCCAGAAGTTGTTAGGAAATCTATCAAAAAATATCACGCTTCGAATCCAAAAGTTGTAGGGAATCTAGGGAAAGATATCAGGTTAGTCATCCTGAATGTGTAAGGGAATCTATCAGAAACTATCAGACTTCGAATCCAGAAATTGTTAGGGAATCTAGGAAAAGATATCAGGTTAGTCATCCTGAAAGTGTTAGGGAATCTATCAAAAACTATCAGACTTCGAATCCAGAAGTTGTTAGGGAATCTAGGAAAAGATATCAGGTTAGTCATCCTGAAAGCGTCGGGGAATCTATCAAAAACTATCAGACTTCGAATCCAGAAGTTGTTAGGGAATCTAGGAAAAGATATCAGGTTAGTCATCCTGAAAGCGTCGGGGAATCTAGAGAAAAATATCGAAAAATACACCCTGAGAGAGTAAAATATTCACAAAGTCAGTTCCAGCATAAAACTCCATTGCAACAAGCAGCACGTCAGAGGGAGTACTATAATGTCCCATCAATCGTAAGAACTGTTTCTCTTAAGTCCTGTTTAGGAAATAGGTCAGGTAATGAATTAAATGACATTGCATGCTTAAAGCTGAAGGTTTCTTCCCTGTTAGATAGCAAATGTTCGAAATTCAATTACTGTGGAGCCATGGTTTTTGAAGACGAGAAAAGTAGGAAGGAATGGTGCTGTGGGAGAGGGAGGTATTTTTTGGGTTCCCTTCCTAAATTAGATGCTTCATTTTATAATAATAATGAATACCTTAAAAATGCTAGGAGTTATAATAACATTTTTGCATTTTCTGCTCTGGGGGTTTCACGTGGTTTCCAGAATGCTCCAGGAAGACAAGGACCATGTTTAGTTAAGATACAGGGAAGGACTTATCACAGAATATTTAATTTAGGCTGGTCGAGTAGCAATAGCATTAATAATGTAGCACTTTATATCGATGATGGGGCAGAGCGTAGGAGAATAGCAGAAGGAAGGCAGCTGAATGCAGAAATAGTTCAAGAGATTGAGAGTTTCTTAAATCAGGTGAACACCATAGTCAATTCCTTGAAATGTTTAAGTAGACATACTTCAGAAAATTCATGTATAGTCTTCGAAAGAACTAATAGGCGAAGTCATGGACCAGTTTTAGGAGACACCCCAGCAGTTGAAGAAATTGCTGCAATTATTACAATGGAGCCTAATAGCGATCCAAGACAGGTGTTGATTTGGAAGCATGGTAGAGGTGAGCCACAATTTGTTAGTATTCTCAGCGAAACGTATGAAGCTTTACAGTATCCACTTCTTTTCCCTCATGCTACATCAGGATGGTATGTTGGTCTCAAAGATAGAAATGGGAATAAATGTAGTCAGATTAAATATTATAGGAGGCTTCTTTTGTCCGAGAGTAGGTTTACATTTATGCGAAGGCTAGGACAAGAGTACTTCGTTGATATGTACTCCAGGTTAGAAGAGGAAAGGCTGAAATGGTGTAGGAATAACCAACAGAAATTTTTTAGGGTAGCTTCTAGACAGGAAGTAGATGAAACCATTGAAGCAGAAGGTGGACCTAGGGCAGGAAAAGTATATTTACCAAGTTCATTCACACATAGTCCATGCTACATGCAAGTGAAAATGCAGAATGGTATGGCATTAGTCTCGAGAAAGGGAAAGCCAAGTTTTTATAACAGTTACATGCAATCCACAATGGGTAGAAATAAAGAGTAGCCTTTCCTCAAATCAGAGTGCAACAGACAGGCCAGATTTGTGTAATAGGGTTTTTCAACTAAAATTAGCAGCTGTTATGAGGTTAATTAGTAGTGGCATACTGTTTGGCAGTTTATTATATGTTATGTATGTTATTGAATTTCAGAAGCGTGGTTTACCCCATGCCCACATAGCACTTAAGGTTCAGGGCGAACCGAAACATATTTCAGAAATAGACGAATATATAAAGGCTTCGATACCTTCAGAGGAAGATGCAGGAGGTAGGCTTAGAAAGTTAGTATTGCAGCATATGGTTCATGGACCATGTGGGCATGATAAGCAAAATGCCCCCTGTATGGATATAGATAGGAAAAGTTGTATGAAAGGATTTCCTAAGCCAATTTGTGATGCCACTTTTATAGACGAAAGAGGTTATGTTCATTATAAGCGACCAGGTACGTATGAGGTTAAACTTTTATCAGGTAGAGTAATTACTGATAATTGGATTGTTCCTTATAATCCAGCTTTACTTTTGCTGTTAGAGTGCCACTGCAACGTTGAGATAGCGAGTTCGGTTAAAATCATTAAATATCTTTTTAAGTACATTCATAAAGGACCAGACCGTGCTCGAGTTGCTGTAGTGTCAGATAATATAGAGAAAATAGATGAAATAGAAGAGTACGTATCTTTAAGGTATATTAGTGCAACATACCGGCCATATTTTCAGTACCCGGAAATTACCCGGACCCGGAACAAAAAAGGATAACAATAAAAACAAATTAAATGGAACTTAATATTTTACTTGTACTTTTTATCCTGCAAGAAACATTTAGAGAAACGATATTTTAATTATAATAAACTTTTAAAAAACAGATTACTCTAAGGAAAGTTAAACTGAACCATGAAATAACATTCTACATACACATAATATGCATAATTATACTTAACGACCGGTTAACAGTACCAGCTTGTAAAATTTTATAAACTTTATAAAATCTTCTTAAGTAAACAATAAAATAAAAGTGTAGACAAAATTTTAATAATTAAATTTCAAAAATGGGAGATTATGATGAAGAAACAATAGTTTTTCCGCATTTCGGGGAAGGAGTTTATTCCACCGCTCTTCGTATATAATTCCCGCCTAGCTAAACATCCTTTCACTGTGTATGCTGCTTGGAGGTGATGACAAGTAACGACTGGCCAATTTTGACAGTTCAGGAAAGCATTTTTTGCCCACATGACACACACATGACTTTCTCCATATTTGGGGTATAGATATTTAAATTATTATGAATAGCATCATAAGGCAAAATTATTATTTCGTATCGTGAAAGAATACAGTCATCCTTATTGCTGTAAATTATATTTTGAATATGTTGACAGACTTCACCCCTACATGGTGGTGGCGCTGTATAATGGAAATTATAAAAAAATCTGATGTGGCCAACACATGACTTTCTCCATATTTGGGGCATAGATATTTAAATTATTATGAATAATATTAGGAGGCAAAATTATTATTTCGTATCGTAGAAGAAGACACGTCCTTGCCGTAAATTACGTATATTTTGAATGTTTACAGAATTCACCGCTACATGGTTTTGGCGCTGTATACAGGTATTAAGATAAAGCGAAATATATCCAAAATGGATGGTTCTACGAAAATTAGTTTCAAACAAAACTTGGAAGAAATATTATTCTCTACAACTTTGGTCCTTACCAAGATTACCAATAACGATGTTTTTAAGGAGATATTTAACGGAAACCGAAAAACCGGTTATTTATAAATAACTCCTAAACAATAACTCCTATAGAAAATTCCTTCAAATGAATATTGTAGGAAATTACATTCTGTATAACTTTTGTTTAGAATTGTATATACAATAATGATGTTTTAACAAAGAAATATCGCAAAAACCGAATCGGGATTCGAATAACCCGCGACTTCCGGTTATCCGTTATTATCCAAAAACTAATCAGTTCTTTGTGCTCATGTAAGAGTGTTAGATATGAAGTATGTTAACGATATGGAACGTACTTTTTGAGTTAGAGCGCCCACAATAACATACACACACGTACACACACACAGACATCATTCCGAAAATAGTCTAAACGTGTTCTAGGGACCTCAAAACATGTATTTCCGTTGAAATCTCGAAGTCGATTTTTTTCATGAATACAATACTTTCCCATTACTACGTATGGAGAAAGTAAAAAGTTGAATATCTCCGAAATGGATGGTTCTACGAAAATTTGTTTCAAACAAAACCTGGAAGAAATATTATTCTACACAACTTTGGTCCTCATGAAGATTACCAATAAGGACGTTTTAATTTCTTCGTCACTTGATAACATACCGAACCATTTTAAAACTGCTCAAAAGGGAAATTGGTAAAATAGTATATATAATATAGTACTCTTTTGAATCTTCAGAATCGAATGTGTTGACGTTAAGAATACGAATAACCAAATAAATGGCAAGCACGATTCTCCTTTTTTGATGGCCAATTGTGCTATTCGATAATTACACTCCTGGCGACAGAAATATCTCATAAACGAATTGTAAAACTTATGTCACATTTAAGCTCATTACAATTTGATGTATAAATTAAATTAATTGATATAGAAAATCAAAGAATCATTTAAAGTCATCGAAAGTTTACTTAAGCCCGTTTCACACGGTGCGTTTTTCCTTGATGGATTGCTTGCGTGGAGCCCTGATGGCTGCTGTGCGTGCCAACTTGCTGGAAATCCGGATCGCTGATGGCTTCCTTGCTTGCTACCCTGCTGGTTTTCGAGGTTAGTTCCTGTCAGCCCTGTGCAACTTATCCTTGTGGGAAAAAGGTTCAGGTTACGACCTGCTGCATTTATAGACGGCACCACCGTCGCACCAAGCGCGCGCGTTTAAAATGTCATTTTTTTATTCCTCGTAAAATGCTTAATATAAATGATCGCAAAATTTTAAATATTAAATTGGAAAAAAAACAAAAAATTATTGTACGTTATTGATATTTATTTAAGCTTCGTTGGATGTACACATAACAAGTAAATGCCGTATTTTTAAGTAAAAACAATTATAACACTAGCATTTCAGCAGAGATTGCGAAAAGGTTTTTGCAAACATCACAAATTATTTGCCGATATTCACTTAGAAAGAAGGCACAGTTACATTACAAAATAGTACCAGATGAAAACAAACAGTTGCCAAATCTCAATTCCAACATTAGCAATTCAACAGAGATAACACATGGAAAAGTAAATAAAAATGTGGAAATGAATCAGCTGGTATTACACAGAAAAAGTGAGACTAAGTATCGAAATTTTTAACATATACTAAGAAGCATAGTCAATACTGTAAACCATGAAAATATGAAATTGAACAGACATAAAATTTATGTATATGAACATAATGAACAATGAATTAAGAAGAAAGATGTATGCAGATACATATGCATGTATGTAAATACTAAAACATAAAGGGTCGCACATTATCTGAATTGTCAGTTCATGCCAAAAAATGCATATAGAATCAAGCTCATGAGAGCATTGATATTAGACAGATAATTTGAAATCACAAGAAGTGTAAAAGTATGTACATACTGCAACATCTCAAATGTGTTAGTTCGTACAAGCATATAAACAGTGACATCCTTCACATGACATATACACAAGTTCATAATATCATACCAAGATAACCAAAGAGTATAAAAAATGAACATATATGCACAAAGCAGTACATACAACACATCAGAACCATGGAAATATGAACTCTAAGAGGCATGACGTAATACTTGTTCCCAAAGCTAATAAGGGCATTGATATTAGATAATTTTAAATCACAAGAAGTGAAAATATGTGTACATACAGCAATATAAAAGGTTGCACAATATCTGAATTAAGTTAGTTTACCTAACAAAAAGCATATAAAAATGAAAAGATTGAATAATGTAAATGTACATATTTACAAAATTTAAAACCCATACCCTACAATAATACATTTACAAAGAAATTTAAAAACTATACCCTAAAATAAAACATATCTACAATATTTTAAACCTACAAGATTATTTGGCATTCTGCCTTATTGCAAAGACCTTATTTTGATGTGAACACCATGCCCTTATACCGATAGTTATTTAAAAATAAATACGAAACGAATGATTTCATTCCTACGTCCTAAAGGGACCTGTGCTATTTTTCCTGCGTGTTTTCCTGCTGGCTGGCGGTGTCAGCCAATCACCTCTGAGCGCTACATCACGTGATCAACACAGAGTCCACCGCCCTGTCGTAAAAACTTGCATTTTCACCCGTGTGGCGCGCAAGTCAGCCCGCTGTCAGAGTCCTCTGCACGGCACAACAGTGACCTATCTCCAAATGGAAGGATTCCTTGCGTTGGTTTCACGCACCGTGTGAAACGGTAACCATCAGCGGACCAAGCACGGCGCCCATCAGCGTAGCCCGCAGAGTAGCATGCAGGGAATCTCGCATGCTAGCCAGCAAGGAAAAACGCACCGTGTGAAACAGGCTTAATTTATAATTTAAATAAATACTCATGGTAAAATTAAAACATTTTATTTAGAGAGAGTTGCATCATACATTTATTATCTTCAGATATTACACAGTGATGTAGAAACTAACAATACAAGATTTCTTTATGAAATAGAAATCACAATTTAAGATAAACAACTATAAATTACATTTCAACAGTAGAATTCAACATAATTAATGAAGATTCAGTCATAACGTAATAAATCCTAAACTGGGAAACCTTTAGAACCTGTTTTGCATCTGATAACTGGAGGCGTTTTTAAAAATATGAATGGAATGATTTCTATACCATTCAAGTTAAGCATATTTCCATTGGCACCCAGGAGGTAATGCTTAGGCCATCGTTGCTCATTATTTAACATGGCGAGCTCGCTGGGTTACGCCCAGCCCTACACCATGCTAACGCTTGCTAAACTTAAGTACTCTCATCTGTCTAGCTAAACAATGTAATCGAAGACAACATGATTCATTCAGGCGAGCTCGCTGGGTTACGCCAGCGCTACACCATGCTAACGCTTGCTAAACTTAAGTACTCTCATCTGTCTAGCTAAACAATGTAATCGGTAGCAAAATGATTCATACATACAACCATCACCCATCACACACACACACAACCATCACCCATCACACACACACACCACCACCACTACCTAAAGATGTGCGCGCGCACATCCATGCACTACTATGCACTACCATCATACACACACTCACACACCTAAATACTACTTCTACCTACAAATCTAACTTTGTCGCACCTGCTATTCTAAGTTTGTCGCACCTGCTAATCTAAGTTTGTCGCACCTACAATTCTAACTTTGTCGCACCTGCTAATCTAAGGTTGTCGCACCAACTAAACTAAGGTTGACGAACCTACTAAGCCGGGTTTGCAGCCCCACTCTCCTAACTAAGCAGCCCCACTCTCCTAACTAAGCAGCACCTACTCTCCCAAGTCCGCAGCTCCCACCCACTCGCGTAGTCCTCGCTTCCCTGCAAAAAAATCACCATGGTAGTTTCAAGAATATTTAGCACATGCTCATTTATACAATATTCTAAAATTATGTATCCATGAGCTTTATGATACGTAATTCTGAAATAACAGAACCGACTAAACGCTTACAAAAATAAATTATCACATGGCCACATACACTTCAGGTATTGCATAAAGTGCCAGTTTTACCTATACCAAATTTAAAATTAACATTGCTACAGGCTTTATATGTATGAGAAAATTGTGAAGCCTAGTTGATTTACATCTTTTGAGGTTTTAAATCCCGAAGCAAAATTGAAAACAGAAACATTACCAACAATTTCCATCTTTGAAGTCTTTAAAATAAAATACAATTAAAAAATCATCTTCTGAAGAAATATTTTTATATTTCATTTCCGAATAAACTCATCACCAAGTCTCTGTTCGTGACGTTAAAGCACGCCGAATTTTCCCCACACGCTACAGAAGAATCTGACTGCAGTACTATTCCTAAGTGGCAAATATATACTTAATCTTAAATTTCCCAATGGGGAAATTGAACAACAGCCAAGTATCGCAAACAGAGTGCGATATATTCTATTCAACTTACTGATTACAGAATAAGTACAGCTGATGCATTTATTTGAAAATGAACGGGTTGAAATCACAGGCAAAGAATTCTAAATATATATTAGTAATAAATAATATCCAACAGTTACGAAAATTTTTTCAACATGTAAACTGATGAAGTTGCCACATTCGGAAGAAATATATTATTTTTCGTTATATTTAAGAGATATTTGAGTAACTGCATACGTCCAGACATTAACAAGACCAAAATTGAATTTCGCTCAAGATTAATGAAAAAAATACTTCCAACTTGAAGGGATGACGTAAATTCATATATATTAAAGAGCTATCGATCATTCGATATTTTAGTACGTGAAAACGTCAGGAAGTTCGTATCGCCAAAAAACATACTCGTACTTATAATCGGTTAATTTGAGAAAATTCAGTAAAATTAATCAAGAACCTGAATATTTTATGGAAAAACACAAAAATCCCCGTTCAAAGTACTAGAGGTGGCAAGCCTACCAACAACAATACATCTGAAAATGATACCGACTTATTTCAATTCGGTTCGAACGTATTTCTCGAATGATGTTCGTGATATCTTACACGAAATGACGTGTGCATTATAAATAAGGGAAATTGAGCTTACCGCGAGCGTCCGTGTCTGTCCAGTGTGGCGTTGATGGTTAACTGCAATTAAGAGCAATCATTATATTAGCAATAAATATTTTAGAAATTTCCTAAAACGGTCTATTATTCTAACGCACGATTATAGGTATTTTATCCGTCAGCGTTTGTCTTTATGAGAACTAAGGACTCATACAGAATTATTACAAATAATTTTTAATTACCAATTCAACGTTAAGTAATAAAACATTGAATTGCCCAAGATAAATGACTGATATACTTAAAAAATATTAAATTAATAATTGATTGTAAATAAACATTACCGTTGCATTTAGCAACTCAATGCAACACCAAATTTGGTTCAATATGTCTACTACTTATTTGTATCCTATGCATGGACATTAAAACTTAATCACGATATTAAAAAAGCACATAAATATAATAGATCAGGATATACTGTTTAAAGAATTGATATACTTAATTTTCACTTTAATTCTGGCAATAACACCGCAATATCTTCCGCTTCAATTCATGATAAGGCAGACGAATGAACCATAGACATATAAACTCATATTGGGTAAATCCAATATACGACAGCAAAACTACAGCCGCCGTTAACGACGTCACAGAAATTATAGAATTTAGAAAAATTGCTAATTAATTATGATTATTCTTCTGAGGCATTTTATATGCCTGAGATCAAAATAAGACTACCATACCAACTGTGTCATCCCTCCAGTGAAACCATTAATTACCTCCACTAGGAGATAACCACGCCACACTGCGATGATACACCCTGTGTTGGAGAGGAGCTCTGTAAAAACAAATCACTATTAAAAAGGAGAAATTAATAAAAACAGCACAATTACATCTAAACATACTTACTCCTGCATGATGAATGGTGTGTCTGGGCGTCTTCATTCTTCACTCTTCGTGCATTCCGAAAAGAAATGCACGTCTCCAGCATCACCTGTTTTCGTTCAGGGGAAAAGATATTAGCGGTACATACGTTTCGAAATTCGATTTAGCATTTATCGTGGAAAATAATCGATAATATGACATAGGATAATAGTACATGTGTCAATTGCATTAAACATCGATCGTGTGGAAATCGTATCGTGGTTTGGGGTTTTGTGTGCACACAGGGTGGGAACCTTGCGCAAGGCCGGGGCCCCGGGAGGGAGGGAGGGAGGGAGGCAAGGGGTCGACCCACCTGCCATGTCGTGCGTTAGATGGGGTGGAAAGACAGACGTAGATTACAATTATTTATATATACAACCTTAAAATACTATTAATATAATATATAATGTAATATGTATAATATAGAAACGAAGTGTAGACATAATATAAAATTAACATTCAAACCGTAATTACTCGTTACCAATCCGTAATCCACATTCGCACTCTGTCCTTTAGGACGGAGTACGACGTGCACTGGTCGAAGGCCCGCTTCACACTGAATCGAGTCCCAGGGCGACAGGCACTTCCCGATAAGCAATATGGCGACATCTATCGTTGTGTGGTGAAAACTGTCGATATTCTTTTGGTTTCCATTACTTGGTCTATCACGACTATGAAAATGTTATAAGGCGAACATTTTTGAAGCTCAAAAGAGTATCATATTATATATATTATTTTACCAATTTCCCTTTTGAGCAATTTTAAAATGGTTCGGTATGTTATAAAGTGACGTAGAAATTGAGAGATTTTCTATTTAAATAGATAAGTATTTCACATAGATGTAAACTACTCATATGATTGTCATACATTTATTTTTATTATATTTACCAAAATGTCTTTCCATAATTTAGTCAATTATCGTTAATTAGGCTGCTTCCAACACAGGAGAAAATGCTGTAATTATTTTATATCAATATCCCTTCTCGTCAGGAGAATCGTGCTTGCCATTTATTTGGTTATTCGTAGTCTTAACTTCAACACATTCGATTCTGAAGATTCAAAAGAGTATTATATTATATATATTATTTTACCAATTTCCCTTTTGAGCGGTTTTAAAATGGTTCGGTATGTTATCAAGTGACGAAGAAATCAAGAGATTTTCTATTTAAATAGATAAGTATTGTACATAGATGTAAACTAGCCATAGGATTGTCATACATTTATTCTTATTACATATATTTTTATTATATTTCCAAAATGCATTTCCATAATTTAGCCAATTATCGTTAATTAGGCTGCTTCCAACACACAGGAGAAAATACTGTAATTTTATACTGTAATAGCCCAGGTCTGTTGGTTGGTTGGTCTCGCTTTCACGATGGCCGATACAGAGCGTTTTAACAAACTTCCCGAATAGGTAGAAGATTGAAATTTGGCAAGGATGCTTGATTAACATATTTTAAGGTAATGACGAAAATTAATCTCCAAAAAAGTCCTGGGTTCGACTCCGAGGAAGACATTTCCCATTTTCCGTATTGTAACATTTAAAAATCCATTTTTTGGGGTGCAAGCTTTTATTGTTTTGGAAATTAAAACTTGGATTTAACCTACGATCTTCGGTTGTGAACCATTTTGAAGAAAAAATTACGACGTTTCTTATTCTTTTCATCTTTTTCCGCATACAATTCGATATATAATGATAATTAGGATGCAAAATGTCCTACTTTGTGATACATTTCTGTTTGAGAGAAGATCTACCGGCAGCTATTCCCCTAATCAATCCATGGCTACCGGGACCTAATGGGTGAGTTTTACATTGCTGTTTATAATCTCTTCCCCCTACGTCTCATCCGCTCATACTTCGCATTTAAGAGATCGCAATAATATAGGATAGCAAGAATAGCAGCTTGTCACTGTTAGTTCTGCTTCATCCATCATCAAAGATTGGTCATGTTCAGTGAAGTGAGACTGCATCACATTTTAGTTCCGTTATATGTATTAATTAAATATAACAAATTTTCTGTCTTTTCTCAACAAGCTATATCAACGTTTCTTGTAAATTTTGTTTTTCTAATAAGGAAAGCAGGCTTTACTTCCTGAAACTTGGGGAGATATCAAATCTGCATTTCCAATCAAAAGAGCATATTTTGAATTGTTGTTTGTTATTTTCAGTCATATTCATAGAATTATGTAACATATTAAATTTTGAAGTTTTATTCAAGTGATATTGCTGCCATGAGAGTGAATTTTGAATCAATCTTTACTGATGTACAGCCAAACTGCATTTTCCTTTTAAGTTGGATTCTATCAGGAGATCCTGTGGAGAATTGGAGTGTGTTTGATGCCAAAGTAGCCTTGAATTCTGAGTTATTATGACTTGAAAAATGACACATTGCTGAGTGTAGATTGTAAGTACTTTTATGACCAGCCATCATGCATAATGGATTTATCACCTCTAATTGTAAAAGCAACCAATATTATTTTGTGGAATTTTATTATAACTAAATATCAGCTGTGGGGTCATCCTACAAATGTAAAACTAGCTAATATCAGAATATTTGGTGTAACAATAGCCCAAGTGGCCGAGTCTCCAGAAAACACATATGTAATCAGAACATTTAGTCATTAGTACCATGAAATAGCAGATTATGAAAATTTCCAATGTTTTTCCTTGTATGAGTACATAGATATTTAAAAAGTCAGTATCATTAATTTAAAGAAGTATTATGAATTCACTATTGGCCTAGAAGAATATTAGCTATCCACACAGGGTAGAACAAATAATATTTTAAATTAATATCCTTTTACACATAATAATCACAATTTTTAGCTCATTTTCTTAAAAGCCAAAACGTGTTATTATGATAACTTTCTGTGTCCATCTGTCAGTGGACAATCAACGTTTTTTAAAAGAGGTATTTAGAAAACCCTTTTTGAATTAGATAGCTCTTATCCATCCTTGAAGTTCACTGCAATTGTACTTCTCATGTAATTCATCGTTTTTCCTCTAGGTGACTTTTGAAATGGTATTTAATCAAACTACTGAAGCTACAGGAGCAAAGTTTTCATGAATGGGAAGGTCTACGTTCCAACATTGCAGGTTTCCCCCTCTGCAACTAGGGAGGCAAAACAGAATTCTGAAAATTTTTAATAAAATGTGCTTCCACCTGTTGCTTTAGTAAGTGTATCTTACTTGTTTCAATTTAAAAATTTGTGAATTGCTTTGGAGAAGACAGCATCTAAACTCAGGACACAGAACTTGTCGTGGTTTGTGGCAATGTAATATACTGTTCGACAAAAATAAGGAAAATAAATATTATTATATCATGAAAGCTGGTAAAGTTTACGAATAAGTTTTAATTCTTTGTTTATGTTAGCCATATAACCAGGATTAGTTAATGTATTATAGTATGAAGGTAGAGGATGGCTAGACAATTTGCCTCCACCAAGGCAAACTTAAGGAAATTTCAAAATTGTAAAAGATTTTATGTTGCCATCAGCATTCACAGGAACATATTGTGATGGCAAGTGGAATAAAAACCAGGGTCAGTTTGAAACTATTCCAGTGATAAGACTGCATTCAGCCTTCTTCGAGTTCCTATGCAAGCTGTTCAACTTCAATAATATTTATCTTCTTTTATAAAATATTCTGAATGATATGTCTCTTATTTTTCAACCAATAATTCTAGAGGGAGGGGCAAATGTGCACGGTCATGTATATAGTATTAACCCCTTAAGCCGATAGCCCAATTACATACTCGCCAAATGCAGATATTGCTTAAATTGCGATTCTATCAGCATAAATTAGTCTTTCATGGGACTATATGTGTCACAGCAGTCCATCGATATGTGATCTTTCAATGGATCACCAATTTCCTGTCAGTTTGTTAGTTTCATAATTTGTTAGAGGAAAAACATATCGTAAGCTACACTATTTAGTAATTTAAATACAGGCTTGAGGGGTTAAGGCAATATTGAAGATGTGATAACAAAAATTTATTCATAGACTCGTAGATATAGAATTTATTTCATTTTTAATTTATTTATTTTGCTGTAAAGAGGATTTTTATTTACATAGAAGAAATAAATATTATAGCGCTAATACCATTATTACTAGTAAAATCCAAGTGTCTCTTTGTTAAAATATATATACATATATGTATATGAACAAATTTTGAACTCTTATTTCAATTTCAATAAAACCTTTATCTTTTAATTGGCTTTCCCTCAAATTTTAGATAACACAGAGCATGATAACAACTGTGTTCTTAAAGTACCAGTGAGTGTGGTGAAGTAAGAAATTAATAATGAAGAAATGATAAAGGTTCAATAACACATACAATGTGATTTACTGTCAAAATTGTTGATTCTATGCTATTCTAGTATTCTTTTAAACTATTTGTCTGGTTCTAATACCGTAATTCTTATATCAGAACAGAAAAATAATTAACTTGAAGTTGCTGCAATTTTAGAGTTAAAGAACTGGTGTGTTTAAGATTATGAAATTAAATATAAATCTAAAAAGATTTAAGGAGTCTTCTTATTTCGCTTAAAAAAATGATTTTTTTCTGACAGAAAGTTTCAATTATGGATATAAATAATACAATTTATTTCACCGTTGGCAAATACATTTGCATGGTTTCGTCACAATATTAAATATTTACAAAACAAGACAAGAGGAGAGAAAATATAGATATGCTAGCAAAGAAAATACAATGATCAATAACACAAAGAAAAGCAAAATCATACTCTATCATTGAGGTATTCACAGACACTGTATTAAGTTTTCTTCAAGAGGAACTTTTTAATTTTTCTTTTGTACACTTTGTAGGACTGAACTGATTTAATATCCGCAGGCAGATTATTATATATTACAGAGGCTGAGTGATGAGAACCATTTTGAGAAAGAGCATTGTTGTAGTCATTGATGTGAATGTGAGATAGCGAGCGGGTGAAATGGCTATGGTATTCTGCATTTGTAGGAAAAATGTGATGGTTTGATCTAACAAAAGTTGCACAACTAAAAATGTAAAGAGATGGTAGGGTTAAGATATGGAGAGATGAAAACAAGGGTGATAATGTAATTATTACATAGTTATTACATAAACCCTTGAATTAAAACGTTTGTATGACATACGTAAAAAGATAATAGCGTTAATATTACAATGAAAACATATGATTAACAATTTGTGGGAAAAAATATTAAAAATAAAGAAATGTTCAGTTAAAACATTTTCTAGATACATATTACATATTAGCCATTTCAAATAGAGAAATAAAAACTAAAACACATTCCAATTACAGTAAAATCAGACAATGTAATTAAACATTTTTAGATACAAAGATGACATTGCATTTATTGGCAGGAACACATAAACATATCTCATAAACAGAACACCACAGATGGATTAATAATGTTACACTTCTATTGAAGATGTTACATTATCGCAATTTTATCCTTTATATCTTAGTTATAATCTATTATGGTAATTTACATTTGGATACAAAAGCCTATAAGAATACATTTTAATCCAACAGTTTTTTTAATTTTAAACTTTTCATTTTCATTATATCAATGATATATTCGTTTTTAATTTTACTTAATATATCTTTTTCACATGTCTTCAAAATGAATGCTTCCAGGTGAGACTGGTTTAAACAGTTTCTGAGTTTATTCAACATAAAATTTAATTTTGAAAAAGTTCTTTCACAATACAATTGTGTTGATGACAATGTTAAAACATATTTATATGCCAAATATAAATTTGAATGAGATAAGGTATGCAAGATAAATCTTTGTAACACTGTAAAGCTGTAAACAACACAATTTTTGTATGTTTTACAATTTAGAGATAAAGTGGATTCTGTTTCTTTAATATTACTTTCTTCTGCTGATTCATATTTACTTTTAACTAAAAACTAGTCGCTCAAAGTCAGATTAAAAATTTTCCATTTTCTTGCAAAATCCATTAATTCAATTTGCAATTGTTCTTTTGTAATATTTTCATTAAATTTTGTAAGAGAAATGCTAAAATTTTGAAATGCATTACTTGGAATATTATTAATTATTATTTGAGAAATGTTATTTGGATCTAAATAAGACAAATCTTTACATAAATTACTGCTCTTTAAAAAATGTTTCTGTTTAACTATTAATTACTTTATCCATGATTACCTTATGCACTTGTATATTGTACCTCTCTCTTTCAGTCATTATAGTATCTTCAATGTTAATTTCTCCAGCAAGACTCCTCCAAGTTCTTTTACGTTTTTCTTTGAACTCTGTTTCAACAACTATATCTAAATTTCTTTTTTCTATTTCTTCATTTGCAGTTAGTGCGAACTTTGTGGCTGCTTCAAATACTAATTTGAAATTTCAGACAGAATATTTCAAATATTATTTACCATGCGTATAGCAGTGGGGAAACCAATCTTCGGACAGTTTACAATTAACCCGTGCCTTCTTATTAGACCTCCAAATGACAGGTAGATCTGATTTAATCTTCCCTTTTAGAGCACAAGAATTTTCTGAACGGTAAATTACCATTGGTTCGCATTTAAAATCTCCCGAAGCGTTTCCACATAATATTAAAGTGAATCGATCTTTGCAGCCTTAAAACTTGGAGCAGTACGTTCCTCTTTGGAAATAAAGGTATAATTAGAACATTGTGACACACTACATGTATTTTTTGAAGTACTTTCTCTTTGGCGAAGCACATTTGCGCAAAATATGCTTATTTGAGGGATGATATCGAAGTAAATTACCCAACCCTACCCTAAACTCGGAGGAATATCACGATCAATCCAACGGGTTAAAATATACAAACATTTCTAGCAGACGACAGCGACTGTGCTGCCGCCATCGGCACTTGAATCCTCGAAATACACGGGAATTGTTCGTGATGGGGTCGTTAAGTAGATATTTGACGGAAACCGAAAAAACAGATTACATATAAATAATTCCTAAACAATAACTGCTATGGAAAATTGTTTCAAATGAAAGTTGTAGGAAATTACAAATTACAAATAGATAAGTATTGTACATAGATGTAAACTAGCCATAGGATTGTCATACATTTATTCTTATTACATATATTTTTATTATATTTCCAAAATGCATTTCCATAATTTAGCCAATTATCGTTAATTAGGCTGCTTCCAACACACAGGAGAAAATACTGTAATTTTATACTGTAATAGCCCAGGTCTGTTGGTTGGTTGGTCTCGCTTTCACGATGGCCGATACAGAGCGTTTTAACAAACTTCCCGAATAGGTAGAAGATTGAAATTTGGCAAGGATGCTTGATTAACATATTTTAAGGTAATGACGAAAATTAATCTCCAAAAAAGTCCTGGGTTCGACTCCGAGGAAGACATTTCCCATTTTCCGTATTGTAACATTCAAAAATCCATTTTTTGGGGTGCAAGCTTTTATTGTTTTGGAAATTAAAACTTGGATTTAACCTACGATCTTCGGTTGTGAACCATTTTGAAGAAAAAATTACGACGTTTCTTATTCTTTTCATCTTTTTCCGCTTACAATTCGATATATAATGATAATTAGGATGCAAAATGTCCTACTTTGTGATACATTTCTGTTTGAGAGAAGATCTACCGGCAGCTATTCCCCTAATCAATCCATGGCTACCGGGACCTAATGGGTGAGTTTTACATTGCTGTTTATAATCTCTTCCCCCTACGTCTCATCCGCTCATACTTCGCATTTAAGAGATCGCAATAATATAGGATAGCAAGAATAGCAGCTTGTCACTGTTAGTTCTGCTTCATCCATCATCAAAGATTGGTCATGTTCAGTGAAGTGAGACTGCATCACATTTTAGTTCCGTTATATGTATTAATTAAATATAACAAATATTCTGTCTTTTCTCAACAAGCTATATCAACGTTTCTTGTAAATTTTGTTTTTCTAATAAGGAAAGCAGGCTTTACTTCCTGAAACTTGGGGAGATATCAAATCTGCATTTCCAATCAAAAGAGCATATTTTGAATTGTTGTTTGTTATTTTCAGTCATATTCATAGAATTATGTAACATATTAAATTTTGAAGTTTTATTCAAGTGATATTGCTGCCATGAGAGTGAATTTTGAATCAATCTTTACTGATGTACAGCCAAACTGCATTTTCCTTTTAAGTTGGATTCTATCAGGAGATCCTGTGGAGAATTGGAGTGCGTTTGATGCCAAAGTAGCCTTGAATTCTGAGTTATTATGACTTGAAAAATGACACATTGCTGAGTGTAGATTGTAAGTACTTTTATGACCAGCCATCATGCATAATGGATTTATCACCTCTAATTGTAAAAGCAACCAATATTATTTTGTGGAATTTTATTATAACTAAATATCAGCTGTGGGGTCATCCTACAAATGTAAAACTAGCTAATATCAGAATATTTGGTGTAACAATAGCCCAAGTGGCCGAGTCTCCAGAAAACACATATGTAATCAGAACATTTAGTCATTAGTACCATGAAATAGCAGATTATGAAAATTTCCAATGTTTTTCCTTGTATGAGTACATAGATATTTAAAAAGTCAGTATCATTAATTTAAAGAAGTATTATGAATTCACTATTGGCCTAGAAGAATATTAGCTATCCACACAGGGTAGAACAAATAATATTTTAAATTAATATCCTTTTACACATAATAATCACAATTTTTAGCTCATTTTCATAAAAGCCAAAACGTGTTATTATGATAACTTTCTGTGTCCATCTGTCAGTGGACAATCAACGTTTTTTAAAAGAGGTATTTAGAAAACCCTTTTTGAATTAGATAGCTCTTATCCATCCTTGAAGTTCACTGCAATTGTACTTCTCATGTAATTCATCGTTTTTCCTCTAGGTGACTTTTGAAATGGTATTTAATCAAACTACTGAAGCTACAGGAGCAAAGTTTTCATGAATGGGAAGGTCTACGTTCCAACATTGCAGGTTTCCCCCTCTGCAACTAGGGAGGCAAAACAGAATTCTGAAAATTTTTAATAAAATGTGCTTCCACCTGTTGCTTTAGTAAGTGTATCTTACTTGTTTCAATTTAAAAATTTGTGAATTGCTTTGGAGAAGACAGCATCTAAACTCAGGACACAGAACTTGTCGTGGTTTGTGGCAATGTAATATACTGTTCGACAAAAATAAGGAAAATAAATATTATTATATCATGAAAGCTGGTAAAGTTTACGAATAAGTTTTAATTCTTTGTTTATGTTAGCCATATAACCAGGATTAGTTAATGTATTATAGTATGAAGGTAGAGGATGGCTAGACAATTTGCCTCCACCAAGGCAAACTTAAGGAAATTTCAAAATTGTAAAAGATTTTGTTGCCATCAGCATTCACAGGAACATATTGTGATGGCAAGTGGAATAAAAACCAGGGTCAGTTTGATACTATTCCAGTGATAAGACTGCATTCAGCCTTCTTCGAGTTCCTATGCAAGCTGTTCAACTTCAATAATATTTATCTTCTTTTATAAAATATTCTGAATGATATGTCTCTTATTTTTCAACCAATAATTCTAGAGGGAGGGGCAAATGTGCACGGTCATGTATATAGTATTAACCCCTTAAGCCGATAGCCCAATTACATACTCGCCAAATGCAGATATTGCTTAAATTGCGATTCTATCAGCATAAATTAGTCTTTCATGGGACTATATGTGTCACAGCAGTCCATCGATATGTGATCTTTCAATGGATCACCAATTTCCTGTCAGTTTGTTAGTTTTCATACTTTGTTAGAGGAAAAACATATCGTAAGCTACACT
Source organism: Uropetala carovei (assembly GCA_036926305.1). Taxonomy (NCBI): domain Eukaryota; kingdom Metazoa; phylum Arthropoda; class Insecta; order Odonata; family Petaluridae; genus Uropetala; species Uropetala carovei. Next base: position 596,304 of record JAXCHB010000087.1, read on the forward strand.
ATTTAGTAATTTAAATACAGGCTTGAGGGGTTAAGGCAATATTGAAGATGTGATAACAAAAATTTATTCATAGACTCGTAGATATAGAATTTATTTCATTTTTAATTTATTTATTTTGCTGTAAAGAGGATTTTTATTTACATAGAAGAAATAAATATTATAGCGCTAATACCATTATTACTAGTAAAATCCAAGTGTCTCTTTGTTAAAATATATATACATATATGTATATGAACAAATTTTGAACTCTTATTTCAATTTCAATAAAACCTTTATCTTTTAATTGGCTTTCCCTCAAATTTTAGATAACACAGAGCATGATAACAACTGTGTTCTTAAAGTACCAGTGAGTGTGGTGAAGTAAGAAATTAATAATGAAGAAATGATAAAGGTTCAATAACACATACAATGTGATTTACTGTCAAAATTGTTGATTCTATGCTATTCTAGTATTCTTTTAAACTATTTGTCTGGTTCTAATACCGTAATTCTTATATCAGAACAGAAAAATAATTAACTTGAAGTTGCTGCAATTTTAGAGTTAAAGAACTGGTGTGTTTAAGATTATGAAATTAAATATAAATCTAAAAAGATTTAAGGAGTCTTCTTATTTCGCTTAAAAAAATGATTTTTTTCTAACAGAAAGTTTCAATTATGGATATAAATAATACAATTTATTTCACCGTTGGCAAATACATTTGCATGGTTTCGTCACAATATTAAATATTTACAAAACAAGACAAGAGGAGAGAAAATATAGATATGCTAGCAAAGAAAATACAATGATCAATAACACAAAGAAAAGCAAAATCATACTCTATCATTGAGGTATTCACAGACACTGTATTAAGTTTTCTTCAAGAGGAACTTTTTAATTTTTCTTTTGTACACTTTGTAGGACTGAACTGATTTAATATCCGCAGGCAGATTATTATATATTACAGAGGCTGAGTGATGAGAACCATTTTGAGAAAGAGCATTGTTGTAGTCATTGATGTGAATGTGAGATAGCGAGTGGGTGAAATGGCTATGGTATTCTGCATTTGTAGGAAAAATGTGATGGTTTGATCTAACAAAAGTTGCACAACTAAAAATGTAAAGAGATGGTAGGGTTAAGATATGGAGAGATGAAAACAAGGGTGATAATGTAATTATTACATAGTTATTACATAAACCCTTGAATTAAAACGTTTGTATGACATACGTAAAAAGATAATAGCGTTAATATTACAATGAAAACATATGATTAACAATTTGTGGGAAAAAATATTAAAAATAAAGAAATGTTCAGTTAAAACATTTTCTAGATACATATTACATATTAGCCATTTCAAATAGAGAAATAAAAACTAAAACACGATTCCAATTACAGTAAAATCAGACAATGTAATTAAACATTTTTAGATACAAAGATGACATTGCATTTATTGGCAGGAACACATAAACATATCTCATAAACAGAACACCACAGATGGATTAATAATGTTACACTTCTATTGAAGATGTTACATTATCGCAATTTTATCCTTTATATCTTAGTTATAATCTATTATGATAATTTACATTTGGATACAAAAGCCTATAAGAATACATTTTAATCCAACAGTTTTTTTAATTTTAAACTTTTCATTTTCATTATATCAATGATATATTCGTTTTTAATTTTACTTAATATATCTTTTTCACATGTCTTCAAAATGAATGCTTCCAGGTGAGACTGGTTTAAACAGTTTCTGAGTTTATTCAACATAAAATTTAATTTTGAAAAAGTTCTTTCACAATACAATTGTGTTGATGACAATGTTAAAACATATTTATATGCCAAATATAAATTTGAATGAGATAAGGTATGCAAGATAAATCTTTGTAACACTGTAAAGCTGTAAACAACACAATTTTTGTATGTTTTACAATTTAGAGATAAAGTGGATTCTGTTTCTTTAATATTACTTTCTTCTGCTGATTCATATTTACTTTTAACTAAAAACTAGTCGCTCAAAGTCAGATTAAAAATTTTCCATTTTCTTGCAAAATCCATTAATTCAATTTGCAATTGTTCTTTTGTAATATTTTCATTAAATTTTGTAAGAGAAATGCTAAAATTTTGAAATGCATTACTTGGAATATTATTAATTATTATTTGAGAAATGTTATTTGGATCTAAATAAGACAAATCTTTACATAAATTACTGCTCTTCAAAAAATGTTTCTGTTTAACTATTAATTACTTTATCCATGATTACCTTATGCACTTGTATATTGTACCTCTCTCTTTCAGTCATTATAGTATCTTCAATGTTAATTTCTCCAGCAAGACTCCTCCAAGTTCTTTTACGTTTTTCTTTGAACTCTGTTTCAACAACTATATCTAAATTTCTTTTTTCTATTTCTTCATTTGCAGTTAGTGCGAACTTTGTGGCTGCTTCAAATACTAATTTGAAATTTCAGACAGAATATTTCAAATATTATTTACCATGCGTATAGCAGTGGGGAAACCAATCTTCGGACAGTTTACAATTAACCCGTGCCTTCTTATTAGACCTCCAAATGACAGGTAGATCTGATTTAATCTTCCCTTTTAGAGCACAAGAATTTTCTGAACGGTAAATTACCATTGGTTCGCATTTAAAATCTCCCGAAGCGTTTCCACATAATATTAAAGTGAATCGATCTTTGCAGCCTTAAAACTTGGAGCAGTACGTTCCTCTTTGGAAATAAAGGTATAATTAGAACATTGTGACACACTACATGTATTTTTTGAAGTACTTTCTCTTTGGCGAAGCACATTTGCGCAAAATATGCTTATTTGAGGGATGATATCGAAGTAAATTACCCAACCCTACCCTAAACTCGGAGGAATATCACGATCAATCCAACGGGTTAAAATATACAAACATTTCTAGCAGACGACAGCGACTGTGCTGCCGCCATCGGCACTTGAATCCTCGAAATACACGGGAATTGTTCGTGATGGGGTCGTTAAGTAGATATTTGACGGAAACCGAAAAAACCGATTACATATAAATAATTCCTAAACAATAACTGCTATGGAAAATTGTTTCAAATGAAAGTTGTAGGAAATTACAAATTACAAATAGATAAGTATTGTACATAGATGTAAACTAGCCATAGGATTGTCATACATTTATTCTTATTACATATATTTTTATTATATTTCCAAAATGCATTTCCATAATTTAGCCAATTATTGTTAATTAGGCTGCTTCCAACACACAGGAGAAAATACTGTAATTTTATACTGTAATAGCCCAGGTCTGTTGGTTGGTTGGTCTCGCTTTCACGATGGCCGATACAGAGCGTTTTAACAAACTTCCCGAATAGGTAGAAGATTGAAATTTGGCAAACTTAAGGAAATTTCAAAATTGTAAAAGATTTTATGTCGCCATCAGCATTCACAGGAACATATTGTGATGGCAAGTGGAATAAAAAACAGGGTCAGTTTGAAACTATTCCAGTGATAAGACTGCATTCAGCCCTCTTCGAGTTCCTATGCAAGCTGTTCAACTTCAATAATATTTATCTTCTTTTATAAAATATTCTGAATTATATGTCTCTTATTTTTCAACCAATAATTCTAGAGGGAGGGGCAAAGTCAGTTCCAGCATAAAACTCCATTGCAACAAGCAGCACGTCAGAGGGAGTACTATAATGTCCCATCAATCGTAAGAACTGTTTCTCTTAAGTCCTGTCTAATAGGCGAAGTCATGGACCAGTTTTAGGAGACACCCCAGCAGTTGAAGAAATTGCTGCAATTATTACAATGGAGCCTAATAGCGATCCAAGACAGGTGTTGATTTGGAAGCATGGTAGAGGTGAGCCACAATTTGTTAGTATTCTCAGCGAAACGTATGAAGCTTTACAGTATCCACTTCTTTTCCCTCATGCTACATCAGGATGGTATGTTGGTCTCAAAGATAGAAATGGGAATAAATGTAGTCAGATTAAATATTATAGGAGGCTTCTTTTGTCCGAGAGTAGGTTTACATTTATGCGAAGGCTAGGACAAGAGTACTTCGTTGATATGTACTCCAGGTTAGAAGAGGAAAGGCTGAAATGGTGTAGGAATAACCAACAGAAATTTTTTAGGGTAGCTTCTAGACAGGAAGTAGATGAAACCATTGAAGCAGAAGGTGGACCTAGGGCAGGAAAAGTATATTTACCAAGTTCATTCACACATAGTCCATGCTACATGCAAGTGAAAATGCAGAATGGTATGGCATTAGTCTCGAGAAAGGGAAAGCCAAGTTTTTATAACAGTTACATGCAATCCACAATGGGTAGAAATAAAGAGTAGCCTTTCCTCAAATCAGAGTGCAACAGACAGGCCAGATTTGTGTAATAGGGTTTTTCAACTAAAATTAGCAGCTGTTATGAGGTTAATTAGTAGTGGCATACTGTTTGGCAGTTTATTATATGTTATGTATGTTATTGAATTTCAGAAGCGTGGTTTACCCCATGCCCACATAGCACTTAAGGTTCAGGGCGAACCGAAACATATTTCAGAAATAGACGAATATATAAAGGCTTCGATACCTTCAGAGGAAGATGCAGGAGGTAGGCTTAGAAAGTTAGTATTGCAGCATATGGTTCATGGACCATGTGGGCATGATAAGCAAAATGCCCCCTGTATGGATATAGATAGGAAAAGTTGTATGAAAGGATTTCCTAAGCCAATTTGTGATGCCACTTTTATAGACGAAAGAGGTTATGTTCATTATAAGCGACCAGGTACGTATGAGGTTAAACTTTTATCAGGTAGAGTAATTACTGATAATTGGATTGTTCCTTATAATCCAGCTTTACTTTTGCTGTTAGAGTGCCACTGCAACGTTGAGATAGCGAGTTCGGTTAAAATCATTAAATATCTTTTTAAGTACATTCATAAAGGACCAGACCGTGCTCGAGTTGCTGTAGTGTCAGATAATATAGAGAAAATAGATGAAATAGAAGAGTACGTATCTTTAAGGTATATTAGTGCAACATACCGGCCATATTTTCAGTACCCGGAAATTACCCGGACCCGGAACAAAAAAGGATAACAATAAAAACAAATTAAATGGAACTTAATATTTTACTTGTACTTTTTATCCTGCAAGAAACATTTAGAGAAACGATATTTTAATTATAATAAACTTTTAAAAAACAGATTACTCTAAGGAAAGTTAAACTGAACCATGAAATAACATTCTACATACACATAATATGCATAATTATACTTAACGACCGGTTAACAGTACCAGCTTGTAAAATTTTATAAACTTTATAAAATCTTCTTAAGTAAACAATAAAATAAAAGTGTAGACAAAATTTTAATAATTAAATTTCAAAAATGGGAGATTATGATGAAGAAACAATAGTTTTTCCGCATTTCGGGGAAGGAGTTTATTCCACCGCTCTTCGTATATAATTCCCGCCTAGCTAAACATCCTTTCACTGTGTATGCTGCTTGGAGGTGATGACAAGTAACGACTGGCCAATTTTGACAGTTCAGGAAAGCATTTTTTGCCCACATGACACACACATGACTTTCTCCATATTTGGGGTATAGATATTTAAATTATTATGAATAGCATCATAAGGCAAAATTATTATTTCGTATCGTGAAAGAATACAGTCATCCTTATTGCTGTAAATTATATTTTGAATATGTTGACAGACTTCACCCCTACATGGTGGTGGCGCTGTATAATGGAAATTATAAAAAAATCTGATGTGGCCAACACATGACTTTCTCCATATTTGGGGCATAGATATTTAAATTATTATGAATAATATTAGGAGGCAAAATTATTATTTCGTATCGTAGAAGAAGACACGTCCTTGCCGTAAATTACGTATATTTTGAATGTTTACAGAATTCACCGCTACATGGTTTTGGCGCTGTATACAGGTATTAAGATAAAGCGAAATATATCCAAAATGGATGGTTCTACGAAAATTAGTTTCAAACAAAACTTGGAAGAAATATTATTCTCTACAACTTTGGTCCTTACCAAGATTACCAATAACGATGTTTTTAAGGAGATATTTAACGGAAACCGAAAAACCGGTTATTTATAAATAACTCCTAAACAATAACTCCTATAGAAAATTCCTTCAAATGAATATTGTAGGAAATTACATTCTGTATAACTTTTGTTTAGAATTGTATATACAATAATGATGTTTTAACAAAGAAATATCGCAAAAACCGAATCGGGTTTCGAATAACCCGCGACTTCCGGTTATCCGTTATTATCCAAAAACTAATCAGTTCTTTGTGCTCATGTAAGAGTGTTAGATATGAAGTATGTTAACGATATGGAACGTACTTTTTGAGTTAGAGCGCCCACAATAACGTACACACACGTACACACACACAGACATCATTCCGAAAATAGTCTAAACGTGTTCTAGGGACCTCAAAACATGTATTTCCGTTGAAATCTCGAAGTCGATTTTTTTCATGAATACAATACTTTCCCATTACTACGTATGGAGAAAGTAAGAAGTTGAATATCTCCGAAATGGATGGTTCTACGAAAATTTGTTTCAAACAAAACCTGGAAGAAATATTATTCTACACAACTTTGGTCCTCATGAAGATTACCAATAAGGACGTTTTAATTTCTTCGTCACTTGATAACATACCGAACCATTTTAAAACTGCTCAAAAGGGAAATTGGTAAAATAGTATATATAATATAGTACTCTTTTGAATCTTCAGAATCGAATGTGTTGACGTTAAGAATACGAATAACCAAATAAATGGCAAGCACGATTCTCCTTTTTTGATGGCCAATTGTGCTATTCGATAATTACACTCCTGGCGACAGAAATATCTCATAAACGAATTGTAAAACTTATGTCACATTTAAGCTCATTACAATTTGATGTATAAATTAAATTAATTGATATAGAAAATCAAAGAATCATTTAAAGTCATCGAAAGTTTACTTAAGCCCGTTTCACACGGTGCGTTTTTCCTTGATGGATTGCTTGCGTGGAGCCCGGAAGGCTGCTGTGCGTGCCAACTTGCTGGAAATCCGGATCGCTGATGGCTTCCTTGCTTGCTACCCTGCTGGTTTTCGAGGTTAGTTCCTGTCAGCCCTGTGCAACTTATCCTTGTGGGAAAAAGGTTCAGGTTACGACCTGCTGCATTTATAGACGGCACCACCGTCGCACCAAGCGCGCACGTTTAAAATGTCATTTTTTTATTCCTCGTAAAATGCTTAATATAAATGATCGCAAAATTTTAAATATTAAATTGGAAAAAAAACAAAAAATTATTGTACGTTATTGATATTTATTTAAGCTTCGTTGGATGTACACATAACAAGTAAATGCCGTATTTTTAAGTAAAAACAATTATAACACTAGCATTTCAGCAGAGATTGCGAAAAGGTTTTTGCAAACATCACAAATTATTTGCCGATATTCACTTAGACAGAAGGCACAGTTACATTACAAAATAGTACCAGATGAAAACAAACAGTTGCCAAATCTCAATTCCAACATTAGCAATTCAACAGAGATAACACATGGAAAAGTAAATAAAAATGTGGAAATGAATCAGCTGGTATTACACAGAAAAAGTGAGACTAAGTATCGAAATTTTTAACATATACTAAGAAGCATAGTCAATACTGTAAACCATGAAAATATGAAATTGAACAGACATAAAATTTATGTATATGAACATAATGAACAATGAATTAAGAAGAAAGATGTATGCAGATACATATGCATGTATGTAAATACTAAAACATAAAGGGTCGCACATTATCTGAATTGTCAGTTCATGCCAAAAAATGCATATAGAATCATACCTTCTCTCAAAGCTAATGAGAGCATTGATATTAGACAGATAATTTGAAATCACAAGAAGTGTAAAAGTATGTACATACTGCAACATCTCAAATGTGTTAGTTCGTACAAGCATATAAACAGTGACATCCTTCACATGACATATACACAAGTTCATAATATCATACCAAGATAACCAAAGAGTATAAAAAATGAACATATATGCACAAAGCAGTACATACAACACATCAGAACCATGGAAATATGAACTCTAAGAGGCATGACGTAATACTTGTTCCCAAAGCTAATAAGGGCATTGATATTAGATAATTTTAAATCACAAGAAGTGAAAATATGTGTACATACAGCAATATAAAAGGTTGCACAATATCTGAATTAAGTTAGTTTACCTAACAAAAAGCATATAAAAATGAAAAGATTGAATAATGTAAATGTACATATTTACAAAATTTAAAACCCATACCCTACAATAATACATTTACAAAGAAATTTAAAAACTATACCGTAAAATAAAACATATCTACAATATTTTAAACCTACAAGATTATTTGGCATTCTGCCTTATTGCAAAGACCTTATTTTGATGTGAACACCATGCCCTTATACCGATAGTTATTTAAAAATAAATACGAAACGAATGATTTCATTCCTACGTCCTAAAGGGACCTGTGCTATTTTTCCTGCGTGTTTTCCTGCTGGCTGGCGGTGTCAGCCAATCACCTCCGAGCGCTACATCACGTGATCAACACAGAGTCCACCGCCCTGTCGTAAAAACTTGCATTTTCACCCGTGTGGCGCGCAAGTCAGCCCGCTGTCAGAGTCCTCTGCACGGCACAACAGTGACCTATCTCCAAATGGAAGGATTCCTTGCGTTGGTTTCACGCACCGTGTGAAACGGTAACCATCAGCGGACCAAGCACGGCGCCCATCAGCGTAGCCCGCAGAGTAGCATGCAGGGAATCTCGCATGCTAGCCAGCAAGGAAAAACGCACCGTGTGAAACAGGCTTAATTTATAATTTAAATAAATACTCATGGTAAAATTAAAACATTTTATTTAGAGAGAGTTGCATCATACATTTATTATCTTCAGATATTACACAGTGATGTAGAAACTAACAATACAAGATTTCTTTATGAAATAGAAATCACAATTTAAGATAAACAACTATAAATTACATTTCAACAGTAGAATTCAACATAATTAATGAAGATTCAGTCATAACGTAATAAATCCTAAACTGGGAAACCTTTAGAACCTGTTTTGCATCTGATAACTGGAGGCGTTTTTAAAAATATGAATGGAATGATTTCTATACCATTCAAGTTAAGCATATTTCCATTGGCACCCAGGAGGTAATGCTTAGGCCATCGTTGCTCATTATTTAACATGGCGAGCTCGCTGGGTTACGCCCAGCCCTACACCATGCTAACGCTTGCTAAACTTAAGTACTCTCATCTGTCTAGCTAAACAATGTAATCGAAGACAACATGATTCATTCAGGCGAGCTCGCTGGGTTACGCCAGCGCTACACCATGCTAACGCTTGCTAAACTTAAGTACTCTCATCTGTCTAGCTAAACAATGTAATCGGTAGCAAAATGATTCATACATACAACCATCACCCATCACACACACACACAACCATCACCCATCACACACACACACCACCACCACTACCTAAAGATGTGCGCGCGCACATCCATGCACTACTATGCACTACCATCATACACACACTCACACACCTAAATACTACTTCTACCTACAAATCTAACTTTGTCGCACCTGCTATTCTAAGTTTGTCGCACCTGCTAATCTAAGTTTGTCGCACCTACAATTCTAACTTTGTCGCACCTGCTAATCTAAGGTTGTCGCACCAACTAAACTAAGGTTGACGAACCTACTAAGCCGGGTTTGCAGCCCCACTCTCCTAACTAAGCAGCCCCACTCTCCTAACTAAGCAGCACCTACTCTCCCAAGTCCGCAGCTCCCACCCACTCGCGTAGTCCTCGCTTCCCTGCAAAAAAATCACCATGGTAGTTTCAAGAATATTTAGCACATGCTCATTTATACAATATTCTAAAATTATGTATCCATGAGCTTTATGATACGTAATTCTGAAATAACAGAACCGACTAAACGCTTACAAAAATAAATTATCACATGGCCACATACACTTCAGGTATTGCATAAAGTGCCAGTTTTACCTATACCAAATTTAAAATTAACATTGCTACAGGCTTTATATGTATGAGAAAATTGTGAAGCCTAGTTGATTTACATCTTTTGAGGTTTTAAATCCCGAAGCAAAATTGAAAACAGAAACATTACCAACAATTTCCATCTTTGAAGTCTTTAAAATAAAATACAATTAAAAAATCATCTTCTGAAGAAATATTTTTATATTTCATTTCCGAATAAACTCATCACCAAGTCTCTGTTCGTGACGTTAAAGCACGCCGAATTTTCCCCACACGCTACAGAAGAATCTGACTGCAGTACTATTCCTAAGTGGCAAATATATACTTAATCTTAAATTTCCCAATGGGGAAATTTAACAACAGCCAAGTATCGCAAACAGAGTGCGATATATTCTATTCAACTTACTGATTACAGAATAAGTACAGCTGATGCATTTATTTGAAAATGAACGGGTTGAAATCACAGGCAAAGAATTCTAAATATATATTAGTAATAAATAATATCCAACAGTTACGAAAATTTTTTCAACATGTAAACTGATGAAGTTGCCACATTCGGAAGAAATATATTATTTTTCGTTATATTTAAGAGATATTTGAGTAACTGCATACGTCCAGACATTAACAAAACCAAAATTGAATTTCGCTCAAGATTAATGAAAAAAATACTTCCAACTTGAAGGGATGACGTAAATTCATATATATTAAAGAGCTATCGATCATTCGATATTTTAGTACGTGAAAACGTCAGGAAGTTCGTATCGCCAAAAAACATACTCGTACTTATAATCGGTTAATTTGAGAAAATTCAGTAAAATTAATCAAGAACCTGAATATTTTATGGAAAAACACAAAAATCCCCGTTCAAAGTACTAGAGGTGGCAAGCCTACCAACAACAATACATCTGAAAATGATACCGACTTATTTCAATTCGGTTCGAACGTATTTCTCGAATGATGTTCGTGATATCTTACACGAAATGACGTGTGCATTATAAATAAGGGAAATTGAGCTTACCGCGAGCGTCCGTGTCTGTCCAGTGTGGCGTTGATGGTTAACTGCAATTAAGAGCAATCATTATATTAGCAATAAATATTTTAGAAATTTCCTAAAACGGTCTATTATTCTAACGCACGATTATAGGTATTTTATCCGTCAGCGTTTGTCTTTATGAGAACTAAGGACTCATACAGAATTATTACAAATAATTTTTAATTACCAATTCAACGTTAAGTAATAAAACATTGAATTGCCCAAGATAAATGACTGATATACTTAAAAAATATTAAATTAATAATTGATTGTAAATAAACATTACCGTTGCATTTAGCAACTCAATGCAACACCAAATTTGGTTCAATATGTCTACTACTTATTTGTATCCTATGCATGGACATTAAAACTTAATCACGATATTAAAAAAGCACATAAATATAATAGATCAGGATATACTGTTTAAAGAATTGATATACTTAATTTTCACTTTAATTCTGGCAATAACACCACAATATCTTCCGCTTCAATTCATGATAAGGCAGACGAATGAACCATAGACATATAAACTCATATTGGGTAAATCCAATATACGACAGCAAAACTACAGCCGCCGTTAACGACGTCACAGAAATTATAGAATTTAGAAAAATTGCTAATTAATTATGATTATTCTTCTGAGGCATTTTATATGCCTGAGATCAAAATAAGACTACCATACCAACTGTGTCATCCCTCCAGTGAAACCATTAATTACCTCCACTAGGAGATAACCACGCCACACTGCGATGATACACCCTGTGTTGGAGAGGAGCTCTGTAAAAACAAATCACTATTAAAAAGGAGAAATTAATAAAAACAGCACAATTACATCTAAACATACTTACTCCTGCATGATGAATGGTGTGTCTGGGCGTCTTCATTCTTCACTCTTCGTGCATTCCGAAAAGAAATGCACGTCTCCAGCATCACCTGTTTTCGTTCAGGGGAAAAGATATTAGCGGTACATACGTTTCGAAATTCGATTTAGCATTTATCGTGGAAAATAATCGATAATATGACATAGGATAATAGTACATGTGTCAAGTGCATTAAACATCGATCGTGTGGAAATCGTATCGTGGTTTGGGGTTTTGTGTGCACACAGGGTGGGAACCTTGCGCAAGGCCGGGGCCCCGGGAGGGAGGGAGGGAGGGAGGCAAGGGGTCGACCCACCTGCCATGTCGTGCGTTAGATGGGGTGGAAAGACAGACGTAGATTACAATTATTTATATATACAACCTTAAAATACTATTAATATAATATATAATGTAATATGTATAATATAGAAACGAAGTGTAGACATAATATAAAATTAACATTCAAACCGTAATTACTCGTTACCAATCCGTAATCCACATTCGCACTCTGTCCTTTAGGACGGAGTACGACGTGCACTGGTCGAAGGCCCGCTTCACACTGAATCGAGTCCCAGGGCGACAGGCACTTCCCGATAAGCAATATGGCGACATCTATCGTTGTGTGGTGAAAACTGTCGATATTCTTTTGGTTTCCATTACTTGGTCTATCACGACTATGAAAATGTTATAAGGCGAACATTTTTGAAGCTCAAAAGAGTATCATATTATATATATTATTATACCAATTTCCCTTTTGAGCAATTTTAAAATGGTTCGGTATGTTATAAAGTGACGAAGAAATTAAGAGATTTTCTATTTAAATAGATAAGTATTTCACATAGATGTAAACTACTCATATGATTGTCATACATTTATTTTTATTATATTTACCAAAATGTCTTTCCATAATTTAGTCAATTATCGTTAATTAGGCTGCTTCCAACACAGGAGAAAATGCTGTAATTATTTTATATCAATATCCCTTCTCGTCAGGAGAATCGTGCTTGCCATTTATTTGGTTATTCGTAGTCTTAACTTCAACACATTCGATTCTGAAGATTCAAAAGAGTATTATATTATATATATTATTTTACCAATTTCCCTTTTGGGCGGTTTTAAAATGGTTCGGTATGTTATCAAGTGACGAAGAAATCAAGAGATTTTCTATTTAAATAGATAAGTATTGTACATAGATGTAAACTAGCCATAGGATTGTCATACATTTATTCTTATTACATATATTTTTATTATATTTCCAAAATGCATTTCCATAATTTAGCCAATTATCGTTAATTAGGCTGCTTCCAACACACAGGAGAAAATACTGTAATTTTATACTGTAATAGCCCAGGTCTGTTGGTTGGTTGGTCTCGCTTTCACGATGGCCGATACAGAGCGTTTTAACAAACTTCCCGAATAGGTAGAAGATTGAAATTTGGCAAGGATGCTTGATTAACATATTTTAAGGTAATGACGAAAATTAATCTCCAAAAAAGCCCTGGGTTCGACTCCGAGGAAGACATTTCCCATTTTCCGTATTGTAACATTTAAAAATCCATTTTTTGGGGTGCAAGCTTTTATTGTTTTGGAAATTAAAACTTGGATTTAACCTACGATCTTCGGTTGTGAACCATTTTGAAGAAAAAATTACGACGTTTCTTATTCTTTTCATCTTTTTCCGCATACAATTCGATATATAATGATAATTAGGATGCAAAATGTCCTACTTTGTGATACATTTCTGTTTGAGAGAAGATCTACCGGCAGCTATTCCCCTAATCAATCCATGGCTACCGGGACCTAATGGGTGAGTTTTACATTGCTGTTTATAATCTCTTCCCCCTACGTCTCCTCCGCTCATACTTCGCATTTAAGAGATCGCAATAATATAGGATAGCAAGAATAGCAGCTTGTCACTGTTAGTTCTGCTTCATCCATCATCAAAGATTGGTCATGTTCAGTGAAGTGAGACTGCATCACATTTTAGTTCCGTTATATGTATTAATTAAATATAACAAATATTCTGTCTTTTCTCAACAAGCTATATCAACGTTTCTTGTAAATTTTGTTTTTCTAATAAGGAAAGCAGGCTTTACTTCCTGAAACTTGGGGAGATATCAAATCTGCATTTCCAATCAAAAGAGCATATTTTGAATTGTTGTTTGTTATTTTCAGTCATATTCATAGAATTATGTAACATATTAAATTTTGAAGTTTTATTCAAGTGATATTGCTGCCATGAGAGTGAATTTTGAATCAATCTTTACTGATGTACAGCCAAACTGCATTTTCCTTTTAAGTTGGATTCTATCAGGAGATCCTGTGGAGAATTGGAGTGCGTTTGATGCCAAAGTAGCCTTGAATTCTGAGTTATTATGACTTGAAAAATGACACATTGCTGAGTGTAGATTGTAAGTACTTTTATGACCAGCCATCATGCATAATGGATTTATCACCTCTAATTGTAAAAGCAACCAATATTATTTTGTGGAATTTTATTATAACTAAATATCAGCTGTGGGGTCATCCTACAAATGTAAAACTAGCTAATTTCAGAATATTTGGTGTAACAATAGCCCAAGTGGCCGAGTCTCCAGAAAACACATATGTAATCAGAACATTTAGTCATTAGTACCATGAAATAGCAGATTATGAAAATTTCCAATGTTTTTCCTTGTATGAGTACATAGATATTTAAAAAGTCAGTATCATTAATTTAAAGAAGTATTATGAATTCACTATTGGCCTAGAAGAATATTAGCTATCCACACAGGGTAGAACAAATAATATTTTAAATTAATATCCTTTTACACATAATAATCACAATTTTTAGCTCATTTTCATAAAAGCCAAAACGTGTTATTATGATAACTTTCTGTGTCCATCTGTCAGTGGACAATCAACGTTTTTTAAAAGAGGTATTTAGAAAACCCTTTTTGAATTAGATAGCTCTTATCCATCCTTGAAGTTCACTGCAATTGTACTTCTCATGTAATTCATCGTTTTTCCTCTAGGTGACTTTTGAAATGGTATTTAATCAAACTACTGAAGCTACAGGAGCAAAGTTTTCATGAATGGGAAGGTCTACGTTCCAACATTGCAGGTTTCCCCCTCTGCAACTAGGGAGGCAAAACAGAATTCTGAAAATTTTTAATAAAATGTGCTTCCACCTGTTGCTTTAGTAAGTGTATCTTACTTGTTTCAATTTAAAAATTTGTGAATTGCTTTGGAGAAGACAGCATCTAAACTCAGGACACAGAACTTGTCGTGGTTTGTGGCAATGTAATATACTGTTCGACAAAAATAAGGAAAATAAATATTATTATATCATGAAAGCTGGTAAAGTTTACGAATAAGTTTTAATTCTTTGTTTATGTTAGCCATATAACCAGGATTAGTTAATGTATTATAGTATGAAGGTAGAGGATGGCTAGACAATTTGCCTCCACCAAGGCAAACTTAAGGAAATTTCAAAATTGTAAAAGATTTTGTTGCCATCAGCATTCACAGGAACATATTGTGATGGCAAGTGGAATAAAAACCAGGGTCAGTTTGATACTATTCCAGTGATAAGACTGCATTCAGCCTTCTTCGAGTTCCTATGCAAGCTGTTCAACTTCAATAATATTTATCTTCTTTTATAAAATATTCTGAATGATATGTCTCTTATTTTTCAACCAATAATTCTAGAGGGAGGGGCAAATGTGCACGGTCATGTATATAGTATTAACCCCTTAAGCCGATAGCCCAATTACATACTCGCCAAATGCAGATATTGCTTAAATTGCGATTCTATCAGCATAAATTAGTCTTTCATGGGACTATATGTGTCACAGCAGTCCATCGATATGTGATCTTTCAATGGATCACCAATTTCCTGTCAGTTTGTTAGTTTTCATACTTTGTTAGAGGAAAAACATATCGTAAGCTACACTATTTAGTAATTTAAATACAGGCTTGAGGGGTTAAGGCAATATTGAAGATGTGATAACAAAAATTTATTCATAGACTCGTAGATATAGAATTTATTTCATTTTTAATTTATTTATTTTGCTGTAAAGAGGATTTTTATTTACATAGAAGAAATAAATATTATAGCGCTAATACCATTATTACTAGTAAAATCCAAGTGTCTCTTTGTTAAAATATATATACATATATGTATATGAACAAATTTTGAACTCTTATTTCAATTTCAATAAAACCTTTATCTTTTAATTGGCTTTCCCTCAAATTTTAGATAACACAGAGCATGATAACAACTGTGTTCTTAAAGTACCAGTGAGTGTGGTGAAGTAAGAAATTAATAATGAAGAAATGATAAAGGTTCAATAACACATACAATGTGATTTACTGTCAAAATTGTTGATTCTATGCTATTCTAGTATTCTTTTAAACTATTTGTCTGGTTCTAATACCGTAATTCTTATATCAGAACAGAAAAATAATTAACTTGAAGTTGCTGCAATTTTAGAGTTAAAGAACTGGTGTGTTTAAGATTATGAAATTAAATATAAATCTAAAAAGATTTAAGGAGTCTTCTTATTTCGCTTAAAAAAATGATTTTTTTCTGACAGAAAGTTTCAATTATGGATATAAATAATACAATTTATTTCACCGTTGGCAAATACATTTGCATGGTTTCGTCACAATATTAAATATTTACAAAACAAGACAAGAGGAGAGAAAATATAGATATGCTAGCAAAGAAAATACAATGATCAATAACACACAGAAAAGCAAAATCATACTCTATCATTGAGGTATTCACAGACACTGTAGTAAGTTTTCTTCAAGAGGAACTTTTTAATTTTTCTTTTGTACACTTTGTAGGACTGAACTGATTTAATATCCGCAGGCAGATTATTATATATTACAGAGGCTGAGTGATGAGGACCTTTTTGAGAAAGAGCATTGTTGTAGTCATTGATGTGAATGTGAGATAGCGAGCGGGTGAAATGGCTATGGTATTCTGCATTTGTAGGAAAAATGTGATGGTTTGATCTAACAAAAGTTGCACAACTAAAAATGTAAAGAGATGGTAGGGTTAAGATATGGAGAGATGAAAACAAGGGTGATAATGTAATTATTACATAGTTATTACATAAACCCTTGAATTAAAACGTTTGTATGACATACGTAAAAAGATAATAGCGTTAATATTACAATGAAAACATATGATTAACAATTTGTGGGAAAAAATATTAAAAATAAAGAAATGTTCAGTTAAAACATTTTCTAGATACATATTACATATTAGCCATTTCAAATAGAGAAATAAAAACTAAAACACGATTCCAATTACAGTAAAATCAGACAATGTAATTAAACATTTTTAGATACAAAGATGACATTGCATTTATTGGCAGGAACACATAAACATATCTCATAAACAGAACACCACAGATGGATTAATAATGTTACACTTCTATTGAAGATGTTACATTATCGCAATTTTATCCTTTATATCTTAGTTATAATCTATTATGGTAATTTACATTTGGATACAAAAGCCTATAAGAATACATTTTAATCCAACAGTTTTTTTAATTTTAAACTTTTCATTTTCATTATATCAATGATATATTCGTTTTTAATTTTACTTAATATATCTTTTTCACATGTCTTCAAAATGAATGCTTCCAGGTGAGACTGGTTTAAACAGTTTCTGAGTTTATTCAACATAAAATTTAATTTTGAAAAAGTTCTTTCACAATACAATTGTGTTGATGACAATGTTAAAACATATTTATATGCCAAATATAAATTTGAATGAGATAAGGTATGCAAGATAAATCTTTGTAACACTGTAAAGCTGTAAACAACACAATTTTTGTATGTTTTACAATTTAGAGATAAAGTGGATTCTGTTTCTTTAATATTACTTTCTTCTGCTGATTCATATTTACTTTTAACTAAAAACTAGTCGCTCAAAGTCAGATTAAAAATTTTCCATTTTCTTGCAAAATCCATTAATTCAATTTGCAATTGTTCTTTTGTAATATTTTCATTAAATTTTGTAAGAGAAATGCTAAAATTTTGAAATGCATTACTTGGAATATTATTAATTATTATTTGAGAAATGTTATTTGGATCTAAATAAGACAAATCTTTACATAAATTACTGCTCTTTAAAAAATGTTTCTGTTTAACTATTAATTACTTTATCCATGATTACCTTATGCACTTGTATATTGTACCTCTCTCTTTCAGTCATTATAGTATCTTCAATGTTAATTTCTCCAGCAAGACTCCTCCAAGTTCTTTTACGTTTTTCTTTGAACTCTGTTTCAACAACTATATCTAAATTTCTTTTTTCTATTTCTTCATTTGCAGTTAGTGCGAACTTTGTGGCTGCTTCAAATACTAATTTGAAATTTCAGACAGAATATTTCAAATATTATTTACCATGCGTATAGCAGTGGGGAAACCAATCTTCGGACAGTTTACAATTAACCCGTGCCTTCTTATTAGACCTCCAAATGACAGGTAGATCTGATTTAATCTTCCCTTTTAGAGCACAAGAATTTTCTGAACGGTAAATTACCATTGGTTCGCATTTAAAATCTCCCGAAGCGTTTCCACATAATATTAAAGTGAATCGATCTTTGCAGCCTTAAAACTTGGAGCAGTACGTTCCTCTTTGGAAATAAAGGTATAATTAGAACATTGTGACACACTACATGTATTTTTTGAAGTACTTTCTCTTTGGCGAAGCACATTTGCGCAAAATATGCTTATTTGAGGGATGATATCGAAGTAAATTACCCAACCCTACCCTAAACTCGGAGGAATATCACGATCAATCCAACGGGTTAAAATATACAAACATTTCTAGCAGACGACAGCGACTGTGCTGCCGCCATCGGCACTTGAATCCTCGAAATACACGGGAATTGTTCGTGATGGGGTCGTTAAGTAGATATTTGACGGAAACCGAAAAAACCGATTACATATAAATAATTCCTAAACAATAACTGCTATGGAAAATTGTTTCAAATGAAAGTTGTAGGAAATTACAAATTACAAATAGATAAGTATTGTACATAGATGTAAACTAGCCATAGGATTGTCATACATTTATTCTTATTACATATATTTTTATTATATTTCCAAAATGCATTTCCATAATTTAGCCAATTATCGTTAATTAGGTTGCTTCCAACACACAGGAGAAAATACTGTAATTTTATACTGTAATAGCCCAGGTCTGTTGGTTGGTTGGTCTCGCTTTCACGATGGCCGATACAGAGCGTTTTAACAAACTTCCCGAATAGGTAGAAGATTGA
Source organism: Uropetala carovei (assembly GCA_036926305.1). Lineage (NCBI taxonomy): Eukaryota > Metazoa > Arthropoda > Insecta > Odonata > Petaluridae > Uropetala > Uropetala carovei. Next base: position 615,512 of record JAXCHB010000087.1, read on the forward strand.
AATTTGGCAAGGATGCTTGATTAACATATTTTAAGGTAATGACGAAAATTAATCTCCAAAAAAGTCCTGGGTTCGACTCCGAGGAAGACATTTCCCATTTTCCGTATTGTAACATTTAAAAATCCATTTTTTGGGGTGCAAGCTTTTATTGTTTTGGAAATTAAAACTTGGATTTAACCTACGATCTTCGGTTGTGAACCATTTTGAAGAAAAAATTACGACGTTTCTTATTCTTTTCATCTTTTTCCGCTTACAATTCGATATATAATGATAATTAGGATGCAAAATGTCCTACTTTGTGATACATTTCTGTTTGAGAGAAGATCTACCGGCAGCTATTCCCCTAATCAATCCATGGCTACCGGGACCTAATGGGTGAGTTTTACATTGCTGTTTATAATCTTTTCCCCCTACGTCTCCTCCGCTCATACTTCGCATTTAAGAGATCGCAATAATATAGGATAGCAAGAATAGCAGCTTGTCACTGTTAGTTCTGCTTCATCCATCATCAAAGATTGGTCATGTTCAGTGAAGTGAGACTGCATCACATTTTAGTTCCGTTATATGTATTAATTAAATATAACAAATTTTCTGTCATTTCTCAACAAGCTATATCAACGTTTCTTGTAAATTTTGTTTTTCTAATAAGGAAAGCAGGCTTTACTTCCTGAAACTTGGGGAGATATCAAATCTGCATTTCCAATCAAAAGAGCATATTTTGAATTGTTGTTTGTTATTTTCAGTCATATTCATAGAATTATGTAACATATTAAATTTTGAAGTTTTATTCAAATGATATTGCTGCCATGAGAGTGAATTTTGAATCAATCTTTACTGATGTACAGCCAAACTGCATTTTCCTTTTAAGTTGGATTCTATCAGGAGATCCTGTGGAGAATTGGAGTGTGTTTGATGCCAAAGTAACCTTGAATTCTGAGTTATTATGACTTGAAAAATGACACATTGCTGAGTGTAGATTGTAAGTACTTTTATGACCAGCCATCATGCATAATGGATTTATCACCTCTAATTGTAAAAGCAACCAATATTATTTTGTGGAATTTTATTATAACTAAATATCAGCTGTGGGGTCATCCTACAAATGTAAAACTAGCTAATTTCAGAATATTTGGTGTAACAATAGCCCAAGTGGCCGAGTCTCCAGAAAACACATATGTAATCAGAACATTTAGTCATTAGTACCATGAAATAGCAGATTATGAAAATTTCCAATGTTTTTCCTTGTATGAGTACATAGATATTTAAAAAGTCAGTATCATTAATTTAAAGAAGTATTATGAATTCACTATTGGCCTAGAAGAATATTAGCTATCAACACAGGGTAGAACAAATAATATTTTAAATTAATATCCTTTTACACATAATAATCACAATTTTTAGCTCATTTTCTTAAAAGCCAAAACGTGTTATTATGATAACTTTCTGTGTCCATCTGTCAGTGGACAATCAACGTTTTTTAAAAGAGGTATTTAGAAAACCCTTTTTGAATTAGATAGCTCTTATCCATCCTTGAAGTTCACTGCAATTGTACTTCTCATGTAATTCATCGTTTTTCCTCTAGGTGACTTTTGAAATGGTATTTAATCAAACTACTGAAGCTACAGGAGCAAAGTTTTCATGAATGGGAAGGTCTACGTTCCAACATTGCAGGTTTCCCCCTCTGCAACTAGGGAGGCAAAACAGAATTCTGAAAATTTTTAATAAAATGTGCTTCCACCTGTTGCTTTAGTAAGTGTATCTTACTTGTTTCAATTTAAAAATTTGTGAATTGCTTTGGAGAAGACAGCATCTAAACTCAGGACACAGAACTTGTCGTGGTTTGTGGCAATGTAATATACTGTTCGACAAAAATAAGGAAAATAAATATTATTATATCATGAAAGCTGGTAAAGTTTACGAATAAGTTTTAATTCTTTGTTTATGTTAGCCATATAACCAGGATTAGTTAATGTATTATAGTATGAAGGTAGAGGATGGCTAGACAATTTGCCTCCACCAAGGCAAACTTAAGGAAATTTCAAAATTGTAAAAGATTTTATGTTGCCATCAGCATTCACAGGAACATATTGTGATGGCAAGTGGAATAAAAACCAGGGTCAGTTTGAAACTATTCCAGTGATAAGACTGCATTCAGCCCTCTTCGAGTTCCTATGCAAGCTGTTCAACTTCAATAATATTTATCTTCTTTTATAAAATATTCTGAATGATATGTCTCTTATTTTTCAGCCAATAATTCTAGAGGGAGGGGCAAATGTGCACGGTCATGTATATAGTATTAACCCCTTAAGCCGATAGCCCAATTACATACTCGCCAAATGCAGATATTGCTTAAATTGCGATTCTATCAGCATAAATTAGTCTTTCATGGGACTATATGTGTCACAGCAGTCCATCGATATGTGATCTTTCAATGGATCACCAATTTCCTGTCAGTTTGTTAGTTTTCATACTTTGTTAGAGGAAAAACATATCGTAAGCTTCACTATTTAGTAATTTAAATACAGGCTTGAGGGGTTAAGGCAATATTGAAGATGTGATAACAAAAATTTATTCATAGACTCGTAGATATAGAATTTATTTCATTTTTAATTTATTTATTTTGCTGTAAAGAGGATTTTTATTTACATAGAAGAAATAAATATTATAGCGCTAATACCATTATTACTAGTAAAATCCAAGTGTCTCTTTGTTAAAATATATATACATATATGTATATGAACAAATTTTGAACTCTTATTTCAATTTCAATAAAACCTTTATCTTTTAATTGGCTTTCCCTCAAATTTTAGATAACACAGAGCATGATAACAACTGTGTTCTTAAAGTACCAGTGAGTGTGGTGAAGTAAGAAATTAATAATGAAGAAATGATAAAGGTTCAATAACACATACAATGTGATTTACTGTCAAAATTGTTGATTCTATGCTATTCTAGTATTCTTTTAAACTATTTGTCTGGTTCTAATACCGTAATTCTTATATCAGAACAGAAAAATAATTAACTTGAAGTTGCTGCAATTTTAGAGTTAAAGAACTGGTGTGTTTAAGATTATGAAATTAAATATAAATCTAAAAAGATTTAAGGAGTCTTCTTATTTCGCTTAAAAAAATGATTTTTTTCTGACAGAAAGTTTCAATTATGGATATAAATAATACAATTTATTTCACCATTGGCAAATACATTTGCATGGTTTCGTCACAATATTAAATATTTACAAAACAAGACAAGAGGAGAGAAAATATAGATATGCTAGCAAAGAAAATACAATGATCAATAACGCAAAGAAAAGCAAAATCATACTCTATCATTGAGGTATTCACAGACACTGTAGTAAGTTTTCTTCAAGAGGAACTTTTTAATTTTTCTTTTGTACACTTTGTAGGACTGAACTGATTTAATATCCGCAGGCAGATTATTATATATTACAGAGGCTGAGTGATGAGGACCTTTTTGAGAAAGAGCATTGTTGTAGTCATTGATGTGAATGTGAGATAGCGAGCGGGTGAAATGGCTATGGTATTCTGCATTTGTAGGAAAAATGTGATGGTTTGATCTAACAAAAGTTGCACAACTAAAAATGTAAAGAGATGGTAGGGTTAAGATATGGAGAGATGAAAACAAGGGTGATAATGTAATTATTACATAGTTATTACATAAACCCTTGAATTAAAATGTTTGTATGACATACGTAAAAAGATAATAGCGTTAATATTACAATGAAAACATATGATTAACAATTTGTGGGAAAAAATATTAAAAATAAAGAAATGTTCAGTTAAAACATTTTCTAGATACATATTACATATTAGCCATTTCAAATAGAGAAATAAAAACTAAAACACGATTCCAATTACAGTAAAATCAGACAATGTAATTAAACATTTTTAGATACAAAGATGACATTGCATTTATTGGCAGGAACACATAAACATATCTCATAAACAGAACACCACAGATGGATTAATAATGTTACACTTCTATTGAAGATGTTACATTATCGCAATTTTATCCTTTATATCTTAGTTATAATCTATTATGGTAATTTACATTTGGATACAAAAGCCTATAAGAATACATTTTAATCCAACAGTTTTTTTAATTTTAAACTTTTCATTTTCATTATATCAATGATATATTCGTTTTTAATTTTACTTAATATATCTTTTTCACATGTCTTCAAAATGAATGCTTCCAGGTGAGACTGGTTTAAACAGTTTCTGAGTTTATTCAACATAAAATTTAATTTTGAAAAAGTTCTTTCACAATACAATTGTGTTGATGACAATGTTAAAACATATTTATATGCCAAATATAAATTTGAATGAGATAAGGTATGCAAGATAAATCTTTGTAACACTGTAAAGCTGTAAACAACACAATTTTTGTATGTTTTACAATTTAGAGATAAAGTGGATTCTGTTTCTTTAATATTACTTTCTTCTGCTGATTCATATTTACTTTTAACTAAAAACTAGTCGCTCAAAGTCAGATTAAAAATTTTCCATTTTCTTGCAAAATCCATTAATTCAATTTGCAATTGTTCTTTTGTAATATTTTCATTAAATTTTGTAAGAGAAATGCTAAAATTTTGAAATGCATTACTTGGAATATTATTAATTATTATTTGAGAAATGTTATTTGGATCTAAATAAGACAAATCTTTACATAAATTACTGCTCTTTAAAAAATGTTTCTGTTTAACTATTAATTACTTTATCCATGATTACCTTATGCACTTGTATATTGTACCTCTCTCTTTCAGTCATTATAGTATCTTCAATGTTAATTTCTCCAGCAAGACTCCTCCAAGTTCTTTTACGTTTTTCTTTGAACTCTGTTTCAACAACTATATCTAAATTTCTTTTTTCTATTTCTTCATTTGCAGTTAGTGCGAACTTTGTGGCTGCTTCAAATACTAATTTGAAATTTCAGACAGAATATTTCAAATATTATTTACCATGCGTATAGCAGTGGGGAAACCAATCTTCGGACAGTTTACAATTAACCCGTGCCTTCTTATTAGACCTCCAAATGACAGGTAGATCTGATTTAATCTTCCCTTTTAGAGCACAAGAATTTTCTGAACGGTACATTACCATTGGTTCGCATTTAAAATCTCCCGAAGCGTTTCCACATAATATTAAAGTGAATCGATCTTTGCAGCCTTAAAACTTGGAGCAGTACGTTCCTCTTTGGAAATAAAGGTATAATTAGAACATTGTGACACACTACATGTATTTTTTGAAGTACTTTCTCTTTGGCGAAGCACATTTGCGCAAAATATGCTTATTTGAGGGATGATATCGAAGTAAATTACCCAACCCTACCCTAAACTCGGAGGAATATCACGATCAATCCAACGGGTTAAAATATACAAACATTTCTAGCAGACGACAGCGACTGTGCTGCCGCCATCGGCACTTGAATCCTCGAAATACACGGGAATTGTTCGTGATGGGGTCGTTAAGTAGATATTTGACGGAAACCGAAAAAACCGATTACATATAAATAATTCCTAAACAATAACTGCTATGGAAAATTGTTTCAAATGAAAGTTGTAGGAAATTACAAATTACAAATAGATAAGTATTGTACATAGATGTAAACTAGCCATAGGATTGTCATACATTTATTCTTATTACATATATTTTTATTATATTTCCTAAATGCATTTCCATAATTTAGCCAATTATTGTTAATTAGGCTGCTTCCAACACACAGGAGAAAATACTGTAATTTTATACTGTAATAGCCCAGGTCTGTTGGTTGGTTGGTCTCGCTTTCACGATGGCCGATACAGAGCGTTTTAACAAACTTCCCGAATAGGTAGAAGATTGAAATTTGGCAAACTTAAGGAAATTTCAAAATTGTAAAAGATTTTATGTCGCCATCAGCATTCACAGGAACATATTGTGATGGCAAGTGGAATAAAAAACAGGGTCAGTTTGAAACTATTCCAGTGATAAGACTGCATTCAGCCCTCTTCGAGTTCCTATGCAAGCTGTTCAACTTCAATAATATTTATCTTCTTTTATAAAATATTCTGAATTATATGTCTCTTATTTTTCAACCAATAATTCTAGAGGGAGGGGCAAAGTCAGTTCCAGCATAAAACTCCATTGCAACAAGCAGCACGTCAGAGGGAGTACTATAATGTCCCATCAATCGTAAGAACTGTTTCTCTTAAGTCCTGTCTAATAGGCGAAGTCATGGACCAGTTTTAGGAGACACCCCAGCAGTTGAAGAAATTGCTGCAATTATTACAATGGAGCCTAATAGCGATCCAAGACAGGTGTTGATTTGGAAGCATGGTAGAGGTGAGCCACAATTTGTTAGTATTCTCAGCGAAACGTATGAAGCTTTACAGTATCCACTTCTTTTCCCTCATGCTACATCAGGATGGTATGTTGGTCTCAAAGATAGAAATGGGAATAAATGTAGTCAGATTAAATATTATAGGAGGCTTCTTTTGTCCGAGAGTAGGTTTACATTTATGCGAAGGCTAGGACAAGAGTACTTCGTTGATATGTACTCCAGGTTAGAAGAGGAAAGGCTGAAATGGTGTAGGAATAACCAACAGAAATTTTTTAGGGTAGCTTCTAGACAGGAAGTAGATGAAACCATTGAAGCAGAAGGTGGACCTAGGGCAGGAAAAGTATATTTACCAAGTTCATTCACACATAGTCCATGCTACATGCAAGTGAAAATGCAGAATGGTATGGCATTAGTCTCGAGAAAGGGAAAGCCAAGTTTTTATAACAGTTACATGCAATCCACAATGGGTAGAAATAAAGAGTAGCCTTTCCTCAAATCAGAGTGCAACAGACAGGCCAGATTTGTGTAATAGGGTTTTTCAACTAAAATTAGCAGCTGTTATGAGGTTAATTAGTAGTGGCATACTGTTTGGCAGTTTATTATATGTTATGTATGTTATTGAATTTCAGAAGCGTGGTTTACCCCATGCCCACATAGCACTTAAGGTTCAGGGCGAACCGAAACATATTTCAGAAATAGACGAATATATAAAGGCTTCGATACCTTCAGAGGAAGATGCAGGAGGTAGGCTTAGAAAGTTAGTATTGCAGCATATGGTTCATGGACCATGTGGGCATGATAAGCAAAATGCCCCCTGTATGGATATAGATAGGAAAAGTTGTATGAAAGGATTTCCTAAGCCAATTTGTGATGCCACTTTTATAGACGAAAGAGGTTATGTTCATTATAAGCGACCAGGTACGTATGAGGTTAAACTTTTATCAGGTAGAGTAATTACTGATAATTGGATTGTTCCTTATAATCCAGCTTTACTTTTGCTGTTAGAGTGCCACTGCAACGTTGAGATAGCGAGTTCGGTTAAAATCATTAAATATCTTTTTAAGTACATTCATAAAGGACCAGACCGTGCTCGAGTTGCTGTAGTGTCAGATAATATAGAGAAAATAGATGAAATAGAAGAGTACGTATCTTTAAGGTATATTAGTGCAACATACCGGCCATATTTTCAGTACCCGGAAATTACCCGGACCCGGAACAAAAAAGGATAACAATAAAAACAAATTAAATGGAACTTAATATTTTACTTGTACTTTTTATCCTGCAAGAAACATTTAGAGAAACGATATTTTAATTATAATAAACTTTTAAAAAACAGATTACTCTAAGGAAAGTTAAACTGAACCATGAAATAACATTCTACATACACATAATATGCATAATTATACTTAACGACCGGTTAACAGTACCAGCTTGTAAAATTTTATAAACTTTATAAAATCTTCTTAAGTAAACAATAAAATAAAAGTGTAGACAAAATTTTAATAATTAAATTTCAAAAATGGGAGATTATGATGAAGAAACAATAGTTTTTCCGCATTTCGGGGAAGGAGTTTATTCCACCGCTCTTCGTATATAATTCCCGCCTAGCTAAACATCCTTTCACTGTGTATGCTGCTTGGAGGTGATGACAAGTAACGACTGGCCAATTTTGACAGTTCAGGAAAGCATTTTTTGCCCACATGACACACACATGACTTTCTCCATATTTGGGGTATAGATATTTAAATTATTATGAATAGCATCATAAGGCAAAATTATTATTTCGTATCGTGAAAGAATACAGTCATCCTTATTGCTGTAAATTATATTTTGAATATGTTGACAGACTTCACCCCTACATGGTGGTGGCGCTGTATAATGGAAATTATAAAAAAATCTGATGTGGCCAACACATGACTTTCTCCATATTTGGGGCATAGATATTTAAATTATTATGAATAATATTAGGAGGCAAAATTATTATTTCGTATCGTAGAAGAAGACACGTCCTTGCCGTAAATTAAGTATATTTTGAATGTTTACAGAATTCACCGCTACATGGTTTTGGCGCTGTATACAGGTATTAAGATAAAGCGAAATATATCCAAAATGGATGGTTCTACGAAAATTAGTTTCAAACAAAACTTGGAAGAAATATTATTCTCTACAACTTTGGTCCTTACCAAGATTACCAATAACGATGTTTTTAAGGAGATATTTAACGGAAACCGAAAAACCGGTTATTTATAAATAACTCCTAAACAATAACTCCTATAGAAAATTCCTTCAAATGAATATTGTAGGAAATTACATTCTGTATAACTTTTGTTTAGAATTGTATATACAATAATGATGTTTTAACAAAGAAATATCGCAAAAACCGAATCGGGTTTCGAATAACCCGCGACTTCCGGTTATCCGTTATTATCCAAAAACTAATCAGTTCTTTGTGCTCATGTAAGAGTGTTAGATATGAAGTTTGTTAACGATATGGAACGTACTTTTTGAGTTAGAGCGCCCACAATAACATACACACACGTACACACACACAGACATCATTCCGAAAATAGTCTAAACGTGTTCTAGGGACCTCAAAACATGTATTTCCGTTGAAATCTCGAAGTCGATTTTTTTCATGAATACAATACTTTCCCATTACTACGTATGGAGAAAGTAAGAAGTTGAATATCTCCGAAATGGATGGTTCTACGAAAATTTGTTTCAAACAAAACCTGGAAGAAATATTATTCTACACAACTTTGGTCCTCATGAAGATTACCAATAAGGACGTTTTAATTTCTTCGTCACTTGATAACATACCGAACCATTTTAAAACTGCTCAAAAGGGAAATTGGTAAAATAGTATATATAATATAGTACTCTTTTGAATCTTCAGAATCGAATGTGTTGACGTTAAGAATACGAATAACCAAATAAATGGCAAGCACGATTCTCCTTTTTTGATGGCCAATTGTGCTATTCGATAATTACACTCCTGGCGACAGAAATATCTCATAAACGAATTGTAAAACTTATGTCACATTTAAGCTCATTACAATTTGATGTATAAATTAAATTAATTGATATAGAAAATCAAAGAATCATTTAAAGTCATCGAAAGTTTACTTAAGCCCGTTTCACACGGTGCGTTTTTCCTTGATGGATTGCTTGCGTGGAGCCCGGAAGGCTGGAAATCCGGATCGCTGATGGCTTCCTTGCTTGCTACCCTGCTGGTTTTCGAGGTTAGTTCCTGTCAGCCCTGTGCAACTTATCCTTGTGGGAAAAAGGTTCAGGTTACGACCTGCTGCATTTATAGACGGCACCACCGTCGCACCAAGCGCGCACGTTTAAAATGTCATTTTTTTATTCCTCGTAAAATGCTTAATATAAATGATCGCAAAATTTTAAATATTAAATTGGAAAAAAAACAAAAAATTATTGTACGTTATTGATATTTATTTAAGCTTCGTTGGATGTACACATAACAAGTAAATGCCGTATTTTTAAGTAAAAACAATTATAACACTAGCATTTCAGCAGAGATTGCGAAAAGGTTTTTGCAAACATCACAAATTATTTGCCGATATTCACTTAGACAGAAGGCACAGTTACATTACAAAATAGTACCAGATGAAAACAAACAGTTGCCAAATCTCAATTCCAACATTAGCAATTCAACAGAGATAACACATGGAAAAGTAAATAAAAATGTGGAAATGAATCAGCTGGTATTACACAGAAAAAGTGAGACTAAGTATCGAAATTTTTAACATATACTAAGAAGCATAGTCAATACTGTAAACCATGAAAATATGAAATTGAACAGACATAAAATTTATGTATATGAACATAATGAACAATGAATTAAGAAGAAAGATGTATGCAGATACATATGCATGTATGTAAATACTAAAACATAAAGGGTCGCACATTATCTGAATTGTCAGTTCATGCCAAAAAATGCATATAGAATCATACCTTCTCTCAAAGCTAATGAGAGCATTGATATTAGACAGATAATTTGAAATCACAAGAAGTGTAAAAGTATGTACATACTGCAACATCTCAAATGTGTTAGTTCGTACAAGCATATAAACAGTGACATCCTTCACATGACATATACACAAGTTCATAATATCATACCAAGATAACCAAAGAGTATAAAAAATGAACATATATGCACAAAGCAGTACATACAACACATCAGAACCATGGAAATATGAACTCTAAGAGGCATGACGTAATACTTGTTCCCAAAGCTAATAAGGGCATTGATATTAGATAATTTTAAATCACAAGAAGTGAAAATATGTGTACATACAGCAATATAAAAGGTTGCACAATATCTGAATTAAGTTAGTTTACCTAACAAAAAGCATATAAAAATGAAAAGATTGAATAATGTAAATGTACATATTTACAAAATTTAAAACCCATACCCTACAATAATACATTTACAAAGAAATTTAAAAACTATACCGTAAAATAAAACATATCTACAATATTTTAAACCTACAAGATTATTTGGCATTCTGCCTTATTGCAAAGACCTTATTTTGATGTGAACACCATGCCCTTATACCGATAGTTATTTAAAAATAAATACGAAACGAATGATTTCATTCCTACGTCCTAAAGGGACCTGTGCTATTTTTCCTGCGTGTTTTCCTGCTGGCTGGCGGTGTCAGCCAATCACCTCCGAGCGCTACATCACGTGATCAACACAGAGTCCACCGCCCTGTCGTAAAAACTTGCATTTTCACCCGTGTGGCGCGCAAGTCAGCCCGCTGTCAGAGTCCTCTGCACGGCACAACAGTGACCTATCTCCAAATGGAAGGATTCCTTGCGTTGGTTTCACGCACCGTGTGAAACGGTAACCATCAGCGGACCAAGCACGGCGCCCATCAGCGTAGCCCGCAGAGTAGCATGCAGGGAATCTCGCATGCTAGCCAGCAAGGAAAAACGCACCGTGTGAAACAGGCTTAATTTATAATTTAAATAAATACTCATGGTAAAATTAAAACATTTTATTTAGAGAGAGTTGCATCATACATTTATTATCTTCAGATATTACACAGTGATGTAGAAACTAACAATACAAGATTTCTTTATGAAATAGAAATCACAATTTAAGATAAACAACTATAAATTACATTTCAACAGTAGAATTCAACATAATTAATGAAGATTCAGTCATAACGTAATAAATCCTAAACTGGGAAACCTTTAGAACCTGTTTTGCATCTGATAACTGGAGGCGTTTTTAAAAATATGAATGGAATGATTTCTATACCATTCAAGTTAAGCATATTTCCATTGGCACCCAGGAGGTAATGCTTAGGCCATCGTTGCTCATTATTTAACATGGCGAGCTCGCTGGGTTACGCCCAGCCCTACACCATGCTAACGCTTGCTAAACTTAAGTACTCTCATCTGTCTAGCTAAACAATGTAATCGAAGACAACATGATTCATTCAGGCGAGCTCGCTGGGTTACGCCAGCGCTACACCATGCTAACGCTTGCTAAACTTAAGTACTCTCATCTGTCTAGCTAAACAATGTAATCGGTAGCAAAATGATTCATACATACAACCATCACCCATCACACACACACACAACCATCACCCATCACACACACACACCACCACCACTACCTAAAGATGTGCGCGCGCACATCCATGCACTACTATGCACTACCATCATACACACACTCACACACCTAAATACTACTTCTACCTACAAATCTAACTTTGTCGCACCTGCTATTCTAAGTTTGTCGCACCTGCTAATCTAAGTTTGTCGCACCTACAATTCTAACTTTGTCGCACCTGCTAATCTAAGGTTGTCGCACCAACTAAACTAAGGTTGACGAACCTACTAAGCCGGGTTTGCAGCCCCACTCTCCTAACTAAGCAGCCCCACTCTCCTAACTAAGCAGCACCTACTCTCCCAAGTCCGCAGCTCCCACCCACTCGCGTAGTCCTCGCTTCCCTGCAAAAAAATCACCATGGTAGTTTCAAGAATATTTAGCACATGCTCATTTATACAATATTCTAAAATTATGTATCCATGAGCTTTATGATACGTAATTCTGAAATAACAGAACCGACTAAACGCTTACAAAAATAAATTATCACATGGCCACATACACTTCAGGTATTGCATAAAGTGCCAGTTTTACCTATACCAAATTTAAAATTAACATTGCTACAGGCTTTATATGTATGAGAAAATTGTGAAGCCTAGTTGATTTACATCTTTTGAGGTTTTAAATCCCGAAGCAAAATTGAAAACAGAAACATTACCAACAATTTCCATCTTTGAAGTCTTTAAAATAAAATACAATTAAAAAATCATCTTCTGAAGAAATATTTTTATATTTCATTTCCGAATAAACTCATCACCAAGTCTCTGTTCGTGACGTTAAAGCACGCCGAATTTTCCCCACACGCTACAGAAGAATCTGACTGCAGTACTATTCCTAAGTGGCAAATATATACTTAATCTTAAATTTCCCAATGGGGAAATTTAACAACAGCCAAGTATCGCAAACAGAGTGCGATATATTCTATTCAACTTACTGATTACAGAATAAGTACAGCTGATGCATTTATTTGAAAATGAACGGGTTGAAATCACAGGCAAAGAATTCTAAATATATATTAGTAATAAATAATATCCAACAGTTACGAAAATTTTTTCAACATGTAAACTGATGAAGTTGCCACATTCGGAAGAAATATATTATTTTTCGTTATATTTAAGAGATATTTGAGTAACTGCATACGTCCAGACATTAACAAAACCAAAATTGAATTTCGCTCAAGATTAATGAAAAAAATACTTCCAACTTGAAGGGATGACGTAAATTCATATATATTAAAGAGCTATCGATCATTCGATATTTTAGTACGTGAAAACGTCAGGAAGTTCGTATCGCCAAAAAACATACTCGTACTTATAATCGGTTAATTTGAGAAAATTCAGTAAAATTAATCAAGAACCTGAATATTTTATGGAAAAACACAAAAATCCCCGTTCAAAGTACTAGAGGTGGCAAGCCTACAAACAACAATACATCTGAAAATGATACCGACTTATTTCAATTCGGTTCGAACGTATTTCTCGAATGATGTTCGTGATATCTTACACGAAATGACGTGTGCATTATAAATAAGGGAAATTGAGCTTACCGCGAGCGTCCGTGTCTGTCCAGTGTGGCGTTGATGGTTAACTGCAATTAAGAGCAATCATTATATTAGCAATAAATATTTTAGAAATTTCCTAAAACGGTCTATTATTCTAACGCACGATTATAGGTATTTTATCCGTCAGCGTTTGTCTTTATGAGAACTAAGGACTCATACAGAATTATTACAAATAATTTTTAATTACCAATTCAACGTTAAGTAATAAAACATTGAATTGCCCAAGATAAATGACTGATATACTTAAAAAATATTAAATTAATAATTGATTGTAAATAAACATTACCGTTGCATTTAGCAACTCAATGCAACACCAAATTTGGTTCAATATGTCTACTACTTATTTGTATCCTATGCATGGACATTAAAACTTAATCACGATATTAAAAAAGCACATAAATATAATAGATCAGGATATACTGTTTAAAGAATTGATATACTTAATTTTCACTTTAATTCTGGCAATAACACCACAATATCTTCCGCTTCAATTCATGATAAGGCAGACGAATGAACCATAGACATATAAACTCATATTGGGTAAATCCAATATACGACAGCAAAACTACAGCCGCCGTTAACGACGTCACAGAAATTATAGAATTTAGAAAAATTGCTAATTAATTATGATTATTCTTCTGAGGCATTTTATATGCCTGAGATCAAAATAAGACTACCATACCAACTGTGTCATCCCTCCAGTGAAACCATTAATTACCTCCACTAGGAGATAACCACGCCACACTGCGATGATACACCCTGTGTTGGAGAGGAGCTCTGTAAAAACAAATCACTATTAAAAAGGAGAAATTAATAAAAACAGCACAATTACATCTAAACATACTTACTCCTGCATGATGAATGGTGTGTCTGGGCGTCTTCATTCTTCACTCTTCGTGCATTCCGAAAAGAAATGCACGTCTCCAGCATCACCTGTTTTCGTTCAGGGGAAAAGATATTAGCGGTACATACGTTTAGAAATTCGATTTAGCATTTATCGTGGAAAATAATCGATAATATGACATAGGATAATAGTACATGTGTCAATTGCATTAAACATCGATCGTGTGGAAATCGTATCGTGGTTTGGGGTTTTGTGTGCACACAGGGTGGGAACCTTGCGCAAGGCCGGGGCCCCGGGAGGGAGGGAGGGAGGGAGGCAAGGGGTCGACCCACCTGCCATGTCGTGCGTTAGATGGGGTGGAAAGACAGACGTAGATTACAATTATTTATATATACAACCTTAAAATACTATTAATATAATATATAATGTAATATGTATAATATAGAAACGAAGTGTAGACATAATATAAAATTAACATTCAAACCGTAATTACTCGTTACCAATCCGTAATCCACATTCGCACTCTGTCCTTTAGGACGGAGTACGACGTGCACTGGTCGAAGGCCCGCTTCACACTGAATCGAGTCCCAGGGCGACAGGCACTTCCCGATAAGCAATATGGCGACATCTATCGTTGTGTGGTGAAAACTGTCGATATTCTTTTGGTTTCCATTGCTTGGTCTATCACGACTATGAAAATGTTATAAGGCGAACATTTTTGAAGCTCAAAAGAGTATCATATTATATATATTATTATACCAATTTCCCTTTTGAGCAATTTTAAAATGGTTCGGTATGTTATAAAGTGACGAAGAAATTAAGAGATTTTCTATTTAAATAGATAAGTATTTCACATAGATGTAAACTACTCATATGATTGTCATACATTTATTTTTATTATATTTACCAAAATTTCTTTCCATAATTTAATCAATTATCGTTAATTAGGCTGCTTCCAACACAGGAGAAAATGCTGTAATTATTTTATATCAATATCCCTTCTCGTCAGGAGAATCGTGCTTGACATTTATTTGGTTATTCGTAGTCTTAACTTCAACACATTCGATTCTGAAGATTCAAAAGAGTATTATATTATATATATTATTTTACCAATTTCCCTTTTGGGCGGTTTTAAAATGGTTCGGTATGTTATCAAGTGACGAAGAAATCAAGAGATTTTCTATTTAAATAGATAAGTATTGTACATAGATGTAAACTAGCCATAGGATTGTCATACATTTATTCTTATTACATATATTTTTATTATATTTCCAAAATGCATTTCCATAATTTAGCCAATTATCGTTAATTAGGCTGCTTCCAACACACAGGAGAAAATACTGTAATTTTATACTGTAATAGCCCAGGTCTGTTGGTTGGTTGGTCTCGCTTTCACGATGGCCGATACAGAGCGTTTTAACAAACTTCCCGAATAGGTAGAAGATTGAAATTTGGCAAGGATGCTTGATTAACATATTTTAAGGTAATGACGAAAATTAATCTCCAAAAAAGCCCTGGGTTCGACTCCGAGGAAGACATTTCCCATTTTCCGTATTGTAACATTTAAAAATCCATTTTTTGGGGTGCAAGCTTTTATTGTTTTGGAAATTAAAACTTGGATTTAACCTACGATCTTCGGTTGTGAACCATTTTGAAGAAAAAATTACGACGTTTCTTATTCTTTTCATCTTTTTCCGCATACAATTCGATATATAATGATAATTAGGATGCAAAATGTCCTACTTTGTGATACATTTCTGTTTGAGAGAAGATCTACCGGCAGCTATTCCCCTAATCAATCCATGGCTACCGGGACCTAATGGGTGAGTTTTACATTGCTGTTTATAATCTCTTCCCCCTACGTCTCCTCCGCTCATACTTCGCATTTAAGAGATCGCAATAATATAGGATAGCAAGAATAGCAGCTTGTCACTGTTAGTTCTGCTTCATCCATCATCAAAGATTGGTCATGTTCAGTGAAGTGAGACTGCATCACATTTTAGTTCCGTTATATGTATTAATTAAATATAACAAATATTCTGTCTTTTCTCAACAAGCTATATCAACGTTTCTTGTAAATTTTGTTTTTCTAATAAGGAAAGCAGGCTTTACTTCCTGAAACTTGGGGAGATATCAAATCTGCATTTCCAATCAAAAGAGCATATTTTGAATTGTTGTTTGTTATTTTCAGTCATATTCATAGAATTATGTAACATATTAAATTTTGAAGTTTTATTCAAGTGATATTGCTGCCATGAGAGTGAATTTTGAATCAATCTTTACTGATGTACAGCCAAACTGCATTTTCCTTTTAAGTTGGATTCTATCAGGAGATCCTGTGGAGAATTGGAGTGCGTTTGATGCCAAAGTAGCCTTGAATTCTGAGTTATTATGACTTGAAAAATGACACATTGCTGAGTGTAGATTGTAAGTACTTTTATGACCAGCCATCATGCATAATGGATTTATCACCTCTAATTGTAAAAGCAACCAATATTATTTTGTGGAATTTTATTATAACTAAATATCAGCTGTGGGGTCATCCTACAAATGTAAAACTAGCTAATATCAGAATATTTGGTGTAACAATAGCCCAAGTGGCCGAGTCTCCAGAAAACACATATGTAATCAGAACATTTAGTCATTAGTACCATGAAATAGCAGATTATGAAAATTTCCAATGTTTTTCCTTGTATGAGTACATAGATATTTAAAAAGTCAGTATCATTAATTTAAAGAAGTATTATGAATTCACTATTGGCCTAGAAGAATATTAGCTATCCACACAGGGTAGAACAAATAATATTTTAAATTAATATCCTTTTACACATAATAATCACAATTTTTAGCTCATTTTCATAAAAGCCAAAACGTGTTATTATGATAACTTTCTGTGTCCATCTGTCAGTGGACAATCAACGTTTTTTAAAAGAGGTATTTAGAAAACCCTTTTTGAATTAGATAGCTCTTATCCATCCTTGAAGTTCACTGCAATTGTACTTCTCATGTAATTCATCGTTTTTCCTCTAGGTGACTTTTGAAATGGTATTTAATCAAACTACTGAAGCTACAGGAGCAAAGTTTTCATGAATGGGAAGGTCTACGTTCCAACATTGCAGGTTTCCCCCTCTGCAACTAGGGAGGCAAAACAGAATTCTGAAAATTTTTAATAAAATGTGCTTCCACCTGTTGCTTTAGTAAGTGTATCTTACTTGTTTCAATTTAAAAATTTGTGAATTGCTTTGGAGAAGACAGCATCTAAACTCAGGACACAGAACTTGTCGTGGTTTGTGGCAATGTAATATACTGTTCGACAAAAATAAGGAAAATAAATATTATTATATCATGAAAGCTGGTAAAGTTTACGAATAAGTTTTAATTCTTTGTTTATGTTAGCCATATAACCAGGATTAGTTAATGTATTATAGTATGAAGGTAGAGGATGGCTAGACAATTTGCCTCCACCAAGGCAAACTTAAGGAAATTTCAAAATTGTAAAAGATTTTATGTTGCCATCAGCATTCACAGGAACATATTGTGATGGCAAGTGGAATAAAAACCAGGGTCAGTTTGAAACTATTCCAGTGATAAGACTGCATTCAGCCTTCTTCGAGTTCCTATGCAAGCTGTTCAACTTCAATAATATTTATCTTCTTTTATAAAATACTCTGAATGATATGTCTCTTATTTTTCAACCAATAATTCTAGAGGGAGGGGCAAATGTGCACGGTCATGTATATAGTATTAACCCCTTAAGCCGATAGCCCAATTACATACTCGCCAAATGCAGATATTGCTTAAATTGCGATTCTATCAGCATAAATTAGTCTTTCATGGGACTATATGTGTCACAGCAGTCCATCGATATGTGATCTTTCAATGGATCACCAATTTCCTGTCAGTTTGTTAGTTTTCATACTTTGTTAGAGGAAAAACATATCGTAAGCTACACTATTTAGTAATTTAAATACAGGCTTGAGGGGTTAAGGCAATATTGAAGATGTGATAACAAAAATTTATTCATAGACTCGTAGATATAGAATTTATTTCATTTTTAATTTATTTATTTTGCTGTAAAGAGGATTTTTATTTACATAGAAGAAATAAATATTATAGCGCTAATACCATTATTACTAGTAAAATCCAAGTGTCTCTTTGTTAAAATATATATACATATATGTATATGAACAAATTTTGAACTCTTATTTCAATTTCAATAAAACCTTTATCTTTTAATTGGCTTTCCCTCAAATTTTAGATAACACAGAGCATGATAACAACTGTGTTCTTAAAGTACCAGTGAGTGTGGTGAAGTAAGAAATTAATAATGAAGAAATGATAAAGGTTCAATAACACATACAATGTGATTTACTGTCAAAATTGTTGATTCTATGCTATTCTAGTATTCTTTTAAACTATTTGTCTGGTTCTAATACCGTAATTCTTATATCAGAACAGAAAAATAATTAACTTGAAGTTGCTGCAATTTTAGAGTTAAAGAACTGGTGTGTTTAAGATTATGAAATTAAATATAAATCTAAAAAGATTTAAGGAGTCTTCTTATTTCGCTTAAAAAAATGATTTTTTTCTGACAGAAAGTTTCAATTATGGATATAAATAATACAATTTATTTCACCGTTGGCAAATACATTTGCATGGTTTCGTCACAATATTAAATATTTACAAAACAAGACAAGAGGAGAGAAAATATAGATATGCTAGCAAAGAAAATACAATGATCAATAACACACAGAAAAGCAAAATCATACTCTATCATTGAGGTATTCACAGACACTGTAGTAAGTTTTCTTCAAGAGGAACTTTTTAATTTTTCTTTTGTACACTTTGTAGGACTGAACTGATTTAATATCCGCAGGCAGATTATTATATATTACAGAGGCTGAGTGATGAGGACCTTTTTGAGAAAGAGCATTGTTGTAGTCATTGATGTGAATGTGAGATAGCGAGCGGGTGAAATGGCTATGGTATTCTGCATTTGTAGGAAAAATGTGATGGTTTGATCTAACAAAAGTTGCACAACTAAAAATGTAAAGAGATGGTAGGGTTAAGATATGGAGAGATGAAAACAAGGGTGATAATGTAATTATTACATAGTTATTACATAAACCCTTGAATTAAAACGTTTGTATGACATACGTAAAAAGATAATAGCGTTAATATTACAATGAAAACATATGATTAACAATTTGTGGGAAAAAATATTAAAAATAAAGAAATGTTCAGTTAAAACATTTTCTAGATACATATTACATATTAGCCATTTCAAATAGAGAAATAAAAACTAAAACACGATTCCAATTACAGTAAAATCAGACAATGTAATTAAACATTTTTAGATACAAAGATGACATTGCATTTATTGGCAGGAACACATAAACATATCTCATAAACAGAACACCACAGATGGATTAATAATGTTACACTTCTATTGAAGATGTTACATTATCGCAATTTTATCCTTTATATCTTAGTTATAATCTATTATGGTAATTTACATTTGGATACAAAAGCCTATAAGAATACATTTTAATCCAACAGTTTTTTTAATTTTAAACTTTTCATTTTCATTATATCAATGATATATTCGTTTTTAATTTTACTTAATATATCTTTTTCACATGTCTTCAAAATGAATGCTTCCAGGTGAGACTGGTTTAAACAGTTTCTGAGTTTATTCAACATAAAATTTAATTTTGAAAAAGTTCTTTCACAATACAATTGTGTTGATGACAATGTTAAAACATATTTATATGCCAAATATAAATTTGAATGAGATAAGGTATGCAAGATAAATCTTTGTAACACTGTAAAGCTGTAAACAACACAATTTTTGTATGTTTTACAATTTAGAGATAAAGTGGATTCTGTTTCTTTAATATTACTTTCTTCTGCTGATTCATATTTACTTTTAACTAAAAACTAGTCGCTCAAAGTCAGATTAAAAATTTTCCATTTTCTTGCAAAATCCATTAATTCAATTTGCAATTGTTCTTTTGTAATATTTTCATTAAATTTTGTAAGAGAAATGCTAAAATTTTGAAATGCATTACTTGGAATATTATTAATTATTATTTGAGAAATGTTATTTGGATCTAAATAAGACAAATCTTTACATAAATTACTGCTCTTTAAAAAATGTTTCTGTTTAACTATTAATTACTTTATCCATGATTACCTTATGCACTTGTATATTGTACCTCTCTCTTTCAGTCATTATAGTATCTTCAATGTTAATTTCTCCAGCAAGACTCCTCCAAGTTCTTTTACGTTTTTCTTTGAACTCTGTTTCAACAACTATATCTAAATTTCTTTTTTCTATTTCTTCATTTGCAGTTAGTGCGAACTTTGTGGCTGCTTCAAATACTAATTTGAAATTTCAGACAGAATATTTCAAATATTATTTACCATGCGTATAGCAGTGGGGAAACCAATCTTCGGACAGTTTACAATTAACCCGTGCCTTCTTATTAGACCTCCAAATGACAGGTAGATCTGATTTAATCTTCCCTTTTAGAGCACAAGAATTTTCTGAACGGTAAATTACCATTGGTTCGCATTTAAAATCTCCCGAAGCGTTTCCACATAATATTAAAGTGAATCGATCTTTGCAGCCTTAAAACTTGGAGCAGTACGTTCCTCTTTGGAAATAAAGGTATAATTAGAACATTGTGACACACTACATGTATTTTTTGAAGTACTTTCTCTTTGGCGAAGCACATTTGCGCAAAATATGCTTATTTGAGGGATGATATCGAAGTAAATTACCCAACCCTACCCTAAACTCGGAGGAATATCACGATCAATCCAACGGGTTAAAATATACAAACATTTCTAGCAGACGACAGCGACTGTGCTGCCGCCATCGGCACTTGAATCCTCGAAATACACGGGAATTGTTCGTGATGGGGTCGTTAAGTAGATATTTGACGGAAACCGAAAAAACCGATTACATATAAATAATTCCTAAACAATAACTGCTATGGAAAATTGTTTCAAATGAAAGTTGTAGGAAATTACAAATTACAAATAGATAAGTATTGTACATAGATGTAAACTAGCCATAGGATTGTCATACATTTATTCTTATTACATATATTTTTATTATATTTCCAAAATGCATTTCCATAATTTAGCCAATTATCGTTAATTAGGTTGCTTCCAACACACAGGAGAAAATACTGTAATTTTATACTGTAATAGCCCAGGTCTGTTGGTTGGTTGGTCTCGCTTTCACGATGGCCGATACAGAGCGTTTTAACAAACTTCCCGAATAGGTAGAAGATTGAAATTTGGCAAGGATGCTTGATTAACATATTTTAAGGTAATGACGAAAATTAATCTCCAAAAAAGTCCTGGGTTCGACTCCGAGGAAGACATTTCCCATTTTCCGTATTGTAACATTTAAAAATCCATTTTTTGGGGTGCAAGCTTTTATTGTTTTGGAAATTAAAACTTGGATTTAACCTACGATCTTCGGTTGTGAACCATTTTGAAGAAAAAATTACGACGTTTCTTATTCTTTTCATCTTTTTCCGCTTACAATTCGATATATAATGATAATTAGGATGCAAAATGTCCTACTTTGTGATACATTTCTGTTTGAGAGAAGATCTACCGGCAGCTATTCCCCTAATCAATCCATGGCTACCGGGACCTAATGGGTGAGTTTTACATTGCTGTTTATAATCTTTTCCCCCTACGTCTCCTCCGCTCATACTTCGCATTTAAGAGATCGCAATAATATAGGATAGCAAGAATAGCAGCTTGTCACTGTTAGTTCTGCTTCATCCATCATCAAAGATTGGTCATGTTCAGTGAAGTGAGACTGCATCACATTTTAGTTCCGTTATATGTATTAATTAAATATAACAAATTTTCTGTCATTTCTCAACAAGCTATATCAACGTTTCTTGTAAATTTTGTTTTTCTAATAAGGAAAGCAGGCTTTACTTCCTGAAACTTGGGGAGATATCAAATCTGCATTTCCAATCAAAAGAGCATATTTTGAATTGTTGTTTGTTATTTTCAGTCATATTCATAGAATTATGTAACATATTAAATTTTGAAGTTTTATTCAAATGATATTGCTGCCATGAGAGTGAATTTTGAATCAATCTTTACTGATGTACAGCCAAACTGCATTTTCCTTTTAAGTTGGATTCTATCAGGAGATCCTGTGGAGAATTGGAGTGTGTTTGATGCCAAAGTAACCTTGAATTCTGAGTTATTATGACTTGAAAAATGACACATTGCTGAGTGTAGATTGTAAGTACTTTTATGACCAGCCATCATGCATAATGGATTTATCACCTCTAATTGTAAAAGCAACCAATATTATTTTGTGGAATTTTATTATAACTAAATATCAGCTGTGGGGTCATCCTACAAATGTAAAACTAGCTAATTTCAGAATATTTGGTGTAACAATAGCCCAAGTGGCCGAGTCTCCAGAAAACACATATGTAATCAGAACATTTAGTCATTAGTACCATGAAATAGCAGATTATGAAAATTTCCAATGTTTTTCCTTGTATGAGTACATAGATATTTAAAAAGTCAGTATCATTAATTTAAAGAAGTATTATGAATTCACTATTGGCCTAGAAGAATATTAGCTATCAACACAGGGTAGAACAAATAATATTTTAAATTAATATCCTTTTACACATAATAATCACAATTTTTAGCTCATTTTCTTAAAAGCCAAAACGTGTTATTATGATAACTTTCTGTGTCCATCTGTCAGTGGACAATCAACGTTTTTTAAAAGAGGTATTTAGAAAACCCTTTTTGAATTAGATAGCTCTTATCCATCCTTGAAGTTCACTGCAATTGTACTTCTCATGTAATTCATCGTTTTTCCTCTAGGTGACTTTTGAAATGGTATTTAATCAAACTACTGAAGCTACAGGAGCAAAGTTTTCATGAATGGGAAGGTCTACGTTCCAACATTGCAGGTTTCCCCCTCTGCAACTAGGGAGGCAAAACAGAATTCTGAAAATTTTTAATAAAATGTGCTTCCACCTGTTGCTTTAGTAAGTGTATCTTACTTGTTTCAATTTAAAAATTTGTGAATTGCTTTGGAGAAGACAGCATCTAAACTCAGGACACAGAACTTGTCGTGGTTTGTGGCAATGTAATATACTGTTCGACAAAAATAAGGAAAATAAATATTATTATATCATGAAAGCTGGTAAAGTTTACGAATAAGTTTTAATTCTTTGTTTATGTTAGCCATATAACCAGGATTAGTTAATGTATTATAGTATGAAGGTAGAGGATGGCTAGACAATTTGCCTCCACCAAGGCAAACTTAAGGAAATTTCAAAATTGTAAAAGATTTTATGTTGCCATCAGCATTCACAGGAACATATTGTGATGGCAAGTGGAATAAAAACCAGGGTCAGTTTGAAACTATTCCAGTGATAAGACTGCATTCAGCCCTCTTCGAGTTCCTATGCAAGCTGTTCAACTTCAATAATATTTATCTTCTTTTATAAAATATTCTGAATGATATGTCTCTTATTTTTCAGCCAATAATTCTAGAGGGAGGGGCAAATGTGCACGGTCATGTATATAGTATTAACCCCTTAAGCCGATAGCCCAATTACATACTCGCCAAATGCAGATATTGCTTAAATTGCGATTCTATCAGCATAAATTAGTCTTTCATGGGACTATATGTGTCACAGCAGTCCATCGATATGTGATCTTTCAATGGATCACCAATTTCCTGTCAGTTTGTTAGTTTTCATACTTTGTTAGAGGAAAAACATATCGTAAGCTTCACTATTTAGTAATTTAAATACAGGCTTGAGGGGTTAAGGCAATATTGAAGATGTGATAACAAAAATTTATTCATAGACTCGTAGATATAGAATTTATTTCATTTTTAATTTATTTATTTTGCTGTAAAGAGGATTTTTATTTACATAGAAGAAATAAATATTATAGCGCTAATACCATTATTACTAGTAAAATCCAAGTGTCTCTTTGTTAAAATATATATACATATATGTATATGAACAAATTTTGAACTCTTATTTCAATTTCAATAAAACCTTTATCTTTTAATTGGCTTTCCCTCAAATTTTAGATAACACAGAGCATGATAACAACTGTGTTCTTAAAGTACCAGTGAGTGTGGTGAAGTAAGAAATTAATAATGAAGAAATGATAAAGGTTCAATAACACATACAATGTGATTTACTGTCAAAATTGTTGATTCTATGCTATTCTAGTATTCTTTTAAACTATTTGTCTGGTTCTAATACCGTAATTCTTATATCAGAACAGAAAAATAATTAACTTGAAGTTGCTGCAATTTTAGAGTTAAAGAACTGGTGTGTTTAAGATTATGAAATTAAATATAAATCTAAAAAGATTTAAGGAGTCTTCTTATTTCGCTTAAAAAAATGATTTTTTTCTGACAGAAAGTTTCAATTATGGATATAAATAATACAATTTATTTCACCATTGGCAAATACATTTGCATGGTTTCGTCACAATATTAAATATTTACAAAACAAGACAAGAGGAGAGAAAATATAGATATGCTAGCAAAGAAAATACAATGATCAATAACGCAAAGAAAAGCAAAATCATACTCTATCATTGAGGTATTCACAGACACTGTAGTAAGTTTTCTTCAAGAGGAACTTTTTAATTTTTCTTTTGTACACTTTGTAGGACTGAACTGATTTAATATCCGCAGGCAGATTATTATATATTACAGAGGCTGAGTGATGAGGACCTTTTTGAGAAAGAGCATTGTTGTAGTCATTGATGTGAATGTGAGATAGCGAGCGGGTGAAATGGCTATGGTATTCTGCATTTGTAGGAAAAATGTGATGGTTTGATCTAACAAAAGTTGCACAACTAAAAATGTAAAGAGATGGTAGGGTTAAGATATGGAGAGATGAAAACAAGGGTGATAATGTAATTATTACATAGTTATTACATAAACCCTTGAATTAAAATGTTTGTATGACATACGTAAAAAGATAATAGCGTTAATATTACAATGAAAACATATGATTAACAATTTGTGGGAAAAAATATTAAAAATAAAGAAATGTTCAGTTAAAACATTTTCTAGATACATATTACATATTAGCCATTTCAAATAGAGAAATAAAAACTAAAACACGATTCCAATTACAGTAAAATCAGACAATGTAATTAAACATTTTTAGATACAAAGATGACATTGCATTTATTGGCAGGAACACATAAACATATCTCATAAACAGAACACCACAGATGGATTAATAATGTTACACTTCTATTGAAGATGTTACATTATCGCAATTTTATCCTTTATATCTTAGTTATAATCTATTATGGTAATTTACATTTGGATACAAAAGCCTATAAGAATACATTTTAATCCAACAGTTTTTTTAATTTTAAACTTTTCATTTTCATTATATCAATGATATATTCGTTTTTAATTTTACTTAATATATCTTTTTCACATGTCTTCAAAATGAATGCTTCCAGGTGAGACTGGTTTAAACAGTTTCTGAGTTTATTCAACATAAAATTTAATTTTGAAAAAGTTCTTTCACAATACAATTGTGTTGATGACAATGTTAAAACATATTTATATGCCAAATATAAATTTGAATGAGATAAGGTATGCAAGATAAATCTTTGTAACACTGTAAAGCTGTAAACAACACAATTTTTGTATGTTTTACAATTTAGAGATAAAGTGGATTCTGTTTCTTTAATATTACTTTCTTCTGCTGATTCATATTTACTTTTAACTAAAAACTAGTCGCTCAAAGTCAGATTAAAAATTTTCCATTTTCTTGCAAAATCCATTAATTCAATTTGCAATTGTTCTTTTGTAATATTTTCATTAAATTTTGTAAGAGAAATGCTAAAATTTTGAAATGCATTACTTGGAATATTATTAATTATTATTTGAGAAATGTTATTTGGATCTAAATAAGACAAATCTTTACATAAATTACTGCTCTTTAAAAAATGTTTCTGTTTAACTATTAATTACTTTATCCATGATTACCTTATGCACTTGTATATTGTACCTCTCTCTTTCAGTCATTATAGTATCTTCAATGTTAATTTCTCCAGCAAGACTCCTCCAAGTTCTTTTACGTTTTTCTTTGAACTCTGTTTCAACAACTATATCTAAATTTCTTTTTTCTATTTCTTCATTTGCAGTTAGTGCGAACTTTGTGGCTGCTTCAAATACTAATTTGAAATTTCAGACAGAATATTTCAAATATTATTTACCATGCGTATAGCAGTGGGGAAACCAATCTTCGGACAGTTTACAATTAACCCGTGCCTTCTTATTAGACCTCCAAATGACAGGTAGATCTGATTTAATCTTCCCTTTTAGAGCACAAGAATTTTCTGAACGGTAAATTACCATTGGTTCGCATTTAAAATCTCCCGAAGCGTTTCCACATAATATTAAAGTGAATCGATCTTTGCAGCCTTAAAACTTGGAGCAGTACGTTCCTCTTTGGAAATAAAGGTATAATTAGAACATTGTGACACACTACATGTATTTTTTGAAGTACTTTCTCTTTGGCGAAGCACATTTGCGCAAAATATGCTTATTTGAGGGATGATATCGAAGTAAATTACCCAACCCTACCCTAAACTCGGAGGAATATCACGATCAATCCAACGGGTTAAAATATACAAACATTTCTAGCAGACGACAGCGACTGTGCTGCCGCCATCGGCACTTGAATCCTCGAAATACACGGGAATTGTTCGTGATGGGGTCGTTAAGTAGATATTTGACGGAAACCGAAAAAACCGATTACATATAAATAATTCCTAAACAATAACTGCTATGGAAAATTGTTTCAAATGAAAGTTGTAGGAAATTACAAATTACAAATAGATAAGTATTGTACATAGATGTAAACTAGCCATAGGATTGTCATACATTTATTCTTATTACATATATTTTTATTATATTTCCAAAATGCATTTCCATAATTTAGCCAATTATCGTTAATTAGGTTGCTTCCAACACACAGGAGAAAATACTGTAATTTTATACTGTAATAGCCCAGGTCTGTTGGTTGGTTGGTCTCGCTTTCACGATGGCCGATACAGAGCGTTTTAACAAACTTCCCGAATAGGTAGAAGATTGAAATTTGGCAAGGATGCTTGATTAACATATTTTAAGGTAATGACGAAAATTAATCTCCAAAAAAGTCCTGGGTTCGACTCCGAGGAAGACATTTCCCATTTTCCGTATTGTAACATTTAAAAATCCATTTTTTGGGGTGCAAGCTTTTATTGTTTTGGAAATTAAAACTTGGATTTAACCTACGATCTTCGGTTGTGAACCATTTTGAAGAAAAAATTACGACGTTTCTTATTCTTTTCATCTTTTTCCGCTTACAATTCGATATATAATGATAATTAGGATGCAAAATGTCCTACTTTGTGATACATTTCTGTTTGAGAGAAGATCTACCGGCAGCTATTCCCCTAATCAATCCATGGCTACCGGGACCTAATGGGTGAGTTTTACATTGCTGTTTATAATCTTTTCCCCCTACGTCTCCTCCGCTCATACTTCGCATTTAAGAGATCGCAATAATATAGGATAGCAAGAATAGCAGCTTGTCACTGTTAGTTCTGCTTCATCCATCATCAAAGATTGGTCATGTTCAGTGAAGTGAGACTGCATCACATTTTAGTTCCGTTATATGTATTAATTAAATATAACAAATTTTCTGTCATTTCTCAACAAGCTATATCAACGTTTCTTGTAAATTTTGTTTTTCTAATAAGGAAAGCAGGCTTTACTTCCTGAAACTTGGGGAGATATCAAATCTGCATTTCCAATCAAAAGAGCATATTTTGAATTGTTGTTTGTTATTTTCAGTCATATTCATAGAATTATGTAACATATTAAATTTTGAAGTTTTATTCAAATGATATTGCTGCCATGAGAGTGAATTTTGAATCAATCTTTACTGATGTACAGCCAAACTGCATTTTCCTTTTAAGTTGGATTCTATCAGGAGATCCTGTGGAGAATTGGAGTGTGTTTGATGCCAAAGTAACCTTGAATTCTGAGTTATTATGACTTGAAAAATGACACATTGCTGAGTGTAGATTGTAAGTACTTTTATGACCAGCCATCATGCATAATGGATTTATCACCTCTAATTGTAAAAGCAACCAATATTATTTTGTGGAATTTTATTATAACTAAATATCAGCTGTGGGGTCATCCTACAAATGTAAAACTAGCTAATTTCAGAATATTTGGTGTAACAATAGCCCAAGTGGCCGAGTCTCCAGAAAACACATATGTAATCAGAACATTTAGTCATTAGTACCATGAAATAGCAGATTATGAAAATTTCCAATGTTTTTCCTTGTATGAGTACATAGATATTTAAAAAGTCAGTATCATTAATTTAAAGAAGTATTATGAATTCACTATTGGCCTAGAAGAATATTAGCTATCAACACAGGGTAGAACAAATAATATTTTAAATTAATATCCTTTTACACATAATAATCACAATTTTTAGCTCATTTTCTTAAAAGCCAAAACGTGTTATTATGATAACTTTCTGTGTCCATCTGTCAGTGGACAATCAACGTTTTTTAAAAGAGGTATTTAGAAAACCCTTTTTGAATTAGATAGCTCTTATCCATCCTTGAAGTTCACTGCAATTGTACTTCTCATGTAATTCATCGTTTTTCCTCTAGGTGACTTTTGAAATGGTATTTAATCAAACTACTGAAGCTACAGGAGCAAAGTTTTCATGAATGGGAAGGTCTACGTTCCAACATTGCAGGTTTCCCCCTCTGCAACTAGGGAGGCAAAACAGAATTCTGAAAATTTTTAATAAAATGTGCTTCCACCTGTTGCTTTAGTAAGTGTATCTTACTTGTTTCAATTTAAAAATTTGTGAATTGCTTTGGAGAAGACAGCATCTAAACTCAGGACACAGAACTTGTCGTGGTTTGTGGCAATGTAATATACTGTTCGACAAAAATAAGGAAAATAAATATTATTATATCATGAAAGCTGGTAAAGTTTACGAATAAGTTTTAATTCTTTGTTTATGTTAGCCATATAACCAGGATTAGTTAATGTATTATAGTATGAAGGTAGAGGATGGCTAGACAATTTGCCTCCACCAAGGCAAACTTAAGGAAATTTCAAAATTGTAAAAGATTTTATGTTGCCATCAGCATTCACAGGAACATATTGTGATGGCAAGTGGAATAAAAACCAGGGTCAGTTTGAAACTATTCCAGTGATAAGACTGCATTCAGCCCTCTTCGAGTTCCTATGCAAGCTGTTCAACTTCAATAATATTTATCTTCTTTTATAAAATATTCTGAATGATATGTCTCTTATTTTTCAGCCAATAATTCTAGAGGGAGGGGCAAATGTGCACGGTCATGTATATAGTATTAACCCCTTAAGCCGATAGCCCAATTACATACTCGCCAAATGCAGATATTGCTTAAATTGCGATTCTATCAGCATAAATTAGTCTTTCATGGGACTATATGTGTCACAGCAGTCCATCGATATGTGATCTTTCAATGGATCACCAATTTCCTGTCAGTTTGTTAGTTTTCATACTTTGTTAGAGGAAAAACATATCGTAAGCTTCACTATTTAGTAATTTAAATACAGGCTTGAGGGGTTAAGGCAATATTGAAGATGTGATAACAAAAATTTATTCATAGACTCGTAGATATAGAATTTATTTCATTTTTAATTTATTTATTTTGCTGTAAAGAGGATTTTATTTACATAGAAGAAATAAATATTATAGCGCTAATACCATTATTACTAGTAAAATCCAAGTGTCTCTTTGTTAAAATATATATACATATATGTATATGAACAAATTTTGAACTCTTATTTCAATTTCAATAAAACCTTTATCTTTTAATTGGCTTTCCCTCAAATTTTAGATAACACAGAGCATGATAACAACTGTGTTCTTAAAGTACCAGTGAGTGTGGTGAAGTAAGAAATTAATAATGAAGAAATGATAAAGGTTCAATAACACATACAATGTGATTTACTGTCAAAATTGTTGATTCTATGCTATTCTAGTATTCTTTTAAACTATTTGTCTGGTTCTAATACCGTAATTCTTATATCAGAACAGAAAAATAATTAACTTGAAGTTGCTGCAATTTTAGAGTTAAAGAACTGGTGTGTTTAAGATTATGAAATTAAATATAAATCTAAAAAGATTTAAGGAGTCTTCTTATTTCGCTTAAAAAAATGATTTTTTTCTGACAGAAAGTTTCAATTATGGATATAAATAATACAATTTATTTCACCATTGGCAAATACATTTGCATGGTTTCGTCACAATATTAAATATTTACAAAACAAGACAAGAGGAGAGAAAATATAGATATGCTAGCAAAGAAAATACAATGATCAATAACGCAAAGAAAAGCAAAATCATACTCTATCATTGAGGTATTCACAGACACTGTAGTAAGTTTTCTTCAAGAGGAACTTTTTAATTTTTCTTTTGTACACTTTGTAGGACTGAACTGATTTAATATCCGCAGGCAGATTATTATATATTACAGAGGCTGAGTGATGAGGACCTTTTTGAGAAAGAGCATTGTTGTAGTCATTGATGTGAATGTGAGATAGCGAGCGGGTGAAATGGCTATGGTATTCTGCATTTGTAGGAAAAATGTGATGGTTTGATCTAACAAAAGTTGCACAACTAAAAATGTAAAGAGATGGTAGGGTTAAGATATGGAGAGATGAAAACAAGGGTGATAATGTAATTATTACATAGTTATTACATAAACCCTTGAATTAAAATGTTTGTATGACATACGTAAAAAGATAATAGCGTTAATATTACAATGAAAACATATGATTAACAATTTGTGGGAAAAAATATTAAAAATAAAGAAATGTTCAGTTAAAACATTTTCTAGATACATATTACATATTAGCCATTTCAAATAGAGAAATAAAAACTAAAACACGATTCCAATTACAGTAAAATCAGACAATGTAATTAAACATTTTTAGATACAAAGATGACATTGCATTTATTGGCAGGAACACATAAACATATCTCATAAACAGAACACCACAGATGGATTAATAATGTTACACTTCTATTGAAGATGTTACATTATCGCAATTTTATCCTTTATATCTTAGTTATAATCTATTATGGTAATTTACATTTGGATACAAAAGCCTATAAGAATACATTTTAATCCAACAGTTTTTTTAATTTTAAACTTTTCATTTTCATTATATCAATGATATATTCGTTTTTAATTTTACTTAATATATCTTTTTCACATGTCTTCAAAATGAATGCTTCCAGGTGAGACTGGTTTAAACAGTTTCTGAGTTTATTCAACATAAAATTTAATTTTGAAAAAGTTCTTTCACAATACAATTGTGTTGATGACAATGTTAAAACATATTTATATGCCAAATATAAATTTGAATGAGATAAGGTATGCAAGATAAATCTTTGTAACACTGTAAAGCTGTAAACAACACAATTTTTGTATGTTTTACAATTTAGAGATAAAGTGGATTCTGTTTCTTTAATATTACTTTCTTCTGCTGATTCATATTTACTTTTAACTAAAAACTAGTCGCTCAAAGTCAGATTAAAAATTTTCCATTTTCTTGCAAAATCCATTAATTCAATTTGCAATTGTTCTTTTGTAATATTTTCATTAAATTTTGTAAGAGAAATGCTAAAATTTTGAAATGCATTACTTGGAATATTATTAATTATTATTTGAGAAATGTTATTTGGATCTAAATAAGACAAATCTTTACATAAATTACTGCTCTTTAAAAAATGTTTCTGTTTAACTATTAATTACTTTATCCATGATTACCTTATGCACTTGTATATTGTACCTCTCTCTTTCAGTCATTATAGTATCTTCAATGTTAATTTCTCCAGCAAGACTCCTCCAAGTTCTTTTACGTTTTTCTTTGAACTCTGTTTCAACAACTATATCTAAATTTCTTTTTTCTATTTCTTCATTTGCAGTTAGTGCGAACTTTGTGGCTGCTTCAAATACTAATTTGAAATTTCAGACAGAATATTTCAAATATTATTTACCATGCGTATAGCAGTGGGGAAACCAATCTTCGGACAGTTTACAATTAACCCGTGCCTTCTTATTAGACCTCCAAATGACAGGTAGATCTGATTTAATCTTCCCTTTTAGAGCACAAGAATTTTCTGAACGGTAAATTACCATTGGTTCGCATTTAAAATCTCCCGAAGCGTTTCCACATAATATTAAAGTGAATCGATCTTTGCAGCCTTAAAACTTGGAGCAGTACGTTCCTCTTTGGAAATAAAGGTATAATTAGAACATTGTGACACACTACATGTATTTTTTGAAGTACTTTCTCTTTGGCGAAGCACATTTGCGCAAAATATGCTTATTTGAGGGATGATATCGAAGTAAATTACCCAACCCTACCCTAAACTCGGAGGAATATCACGATCAATCCAACGGGTTAAAATATACAAACATTTCTAGCAGACGACAGCGACTGTGCTGCCGCCATCGGCACTTGAATCCTCGAAATACACGGGAATTGTTCGTGATGGGGTCGTTAAGTAGATATTTGACGGAAACCGAAAAAACCGATTACATATAAATAATTCCTAAACAATAACTGCTATGGAAAATTGTTTCAAATGAAAGTTGTAGGAAATTACAAATTACAAATAGATAAGTATTGTACATAGATGTAAACTAGCCATAGGATTGTCATACATTTATTCTTATTACATATATTTTTATTATATTTCCAAAATGCATTTCCATAATTTAGCCAATTATCGTTAATTAGGTTGCTTCCAACACACAGGAGAAAATACTGTAATTTTATACTGTAATAGCCCAGGTCTGTTGGTTGGTTGGTCTCGCTTTCACGATGGCCGATACAGAGCGTTTTAACAAACTTCCCGAATAGGTAGAAGATTGAAATTTGGCAAGGATGCTTGATTAACATATTTTAAGGTAATGACGAAAATTAATCTCCAAAAAAGTCCTGGGTTCGACTCCGAGGAAGACATTTCCCATTTTCCGTATTGTAACATTTAAAAATCCATTTTTTGGGGTGCAAGCTTTTATTGTTTTGGAAATTAAAACTTGGATTTAACCTACGATCTTCGGTTGTGAACCATTTTGAAGAAAAAATTACGACGTTTCTTATTCTTTTCATCTTTTTCCGCTTACAATTCGATATATAATGATAATTAGGATGCAAAATGTCCTACTTTGTGATACATTTCTGTTTGAGAGAAGATCTACCGGCAGCTATTCCCCTAATCAATCCATGGCTACCGGGACCTAATGGGTGAGTTTTACATTGCTGTTTATAATCTTTTCCCCCTACGTCTCCTCCGCTCATACTTCGCATTTAAGAGATCGCAATAATA
Source organism: Uropetala carovei (assembly GCA_036926305.1). Classification (NCBI taxonomy): domain Eukaryota; kingdom Metazoa; phylum Arthropoda; class Insecta; order Odonata; family Petaluridae; genus Uropetala; species Uropetala carovei. The sequence goes on from JAXCHB010000087.1 coordinate 649,381, forward strand.
TAGGATAGCAAGAATAGCAGCTTGTCACTGTTAGTTCTGCTTCATCCATCATCAAAGATTGGTCATGTTCAGTGAAGTGAGACTGCATCACATTTTAGTTCCGTTATATGTATTAATTAAATATAACAAATTTTCTGTCATTTCTCAACAAGCTATATCAACGTTTCTTGTAAATTTTGTTTTTCTAATAAGGAAAGCAGGCTTTACTTCCTGAAACTTGGGGAGATATCAAATCTGCATTTCCAATCAAAAGAGCATATTTTGAATTGTTGTTTGTTATTTTCAGTCATATTCATAGAATTATGTAACATATTAAATTTTGAAGTTTTATTCAAATGATATTGCTGCCATGAGAGTGAATTTTGAATCAATCTTTACTGATGTACAGCCAAACTGCATTTTCCTTTTAAGTTGGATTCTATCAGGAGATCCTGTGGAGAATTGGAGTGTGTTTGATGCCAAAGTAACCTTGAATTCTGAGTTATTATGACTTGAAAAATGACACATTGCTGAGTGTAGATTGTAAGTACTTTTATGACCAGCCATCATGCATAATGGATTTATCACCTCTAATTGTAAAAGCAACCAATATTATTTTGTGGAATTTTATTATAACTAAATATCAGCTGTGGGGTCATCCTACAAATGTAAAACTAGCTAATTTCAGAATATTTGGTGTAACAATAGCCCAAGTGGCCGAGTCTCCAGAAAACACATATGTAATCAGAACATTTAGTCATTAGTACCATGAAATAGCAGATTATGAAAATTTCCAATGTTTTTCCTTGTATGAGTACATAGATATTTAAAAAGTCAGTATCATTAATTTAAAGAAGTATTATGAATTCACTATTGGCCTAGAAGAATATTAGCTATCAACACAGGGTAGAACAAATAATATTTTAAATTAATATCCTTTTACACATAATAATCACAATTTTTAGCTCATTTTCTTAAAAGCCAAAACGTGTTATTATGATAACTTTCTGTGTCCATCTGTCAGTGGACAATCAACGTTTTTTAAAAGAGGTATTTAGAAAACCCTTTTTGAATTAGATAGCTCTTATCCATCCTTGAAGTTCACTGCAATTGTACTTCTCATGTAATTCATCGTTTTTCCTCTAGGTGACTTTTGAAATGGTATTTAATCAAACTACTGAAGCTACAGGAGCAAAGTTTTCATGAATGGGAAGGTCTACGTTCCAACATTGCAGGTTTCCCCCTCTGCAACTAGGGAGGCAAAACAGAATTCTGAAAATTTTTAATAAAATGTGCTTCCACCTGTTGCTTTAGTAAGTGTATCTTACTTGTTTCAATTTAAAAATTTGTGAATTGCTTTGGAGAAGACAGCATCTAAACTCAGGACACAGAACTTGTCGTGGTTTGTGGCAATGTAATATACTGTTCGACAAAAATAAGGAAAATAAATATTATTATATCATGAAAGCTGGTAAAGTTTACGAATAAGTTTTAATTCTTTGTTTATGTTAGCCATATAACCAGGATTAGTTAATGTATTATAGTATGAAGGTAGAGGATGGCTAGACAATTTGCCTCCACCAAGGCAAACTTAAGGAAATTTCAAAATTGTAAAAGATTTTATGTTGCCATCAGCATTCACAGGAACATATTGTGATGGCAAGTGGAATAAAAACCAGGGTCAGTTTGAAACTATTCCAGTGATAAGACTGCATTCAGCCCTCTTCGAGTTCCTATGCAAGCTGTTCAACTTCAATAATATTTATCTTCTTTTATAAAATATTCTGAATGATATGTCTCTTATTTTTCAGCCAATAATTCTAGAGGGAGGGGCAAATGTGCACGGTCATGTATATAGTATTAACCCCTTAAGCCGATAGCCCAATTACATACTCGCCAAATGCAGATATTGCTTAAATTGCGATTCTATCAGCATAAATTAGTCTTTCATGGGACTATATGTGTCACAGCAGTCCATCGATATGTGATCTTTCAATGGATCACCAATTTCCTGTCAGTTTGTTAGTTTTCATACTTTGTTAGAGGAAAAACATATCGTAAGCTTCACTATTTAGTAATTTAAATACAGGCTTGAGGGGTTAAGGCAATATTGAAGATGTGATAACAAAAATTTATTCATAGACTCGTAGATATAGAATTTATTTCATTTTTAATTTATTTATTTTGCTGTAAAGAGGATTTTATTTACATAGAAGAAATAAATATTATAGCGCTAATACCATTATTACTAGTAAAATCCAAGTGTCTCTTTGTTAAAATATATATACATATATGTATATGAACAAATTTTGAACTCTTATTTCAATTTCAATAAAACCTTTATCTTTTAATTGGCTTTCCCTCAAATTTTAGATAACACAGAGCATGATAACAACTGTGTTCTTAAAGTACCAGTGAGTGTGGTGAAGTAAGAAATTAATAATGAAGAAATGATAAAGGTTCAATAACACATACAATGTGATTTACTGTCAAAATTGTTGATTCTATGCTATTCTAGTATTCTTTTAAACTATTTGTCTGGTTCTAATACCGTAATTCTTATATCAGAACAGAAAAATAATTAACTTGAAGTTGCTGCAATTTTAGAGTTAAAGAACTGGTGTGTTTAAGATTATGAAATTAAATATAAATCTAAAAAGATTTAAGGAGTCTTCTTATTTCGCTTAAAAAAATGATTTTTTTCTGACAGAAAGTTTCAATTATGGATATAAATAATACAATTTATTTCACCATTGGCAAATACATTTGCATGGTTTCGTCACAATATTAAATATTTACAAAACAAGACAAGAGGAGAGAAAATATAGATATGCTAGCAAAGAAAATACAATGATCAATAACGCAAAGAAAAGCAAAATCATACTCTATCATTGAGGTATTCACAGACACTGTAGTAAGTTTTCTTCAAGAGGAACTTTTTAATTTTTCTTTTGTACACTTTGTAGGACTGAACTGATTTAATATCCGCAGGCAGATTATTATATATTACAGAGGCTGAGTGATGAGGACCTTTTTGAGAAAGAGCATTGTTGTAGTCATTGATGTGAATGTGAGATAGCGAGCGGGTGAAATGGCTATGGTATTCTGCATTTGTAGGAAAAATGTGATGGTTTGATCTAACAAAAGTTGCACAACTAAAAATGTAAAGAGATGGTAGGGTTAAGATATGGAGAGATGAAAACAAGGGTGATAATGTAATTATTACATAGTTATTACATAAACCCTTGAATTAAAATGTTTGTATGACATACGTAAAAAGATAATAGCGTTAATATTACAATGAAAACATATGATTAACAATTTGTGGGAAAAAATATTAAAAATAAAGAAATGTTCAGTTAAAACATTTTCTAGATACATATTACATATTAGCCATTTCAAATAGAGAAATAAAAACTAAAACACGATTCCAATTACAGTAAAATCAGACAATGTAATTAAACATTTTTAGATACAAAGATGACATTGCATTTATTGGCAGGAACACATAAACATATCTCATAAACAGAACACCACAGATGGATTAATAATGTTACACTTCTATTGAAGATGTTACATTATCGCAATTTTATCCTTTATATCTTAGTTATAATCTATTATGGTAATTTACATTTGGATACAAAAGCCTATAAGAATACATTTTAATCCAACAGTTTTTTTAATTTTAAACTTTTCATTTTCATTATATCAATGATATATTCGTTTTTAATTTTACTTAATATATCTTTTTCACATGTCTTCAAAATGAATGCTTCCAGGTGAGACTGGTTTAAACAGTTTCTGAGTTTATTCAACATAAAATTTAATTTTGAAAAAGTTCTTTCACAATACAATTGTGTTGATGACAATGTTAAAACATATTTATATGCCAAATATAAATTTGAATGAGATAAGGTATGCAAGATAAATCTTTGTAACACTGTAAAGCTGTAAACAACACAATTTTTGTATGTTTTACAATTTAGAGATAAAGTGGATTCTGTTTCTTTAATATTACTTTCTTCTGCTGATTCATATTTACTTTTAACTAAAAACTAGTCGCTCAAAGTCAGATTAAAAATTTTCCATTTTCTTGCAAAATCCATTAATTCAATTTGCAATTGTTCTTTTGTAATATTTTCATTAAATTTTGTAAGAGAAATGCTAAAATTTTGAAATGCATTACTTGGAATATTATTAATTATTATTTGAGAAATGTTATTTGGATCTAAATAAGACAAATCTTTACATAAATTACTGCTCTTTAAAAAATGTTTCTGTTTAACTATTAATTACTTTATCCATGATTACCTTATGCACTTGTATATTGTACCTCTCTCTTTCAGTCATTATAGTATCTTCAATGTTAATTTCTCCAGCAAGACTCCTCCAAGTTCTTTTACGTTTTTCTTTGAACTCTGTTTCAACAACTATATCTAAATTTCTTTTTTCTATTTCTTCATTTGCAGTTAGTGCGAACTTTGTGGCTGCTTCAAATACTAATTTGAAATTTCAGACAGAATATTTCAAATATTATTTACCATGCGTATAGCAGTGGGGAAACCAATCTTCGGACAGTTTACAATTAACCCGTGCCTTCTTATTAGACCTCCAAATGACAGGTAGATCTGATTTAATCTTCCCTTTTAGAGCACAAGAATTTTCTGAACGGTACATTACCATTGGTTCGCATTTAAAATCTCCCGAAGCGTTTCCACATAATATTAAAGTGAATCGATCTTTGCAGCCTTAAAACTTGGAGCAGTACGTTCCTCTTTGGAAATAAAGGTATAATTAGAACATTGTGACACACTACATGTATTTTTTGAAGTACTTTCTCTTTGGCGAAGCACATTTGCGCAAAATATGCTTATTTGAGGGATGATATCGAAGTAAATTACCCAACCCTACCCTAAACTCGGAGGAATATCACGATCAATCCAACGGGTTAAAATATACAAACATTTCTAGCAGACGACAGCGACTGTGCTGCCGCCATCGGCACTTGAATCCTCGAAATACACGGGAATTGTTCGTGATGGGGTCGTTAAGTAGATATTTGACGGAAACCGAAAAAACCGATTACATATAAATAATTCCTAAACAATAACTGCTATGGAAAATTGTTTCAAATGAAAGTTGTAGGAAATTACAAATTACAAATAGATAAGTATTGTACATAGATGTAAACTAGCCATAGGATTGTCATACATTTATTCTTATTACATATATTTTTATTATATTTCCTAAATGCATTTCCATAATTTAGCCAATTATTGTTAATTAGGCTGCTTCCAACACACAGGAGAAAATACTGTAATTTTATACTGTAATAGCCCAGGTCTGTTGGTTGGTTGGTCTCGCTTTCACGATGGCCGATACAGAGCGTTTTAACAAACTTCCCGAATAGGTAGAAGATTGAAATTTGGCAAACTTAAGGAAATTTCAAAATTGTAAAAGATTTTATGTCGCCATCAGCATTCACAGGAACATATTGTGATGGCAAGTGGAATAAAAAACAGGGTCAGTTTGAAACTATTCCAGTGATAAGACTGCATTCAGCCCTCTTCGAGTTCCTATGCAAGCTGTTCAACTTCAATAATATTTATCTTCTTTTATAAAATATTCTGAATTATATGTCTCTTATTTTTCAACCAATAATTCTAGAGGGAGGGGCAAAGTCAGTTCCAGCATAAAACTCCATTGCAACAAGCAGCACGTCAGAGGGAGTACTATAATGTCCCATCAATCGTAAGAACTGTTTCTCTTAAGTCCTGTCTAATAGGCGAAGTCATGGACCAGTTTTAGGAGACACCCCAGCAGTTGAAGAAATTGCTGCAATTATTACAATGGAGCCTAATAGCGATCCAAGACAGGTGTTGATTTGGAAGCATGGTAGAGGTGAGCCACAATTTGTTAGTATTCTCAGCGAAACGTATGAAGCTTTACAGTATCCACTTCTTTTCCCTCATGCTACATCAGGATGGTATGTTGGTCTCAAAGATAGAAATGGGAATAAATGTAGTCAGATTAAATATTATAGGAGGCTTCTTTTGTCCGAGAGTAGGTTTACATTTATGCGAAGGCTAGGACAAGAGTACTTCGTTGATATGTACTCCAGGTTAGAAGAGGAAAGGCTGAAATGGTGTAGGAATAACCAACAGAAATTTTTTAGGGTAGCTTCTAGACAGGAAGTAGATGAAACCATTGAAGCAGAAGGTGGACCTAGGGCAGGAAAAGTATATTTACCAAGTTCATTCACACATAGTCCATGCTACATGCAAGTGAAAATGCAGAATGGTATGGCATTAGTCTCGAGAAAGGGAAAGCCAAGTTTTTATAACAGTTACATGCAATCCACAATGGGTAGAAATAAAGAGTAGCCTTTCCTCAAATCAGAGTGCAACAGACAGGCCAGATTTGTGTAATAGGGTTTTTCAACTAAAATTAGCAGCTGTTATGAGGTTAATTAGTAGTGGCATACTGTTTGGCAGTTTATTATATGTTATGTATGTTATTGAATTTCAGAAGCGTGGTTTACCCCATGCCCACATAGCACTTAAGGTTCAGGGCGAACCGAAACATATTTCAGAAATAGACGAATATATAAAGGCTTCGATACCTTCAGAGGAAGATGCAGGAGGTAGGCTTAGAAAGTTAGTATTGCAGCATATGGTTCATGGACCATGTGGGCATGATAAGCAAAATGCCCCCTGTATGGATATAGATAGGAAAAGTTGTATGAAAGGATTTCCTAAGCCAATTTGTGATGCCACTTTTATAGACGAAAGAGGTTATGTTCATTATAAGCGACCAGGTACGTATGAGGTTAAACTTTTATCAGGTAGAGTAATTACTGATAATTGGATTGTTCCTTATAATCCAGCTTTACTTTTGCTGTTAGAGTGCCACTGCAACGTTGAGATAGCGAGTTCGGTTAAAATCATTAAATATCTTTTTAAGTACATTCATAAAGGACCAGACCGTGCTCGAGTTGCTGTAGTGTCAGATAATATAGAGAAAATAGATGAAATAGAAGAGTACGTATCTTTAAGGTATATTAGTGCAACATACCGGCCATATTTTCAGTACCCGGAAATTACCCGGACCCGGAACAAAAAAGGATAACAATAAAAACAAATTAAATGGAACTTAATATTTTACTTGTACTTTTTATCCTGCAAGAAACATTTAGAGAAACGATATTTTAATTATAATAAACTTTTAAAAAACAGATTACTCTAAGGAAAGTTAAACTGAACCATGAAATAACATTCTACATACACATAATATGCATAATTATACTTAACGACCGGTTAACAGTACCAGCTTGTAAAATTTTATAAACTTTATAAAATCTTCTTAAGTAAACAATAAAATAAAAGTGTAGACAAAATTTTAATAATTAAATTTCAAAAATGGGAGATTATGATGAAGAAACAATAGTTTTTCCGCATTTCGGGGAAGGAGTTTATTCCACCGCTCTTCGTATATAATTCCCGCCTAGCTAAACATCCTTTCACTGTGTATGCTGCTTGGAGGTGATGACAAGTAACGACTGGCCAATTTTGACAGTTCAGGAAAGCATTTTTTGCCCACATGACACACACATGACTTTCTCCATATTTGGGGTATAGATATTTAAATTATTATGAATAGCATCATAAGGCAAAATTATTATTTCGTATCGTGAAAGAATACAGTCATCCTTATTGCTGTAAATTATATTTTGAATATGTTGACAGACTTCACCCCTACATGGTGGTGGCGCTGTATAATGGAAATTATAAAAAAATCTGATGTGGCCAACACATGACTTTCTCCATATTTGGGGCATAGATATTTAAATTATTATGAATAATATTAGGAGGCAAAATTATTATTTCGTATCGTAGAAGAAGACACGTCCTTGCCGTAAATTAAGTATATTTTGAATGTTTACAGAATTCACCGCTACATGGTTTTGGCGCTGTATACAGGTATTAAGATAAAGCGAAATATATCCAAAATGGATGGTTCTACGAAAATTAGTTTCAAACAAAACTTGGAAGAAATATTATTCTCTACAACTTTGGTCCTTACCAAGATTACCAATAACGATGTTTTTAAGGAGATATTTAACGGAAACCGAAAAACCGGTTATTTATAAATAACTCCTAAACAATAACTCCTATAGAAAATTCCTTCAAATGAATATTGTAGGAAATTACATTCTGTATAACTTTTGTTTAGAATTGTATATACAATAATGATGTTTTAACAAAGAAATATCGCAAAAACCGAATCGGGTTTCGAATAACCCGCGACTTCCGGTTATCCGTTATTATCCAAAAACTAATCAGTTCTTTGTGCTCATGTAAGAGTGTTAGATATGAAGTATGTTAACGATATGGAACGTACTTTTTGAGTTAGAGCGCCCACAATAACATACACACACGTACACACACACAGACATCATTCCGAAAATAGTCTAAACGTGTTCTAGGGACCTCAAAACATGTATTTCCGTTGAAATCTCGAAGTCGATTTTTTTCATGAATACAATACTTTCCCATTACTACGTATGGAGAAAGTAAGAAGTTGAATATCTCCGAAATGGATGGTTCTACGAAAATTTGTTTCAAACAAAACCTGGAAGAAATATTATTCTACACAACTTTGGTCCTCATGAAGATTACCAATAAGGACGTTTTAATTTCTTCGTCACTTGATAACATACCGAACCATTTTAAAACTGCTCAAAAGGGAAATTGGTAAAATAGTATATATAATATAGTACTCTTTTGAATCTTCAGAATCGAATGTGTTGACGTTAAGAATACGAATAACCAAATAAATGGCAAGCACGATTCTCCTTTTTTGATGGCCAATTGTGCTATTCGATAATTACACTCCTGGCGACAGAAATATCTCATAAACGAATTGTAAAACTTATGTCACATTTAAGCTCATTACAATTTGATGTATAAATTAAATTAATTGATATAGAAAATCAAAGAATCATTTAAAGTCATCGAAAGTTTACTTAAGCCCGTTTCACACGGTGCGTTTTTCCTTGATGGATTGCTTGCGTGGAGCCCGGAAGGCTGGAAATCCGGATCGCTGATGGCTTCCTTGCTTGCTACCCTGCTGGTTTTCGAGGTTAGTTCCTGTCAGCCCTGTGCAACTTATCCTTGTGGGAAAAAGGTTCAGGTTACGACCTGCTGCATTTATAGACGGCACCACCGTCGCACCAAGCGCGCACGTTTAAAATGTCATTTTTTTATTCCTCGTAAAATGCTTAATATAAATGATCGCAAAATTTTAAATATTAAATTGGAAAAAAAACAAAAAATTATTGTACGTTATTGATATTTATTTAAGCTTCGTTGGATGTACACATAACAAGTAAATGCCGTATTTTTAAGTAAAAACAATTATAACACTAGCATTTCAGCAGAGATTGCGAAAAGGTTTTTGCAAACATCACAAATTATTTGCCGATATTCACTTAGACAGAAGGCACAGTTACATTACAAAATAGTACCAGATGAAAACAAACAGTTGCCAAATCTCAATTCCAACATTAGCAATTCAACAGAGATAACACATGGAAAAGTAAATAAAAATGTGGAAATGAATCAGCTGGTATTACACAGAAAAAGTGAGACTAAGTATCGAAATTTTTAACATATACTAAGAAGCATAGTCAATACTGTAAACCATGAAAATATGAAATTGAACAGACATAAAATTTATGTATATGAACATAATGAACAATGAATTAAGAAGAAAGATGTATGCAGATACATATGCATGTATGTAAATACTAAAACATAAAGGGTCGCACATTATCTGAATTGTCAGTTCATGCCAAAAAATGCATATAGAATCATACCTTCTCTCAAAGCTAATGAGAGCATTGATATTAGACAGATAATTTGAAATCACAAGAAGTGTAAAAGTATGTACATACTGCAACATCTCAAATGTGTTAGTTCGTACAAGCATATAAACAGTGACATCCTTCACATGACATATACACAAGTTCATAATATCATACCAAGATAACCAAAGAGTATAAAAAATGAACATATATGCACAAAGCAGTACATACAACACATCAGAACCATGGAAATATGAACTCTAAGAGGCATGACGTAATACTTGTTCCCAAAGCTAATAAGGGCATTGATATTAGATAATTTTAAATCACAAGAAGTGAAAATATGTGTACATACAGCAATATAAAAGGTTGCACAATATCTGAATTAAGTTAGTTTACCTAACAAAAAGCATATAAAAATGAAAAGATTGAATAATGTAAATGTACATATTTACAAAATTTAAAACCCATACCCTACAATAATACATTTACAAAGAAATTTAAAAACTATACCGTAAAATAAAACATATCTACAATATTTTAAACCTACAAGATTATTTGGCATTCTGCCTTATTGCAAAGACCTTATTTTGATGTGAACACCATGCCCTTATACCGATAGTTATTTAAAAATAAATACGAAACGAATGATTTCATTCCTACGTCCTAAAGGGACCTGTGCTATTTTTCCTGCGTGTTTTCCTGCTGGCTGGCGGTGTCAGCCAATCACCTCCGAGCGCTACATCACGTGATCAACACAGAGTCCAACGCCCTGTCGTAAAAACTTGCATTTTCACCCGTGTGGCGCGCAAGTCAGCCCGCTGTCAGAGTCCTCTGCACGGCACAACAGTGACCTATCTCCAAATGGAAGGATTCCTTGCGTTGGTTTCACGCACCGTGTGAAACGGTAACCATCAGCGGACCAAGCACGGCGCCCATCAGCGTAGCCCGCAGAGTAGCATGCAGGGAATCTCGCATGCTAGCCAGCAAGGAAAAACGCACCGTGTGAAACAGGCTTAATTTATAATTTAAATAAATACTCATGGTAAAATTAAAACATTTTATTTAGAGAGAGTTGCATCATACATTTATTATCTTCAGATATTACACAGTGATGTAGAAACTAACAATACAAGATTTCTTTATGAAATAGAAATCACAATTTAAGATAAACAACTATAAATTACATTTCAACAGTAGAATTCAACATAATTAATGAAGATTCAGTCATAACGTAATAAATCCTAAACTGGGAAACCTTTAGAACCTGTTTTGCATCTGATAACTGGAGGCGTTTTTAAAAATATGAATGGAATGATTTCTATACCATTCAAGTTAAGCATATTTCCATTGGCACCCAGGAGGTAATGCTTAGGCCATCGTTGCTCATTATTTAACATGGCGAGCTCGCTGGGTTACGCCCAGCCCTACACCATGCTAACGCTTGCTAAACTTAAGTACTCTCATCTGTCTAGCTAAACAATGTAATCGAAGACAACATGATTCATTCAGGCGAGCTCGCTGGGTTACGCCAGCGCTACACCATGCTAACGCTTGCTAAACTTAAGTACTCTCATCTGTCTAGCTAAACAATGTAATCGGTAGCAAAATGATTCATACATACAACCATCACCCATCACACACACACACAACCATCACCCATCACACACACACACCACCACCACTACCTAAAGATGTGCGCGCGCACATCCATGCACTACTATGCACTACCATCATACACACACTCACACACCTAAATACTACTTCTACCTACAAATCTAACTTTGTCGCACCTGCTATTCTAAGTTTGTCGCACCTGCTAATCTAAGTTTGTCGCACCTACAATTCTAACTTTGTCGCACCTGCTAATCTAAGGTTGTCGCACCAACTAAACTAAGGTTGACGAACCTACTAAGCCGGGTTTGCAGCCCCACTCTCCTAACTAAGCAGCCCCACTCTCCTAACTAAGCAGCACCTACTCTCCCAAGTCCGCAGCTCCCACCCACTCGCGTAGTCCTCGCTTCCCTGCAAAAAAATCACCATGGTAGTTTCAAGAATATTTAGCACATGCTCATTTATACAATATTCTAAAATTATGTATCCATGAGCTTTATGATACGTAATTCTGAAATAACAGAACCGACTAAACGCTTACAAAAATAAATTATCACATGGCCACATACACTTCAGGTATTGCATAAAGTGCCAGTTTTACCTATACCAAATTTAAAATTAACATTGCTACAGGCTTTATATGTATGAGAAAATTGTGAAGCCTAGTTGATTTACATCTTTTGAGGTTTTAAATCCCGAAGCAAAATTGAAAACAGAAACATTACCAACAATTTCCATCTTTGAAGTCTTTAAAATAAAATACAATTAAAAAATCATCTTCTGAAGAAATATTTTTATATTTCATTTCCGAATAAACTCATCACCAAGTCTCTGTTCGTGACGTTAAAGCACGCCGAATTTTCCCCACACGCTACAGAAGAATCTGACTGCAGTACTATTCCTAAGTGGCAAATATATACTTAATCTTAAATTTCCCAATGGGGAAATTTAACAACAGCCAAGTATCGCAAACAGAGTGCGATATATTCTATTCAACTTACTGATTACAGAATAAGTACAGCTGATGCATTTATTTGAAAATGAACGGGTTGAAATCACAGGCAAAGAATTCTAAATATATATTAGTAATAAATAATATCCAACAGTTACGAAAATTTTTTCAACATGTAAACTGATGAAGTTGCCACATTCGGAAGAAATATATTATTTTTCGTTATATTTAAGAGATATTTGAGTAACTGCATACGTCCAGACATTAACAAAACCAAAATTGAATTTCGCTCAAGATTAATGAAAAAAATACTTCCAACTTGAAGGGATGACGTAAATTCATATATATTAAAGAGCTATCGATCATTCGATATTTTAGTACGTGAAAACGTCAGGAAGTTCGTATCGCCAAAAAACATACTCGTACTTATAATCGGTTAATTTGAGAAAATTCAGTAAAATTAATCAAGAACCTGAATATTTTATGGAAAAACACAAAAATCCCCGTTCAAAGTACTAGAGGTGGCAAGCCTACAAACAACAATACATCTGAAAATGATACCGACTTATTTCAATTCGGTTCGAACGTATTTCTCGAATGATGTTCGTGATATCTTACACGAAATGACGTGTGCATTATAAATAAGGGAAATTGAGCTTACCGCGAGCGTCCGTGTCTGTCCAGTGTGGCGTTGATGGTTAACTGCAATTAAGAGCAATCATTATATTAGCAATAAATATTTTAGAAATTTCCTAAAACGGTCTATTATTCTAACGCACGATTATAGGTATTTTATCCGTCAGCGTTTGTCTTTATGAGAACTAAGGACTCATACAGAATTATTACAAATAATTTTTAATTACCAATTCAACGTTAAGTAATAAAACATTGAATTGCCCAAGATAAATGACTGATATACTTAAAAAATATTAAATTAATAATTGATTGTAAATAAACATTACCGTTGCATTTAGCAACTCAATGCAACACCAAATTTGGTTCAATATGTCTACTACTTATTTGTATCCTATGCATGGACATTAAAACTTAATCACGATATTAAAAAAGCACATAAATATAATAGATCAGGATATACTGTTTAAAGAATTGATATACTTAATTTTCACTTTAATTCTGGCAATAACACCACAATATCTTCCGCTTCAATTCATGATAAGGCAGACGAATGAACCATAGACATATAAACTCATATTGGGTAAATCCAATATACGACAGCAAAACTACAGCCGCCGTTAACGACGTCACAGAAATTATAGAATTTAGAAAAATTGCTAATTAATTATGATTATTCTTCTGAGGCATTTTATATGCCTGAGATCAAAATAAGACTACCATACCAACTGTGTCATCCCTCCAGTGAAACCATTAATTACCTCCACTAGGAGATAACCACGCCACACTGCGATGATACACCCTGTGTTGGAGAGGAGCTCTGTAAAAACAAATCACTATTAAAAAGGAGAAATTAATAAAAACAGCACAATTACATCTAAACATACTTACTCCTGCATGATGAATGGTGTGTCTGGGCGTCTTCATTCTTCACTCTTCGTGCATTCCGAAAAGAAATGCACGTCTCCAGCATCACCTGTTTTCGTTCAGGGGAAAAGATATTAGCGGTACATACGTTTAGAAATTCGATTTAGCATTTATCGTGGAAAATAATCGATAATATGACATAGGATAATAGTACATGTGTCAATTGCATTAAACATCGATCGTGTGGAAATCGTATCGTGGTTTGGGGTTTCGTGTGCACACAGGGTGGGAACCTTGCGCAAGGCCGGGGCCCCGGGAGGGAGGGAGGGAGGGAGGCAAGGGGTCGACCCACCTGCCATGTCGTGCGTTAGATGGGGTGGAAAGACAGACGTAGATTACAATTATTTATATATACAACCTTAAAATACTATTAATATAATATATAATGTAATATGTATAATATAGAAACGAAGTGTAGACATAATATAAAATTAACATTCAAACCGTAATTACTCGTTACCAATCCGTAATCCACATTCGCACTCTGTCCTTTAGGACGGAGTACGACGTGCACTGGTCGAAGGCCCGCTTCACACTGAATCGAGTCCCAGGGCGACAGGCACTTCCCGATAAGCAATATGGCGACATCTATCGTTGTGTGGTGAAAACTGTCGATATTCTTTTGGTTTCCATTGCTTGGTCTATCACGACTATGAAAATGTTATAAGGCGAACATTTTTGAAGCTCAAAAGAGTATCATATTATATATATTATTATACCAATTTCCCTTTTGAGCAATTTTAAAATGGTTCGGTATGTTATAAAGTGACGAAGAAATTAAGAGATTTTCTATTTAAATAGATAAGTATTTCACATAGATGTAAACTACTCATATGATTGTCATACATTTATTTTTATTATATTTACCAAAATTTCTTTCCATAATTTAATCAATTATCGTTAATTAGGCTGCTTCCAACACAGGAGAAAATGCTGTAATTATTTTATATCAATATCCCTTCTCGTCAGGAGAATCGTGCTTGACATTTATTTGGTTATTCGTAGTCTTAACTTCAACACATTCGATTCTGAAGATTCAAAAGAGTATTATATTATATATATTATTTTACCAATTTCCCTTTTGGGCGGTTTTAAAATGGTTCGGTATGTTATCAAGTGACGAAGAAATCAAGAGATTTTCTATTTAAATAGATAAGTATTGTACATAGATGTAAACTAGCCATAGGATTGTCATACATTTATTCTTATTACATATATTTTTATTATATTTCCAAAATGCATTTCCATAATTTAGCCAATTATCGTTAATTAGGCTGCTTCCAACACACAGGAGAAAATACTGTAATTTTATACTGTAATAGCCCAGGTCTGTTGGTTGGTTGGTCTCGCTTTCACGATGGCCGATACAGAGCGTTTTAACAAACTTCCCGAATAGGTAGAAGATTGAAATTTGGCAAGGATGCTTGATTAACATATTTTAAGGTAATGACGAAAATTAATCTCCAAAAAAGCCCTGGGTTCGACTCCGAGGAAGACATTTCCCATTTTCCGTATTGTAACATTTAAAAATCCATTTTTTGGGGTGCAAGCTTTTATTGTTTTGGAAATTAAAACTTGGATTTAACCTACGATCTTCGGTTGTGAACCATTTTGAAGAAAAAATTACGACGTTTCTTATTCTTTTCATCTTTTTCCGCATACAATTCGATATATAATGATAATTAGGATGCAAAATGTCCTACTTTGTGATACATTTCTGTTTGAGAGAAGATCTACCGGCAGCTATTCCCCTAATCAATCCATGGCTACCGGGACCTAATGGGTGAGTTTTACATTGCTGTTTATAATCTCTTCCCCCTACGTCTCCTCCGCTCATACTTCGCATTTAAGAGATCGCAATAATATAGGATAGCAAGAATAGCAGCTTGTCACTGTTAGTTCTGCTTCATCCATCATCAAAGATTGGTCATGTTCAGTGAAGTGAGACTGCATCACATTTTAGTTCCGTTATATGTATTAATTAAATATAACAAATATTCTGTCTTTTCTCAACAAGCTATATCAACGTTTCTTGTAAATTTTGTTTTTCTAATAAGGAAAGCAGGCTTTACTTCCTGAAACTTGGGGAGATATCAAATCTGCATTTCCAATCAAAAGAGCATATTTTGAATTGTTGTTTGTTATTTTCAGTCATATTCATAGAATTATGTAACATATTAAATTTTGAAGTTTTATTCAAGTGATATTGCTGCCATGAGAGTGAATTTTGAATCAATCTTTACTGATGTACAGCCAAACTGCATTTTCCTTTTAAGTTGGATTCTATCAGGAGATCCTGTGGAGAATTGGAGTGCGTTTGATGCCAAAGTAGCCTTGAATTCTGAGTTATTATGACTTGAAAAATGACACATTGCTGAGTGTAGATTGTAAGTACTTTTATGACCAGCCATCATGCATAATGGATTTATCACCTCTAATTGTAAAAGCAACCAATATTATTTTGTGGAATTTTATTATAACTAAATATCAGCTGTGGGGTCATCCTACAAATGTAAAACTAGCTAATATCAGAATATTTGGTGTAACAATAGCCCAAGTGGCCGAGTCTCCAGAAAACACATATGTAATCAGAACATTTAGTCATTAGTACCATGAAATAGCAGATTATGAAAATTTCCAATGTTTTTCCTTGTATGAGTACATAGATATTTAAAAAGTCAGTATCATTAATTTAAAGAAGTATTATGAATTCACTATTGGCCTAGAAGAATATTAGCTATCCACACAGGGTAGAACAAATAATATTTTAAATTAATATCCTTTTACACATAATAATCACAATTTTTAGCTCATTTTCATAAAAGCCAAAACGTGTTATTATGATAACTTTCTGTGTCCATCTGTCAGTGGACAATCAACGTTTTTTAAAAGAGGTATTTAGAAAACCCTTTTTGAATTAGATAGCTCTTATCCATCCTTGAAGTTCACTGCAATTGTACTTCTCATGTAATTCATCGTTTTTCCTCTAGGTGACTTTTGAAATGGTATTTAATCAAACTACTGAAGCTACAGGAGCAAAGTTTTCATGAATGGGAAGGTCTACGTTCCAACATTGCAGGTTTCCCCCTCTGCAACTAGGGAGGCAAAACAGAATTCTGAAAATTTTTAATAAAATGTGCTTCCACCTGTTGCTTTAGTAAGTGTATCTTACTTGTTTCAATTTAAAAATTTGTGAATTGCTTTGGAGAAGACAGCATCTAAACTCAGGACACAGAACTTGTCGTGGTTTGTGGCAATGTAATATACTGTTCGACAAAAATAAGGAAAATAAATATTATTATATCATGAAAGCTGGTAAAGTTTACGAATAAGTTTTAATTCTTTGTTTATGTTAGCCATATAACCAGGATTAGTTAATGTATTATAGTATGAAGGTAGAGGATGGCTAGACAATTTGCCTCCACCAAGGCAAACTTAAGGAAATTTCAAAATTGTAAAAGATTTTATGTTGCCATCAGCATTCACAGGAACATATTGTGATGGCAAGTGGAATAAAAACCAGGGTCAGTTTGAAACTATTCCAGTGATAAGACTGCATTCAGCCTTCTTCGAGTTCCTATGCAAGCTGTTCAACTTCAATAATATTTATCTTCTTTTATAAAATACTCTGAATGATATGTCTCTTATTTTTCAACCAATAATTCTAGAGGGAGGGGCAAATGTGCACGGTCATGTATATAGTATTAACCCCTTAAGCCGATAGCCCAATTACATACTCGCCAAATGCAGATATTGCTTAAATTGCGATTCTATCAGCATAAATTAGTCTTTCATGGGACTATATGTGTCACAGCAGTCCATCGATATGTGATCTTTCAATGGATCACCAATTTCCTGTCAGTTTGTTAGTTTTCATACTTTGTTAGAGGAAAAACATATCGTAAGCTACACTATTTAGTAATTTAAATACAGGCTTGAGGGGTTAAGGCAATATTGAAGATGTGATAACAAAAATTTATTCATAGACTCGTAGATATAGAATTTATTTCATTTTTAATTTATTTATTTTGCTGTAAAGAGGATTTTTATTTACATAGAAGAAATAAATATTATAGCGCTAATACCATTATTACTAGTAAAATCCAAGTGTCTCTTTGTTAAAATATATATACATATATGTATATGAACAAATTTTGAACTCTTATTTCAATTTCAATAAAACCTTTATCTTTTAATTGGCTTTCCCTCAAATTTTAGATAACACAGAGCATGATAACAACTGTGTTCTTAAAGTACCAGTGAGTGTGGTGAAGTAAGAAATTAATAATGAAGAAATGATAAAGGTTCAATAACACATACAATGTGATTTACTGTCAAAATTGTTGATTCTATGCTATTCTAGTATTCTTTTAAACTATTTGTCTGGTTCTAATACCGTAATTCTTATATCAGAACAGAAAAATAATTAACTTGAAGTTGCTGCAATTTTAGAGTTAAAGAACTGGTGTGTTTAAGATTATGAAATTAAATATAAATCTAAAAAGATTTAAGGAGTCTTCTTATTTCGCTTAAAAAAATGATTTTTTTCTGACAGAAAGTTTCAATTATGGATATAAATAATACAATTTATTTCACCGTTGGCAAATACATTTGCATGGTTTCGTCACAATATTAAATATTTACAAAACAAGACAAGAGGAGAGAAAATATAGATATGCTAGCAAAGAAAATACAATGATCAATAACACACAGAAAAGCAAAATCATACTCTATCATTGAGGTATTCACAGACACTGTAGTAAGTTTTCTTCAAGAGGAACTTTTTAATTTTTCTTTTGTACACTTTGTAGGACTGAACTGATTTAATATCCGCAGGCAGATTATTATATATTACAGAGGCTGAGTGATGAGGACCTTTTTGAGAAAGAGCATTGTTGTAGTCATTGATGTGAATGTGAGATAGCGAGCGGGTGAAATGGCTATGGTATTCTGCATTTGTAGGAAAAATGTGATGGTTTGATCTAACAAAAGTTGCACAACTAAAAATGTAAAGAGATGGTAGGGTTAAGATATGGAGAGATGAAAACAAGGGTGATAATGTAATTATTACATAGTTATTACATAAACCCTTGAATTAAAACGTTTGTATGACATACGTAAAAAGATAATAGCGTTAATATTACAATGAAAACATATGATTAACAATTTGTGGGAAAAAATATTAAAAATAAAGAAATGTTCAGTTAAAACATTTTCTAGATACATATTACATATTAGCCATTTCAAATAGAGAAATAAAAACTAAAACACGATTCCAATTACAGTAAAATCAGACAATGTAATTAAACATTTTTAGATACAAAGATGACATTGCATTTATTGGCAGGAACACATAAACATATCTCATAAACAGAACACCACAGATGGATTAATAATGTTACACTTCTATTGAAGATGTTACATTATCGCAATTTTATCCTTTATATCTTAGTTATAATCTATTATGGTAATTTACATTTGGATACAAAAGCCTATAAGAATACATTTTAATCCAACAGTTTTTTTAATTTTAAACTTTTCATTTTCATTATATCAATGATATATTCGTTTTTAATTTTACTTAATATATCTTTTTCACATGTCTTCAAAATGAATGCTTCCAGGTGAGACTGGTTTAAACAGTTTCTGAGTTTATTCAACATAAAATTTAATTTTGAAAAAGTTCTTTCACAATACAATTGTGTTGATGACAATGTTAAAACATATTTATATGCCAAATATAAATTTGAATGAGATAAGGTATGCAAGATAAATCTTTGTAACACTGTAAAGCTGTAAACAACACAATTTTTGTATGTTTTACAATTTAGAGATAAAGTGGATTCTGTTTCTTTAATATTACTTTCTTCTGCTGATTCATATTTACTTTTAACTAAAAACTAGTCGCTCAAAGTCAGATTAAAAATTTTCCATTTTCTTGCAAAATCCATTAATTCAATTTGCAATTGTTCTTTTGTAATATTTTCATTAAATTTTGTAAGAGAAATGCTAAAATTTTGAAATGCATTACTTGGAATATTATTAATTATTATTTGAGAAATGTTATTTGGATCTAAATAAGACAAATCTTTACATAAATTACTGCTCTTTAAAAAATGTTTCTGTTTAACTATTAATTACTTTATCCATGATTACCTTATGCACTTGTATATTGTACCTCTCTCTTTCAGTCATTATAGTATCTTCAATGTTAATTTCTCCAGCAAGACTCCTCCAAGTTCTTTTACGTTTTTCTTTGAACTCTGTTTCAACAACTATATCTAAATTTCTTTTTTCTATTTCTTCATTTGCAGTTAGTGCGAACTTTGTGGCTGCTTCAAATACTAATTTGAAATTTCAGACAGAATATTTCAAATATTATTTACCATGCGTATAGCAGTGGGGAAACCAATCTTCGGACAGTTTACAATTAACCCGTGCCTTCTTATTAGACCTCCAAATGACAGGTAGATCTGATTTAATCTTCCCTTTTAGAGCACAAGAATTTTCTGAACGGTAAATTACCATTGGTTCGCATTTAAAATCTCCCGAAGCGTTTCCACATAATATTAAAGTGAATCGATCTTTGCAGCCTTAAAACTTGGAGCAGTACGTTCCTCTTTGGAAATAAAGGTATAATTAGAACATTGTGACACACTACATGTATTTTTTGAAGTACTTTCTCTTTGGCGAAGCACATTTGCGCAAAATATGCTTATTTGAGGGATGATATCGAAGTAAATTACCCAACCCTACCCTAAACTCGGAGGAATATCACGATCAATCCAACGGGTTAAAATATACAAACATTTCTAGCAGACGACAGCGACTGTGCTGCCGCCATCGGCACTTGAATCCTCGAAATACACGGGAATTGTTCGTGATGGGGTCGTTAAGTAGATATTTGACGGAAACCGAAAAAACCGATTACATATAAATAATTCCTAAACAATAACTGCTATGGAAAATTGTTTCAAATGAAAGTTGTAGGAAATTACAAATTACAAATAGATAAGTATTGTACATAGATGTAAACTAGCCATAGGATTGTCATACATTTATTCTTATTACATATATTTTTATTATATTTCCAAAATGCATTTCCATAATTTAGCCAATTATCGTTAATTAGGTTGCTTCCAACACACAGGAGAAAATACTGTAATTTTATACTGTAATAGCCCAGGTCTGTTGGTTGGTTGGTCTCGCTTTCACGATGGCCGATACAGAGCGTTTTAACAAACTTCCCGAATAGGTAGAAGATTGAAATTTGGCAAGGATGCTTGATTAACATATTTTAAGGTAATGACGAAAATTAATCTCCAAAAAAGTCCTGGGTTCGACTCCGAGGAAGACATTTCCCATTTTCCGTATTGTAACATTTAAAAATCCATTTTTTGGGGTGCAAGCTTTTATTGTTTTGGAAATTAAAACTTGGATTTAACCTACGATCTTCGGTTGTGAACCATTTTGAAGAAAAAATTACGACGTTTCTTATTCTTTTCATCTTTTTCCGCTTACAATTCGATATATAATGATAATTAGGATGCAAAATGTCCTACTTTGTGATACATTTCTGTTTGAGAGAAGATCTACCGGCAGCTATTCCCCTAATCAATCCATGGCTACCGGGACCTAATGGGTGAGTTTTACATTGCTGTTTATAATCTTTTCCCCCTACGTCTCCTCCGCTCATACTTCGCATTTAAGAGATCGCAATAATATAGGATAGCAAGAATAGCAGCTTGTCACTGTTAGTTCTGCTTCATCCATCATCAAAGATTGGTCATGTTCAGTGAAGTGAGACTGCATCACATTTTAGTTCCGTTATATGTATTAATTAAATATAACAAATTTTCTGTCATTTCTCAACAAGATATATCAACGTTTCTTGTAAATTTTGTTTTTCTAATAAGGAAAGCAGGCTTTACTTCCTGAAACTTGGGGAGATATCAAATCTGCATTTCCAATCAAAAGAGCATATTTTGAATTGTTGTTTGTTATTTTCAGTCATATTCATAGAATTATGTAACATATTAAATTTTGAAGTTTTATTCAAATGATATTGCTGCCATGAGAGTGAATTTTGAATCAATCTTTACTGATGTACAGCCAAACTGCATTTTCCTTTTAAGTTGGATTCTATCAGGAGATCCTGTGGAGAATTGGAGTGTGTTTGATGCCAAAGTAACCTTGAATTCTGAGTTATTATGACTTGAAAAATGACACATTGCTGAGTGTAGATTGTAAGTACTTTTATGACCAGCCATCATGCATAATGGATTTATCACCTCTAATTGTAAAAGCAACCAATATTATTTTGTGGAATTTTATTATAACTAAATATCAGCTGTGGGGTCATCCTACAAATGTAAAACTAGCTAATTTCAGAATATTTGGTGTAACAATAGCCCAAGTGGCCGAGTCTCCAGAAAACACATATGTAATCAGAACATTTAGTCATTAGTACCATGAAATAGCAGATTATGAAAATTTCCAATGTTTTTCCTTGTATGAGTACATAGATATTTAAAAAGTCAGTATCATTAATTTAAAGAAGTATTATGAATTCACTATTGGCCTAGAAGAATATTAGCTATCAACACAGGGTAGAACAAATAATATTTTAAATTAATATCCTTTTACACATAATAATCACAATTTTTAGCTCATTTTCTTAAAAGCCAAAACGTGTTATTATGATAACTTTCTGTGTCCATCTGTCAGTGGACAATCAACGTTTTTTAAAAGAGGTATTTAGAAAACCCTTTTTGAATTAGATAGCTCTTATCCATCCTTGAAGTTCACTGCAATTGTACTTCTCATGTAATTCATCGTTTTTCCTCTAGGTGACTTTTGAAATGGTATTTAATCAAACTACTGAAGCTACAGGAGCAAAGTTTTCATGAATGGGAAGGTCTACGTTCCAACATTGCAGGTTTCCCCCTCTGCAACTAGGGAGGCAAAACAGAATTCTGAAAATTTTTAATAAAATGTGCTTCCACCTGTTGCTTTAGTAAGTGTATCTTACTTGTTTCAATTTAAAAATTTGTGAATTGCTTTGGAGAAGACAGCATCTAAACTCAGGACACAGAACTTGTCGTGGTTTGTGGCAATGTAATATACTGTTCGACAAAAATAAGGAAAATAAATATTATTATATCATGAAAGCTGGTAAAGTTTACGAATAAGTTTTAATTCTTTGTTTATGTTAGCCATATAACCAGGATTAGTTAATGTATTATAGTATGAAGGTAGAGGATGGCTAGACAATTTGCCTCCACCAAGGCAAACTTAAGGAAATTTCAAAATTGTAAAAGATTTTATGTTGCCATCAGCATTCACAGGAACATATTGTGATGGCAAGTGGAATAAAAACCAGGGTCAGTTTGAAACTATTCCAGTGATAAGACTGCATTCAGCCCTCTTCGAGTTCCTATGCAAGCTGTTCAACTTCAATAATATTTATCTTCTTTTATAAAATATTCTGAATGATATGTCTCTTATTTTTCAGCCAATAATTCTAGAGGGAGGGGCAAATGTGCACGGTCATGTATATAGTATTAACCCCTTAAGCCGATAGCCCAATTACATACTCGCCAAATGCAGATATTGCTTAAATTGCGATTCTATCAGCATAAATTAGTCTTTCATGGGACTATATGTGTCACAGCAGTCCATCGATATGTGATCTTTCAATGGATCACCAATTTCCTGTCAGTTTGTTAGTTTTCATACTTTGTTAGAGGAAAAACATATCGTAAGCTTCACTATTTAGTAATTTAAATACAGGCTTGAGGGGTTAAGGCAATATTGAAGATGTGATAACAAAAATTTATTCATAGACTCGTAGATATAGAATTTATTTCATTTTTAATTTATTTATTTTGCTGTAAAGAGGATTTTTATTTACATAGAAGAAATAAATATTATAGCGCTAATACCATTATTACTAGTAAAATCCAAGTGTCTCTTTGTTAAAATATATATACATATATGTATATGAACAAATTTTGAACTCTTATTTCAATTTCAATAAAACCTTTATCTTTTAATTGGCTTTCCCTCAAATTTTAGATAACACAGAGCATGATAACAACTGTGTTCTTAAAGTACCAGTGAGTGTGGTGAAGTAAGAAATTAATAATGAAGAAATGATAAAGGTTCAATAACACATACAATGTGATTTACTGTCAAAATTGTTGATTCTATGCTATTCTAGTATTCTTTTAAACTATTTGTCTGGTTCTAATACCGTAATTCTTATATCAGAACAGAAAAATAATTAACTTGAAGTTGCTGCAATTTTAGAGTTAAAGAACTGGTGTGTTTAAGATTATGAAATTAAATATAAATCTAAAAAGATTTAAGGAGTCTTCTTATTTCGCTTAAAAAAATGATTTTTTTCTGACAGAAAGTTTCAATTATGGATATAAATAATACAATTTATTTCACCATTGGCAAATACATTTGCATGGTTTCGTCACAATATTAAATATTTACAAAACAAGACAAGAGGAGAGAAAATATAGATATGCTAGCAAAGAAAATACAATGATCAATAACGCAAAGAAAAGCAAAATCATACTCTATCATTGAGGTATTCACAGACACTGTAGTAAGTTTTCTTCAAGAGGAACTTTTTAATTTTTCTTTTGTACACTTTGTAGGACTGAACTGATTTAATATCCGCAGGCAGATTATTATATATTACAGAGGCTGAGTGATGAGGACCTTTTTGAGAAAGAGCATTGTTGTAGTCATTGATGTGAATGTGAGATAGCGAGCGGGTGAAATGGCTATGGTATTCTGCATTTGTAGGAAAAATGTGATGGTTTGATCTAACAAAAGTTGCACAACTAAAAATGTAAAGAGATGGTAGGGTTAAGATATGGAGAGATGAAAACAAGGGTGATAATGTAATTATTACATAGTTATTACATAAACCCTTGAATTAAAATGTTTGTATGACATACGTAAAAAGATAATAGCGTTAATATTACAATGAAAACATATGATTAACAATTTGTGGGAAAAAATATTAAAAATAAAGAAATGTTCAGTTAAAACATTTTCTAGATACATATTACATATTAGCCATTTCAAATAGAGAAATAAAAACTAAAACACGATTCCAATTACAGTAAAATCAGACAATGTAATTAAACATTTTTAGATACAAAGATGACATTGCATTTATTGGCAGGAACACATAAACATATCTCATAAACAGAACACCACAGATGGATTAATAATGTTACACTTCTATTGAAGATGTTACATTATCGCAATTTTATCCTTTATATCTTAGTTATAATCTATTATGGTAATTTACATTTGGATACAAAAGCCTATAAGAATACATTTTAATCCAACAGTTTTTTTAATTTTAAACTTTTCATTTTCATTATATCAATGATATATTCGTTTTTAATTTTACTTAATATATCTTTTTCACATGTCTTCAAAATGAATGCTTCCAGGTGAGACTGGTTTAAACAGTTTCTGAGTTTATTCAACATAAAATTTAATTTTGAAAAAGTTCTTTCACAATACAATTGTGTTGATGACAATGTTAAAACATATTTATATGCCAAATATAAATTTGAATGAGATAAGGTATGCAAGATAAATCTTTGTAACACTGTAAAGCTGTAAACAACACAATTTTTGTATGTTTTACAATTTAGAGATAAAGTGGATTCTGTTTCTTTAATATTACTTTCTTCTGCTGATTCATATTTACTTTTAACTAAAAACTAGTCGCTCAAAGTCAGATTAAAAATTTTCCATTTTCTTGCAAAATCCATTAATTCAATTTGCAATTGTTCTTTTGTAATATTTTCATTAAATTTTGTAAGAGAAATGCTAAAATTTTGAAATGCATTACTTGGAATATTATTAATTATTATTTGAGAAATGTTATTTGGATCTAAATAAGACAAATCTTTACATAAATTACTGCTCTTTAAAAAATGTTTCTGTTTAACTATTAATTACTTTATCCATGATTACCTTATGCACTTGTATATTGTACCTCTCTCTTTCAGTCATTATAGTATCTTCAATGTTAATTTCTCCAGCAAGACTCCTCCAAGTTCTTTTACGTTTTTCTTTGAACTCTGTTTCAACAACTATATCTAAATTTCTTTTTTCTATTTCTTCATTTGCAGTTAGTGCGACCTTTGTGGCTGCTTCAAATACTAATTTGAAATTTCAGACAGAATATTTCAAATATTATTTACCATGCGTATAGCAGTGGGGAAACCAATCTTCGGACAGTTTACAATTAACCCGTGCCTTCTTATTAGACCTCCAAATGACAGGTAGATCTGATTTAATCTTCCCTTTTAGAGCACAAGAATTTTCTGAACGGTAAATTACCATTGGTTCGCATTTAAAATCTCCCGAAGCGTTTCCACATAATATTAAAGTGAATCGATCTTTGCAGCCTTAAAACTTGGAGCAGTACGTTCCTCTTTGGAAATAATGGTATAATTAGAACATTGTGACACACTACATGTATTTTTTGAAGTACTTTCTCTTTGGCGAAGCACATTTGCGCAAAATATGCTTATTTGAGGGATGATATCGAAGTAAATTACCCAACCCTACCCTAAACTCGGAGGAATATCACGATCAATCCAACGGGCTAAAATATACAAACATTTCTAGCAGACGACAGCGACTGTGCTGCCGCCATCGGCACTTGAATCCTCGAAATACACGGGAATTGTTCGTGATGGGGTCGTTAAGTAGATATTTGACGGAAACCGAAAAAACCGATTACATATAAATAATTCCTAAACAATAACTGCTATGGAAAATTGTTTCAAATGAAAGTAGTAGGAAATTACATTCTCTATAACTTTTGTATAGAATTGTATACAGAATAATGATGTTTTAACGGAGAAATATCGCAAAAACCGAATCGGGTTTCGAATAAACCTTGACTTCCGGTTAACCGTTATTGTCCAAAAACTAATCAGTTCTCTGTGCTCATGCTAAAGTATTATATATGAAGTTTGGTAATGATATGGCAAGTACTTTTTGAGTTAGAGCGCCCACAATCACATACATCCATCCACACACAAATCATTCCGAAAATAGTCTAAACGTGTTCTAGGGACCTCAAAACGTGTATTTCCGTTGAAATCTTGAAGTTGATTTTTTTCGTGATCACAATTCTTTCCCCATACTATGTATGGAGAAAGTAAAAAAACTGACTGGTCACTTTATTTAAAAGGGAGCCTGCCAATCTTTCTAGCTCAGGGCCTTTCTTGTTCCGCCACTGGTCTCGATAGTGTTAAGAACGGATGTGATACAAATAACCGTTGGACCATTGTCATATTTCTGATACTTCAAACTCTTCTCCAAGAAAATATCATGTATTACCACAGAGCAATGAAAATTTCAAGAACATTCTATTGGGTGCAGTTACCGTATTTACCTGAATATAAAACAAGGTTTTTTTTCCAATTTTAGCGGCTGAAAAACTTGAATCGTCTTATATTCACGAGGTATGGAATAACTTTGCATAAATCAATCATATGTCACATAAGTGGATGCCATTCATTTTGATGCCTGAGGATGTAATTACAGTAAAACCTCTATATATCGAAATGGAAGGGACCAGATTTTTAGGCATTTTGATGAATGGAGGTTCACTATAAAGAGGTTTACCGTAAGACCTTCATATTATTATTCATAAATGCACAAACTGGTAATTAAAAGTACTATTGTCTTTTTAATTACTATATTAGTATATTTATATATACACATAAATTTAATATATTTATAATATAAATACCAACCTAACTGAACAAAAAATGAATATGTACTCTACCTATTGTTTACTGGAAAAAAAGCTGGTAATTTCAGTCTGTGTCATCTTTTTCTTAAATTCATTGGATACAACATTTTCTATTTTATTTAGTAGCAAGAGATTATCAACACTGCAATCCTTCATATTCATAAAAAATCTTTCTAGCACACTCAAAGCCTCTTGCACTTCACTCTTTTTTGGAGATGGAATTATTTCCTCTTCATCATTTTCTTCTTCTTCCTTATTAGTCTCTGCTATAGTCTCCCTTTCAACTTCTATCTCTACTTCTTCTATCATTTCTCCCTCAGTTGGTGCACAAGTTAATAGGGAAGTGTCAACATTAACAAAATCATTAAATGATGTTTGAAGATGAATTATTTTATTGATTTCATTCCATTCCAAAGGTTCATCATCTGATACTTCATCTTCCTCATATGTTGTCCTCATAAATCCTGCCTTTATGAAGCATTTATTAATAGAGGCTGATTGAACATAATTCCATGATAGGCAGAACCTATGCATGGCCTGCAATATGTTCCATTTACATTTTGTAAGATCATTTGTTTCATCCACATTTCTTAAAATATAGAGCACCAACTGCTGTCTGTAATTTCTCTTAACACTAGAAATTATGCCCTGATCTCATGGTTGCAGTTTACTTGTGGTATTTGGAGGAAAATAGATTATTTTAACATGTCGCAACACGATCCCCTCAACTTTATGAGCAGTGCACTGATCCAGAAAAAGAACTATTTTTCTGTTCTTTATGCCCATCTTTGCATCAAGCATGCTTAGCCACTCACTAAATAAAGCTGCAGTTATCCATGACTTCTTAGAATTTCTGTATAAACAGGGAAGTTTTTTTATATTCTTAAAACATCTGGGTTTTTTATATTTCCCAATCACAAGTGGCTCTAATTTCTCAGTGCCATCTGCATTGGTACAGAAAAGCACTGTGAATCTCTCCTTGCTTTTTTTCCCTCCATGGCAGGGTTCTCCTTTAACTGCAATAGGTCTATCTGGGAGTAAAGCCTGTTTCACACGGTGCGTTTTTCCTTGCTGGCTAGCATGCGAGATTCCCTGCGTGCTACTCTGCGGGCTACGCTGATGGGTGCCGTGCTTGGTTCGCTGATGGTTACCGTTTTACACGGTGCGAGAAACCAACGCAAGGAATCCTTCCATTTGGAGGTAGGTCAGTGTTGTGCCGTGCAGAGGACTCTGAGAGCGGGCTGACTTGCGCGCCACACGGGTGAAAATGCAAGTTTTTACGACAGGGCGGTGGACTCTGTGTTGATCACGTGATGTAGCGCTCAGTGGTGATTGGCCGACACCGCCAGCCAGCAGGAAAAATAGCACAGGACCTAACCTCAAAAACCAGCAAGGTAGCAAGCAAGGCAGCCATCAGCGAGCAGGATTTCTAGCAAGCTAGCATGCACAGCAGCCATCAGGGCTCCACGCAAGCAATCCATCAAGGAAAAATGCACCGTGTGAAACGGGCTTAAGTTATAAAAAAATCCAGCTTCATCTGCATTGAAAATGTCTTTAGGATCATAACTCACTAAAATTGTTTGCAGAGTTTTTCCACTCTTCTACCACAATTGTACTTACAGAAGCTTCTTCCCCACACATTTTTAAAGTTCTTAGGTTCCAGCACACTTTAAACTTCTGTAGCCATCCATTTGACCCTTGAAAGTCATCTATTCCCATTTTCAATGCCATTTCCCTAGCCTTCTGTTGTAGAATAGGCCCAGATATAGGTATGCTTCTGGCTCTAGCTTCCATCAACCAATCAAACACACATTTATCTAATTCTTCATTTTTCACTGCCCGAGATCTTTTATTGATGAAACCTTGATGTGCTGCTACTTCAGTTTCTTTACGTTTATTTAAAATAGATGTTAGAGTCGATGGTGGTATGCCAAACGTTTCTGCCACATCTATTTTTCTTTTCCCCTCATCAATGGCTTGGAAAATTGCTAACTTCGTTTCTATTTTCAGCAGCCGTCTTTTTCTATGATGTCCATTATGATGTCCATTATTGGTCTAAAATTAATTTATTCATAAACATATTCATTAATTACCTGTGTATTATTTGTAAATATTGCACTTAATATTATACAACGCATAATAAAGTATATTGTTATACACCTAACAAACTTTAATTATAATCGGAAAATTAATGCATTAATAATTACATGAAAGTTGTGATATAATAAATAATATACTCACGTGATTAAGGACAAAATTAACGTTAAAAAACACGTATTTGTAGATTATGTATCCACTATAGCTTAATGAAACAAATCAATGTGGTATAACCAGTAATTTTGACAAGATCCTCGTATTAGGCAAACATAAGCACTACACGTTCATAGAAACTTGACGTATAACGGCGTATAGCTGGACGCCTGCATGAGGGGATAAACCGGGACGTGTGAGGGGATTCACCAGGCGAGAAATCTTCGAAGCAGAAGCAGTACCTATCGTAAATATTATGTCTACGTAACATTATAGTCATGTATTCACGGTTCTTTTCAGATGTGGTAAAAAGTGATACGTACGTAGCAGTGGTGCGTTGTTAACCTCAGGACCGCGAAAGAATTGACTTAAATATTGTCTTTGCAATGTTACAGTTACATATTCGTGGGTTTTTCAGAGGCAGTAAAAGTAACATGAGGATCACGAAAGAATTGACAATTAAATGCCTTTGCAACACTGTAGTCATATTTTCAGGGCTCTTTTCAAAGGCCGTGAAAATTAATAAATACGTAGCAATGGTGTGTTAGCTGAGGATCGAGAATTAATTTACGTTTAAATGACATATCTTTGCAGCATTGTAATAATATTCTCGTGACACTTTTCACGAGGGTTTAAAATTGATACGTACATAAGTAGCAGTGATGTGTAACTTGAGAATCACGGAAGAATTGACTATTGGTGCTTGCCGTTGTTTCCTTTTAGAAGGGGACCGTAAATCTGAGCGAGTTGAACTCGTAGGGCCTGGCATAGGTAATAAACTACGCAACCTAACTTCAACTTAAATTGTGCATATTTGTTGCATTATGATAATATTTTGGCGACTTTTTCGAGAGGCCACTACGGTGGTTGCTTCAACGGGATAACCTTGTACGTACGTATGCATATACCATCGACTGATTTCTTTTGGTTATTCACATGCAAATTTTCATTGCAAACTAGCTTAATTATTTTATCCGTAAACAGGAATACATTATTTTACTATAGGGAGGTTGTTTTTTATCAGGGGTGCATTTTCCCATTACGATATACGGAGAATTACGAAAATACGGAGGTACGATATTAAGAGGTTTGTCTATACCGTAACATACAGTTTTGGCGGGACCCAAAAGATATTACGATAAACGGAGATTCACTAGATAGAGGTTTTACTGTATATCTTATCACAATGGAAAGTTGGGATTTATAAACCAGGTACTTCTTGCACTACAATATAGTATTGTGTACCTTAATCTACCTAATTAGAACAGTCCTTGTTGAATGTGAAAATATTCATTATTGTGCCAGCAAATGTCATTCTATCCTACTGTGGGTGTGTGAATAATGACGCTGGGTTTCTATAATGATTTATTTAACAACAAATAACAATAACAGATATGACTATTGATTGGCTGAATGTGGCAGGGAATTCTTTCTAATATGATAAAAATGAGACTACCTATTTTATGTCAGATGGTATGCTGCTATTTGTATTTCTGTGAAGATGATGCTAACTTCGAATAACAACTCGAACAGCTAGTTTACGGAAGAAATCAAAAAGTATATTTTACTCATTAAATCTAGTTCCTTAATAATAAAGTGGTAAAACATTCAATGAAAATTTAAATGATGTCACTATGAAATGCTGCCATATTCCTATTTCTTTATTTTAAAAAAATAAAAACTTGTTGGATAACATACCATGAAGGATAAAGAAAAATAGCCAAAGTGAAAATATGGAATGTTGCTCTTTGACCAAGAGGCTGAGGAGTGAGACACTTCATTTGTTGGAGGAAGACAGGTGGAAGAATAGTAAACCTCAAAATACAAAGTAAAACAGACAGGATAACTTGAAAAATTATAAATAAAACTAATTTTTAGAATAAACTTTGTATATTTACATACTTTTTATAAATTAACCATTTATTACTCTAACAGGCTATCTTTTGGGGCCAATGTATGATAAAAAGGTGCAAGTAGGTACATAATATCAAGCAGCTATGAAAAACAACTTCTAAACAAACATATACAAAGTATACCAGTTCAGTTACTGATATGTAGGGAGAGGTATCAATAAGACATTGAGGGGCCATGGGTATTTCCGGCCCTCAGGAGCTAAAGTGCAACAATGCTATATGGGGAGGAAAAATTTCGTCCGGTCTCAGGATTTCTGGCTTATTGGAGTTCATATTACATTGAAAATAGGGTTATGTTTAAAAAACGTCCGGCTCTCATGGGTTTCCGGCTTACTAGGAGTTCTGGCTCTGAGGAGTTCGATTGTAATTGTAATTACAACATGAATGCAAAAATTGTAATAACTGAACATAATCAGATAGTTAATTTATCAAAATTACTGGTTTAAATATTTAGTCTTAAATAATGAGTTCAGAAAAGGGAGGTAATGTTATATTTGCATAAATACGCAGTGGCGTGTTATGGCTCTCGGGGGCCCTAGGCAAAATAAATTTGGGGCCCTACTCCCTACCTATATAATGTTTAAAAATCTGATGTAGCCAACACATGACTTTCTCCATATTTGGGGTATTGATATTTAAATTATTATGAATAGCATTATAAGGCAAAATTATTATTTCGTATCGTAAAAGAATACAGTCGTCCTTATTGCCGTAAATTACGTATATTTTGAATATGATTACAGAATTCACCGCTACATGGTGGTGGCGCTGTATACTGGAAATTAAGAAAAAGCAAAATATCTCTGAAATGGATGGTTCTACAAAAATTTGTTTCAAACAAAACTTGGAAGAAATATGACCAATAAAAGATGTAGGAAATTATATTTCCTACATTTTTGTAATGGTCATTGAATACAATAATGACGTATTATCGGAGAAATATAGCAAAAACCGAATCGGGTTGCGAATAAACCTCGACTTCCTGTTAACCGTAATTGTCCAAAAACTAATCATTTCTTTGTGCTCGTGCTAAAGTGTTATATATGAAGTTTGGTAATGATATCACAGAGTAGGTATATACAGAGGGTGCTAAACCCTGTAATTACCCTTGCGCATTCTGCCATGTTCTTAGTCGGTTTCTACCATCATTTTGTGATAGTGTGCGATAGAGTGCTGTGGAGTTTTGGAGTATGGAGAAGAGTTTGTGAGCCTTTTTCCTGTGCGTTTTTTTAAAAAATATTAATCCGAAGATGGATTCTGAAGGAAAAGCACGGACTGCCTCTCAAAGAATGCATACTTTAATTATATTTTTATTTGAGTGTATTAAAAATTATGGCTTAGCTAATTATGCATAGCAGAGGAAGTGTTTTTAATTGGTATTCTTCAGGAGCACTAAGATCTTAAAAACCTGGAATATGTTGTTTTCAGATATCCCTTTCCAAGTCACAAAAGTTTCAGATGATATATTAGATTTGAATGATTAACTATTGTCTCTGGTTCAAAAATGAAGTTTGTGAAAGTAATTAATTTAAGAGTTCATTATTAACTCATTTGATAGGAGAATTTTCATTGCACTGTGAAGTGACTAAGTATTGACTTAATTGAAAGGTACAAGCTATATCATTTTGAATTTATATTTTTTCTCATGTTTAATTCTTTAAAACTTACTGCGAGCAGTTAAAAGGAACATTTTGAATTGGAAAATATATATCTGCAAAAACAGTAGCTTAACAAACTCGTTTGAAAAGAGTTCGTCGTCCTGAAAACCCCATTTAAGAATCCGTAATTTTCAATTTTAGCGCGCATTTTCCCGACTGAGAACATGGTGGCTGTGCGTCACGAGCATTACAAAAAGTGAAAGCCAATCCTCGCCTATGTGTTCTCTGTGTATACCTACTCTGTGACGATATGGCAAGTACTTTTTGAGTTAGAGCGCCCACAATCACATACATCCCCACAGACACACGCACGCACACACACACACAGACAGACATCAATCCGAAAATAGTCTAAACGTGTTCTAGGGACCACAAAACGTGTATTTCCGTTGAAATCTCGAAGTCGATTTTTTTTCGTGATCACAATACTTTCCCATACTACGTATGGAGAAAGTAAAAATTACATTTAAAATATGAACATTTACATAGGTACATACAATATATTATATATTAACTTTACTTGGCTTCTGAGCTGAAAAGCTATCTATTATACTATCATAATTAATTTGTTCTGTTATTACATTTTCAATACACAATATTGCTAAATTATGTAATTTTTCTTTCCCAGGTGAATTTCTCATATAATTCTTTACTCTTTTTAACACGGAAAATGACCTTTCCACAGATGCATTCGCGATCGGCATTGACAAAAATATTTTAAAAATTAGGTAAACATTTGGGAAGGTTGAAATTAGCCCTCCATGAATTGCTTTATACATTTCTATTGGTGTATTTAATTTCTCAATCATTGCAAAATGAAGAAATTGGGCTACTTCATCTCTAAACAAAATTCCACCAATGTCATCTTTATAATTATGAATTAAATTTGCAATATAATTGTCACCATCACTCGGTGATGTATCGCGTAAATTTAAATTTATAAATATTGGGAATTGCTGTAAGACATCTTCGTACACCTGAATGCGTCTTTTAATTTCTGATAGTAGACTATCACATATTACATTAAGGCAACTCACAATAAATAACTTTTTGCCTGTTACTATTGCTTCGTTATCCCTGTTTTCGCCGAATTGTAGTTTCATTTTTTGGGTTCTTCCTTTATCAGATTTGTATTCTTTATTACCTGTCAATGATTGTGCTTCTGTTTCCATACTTTCAGACGCGTTCCTGTGTCGAACTTCTAAAATAAATGAAGACAATGATTTAAGAAGATTTACACCTTGTAGATTGCAATATTTACTTTGCAGATTATTAGTGGCATTTATTTGTTGTAGAAGAGTATTCCATAAAATCAACAAAAGTGGTTTCATAGTCTTCAAAACAGTTGTATAGTTTTTTGCTTCTAATTTCGTTATACGTTTTTCATTTGGTTCACTAGAAAGTTCAAGTAATGCTTCTTTTATGGTTACAAAATTTACCTTAGCAGCTAATGTTGCATCCGCCCTTGCGGACCATCTGCTATCACTGATTCGTTTTAATGTAAAATTTGATTTTGTGTTTGTCTTAATTAGAAGATCCCACCTCTTTGTTGACGACGAAAAGACGAATAAATTTTGAATGAAATCAAAAAAATGAATAGCCTTGGAACAAGATTCTGCAGCTGCATTAACTTACTTAATAAACAAATGTAGGATTTTTTTCACAAACAAAAATAAAACTTTAGTAGTACTAGTAGTATAGTACTAACACGATATATTCCATTTTATATTAACTTTGAATACTTTTCTAAGTTCACTAACAGACGCTTCGCTTTATATATCGTAACTATCTTTGAGGTTCAAGCAACATAACATCCCTGGTTATCCAAGACTTACCCCTTGGGAGGAAAGGTCTTTCAAACAAAAGAATTGTCGGACCGCATGTGATGTGTGATTGGTGAACAACTCAAAACCTGAATCAAACTACCTTAAAACATTTCGGTGAGAAATTTTCTTTCCGCCTTTCACAGATTAAAATTCTACTTCTTGATAGAAGAAGTACAAGATATAAGCTTTCCGTCCACGTCTCACGGATTTCGCCTTACGGAGGGACTTTCTTGAGAAAAACATTATCATTATGCAGTACGACTTCGATATTTCTGACTTTGACAGGTTTCCACCTTATAAAGATTCCGCCTCTCACAGATTTTACTGTTTCAATAATTATATTTCAGTCCATTTAAAAACTGAAAAAAAATAATTTAGAATTAATTTGGGGCCCCTTGGAATCGGGGGCCCTAGCCAAATGTCTTTTTTGCCTACGGTATAACGCACCACTGTAAATACAGTATTCATCAAAACTAAAGATTTTTTTAACTCCTCATGTGCCACCATTAATTCAATTGGTAGCATTTGCTAAAAGTGATTCATATAGGTAATACTTGATCTCCTGAATGTGATGCATGAAGGTTAGTTATATCATGGGATAAAATTAAAATTCATTGGGAAAATATGTATTGCAAATTTTTGAATAAAATTTCTTCTCATATCACCTTGAGCATGAGTGCCATAGGTTACCATGTATGGTTTCGCAAAATATATTGCATAAGTAAGCCCATATATTAAAGATTGGAAAAATTTTTTTATAAAAGCTTAAGGCATAAAACATAAAATAAATATTTGCTGAATTATTTAGAATAAATATTAAAATTATATCAATAGCTTCCATTCTATTACCAATTTTAGTTCATTCCTGATAAAATTTAACTGAAGAAATTGTTTGTGTGTTGGTGAAATACGATTTTCATTAGTGAAGATTGTTTGTCATGCAAAAAAGTTCAAACGATATGAAAAACATTATTTAAGAAAATTTTATCCCAAGAAAAAGATATCTCAAAATCCTATTAGTATAACATAGTTTAAAATTACGTAAATTTGAATTCATTAACCCCTCAAGCCCGGAAGAGATTTATGAAAACCTACATTATTTGCCGAATGAGGTTTTTTTAAAATACAGGTAAAGGTGAGAAAATTTTTAAAAATTCATAACTTTTGATGTTTTCTTTTTATTTTGACGAAATTTTTGTGAATATACATAAAATATGAAATTTTTAAACAGTATCATTTTAAATATCATATGTCACACACAAATATTGCTGCAGTAGAAGCGAATAAACACCTCACTTAATTTTCAAGTGTGCATTCACGGTTTATATATAACTTTTGGCATCGCAAGAACTATGAAATGTATTGACATGAAATCTTATTCAAAATAAAATTTAAACATTACTAAACATTTCATTCGCTGAATATACCTATCTAAATCAATTGGGTGAAAAGTTTGTCCCATGTCAACTTTTCCATGTCTTGACTGGAAATTTTTAACTAAGTGTTATTTATGATTTCTTAAAAGACGTTTTATAAATAATATAAATGTTTTAGTTATGCAGTCATCATTCTTAATCATTACAGAAGTCACATAGAAAAAATGGTTACATTTCGTTCATTAGAAGCGGAGATATGAAGTTGTATTTATCATGAATGATTTTAGACACAGAATACTGAAAACTTTTAAAAGTTACATATTAGCTCACAAGTCCTTTCCCGATTGTTTTAGAAAATGTACAATGCGTAATTGAATTCAGCATGAAATTTACCTTAAAACACACTAAAAATATCTAGTAAGCTTCTCTGTGAAAACATAAAAAAGATGTTTATGAAGCTTTCTCCAGGTCAGGCCAGATGGCTCACGCAAGAAAGGATTCTTTCTTTCGAACGCAGAGTAGTAGGTTATTGCGTAGGTCCGTCGTTTCTAGTAGGCTGTGGGTAAATATTTACAAGACGCTTTCCTCGAAAAGCTCCACAAAGAAAGAAACTGATGTTTGAGAAGATTCCCTTTAGCTCACTTCAAATGCCAAGGAAAGCATTCCTAGGGATTGAAAGCGATTTTTAGACGAGAACCGCCATACATTCGTGGCAAAAATGAAAAATCGAGTGCAAACTTTATCGTACATTATAATATCCTAAAACACAATGAAAAATACAAGACATGCATCAGTACAAAGGCCACAGCTTCCTCTTTCGCAATATGTAAAGGTTATTTAGGTATATGAAACTTCCTTGCGCCAAAAGGCGATGAAATGTGATGGCGCACCATAAATTTGTGGCAAAAATGAAAAATTGAGCGCAAACTTTATCGTACATTATAAAATCCTAAACTACAATTAAAAATACAGGACATGCATTACTACAAAGGCCAAAGCTTTCTCTTTCGAAATATATAAAGCTTATTTATATTTACGAAACTCTGTTACGCCAAAGGGCGATGAAAGGTGCTGGCGCACGGTACTTTCGTGAAAAATTGAGTGCAAAATTTATCATACATTATAAAATAGAAGAACACAATAAAAATACAAGACATGCATTACTAGAAAGGCCAAAGCTTCCTCTTTCAACGTATATAAAGATTATTCAGATTTAAGTATATTCCTTGCATCAAAAGACAATTAAAATTAGTGCTGGCGCTCCGAAATTTTGTGGCAAAAATGAAAAATCCAGCTCAAACTTTAACATAGATTATAAAATATAAAATAATGCATTACTAGAAAGGCCAAAGCTTCCTATTTCAAAATATATAAAGATTATTCAGATTTAAGTATGTTCCTTGTGTCAAAAGACAATTAAAATTAGTGCTGACGCACCGTAATTTCGTGGCAAAAATGAAAATTTCGTCACAAAATTTAACATAGAATATAAAATACAAAAACACTATTAAAATTACAAAACATGCACTACTAGAAAGGCCAAAGCTTCCTCTTTGAAAATATATAAAGTTTATGTACATATAAGAATGTCTCTTGCGTCAAAAGACAATTAAATGTAGTGCTGACGGAGGACGTAATAGTATGTATGACAGCAAATTGGACAGTTTTCGGAGGACGTAATAGTACGTATGATGGCGTCTACGGGTTAATTAAATCTCGACAAACTAGCACACAGTTTAGAAATTAAAAACTGCAATTAGAAGTAAATAGAACAAGTTTTTATTATTAAAACATTATCCACAGCCAATTCTGAAAGATCGCAGTTGAAATATCACTCTTTTGTAGATGCCACCACAATGTATATCAATCAAAAATGATACACCAACAGTATAAAAATGAGTGGTCATTTATGTCTAAATATTATTTTGTTGGTAACATATTGATGCAAATGGCAGCTTCTACTCCATTATATATGGCTGTTCGTAAGGCATTAAATAATATGAGATTTAAGCTGCTTTAACATTTCAAAATGTATCACAATATACTTATTAGAAGCATAAAAATAAACCATTTCCTAATCACAGCTATACAACAGTTAAGCATGTAAAAACAAAAAGTATTGCGTCCATTATTTCACAGGATGCCAGTGTAATGCTTTTGACTACAGATTAAGCATTTTAAAAAATATTCCTTGAAGGAATATATGTATCACAGTGACAATTTGGTAATACAGTAAAACCTCGTTAATTCGAAGTTCCAGGGACCAAAAAATTACGACTTCCAAATATCCGGATTTGAAATAAATGAACTTTCATAAAAATCGAACTTTTTACGATCAGCTACTTGGGCAGCATCACCGCAATACAGAATCTTATCTACAAATGAATTGGCCATACAATTACAATTGGAATAACAGCTGAATAACTTCAAAACATGTAATTACAGTCTTGTTGCGAATCAGAATAGGGAACCAGTTGTTAAAATTTTGGCGGCTCACCACTGGGTGTACACCATACTTTTGAATTATCCGGGATCAAAATAACGGGATTTTACTGTATATCATAAAACTTGTACAATAAGCAGAGCATTTTTAAAAAATGCTAGGATACAGAGGTTAAGGTATAAATGTAAGAACAAACCACTTGAGAACATGGAATGTCCATCTTACATATGGATGTCCATTATTTCTTAGTTAGTTTTTTAAATTATAGTATAGAACCTTTTATCCGGCAAGCGTTGGCGATTTTCCTAGCCAGCTCTGGTAATTGGATACTTTCCAATATAAATTCTGTGTTCTCTTCCAAATTACATGTTCACTTGTTCACCAGAGTGCATCCAACGCACGATGGAGAATTATTAGCAAGGCTTTAAATTTAAATTTCTTTCTCCTAACAAATTTTGGAAAAATGCATTTTTTTAAAATAGACGATTAACTGGATTTCCGGATAACTAGAATCCGAATAAAGGGTTTTATACTGTATAAGGAATTATTAATTATACAGGTACAGTAATTCTTCCTCAATGAAGAAACAGTTACATTATAAAACTAGCATTTTTATAATAAAAATTTAACCCTTACAAAGTAAAACAATACTAGGCTTAAGGAACACATTTCAGACTATGAACTACCTTAAAAACTAATAAATCATGTAATGTAAGAACTGTATTATAGTAATTAAGAGTATTTTGTAATATAATAATTTTTATAATTATCTTTCAGTCTCATATAACCCTTATTTTTCATTTCAAATCTGCATCATCTTGAAACTACTGTTTTTCGTCTTCCTCAATAGGCTGAAGCTCTTCATTCTCTTCTTTTATTGACTGCAGAGGAGCTTTAAGTTTTAGACAAATGTCTTCAGTTATATTTGTACCTCCATCCTCAAAATAATTAAGAATATTGTCGATTTCATGTCCAACTTCGCTGATTGCATTAAACTCTTTCTTTCCCTCTTCTACATTTTTTAAAGGAATATCAGCCTTAAAATTCACATCTTCAACTGCTTCAGTCTCCTTCTTCTCTTCCTCTGTACATTTCTGATAACATTCAACGACAAAATTGGTCTCTTCATCATTCCAAGGTTGAACCTCAGCTGTTCCATATATCAGAAAAAAGGTACAGCAAACAATGTGAATAAGAGCAGCAATGAAAAATACTCTCTCCCACCCGGATTCTATTCCCTGAAAACAAGGATAAATACAGCAGTGAACATATTAGTGTTCAAGTTGAATTCCATTTATTCATAATAAATTATCTGCCAATTATTTAGGCCCATGGATATCAATGCATGGCAGCAATTTTGCAGACACATACAGGACTCAAAATTACTTCTAGGTAACTGATCAACATTTAATGTGCTTAATGAAAATTCAAACTATAAAATATAGAAAAATATTTTGACACATTTACAATTTCACTTGCATGCTAAGGAATCCATGTAAAGTATTTTTCAAATTCTCATATCAATAATACCATCATATGGATGCAAGGCATGGACAATGAGAAAAGAAGATGCAAACAGAGAGAGCCGTTTGAGATGTGGGTATGGCATACATCAGTGGTTCTCAACCGGTGTGCCATGAGGAAGGGACTAGTGTGCTGCACACTCCAAAGATATTTAATTTTTAAATTATGTATTTAATGTACAATAAAATTATACAATTACTGCTTTACCAAATGTAACAATCTAATATAACTGCGACTTTTACTTACTACGCTAGTTTTTATCTTCAAAAATAAGTATTTACGCAGTGAAATTAATTAGGGGTGGTTTGGTGTGCTGCGATGTTCTTAAGCATGCATGAAGGTGTGCCGTGGAGAAAAAAGGTTGAGAAGCACTGGCATACATTACAGAAAATCATTTGGACAGAGAGGAAAACGAATGAAGTTTTTAATATAGCAGGGGAAGAGAGGAACTTAGAGTAATAAGTGATAGGCAGAAGAAATGGGTAGGTTAAAATTTGAAAGAGAAGTTTATTGAAAGAAGTCATAGAAGGAATAATTTTAGGAAAGAGACAATGAGGCAAGAAGCGGAAAGGTATATTAGATGCATTAAAAGGAGGAATTACCGTATATGACCGAATATAGCCCCCCTGTTTTTGGCCAAAAGCGAAGTGCAAAAGTTGGGGGGGGGGATATTTTCGGGCACTAAAAATTAGGTGGGTACAAACAAGTGTGCAAAGCTTCAATAATGATGAATTTCATTCGAGTCAGTAAGTGTTTCTATCCATTGTAAGACTAAACTACTCGGGTTGCGAATATTTATTTGCAAGGTTGATTGACGTCACCATATAGGAAGGATTTTTCTATTACCTGATCGCTCTCATTATTGTCAAATTGCAAGTTTTACCGTATTTGCTCGTGTAAGCCGAGACCCTGTGTATTCCGCACACCCCGGTTTTTGGGCCAGCTCTAGGGAAAAAAATTTATTTGAGCCGAAAAAGGGTTTTTTAAATCACCAATTCCTATTTCTAAAAAATGCTACGCTCAAGTTAAGCATCTTCACATTCCTACGTGACGAATTTATTGGGTGATCTCTCTATATCGGTACTAGCAGAAATCTCGGTAGTCCTCTTTTGTTAAACACGTAACTGTTTTTGTGGTCACATTGGTCATGTTCGGCAGAAATCACTCCGGTAGCGATCATTCTGCTGTACGTAATTTTCCAGCCATATGATCACTGATCCCTACCGTAGCGGTCGTCATTTTTTTGGCGAACTAAAATTATGATCAGCGATCATTCAATGATCACCACGGTGGCTATGACTTTCATAGACGTATCATAGAATAAAGGAAGCACGCCGTATCTGAACATGGTAGGCGTCGTCTGCTGTGAGAACAAAACCCCCACCAATCCAAACTGGTCACGCATGCGCCGTGGCCTCCGTGACGATTGCAGCAGAAGACTTCGTCGAGTTTGGGGAGCACCGGTTAATAAACTTAAAACTCATTTAAAATTTTTATACAATGAATGAAA
Organism: Uropetala carovei; assembly: GCA_036926305.1. Taxonomy (NCBI): domain Eukaryota; kingdom Metazoa; phylum Arthropoda; class Insecta; order Odonata; family Petaluridae; genus Uropetala; species Uropetala carovei. Next base: position 691,664 of record JAXCHB010000087.1, read on the forward strand.
ATGACTAAATACACCGAAATTCAGAAATAGAATAATAGATGCGGCATGGGTGCTAGCTTAACGTATATTTGTTTACCGACACGACATTTTGGGAAAAAAGGTGAGCGGCAAATAAAAGAATTCGTGTAAGACACGCACCCCCTCTTTTCCACCAGCGTTTTGGGAAAAAAGGTGCGCAGCTTACACGAGCAAATACGGTAATACCAACGAAATTAACCTTGCCCGAGAATGGACTAATTGCCTGGCTAAGCTCGAATTGTTAATTACACAAACGAAAGATAGATCGAAATATGAGCAAAGTGCGAATTTATATTGCTGCATAAATTGGTATGTTATTTCGACTTGCTAATATTGCTGCATTAATTAGTATGTTATTTCGACTTTTTAAAGTTTATTTTTACTCCCTAAAAATGTATTTTTGTTCAATTCCTTGTCAAATATCTCTCTCGTTAGTATACCCTCTGAATTCTGAGGAACAAATCTGAAAACCTTAAAATTCCAATTAGCATGGCGTTTTATCACTCGCTAATTGGTACTTTTTTATTAAATGAGTGCAAGTTTGATATTTCTTCAAATTATACAACATGTTTCATGACATTAAAGTCCTAAAAATAATCGTCCTTTCAGGGTATTAAAATATTTTCTAGATTTGTGTGAGAAAAATGGGTAGGGGGGCTATATTCGGTCAAATACGGTAGGTGTGAAAACTTTAAGAGGAGGGCTTTGAATAGTCCATATTTGGTAGTGTGTGCCTAAAACCTACCCGGGGGTAGAAATACCATGAATGTATGTTACATATCAATAAACACCATATGTCATACGCTTCACTATAAATAAAGCCATAAATAGTTACTTGATGATCCCACATGAAACTGGTATAACATAGTCACACAATTGTTTTAAAGATCTGCTCATTCAACACTCATAGGTCTCTTTATTTACTCTGTGAGATTAATTTAAGATTAAGGACGGAAATTTAAGAAATTAGTGCTTCCATAACTAGTATGGAATTTTATAAACTTCATTAAAAATTTAAATATATTTCATAATCTAAATTAACTAAATCTGAATGATGAAACAAGGAAAGACTTGAGACTTTCTACTTAATTTTAATTATAGATTTGCTCTTATGATGATAACATGCAAGACTTTTGCAGAGCAATGTTTCATTGTTATTTCTTACAATGCAATACAACCTCCGTTTGATATGTATAAAATAGGTAGCAAAATGTAAAGCAAGAGGCATATACACTCCCTTTAGTATAGTCTCATTCAATCAAATACTTATGGCTATAGCCATCCAAGTTTAAAAATTTACGTAAACTGAGCAATAAAAATAAAAGTGAAGAAGAAGAAGAAAATAGAGAACTACCACTGTTAAATCTAAAAACATACATCCACACCAACAAACCCACCAAATAAATAAACATATAGGCAAAGTATTTTTTAAACATTTTAGCTATCACAGTAAAATTGAACAAATTCGGCATTATTAATAATAAGACAAATATGTATAAGGATTTTTCCTCTTTTGTTACAAAATTATAAAGTATTTTCACTCATTTCTTGCTCTTTAATTATTAATGCTTCTTTAAAGACATGCAAATGAATGGAAAGTCAATTTATTAACTTTCATGGACTTACACTTGGACCTGTCAAAATTCCTACTATTAAAGGAGATAATATTCCAGGAATCAGAGAAAGTGTCTTTATCAGTCCTAATATCACTCCTAGAAAAAGAAATAAAATTCTTATGAATTTCATTCAAAGAATTACCGTATTTTCTGGTCTATAATGCACACATGATTTTCTTCAAACCTGGTACAAATGTATAGATAACGCACAGACAAAAAATCTATTTGAAACAAGCGCTTTTTGAAAAAATTTACCATGGAAAAAGAAAATATACGAAAGTTGAAATTAGAAGTCGCAAAAAAGTAAAAGTCCTAAAAGTTAATATGCATATATTTCAATAAAATTTTATTTTCCTTTGTATAATGTGCACGATGTTTTTTCCCGATTTTTATATTTTTTGTATAGATAACACACGCGTTATAGACCAGAAAATACGGTACATTCTTATACACACCATAAGACCAATATCATAAGAGCAGTGGAAGTACATTATTTCTATGAACAAAAAATTAACATTTACCGATAATGCAAAAATTAATATTTGACAACAAAAATGATAAACCTACCAGCAAAATTTGGACTTATGTCCACAATATTGGCAAGGCTTCCAGAAGAACTGGCACCCCCAAAAGCACTAGCCAGAACAAGCAGTGTCACAGCCATGATAGTATTTTTGCTGACATCAGTAAAACTAAACACTAAAAGCAAAGCAGCAGGGATGTACTCGCCTATGAAATAGATCATCATAAATAGTATAAAAAAGATTGCAAGTCAATTGTTTAGCTTTTACAACTATTCACCATTTAGACAACAGCCACATGGGAACAAAAAAAATTAAAGAAAAAGATTTACTACATGTGCATGAATACTCAACAAAAAATAAAATACCAAAACCATTATGCACAAAAATCAGATACCAAGGTTTAAGGTAGACCTGCACAGCTAAAGTAGTATAAGGCTACTGAGATCCACATCTACAAATTACACGTATTTAAATGAACAAATAAATATAAAAACTTATTGGGCTTTTATGTTGAATTAGAGTCAACATCACTCGTGCATATATGAGATTCTATTACTATCCTTATTTAACATACAGATTCAAATGGCTTTTATCAACATCAGCAACTAAACCTCCAAATTAAAATCATCAACACTGTTCACTTACTTCGAAGGAACCAATCTATTGGCCCTGTCTGATTAGCTAAAAAAATCTAACAGGGACGATTTTAACCCATCAATGCTAGACATAGATATCTTTGCTAGATTTAAAAAAATCTTTTATTTCTAAGACACTCTATAACCCACTAGAACAAGAGTATCAGTTAAAAACAAAATTGATGACCCAAAATAAACACAACAAAATGTTGCTTTCACACAATGTTGGGTATTTAGGCACCAATGATATTCAGGAAAATCAATGTTTCAACAAACTATTATCTTTGTAAGACCAATTTTTTTGCTGAACACTTCAAAGCAGTGTCCATGCAGAGGAACAATACACTTAGCCCACATATACACCTTTGTGACTGATTGCCTCTCATAAGTTGTTGCAACAAAGTCATTACGATTAAACCGAAGAGAATCTAGAAGACTTTTGAAGGCCATGCTAAATTTGATGCACTATTAAGCTTTCCCTCTTCCTCATGAAATGATTTGTTCCTATATCTTGGCTAAGGGAAGATATAGAAAGCAGCAAAATACACAGTGCGGCAAAAAAGTAATGAGACTGAAATATAATAAAAACAACGACGCATAGGACAACATGTTTATTAACCATTTCCCTCAAAATAGACCCAGAGAGACCAAATACACTTATTACAGCATTCATATAAACTTTGGAAATACATGGAAAACTCGTCTGCTGTGATGGTATTCAATTCTGCCACCACATTCTTCTGAATGGCAACGATCGTGTCAAATCGGCGAACTTTCAATTTCAACTTGGGAAACAGAAAAATGTCTGCTGGAGCCAGGTCAGGCGAATATGGGCGGTGATTGAGCATTGCAACCTCATTTTTGTCTAGAAATGTCCTTAAGTTTATCGCTGTGTGAGCAGGCACGTTGTCATGCAAACCCCACCAACCAGAAGTCTGTGGTAATTATGGACCTTATCGATTCCTTATTCACATTTAGTTCACTTGTCATCATTCTGAGTGTCAATTGGCAGTCTCTTGCAAATAAATTGCGCACATGAAGGAGAGAAATACACACAGAAATACAAAGTGGTTTGTAGTGAACTATTGAAAGAGAAGGCAAAAAAGAATTTTTTTTATGCAATTCCCTAAACAGTCGAGGCTGGGGTAATCTATTTATATATACAATCAAACTACTCAGAGTCGGAACTCCAGTAAGCCGGAAACATGGCCTTATTTTCAATGTACAGTAAACTCCCAGTTACCTAGAATGCTGGGGGAATTAAGTTTTCTGGTTAAGTGAATACTCCGGTTGCTTGAGAGTTTTCTTGGGTAGGCTTCAATAAAGCATTTGGATACCAAAATAAGGAACAGATGCAGAATTGTACATTCACCTTGGAATTGTTATCCTGTAGACTAGGTACTCTACTCAATTGTTCTTAAATAATTCCTTGACATTCAAGGAAATAACGAAACTCAAATATAAGGTATAAAGGTAGATTTAAAAATTTTTCCCCTTTGAATATACCGCGATATTAAACTAGCATTGAGTAAAGCTTTACTCAATGCTAGTTTAATATCGCGGTATATTCAAAGGGGAAAAATTTTTAAATCTACCTTACCTTAGTTCCAATGATTATCGTTGCACCCTTATAGATGAACTCACAAACAGTTGCTTTCCTTCAAGTATTAACTTCTTACAGGACCTACTATAAAGGCAATATCAATGCAACTGTTTATTTCGATTATCAATGAAGAGAAGATAACCATATAATGTGTTTACAAAATAACGTGCGCCCCTATTCTCATCTAATTTTTAATTGATGCGTGAGCCTATTTGAGTTAATATGGATTACAGATATGTAATATGATGGTTCTACTTACAAAAAGGTAAGATTCCAGCATTCAAATGATGAAAGGAAGATTCAACTGCTTTGATTAAATCGTTAGAAATGCTTCCCATACGCAGTCAAAAGAATAATTGTCCTTAAATATTTACGTTGCTATGCTTCATTAATTTCAATGCTCAAACAACAGTACGATGCAAATAACGCTTTTCTTTCGTCTATTTGAAGGTTTAATTGGCATTAAATGAATCGGAGGCAACAATGAGAGTCTCTTTGGCAATGCCTGGAATAAGTATGAAAAATCTGCAAAATTTCGAAAAAGAATGCGTATTTCTGAAAACGTCGACCGTGTAACATGTAAACATCACAAGAATAAAATAGTATTGAGTTTTAGCCAACGAATAATGTCAAAATGAAGAAAATCAGCCCATATTTACGTATGTTGGTGAATGAAGGAAAAAAACCTTGCACTCTGAAAAATTGAAAATCCCATGTAAACATATGGGAAAATATAATTGTCTCCTGGATTTGAACCCGAGGCACTTTAGCAAACGAAAATATTTTTTCAGGGACCTCATAGCCAGTAGAAACAAAACGCTGTTACCGCATATCTTTATCTCAAACAGTTCTCGAGAAATACGCCGATATAAATTGTACACAAATGTCGACAGACGTCAACGTAAAATTAATATATAGTTAGATTTATTTCTGGGTAAATTGTTATCACATTTACTATAATTTACAGAATAGCAGACGCGAAGTAAGTCTCATATTTGTGCATTTTTATTAAAATTTAATTCGATAGAATTCACTGTCATGTCAGCCTTATGTCCGATATTAAGTGTACTTAAATATTCTAAGCTCAATATTAAGAAATATAGCCCATAAAGGAAGAAACTCTACCATATCTAATAAAAAATTTGGAGTAAACAATTCTCTTCTGTAGAACTGACCGTACGACACTCAACTGCTTGGGGGCCCGCACCTTGAGAGAAAAATTAGAGTATTGGGAGCAGTTTTAGGGTGCAAATGGGTGATAAAAAGCAGTGGGTAGATGTGGAAAAATAAAAATCAAGATCTGAGAAAAGGAAATGAGAGAGGGAGAAAATGCTGCCCTTTGGTGTCAGTTGCCTTGTGCCTGCATATTGCAATAGGAAAACCTTATGACCGATCCTAGCACCAAGCCCCTGGGATTTTGCCCTTGTATCCCCAACCTCTCAGTAGCCCTGATGACTACTATTGAATTTTGTGAGTGGATACAAAATTTCAACATGGAGATGAAAATTAACAAGCGCAATGGGCTCATACTTTTAGACAATGCATCTTGTCTCAAAGCCTGACCTAAGTAATGTGAGACTCGAGTTCCTACTGCTCAATTGCACTGGATTTCTTCAGTCTCTTGATGTAGGCATTATTAAGAGCTTTTGCCACACTATAGGAGACATCAAGTAAAAATAATAATAGAGAGCATTAACAGTAATTGTTCAATGGAGTTCTTGAAAGACTTTACGAGGTGTGACAATGAAGTTCCCAGAATATCCCTGTAAAAGCTGTTTAGTTACCTACCCACTAAATGTTGCTGTCACCTTCGAAGTAGTCTTCTTGGGCAGCAATACACTTTGTGAATTGGTGTTTCCACTGTTCAAAACATTTCCAGAACTCGTTTTCTGGAATGCCCTAAGGATGGTCGTCTTGTCATGATGCAAAATCCAAGCATCACGCCAAAGTTCAGGTGTTCTCCGTAACCTTGTCAGTATTTCCAAATAACAATGCTGGTTCACTGTTCAACCTTGTTCGAGAATTCATAATGAACGATGCCCTTGTGGTCAAAGAAACAAATCAGCATTGTCTTCACCTGCGCTCGTGACTTCCCAACCCTCTTTAAATTGTTTATGCCACTCATAGACACTCGACTTTTTCATTGCATCTGCACCATAAACCATTCTTAACATCTGCAGAGTTTCACTTGCATTTTTGCCTAACTGTGCAAAAAACTTGATGTTAATGCGTTGCTCCAACAACTGATCACTCATTTTTCTGCTGGGACCAAAACACACACTTCTATAAACACTGCCACTGCTTCCTTACTACTGCCTTACTTCCTTTACCACCACACCAGACGCAAGCACAGACATGTGGCAACATGTCACTGGCTTGCTATTTCTCACTCGTTACTCGAAGAGATGTGTGGACATTCTGGGAACTTTATTGTCACCTTCTATACATGATAAAACTGTCATGGGATGAAGTTTCAGTAGAAACAATAAGCAAATGCAGTGTGAAAGTTTTTTTTACTCTCTTCTTTTTTCTAGACACCCATATCATATACAGTGGAACCCGTTTAAGATGTTCTCGCTTAAGATGTTTTCCTGCCTAAGATATTCAAATCTTTCGGTCCCAAAAATTTCCTCATAAGAACAATGTAATTTTTTCCCGTTTAATGTGTTCCTGTTTAAAATGTTTTCCCGCCTAAGATGGTCATAACGAACCTTAAAAAATGGAAATGTACCTGTTTTATGTTTTTGACTACATTTTACGTGACTCGTCCACCAAAATGTTTCAAGTATACATATGCCAGAAACTTTAATTTCATTTCTTACATAAAAAATGAATGTGATTTTCACATTCCAGTGTGCATTTTCCATATTAGTCGAAATGTAATTTTTCTCTAAATATTTTTAAAACTTTTCTATAAAAAGAAATCTAATATCCCAGTCATTCATTCATTTTGGAATGGAACACCTTGCCACCTAACAATGTTTCTATGAAATAACATTACAATGAACACATTATGCCAAGTGACGGCGCAGAACAGACGGAACAGCTGACAAACTCGAAGCGACAAGCGCAAGAGGCTAACTTACGAAGCGGTAAAATTTTAAAGAGGGAAATCACTGGACGCGACGTTTCAAATAATTACAAAAAAACCATCAACTTATATTCCGGTCAGTATTGTAATTTCCTATGTTATTGTAGTTTTCAGCTCTGACCATTCAGTTACGATAGCGTGTTCGAAGTATTCATAGTGTTCTGTGTGTTTGTGGCTGTGTCGTAGATTTCCTTTTTTAAATTCAGTTTATTAACCCAAGTATATCATTTTTGAATAGGGATGTCATCTAAAAAGGGAATTAAAAGAAAACCACTTTCACTAAATGAAAAACTGGAGATTATAAGTAAAGTAGATGCCAATCGAAACTGTACGCGTGTGATGATGGCAACATGACTTAATGTTCCCGTATCTACGCTCAATAACATCATGGCTAATCGGAAAAAAATACTGAACGATTCCCTTGTTCAGCAACCAAGTCGAAAGAAGATGAAATCTGCAAAAAAACGAGAAACTGGAAAGTGTGTTGTTGGAATGGTTTAAACAAACGCGTGCGTTAAACCTTCCTATTGGTGGAACTGTTATACGAGAAAAAGCGGAAGAGATAGCTCTTAAAATGAATTTGGAAGTCAATGCATCGAATGGATGGTTTGACCGGTTCAAAATACGTGCAGGACTCGTTTATAAGACAATTAGTGGCGAGTCAAAAAGTGTAAATACTGAAAAAGTTGAAGCATGGAAGGCTGCTGTACTTTCTAGACTAATGGAGAAGTACAACGAGAAAGATACATTTAATGCAGATGAATTTGGGTTATTTTTTAATTTGCTCCCAGAGAAAACGTTTGCTTTTAAAAGAGAAAATTGCCATGGGGAAAACGAAGCAAAGAAAGAGTGACAGTTCTAGTATGTACCAATATGGATGGATCTGAAAAGCTGCCACTAGCAGTCATTGGAAAGTCTAAAAATCCAAGATGTTTCAAAAATGTTAAGTCCCTCCCATGCACCTATCGGCATACTAAATCTGCATGGATGACATGTAAAATCTTTGAAGAATTTATGAATGTTTAGATAGAAAAATGGCATCAAGGAACCGAAAAATTGTTTTATTTGTAGATCAATGTGCAGCTCATCCTAAGGATGTTCACCATCTGAAAAATGTGCATTTAGAATTTCTTCCAGCCAACTCCACATCTGTATTTCAGCCCTTGGACCAAGGCATTATAGAAGTCTTAAAAGAAAGATTTCGAAAGCGCCTTGTGTATAAGCTATTCCGCAATTTAAGCGGCAATATAAACAAAAACAAATTGTCCTCGCTGGAAGCAGTATCTTTCCTGGAAGCATCTTGGGACACAGTGCCTCCTGAGGTTATAAGAAATTGCTTTTGGAAAGCAGGATTTGGAGATACATGCTCAGAAAGTGAAGAGGTGGAGGAGGAAAGAGTGGATGATGACATATGGAACGTTCTTCAGGAAAAGCTTGATTTCAATGCCACATTTGAGGATTACATCAATGCAGATGCCAATCTTGTACCTTGTGGGGTTAAAAGTGTTGAGGAACTTTGTCATGAAGATGATTCAGGAACAGAAGATGAAAATGAAGACCTACACAAATAAGTGCCAACTTGTGCTGAAGCTATACAAAATTTAGAAGAGTACAAGAGATTTCTTGTTAGCATCCATGATGTACCTAGCTCAATTATGCAAAAATTAAGAGACTTAGAAAATTTTACTTTAAAAGCATTTGAGAAAAATATTAAGCAGAGTACACTGGACAGTTTTTTCAAAAAATGAAGTTATTTTTCTACTTTCGTTTGGAAATTTAATAAAATCTTTGTAAGTGCAATTACTATATGGTTCCTACTTAGACAATATTTCATTATTTGTTTATTTAAAATGATTTAAAATAAAGTTAATAAATGTTAACACCTATGTATGATTTTTGGAAAGTATCAAAACATTAAATTCTATCCCCTCCCTTCAAAAATTTCAATTAGAAGTAAATTTGGTTCTACCCTTTTAAGATGTTTTCCTGCTTAATATGTTCAAATCAATTGGTCCCTTGAAAAACATCTTAAGAGGGTTCCACTGTAATTTTTTTATATTTTTCCTATAAAATGATTTTTATTTGAAAATTTTATATTCAATACCTAGTTCATGAGGGTGGCTCGATTTAATGCCACCCCCACTTGAGTGCCCATTTCAGTGTTGAATAAATATTGGCACCAAATCGAGGTTTGACTGTATATCTAATTCGGAATGTTACCACTAAAATTTGCGTCTTCAGCAGTCGCAATACACAATTGTGGATGTTTCTTGTACTTTGTGTTTGTGTTAAATAAAATATTTCACTCACCTTTTTTAAATGCCTCCTAAAACTCCAACAGGCGCTAAAGGTAATAAAAGGAAACGGGTTGTGCTAACCTTAACCCAGAAACTTGATATAATAAAAAGTTTAGAGAAAAGTGAGAACCACAGTGTTTAATGAAAGAGTTCAATGTCGGTTCTTTCACTATTTATGACATTAAGGCTCAGAAATCACAGTTATTGAAATTTGTTACGTCTTCTGATACAACTAGAAGAGTTGAATAGTGGTGTACACTTTATAAGCCGAAACTTGAGCAATTGGATATTGGTATTTATGAATGGTTTTCTATAAAGAATTCCATGGAAGCCCTCATTTCTGGGCCAATTTTGATTATAAAGGTCAAAGATTTTTATGAAAAAATTGAGATTAGTGAACCGTGTGCATTTTCAGATGGATGGCTAACATGTTTTAAGATCAGTGTCTAGATGTTTCAGGTGATAAAAAATTGGCCTACTAAGAAGCTGCCAATAAATTTTGTGACTTTTTTGAAACATTAATTAAGGAATATATAACTATCCAACACGTTAAGTTGTATTATTTTAATATTTACTAACTGCACTGTATGTAATGGTGTTATGATTGCAAGTCATTATTCGCTTCTCTTTTGTTTAATATCAATTTGCCTCAAGAATTTCTTATAATACATTGTGTTGGGTGTGGATAATTTCTCTCCTTTTTTCAGACAAGGAAACAATGTTTTTGTCGTAAAATCCTAAAAGTTGGATGAAGTTAATCCTTACCTCACGTTGTTATTAAACAAAAGAGAAGTTATTAGTGATAAGCATACGAGAAATTCCATAGGATGTAATGCTGTTATTAAATATTAAAATATTGCAATTAAATGTGTTGAATACTTGTATATTTGAGTTTCGTTATTTCCTTGAATGTCAAGGAATTATTTAAGAACAATTGAGTAGAGTACCTAGTCTACAGGATAGCAATTCCAAGGTGAATGTACAATTCTGCATCTGTTCCTTATTTTGGTATCCAAATGCTTTATTGAAGCCTACCCAAGAAAACTCTCAAGCAACCGGAGTATTCACTTAACCAGAAAACTTAATTCCCCCAGCATTCTAGGTAACTGGGAGTTTACTGTACATTGAAAATAAGGCCATGTTTCCGGCTTACTGGAGTTCCGACTCTGAGTAGTTTGATTGTATATATAAATAGATTACCCCAGCCTCGACTGTTTAGGGAATTGCATAAAAAAAATTCTTTTTTGCCTTCTCTTTCAATAGTTCACTACAAACCACTTTGTATTTCTGCGTGTATTTCTCTCCTTTATGTTTTTTTGTGATATAACTTCCTGGCCTTTCTCTTGTCTTATTATTTTAACATTATAATATTCTGGAGCAGGATTTCCTTTCAAGATTTTGGTTGAAACAAATCTTTCAACACCATAGGATAATAATTTTTTTTAAATCCCCCATGTATGGAACAATTAAGAAAACCTTTAAAATGCTTCAATTTCATGTTGGCATTAATGGGTTAAATTCAATTATTTAATGAAATATGTTACACTGTGACTTCCAAACATTACAGAATGAAAGGTGAAATCAAGCAAAAACTAAAATAATCATAACATATCATATTCCGAATAAAAATTTGGGATGAGAGAATTTTGAGTCATGTAAAAATTTTCTGAAAATAAAATGACTGACTACAAAATGTAATAATATTACAATACCATATTTACCTGAATATAAGACGAGGTTTTTTCCAATTTTATCACCTGAAAAATCTTGAATCGTCTTATATTCGCATAGTATGGAATAACATGGCGTATATCACTCATATATCGTAAAAGTGGATGACAATCGTTTTGATGCCTGCAGATGTAATTCTATCCTATCACAATGGAAAGCTGGGGCTTAGAAACCTGATACTTCATGCACTACAATGTAGCATAGCGTAGGGAAAGCTAATTGGAACAGTCCTTGTTGAAAGCGAAAACAATCATTCTGACAGAAGCAAATGTCATTCTATCCTACTGTGGGTGTGTGAATAATGATGCTGGGTTTCTATAATGGTTTATTTAACAACAAATAACAGAAACAGGAGAGGGAAACGCAGGGTACACTAGGAAGCTTGTGCTCGCGTGTGAATAACTAGGTGTCACTGCTTCCCTGCTGGGAGCCAGGTCTCACAGCAGGAAAAGCAATAACAGTGTGCGGTTGCTCGGCAGCCAAGGTATGTGCTGAGAAACAATCTTGTCATGCCAGTAATTTTAATAATTGTAATTACGACATGAATGCATAAATTGTAATAATTGAACATTCAGCCAAGGTATGTGCGAGAAACAATCTCGTTTCGGGTACATACGGTATATATTGACAACTGAGTAATCAATAGGAATATTTTTTAAAGAAATTACCGTATATGCCTGAATATAAGGTGAGGTTTTTTCCAAAATTGTCTCCCAGATAAGGGGGTGTTGCATTATATTTGGACCCTTGAACTTTGATTATTCAAGTTTTTGTCAAATAATTTTTCTAGTTTTCTCGGTGGGAAAATGGGGGGTCACCCTACATTCAGGGTCTCCTTATATTCGGGCATATACGATAACTTCATATCTTTCTGCATGCTGACTAATGCTATACTTACTTGCTGCCACAGCAAATTTCCTTACAGAAGTTAATGACATAGCATTTCTTTGCAGAAGGCTATCCATAACTGCTGAGAAGATCAGCCCAAACCCAAATTTACTTAATTCTGGTAGCCCTGACATAAGGCCATTCTGTTAAAGAAATGAAAAACAATTAAAATAACAAATGAACTATTTTATGAGTTAACTCTCCTCTGTTTCAGTTCAAATATCCAACAACACCAGAGATGATCATATGAAATAAGTGGTTTGATAAATAAAAGAGCTCAAAATCCTAAGAGAATATGCAGATCATAGAAAAGGTATAATAAAGGCTTTTTGAAGTAACTTATAACAGAAGATGAACTTTTATGCTGTACATATTCAAGAGAGAGAATTCTTAAGCCAACAATAAATTTGTTTTATAAAACAAATGATACATACTTTAGTTACAAAATAAATGTCACCATCATAAAGGAAGAAGATGGTCACTTTGTGATCGAACTATATATCAGCTTTTGTAAAATAATTTTGGCATAGGTTTGGCAGCTGTGATGCTTTCCTAGGCTTCTACGATTAAAAATCTTTTTTTACTTGATTATTTTGGCATAACAATCCTGTTTTTCTTCGTGTAAATTATACAAGATTAAATGAAACTATATGTGTGTGCATGTGCACCATATAAATAGCTTAACAGAAATACTTCAAATAAAGCAAACCATTTTCAAATCCAAGTTGAGCACCTTCTGGAAGTAAGAAGGAAGCTGCATAGTTAATGTGATGGTACACCACATCATTCCCTGAGATGCAGCAAATACGGCCCAACAAGCAGATGATGTGCAGATTTTTATCCAAGGTGTTTTATAACACTATATCGTGCAAGAAAAATTAGATTTAATTTTATTGCATCCAGGGATAAAAAAGTACAAAGATTTTCAAACATGAGTTTACAAATTGAGCTAGGAATCATGACCATTAAGTTTTGTTAAAAATGCATTAGTTAATGATTTTCACATCACAAGTATGCAAAGGAAATTAAAAATTACTGTTACTGATAATTTATTAGTCATAATAAAATAAAATTGAGCAGCCCCAACTTTAACCAATATTTGCAGAAATAGAACAGAACACTTGCAGCCAAACACAAGAACCCATTTATATAAACTTTGCAGGAAAGATTTCAATTTCTACCAGTGCACAACAAAGAATACAAAAGCATGTGCACACATATTACATTAATGTTTTGGTGACTTACAAACAAACAATGAGGCTACTTCTTGTGAAAAAATATTAATATATGCTCCCAATATTAAAAAAACCACATCCTGATAAAGAGAATGAGAAAAATTAATCTAATATATCCCAAAACTTCCACATGCTCACATACCACTCATATCCCATATCATTGATCTACAGATGTAAAATGAGTTTCCTCTCCAAATAAGTGGATACTTTAAAAACCAGTGCAGGCTAAAAAAATTAAGATTATGAACAGACAAATATGATCGAATTTAAGAATAGGTCAAGGTAAGGAAACATCAAAGACACTTCTTTGATAAAAAGAAATAAAAGAATATTCTATTACTATTGTTGCCAAACTGGGGCACCCAAAGATGGAATGTTACTGTTTCATTTTTGAATGTTATGCATGGATGTATTTAAAATTGTTAATTTTTGCACAAATAAAATAAATACCATATATTCTGGCATATAAGTCGACCTTTAAAGCCTAAGAAATTTTTTCTAAAACTTAGTCAACTTATATGCTTCAGCAGCTTACGAAGTATTTGGCAAATACAGATACCAGATGCCAACTTATTCCGGCAAAAAGTGTAGGTAGAAACTGATAGTAAATTTTTAACGACAGAACTGCTTTTTTGAGTAACAATAATAAACTTAAAACTCAATTAAAAGGTACAGCTTTAATATTATAAAAATATTACATCATCTCAACGTTGAAGATGCACCAACGGCAGTATAAACCGCACATTTAAACTCTAAACATTACTTGGTCGTGTCAAGATGCATAAACTTAGTAGAATTCTTTGTCTTTTGTGAGTATAAACATAGATGCAAGCATACTGCAGAAATTTACTATCGAAATTCACAATTTTTAAAACTTGGTCAGAAATCTTGTTTTTTACCGACATTTTGGGAAAAAAGGTGGGTGGGGCACATATTTGCTATATTTTATTGAATTTCACCACCATAGAGATCAATCGCGATCACTAGGTATAGCTCATTTCGATAGTATCATTAACAGCTGACATCAATCGAATTATAGGAAACTTTATTTAGTGGGTCAAGCTCTCCGAGAATAAGTCTCTTATTGGTTAAAATTAAAACATCTGTCACATTGAATGCTCAAGAAGTATACCACCAACTCTAAACAGTATTTATATTTTTATTATTATTTCTGTTTTGTTAAAAGTTGGATTGTACATGACTCTGATTTTGTCTGAAAACGATTTCATGAGAAGTATTTTTAAGTGAAAAACTGAGGGTCGACTTATGCGGCAGACATATGCCTAACCATGTATTTTCATTCAAAAAAGAAGGGGTGGACTTATATGCCAGAATATATGGTATATATATTTTGAAATTAATATTATATCTATTGATAGATGACAGGGGTTAAGGGCTTTGCAAAAAGGTTGGCTGCCTTAGGAAGGGTTCACGATGCAGTTTGGGAACTGCTGTTCTATAGGTTTGGAGTTAAATATTGAATGTGGAAGAAAAAGAAATGAGAGACTAATCATAGAATAAAAATAAATAAAAGATCCTATCAATGAGGCACTACTTAATATGCAAATTCAAAGCAAAAAATTTAGCTACCCTTAGTTTCTTGAAGTTGTAAGGGATCACACATAGGATCTTGTAATTAAACATTGTGCTGTCATAGGTTTACTTCAGTCAAATACTAGGATAAATTGAAAACCTACGGACTAAAATAAAATTGACAACCTATGTCTCTGCATATGGTTAGCTTTCATGTTAGTTCTATGATCTACCACTTTAATAAACAAAAGTAATACATTTGTCTTTGCTGAAAATTTACTGAAATGCCATCCAGATATATCTCCACATAGTCTCTTTGAACATGCACCATTTAAATAATCTTCTAGGGTTAACTATTTTAGTGCCACCCCTATTTCGATAGGTTTACCCAGAAGTCCCATAGGTTTTTTTAAAAGGATTCTGCATAACATTAGGAAAACAACCACATTTTCATTATTTCTTAAGATAAATCCTGTATTTTTCAGAAATTATAGAAAGCATTATATTAAATCTAAATCAATAATATTTTCATAACATTTATTTATAAAGTTAAAAAATATTTTGCAAGTACATAGTTTACATTCTAAAAAATAAATAAAAATCTTTTTTAGCATATAGAAACAGTATGTCATTTAGAACCTACACTTCTTTTGCTGAACACACAATAAATACTATTTAATTTGGACTAGTATGAGAAGAAATCATACAAATATAAAACATACAGCATGAAATATAGAATTTTTTAGAAACTACTACAGCTATACATCTATAATGACCAAATAATAACTAATCTGCAATTGACTGTAAAGACTTTTATCACCGGTGTTAACATAACACCATGTAAACCTTTTTCACACCTTATACACACTGCGCAAGACCTTCTTATAGGGCTACTACCTTTTCTACTATATACAACACAAACTTTTTCTTTCCTTCCTGGCAGTTTCTTTATTCCAATCCCTGAAGCTGTAACACTCAAATCACTAATAAAGGAAGTAAAGTTTCTGCCAACCATTCTATTTCAATTTCCTCGGTAATAGTTGAGGTGAACTGCAGTCTTGTCATCTTCATGCCAAGGTTGCTCTCCTTATAAATGATGTAAGCGTTTAGCACCACTACTTTTTTCCAAAATTTAAGTGACCATCTTTCATCTAAATATGAATACATCATCATATCTGAAGTATCTATTCCACCTATGTATTTATTATAAATATCTATCATTTCTGGCCTAACAGTGTTTCTGCATCCCAAGTCGTACCTTAACCTTTATCCACTGGATTTAAATACCCGCTGGCGGGGTCCCGTTACCGGATTTAATTTTGGACATTTAAATATTTTGTGTACATCTTTTGTAAAAATCGCATATCTCGTGAACTATTAGTGATAAAATGTTCAAATAAAAAGCATTTTGTGGCCAAACTATCGAAGAATTACATCTTTCTACCTATTTGTAGTAATAAACAGGGCGAAATAACTCTAATAGACTACATTACGACGCCGAAATAACTTATCATTGATATAAATCAAAATAAAGGGCAAAAAAACTGCATTTACTCACTTTTTGTCAATGTGGTTCCTGCTCAGTCCGCAGCTGACACAATCCCAGTATTCACACTTTCCTAGAGAGTCGAACTAGTGTGGTATTCCTCAAAGCAGGGCTCAACACATAGTCCCACATCACACGCCTTGCACCTATATTTCGTCTTTGTGTATTTGCCCTTTGAGGAACACATACGGCAACGGATACAGGTCCCCGAAATGGGCCAATGCTTATTGTCCTTGGCCTCTAAGCGCTTTACGTGCGTTCCAGTAGTACTAGGTCGCCCCCTTGAGAGTGTCTGGGAAGGAAGAGCCCTAGCACCCTCTTCAACCAATTGCCGCACAAGGGAAAGTCAGAATTGCCGATGTGAAAATGCGCCGCCGCACGAGGAAAGGAGGATCCAACTATTTAGGATAATTAGATCCAATAAATGAAAAAATAATTTCTTTGTCCATTTCCAAGTGTGGCGACCGATGGTGTAGCTGTTAGCCATCCTATCTCCCTTGTCCATGTACCCCATGTGGCGGTTATAATCTTCGACTATAACGGGCCTCACAGCTTTTCCCTCTTCATCGCGGAAGTTTTCTTCTCCTGGTGGATCGTGAATGTTTGATAGCATGCACATGTCTCTTTTGTCCTTCCACATCATCGCGGTCAAGTCATCCCTGGTCCAAGTGCGTATGTCTCCCCGTCTTAGTTTCAGTTTTTTACTGGAGAAGTCTTGGGGCATGCCTTTCCGGTTTTGTCTAACAGTGCCGCAACAGTATATTTTCTTTGTCCGAATATCGTCGAAGAGAGTAGGAGAAGAGAAGAAATTGTCCATATATAACTTATGCCCAACCCCTTTCACTCTCCTAGTAAGTTCTCTAACAGTCGCATGTGTCGCTGTCATGTCTTGCATTGCAATTTGTCTGTCTTTCCCCAAGTACACTTTCATGTCATAAGTATAACCGGTCTTGTCGCAGAGTTTATAGATTTTTATGCCAAAACGTTTGTGCTTTTTAGGAATGTATTGTTTGAAAATGACTCTCCCTTTGAAAAGCACAATGACTTCATCTACTGCCAAGTGCTCAGTAGGTATATAATACTTAGCGTAGCTGTCATTGAGCATTTCAAAGAGAGTTCTAATTTTCCATAATGTCATAATTTTCGTCATTCTTATCAGGTTCGTTAACGTTGTCATTGAAATGAAGAAAGCGGAGAATGTGAAGAAATCGGTCACGTCTCATAGTAGCACTAAAGAAAGGAGTATAGAATTGTTGCAATGTCGACCAGTAGTCCCCCATTGTATCTCTTACATCGTGTCCCATTTGTACAGTTATAGAGAAAAACAAGTACATTTCGTATATAGTCACGTCAAGCTGTGGTGAAGGTCCTTCGTCTAATTTGTGTGTATTGGTGATAGTACCTGTTTGTCTCATCCACCAGAAGTTGGAAAACTTCCGCAAAATAGAGGAGGAAAATGCTGAGAGGAGTCGAATCACTCGTGATGTTCGGAGCCATACCATCCTTCAGTCCACTCAGGCCACCGGTAAAGGGGTGCTCTCTAATTACTCTTCGGTCCTGATGTGGAGATATCCATCCCGACTCACTTTTTGAGGAGGTATCTCTCTCGGGTTGTTCTTCCAAAAACTCACTCTCACTTTCCCCACTTTCCTCTTCGTATGCGTCCGAATCAGAGTCAACGAAGACTTCAGCGATATCCTCGGTCGGAGTTTTACGCTTAGAGCCCATTTCAAAAAATATTTCCAAAAAAATAAAACGACCTACGAACTAATTGTATAAAAATAAATAAATCGCTAAAAAAATAAACAGACAAACAGCTACAGATATTTTGCACGCACAGGTCTACACCCGCTCTACTTCGTGGTTTGCAAATGAATGAACGTAAACGTAGTAAAACACATATGCGGAAATGGAAGAAGAAAATAACAAAGGGAAGGGATCTTTGGGGTATGGCTTAGTCATGGGGTTCAGTTTATTGCATCTCTTTGGGTTGCAACGTGGTAAAACACATGCGGAAAGGAAGAAGAAAAACAAAGGGAAGGGACCTTTGGGGTAGGGCTTAGTCCTGGGGTTCAGTTTATTGCATCTCTTTGGGTTGCAACGTAGTAAAACACGTGTGGAAAAGGAAGAAGAAGAAAATAACAAAGGGAAGCGACCTTTGAGGTAGGGCTTAGTCTTGGGGTTCAATTTTTTGCATCTCTTTGAGTTGCGAGAGAGTCTCACCTAGGCAGAGGCGTACACTTTGAGCGAGGAACTCTCGATTGTTTGTTTACTCTTCCCTCTCCTAATACGCAAGACCTTCGGTCTTGGGAGAGCAGATGGAAAAGAAGGATGCCTCGTCTTTCTTCTCCTCCAAAAATTTTGATTCTATGACAAAAACGACATCTGTGAGCGGTCTCGGAGCTAAGCGGGACACCGGCATCCCTTTCGGCAGGCTTACCCAGAAATTTGCCGGGACACCGGTGTCCCTTTCGGTATTTAAAGGTTAAAGTTTTGGTTTCTGCTACTACCTTGGTTGACAACATCAGAACAGGGCTCCTTTGAGAGTTATTTTCCCTTTATCCAAGAAAAAGTAGTTCTTTACTTCTGTAGTTTTTTATTTCTCCTATATCAACCTTTTTCTTTAATCCACAAGGGATATTCTTCCTGTTCCTTCTAAGTGTACTGATCAAAAATGTACAGTTTGAATAGTTTGTGAGCCAACTGAATGCTCGTAAAAAGTTATCGACAACTATATGAAAACCTTTCATGAAGTAATTCCCTATATTCAGCAACTTTTTCACAACCACATAGCTCAATCCAAGTTTCTGGATTTCTTCCTTATCCTCTCTACTCTTAGCTTCTTGATAACAATAAAATACTAATCAGTAATTCACCACTGAATCACACAGCATCCAGAACTTGATGCCCCACTAGTGGTGATGCTTGTTAGGAAGATATTGGAGTATTTGTGAATGGCTTTTGGTACCTACAAGGGTTTAATCTATACTTAAGATGCTCATGGGGTGTGTAGTGATGTCAAAATAGGTGGTTAGCATGATCTACAACTGGTTGAAATTTAGCACAAGTGTCGTAATTTTCATGTCCAGATGGGAAGAGCTTTCTATTGTCTGTGAGATGGACAAATTTTAAAATTAACTGGAAGTGGTTTATCGAGAACATTTTGCTAAACCAAGGGATACCTCGTGAATTTATTGACCAGTATGAGAAAATAGTTGGTCTTCTTGTGATGCTCATTTCTAGCAAACCAGTATCTCTATAATGTTGACTGGATGCCATTTCTTCATTCTCGATTTTGGCAACAAGTTTTGATGGCCAGCTAAATATTGGTCAGCATAGCGATTACTTTCCTGCACAAATACCCATGTTCCACAGATCAAGCATGAAAAAAAGATCGAAGAACATGATAGGGCTAGAATTTGGTGAAGGAGCATGCTTTGGACTAGGAGTTTCCATGTAACAGAACATGGGAGTACATGAAATATCCTGATTTCTATTGATTTCAATATATTCAAGAGGTTGATTATTATTTTCACCACCAGTGCTCATATCATCATCTTCATCACTTTCAATCAAAACAACAGGTTTCTTTTTAAGCACAACAATATCACTGGAGTCTGAATTAAAATTGTCTCCTTCACAATTATCTTCTGAAACCAATTCATCATCCTCAATTTCAACCATGAAATTATCTTTGCTTGTAGATGCCATCTTGAAAGAATAGGGGTAAAATTCCACTGAGTTGAAAAAATTATAACTTAACAAATAATCAATGTGAAGCAGAAAGAACGGAAGATATGTAAACTACATAGTCTTCTCTTTCGTATGATCCCATCATCTTCTGCCATCTGTCATTTTTATATGCTATTATTACGAGTTTATGCTTACTCTGCATGGTTGATGATTTATCGTTGTCGCGCTTCTCGCTTGGGAAGCAAACAACGATATATCATCACATGGCACTCAAAGGGTTAATATTGACAAAAATATTAATCCAACCAAAACCAGCTAACCTAACCATTTTAAATTACATTAGTGAGATAATGCAATATTATACATAATAATTATATAGGTATATTAGAATGACTGGGTTTGGTTGATGTTTACTAATATTAACCTTAAAAGATAATTAAGAAGATGTAATCAGTGCGACAATGTGAAGGTATAGCAAAGTTCCTTTTCATTAAATTAGCAATAAAAGTGCTGTTACATTGGTTTATTACATTGGAAGATTTCAGAACACCCACTGTTAAGGCTACCCCTAGCCATTCTTCAAGGTATAGTTATTTGTTCCAGATTTGCTAGGAAGGGTTCATAATCCTTAACAATGAGTCTCTAATGAAGAATATACCCTATGGAAATTGTGGCTCCAGATACTCTGGAAGGGATGAGATAGTATATTTAAGGAATGCACCAGGAAAAACCTCATAATTATTTTGCTGAAAGAAGGTTATTAGAAAATTTCTTCGACTATAAGTATCCGTTAGACAATATACAAAATAAAATTAATAAACAGGATGGCTGAGGACAACACCATGTAAGTCTTGAAAATGAAAAAAGTACTAGAGAATGTACAATATGGAAGAAAACAAGACAGAAAAAATGACAAAAAGGCTGCTTAATAATGGTCTAGTGCAGGGGTCTCCAACCAGTCGATCGCGATCGACTGGCCTTTTTAAAGTCAATCGCTGAATCTTTCCTCAGCGCTATAACTTTTTATTGAATCAAGTGATAAACGTTGAGCCAATATAGATTTTGAACTTACAGTTAGAACTTTTTTTATCGAGCTATGCAGGTGATTTTATACTTGTTCAAAAATTAAGAGCAAGTGGAATGCATATATCAAATAATACAGATATCTCTCAATATCAGTTCTCGTATTGAGAAACAAGCATATCGTTGTTTATTGACCCTGAGTATGCTTAAGTGTAGCTGAATATGTGGTGTTCCAATCACGAATTATTGCAAAAGCTTGAGGTTAACTGTGATTTTATGTGTAATTTGATTAACTAATTTATGTTTTGGTTGATTTTTTTCATGTTTATTTATTTACTAGCCTTGCCTTTTTCTTCAACTTCTAATAGTTTATGACTTATTAATACATTGAATTATCCTGGTGGATAAAATTTTAATCAATTTTATTTGAGCTAAAATATTCTCTTGTACAGAACAGAAACTCAAATAAAACTTTATTCGAGCTTGTTTAACTCAAATAAAAAGTTGTTGTGATTAAATTGGATTGACGTGTTAAGCAGGGCATTTCATGCTATGATGCTCATTTCGATATCTCTGAAAGTTTGGGAGAAATTCCCTCTCCTCTTCCCCTGCTCAAAAGTATTTCTCGTATCAAGGCTCACTCTGCTGGGTCAATCCTTGGTAAATTTACAAATGAATATTAGATCTTGGGTGCTGAAGGGTTTGAGACTCCTGATCTAGTGGAAAGTTATGCCAAATCAATTTATGACACCTACCATCTCCAATTATGTTATCCTCAATTCAGCTATTATAAGTGCGAAATATCAGCAATATTATTGTGAAATAAAATTTCATATTTTTTTTATTTCATACAAGAATTATCCTTTAATTTTGAATCTATCCTACTATCACCACAAAATTTATAGTATTAAAAGATTTTTAACGAATGATCTGGCACAAACATTACTTTGTTCAAATTTTTGACTCGGTAGATTCTAGTATATAATACCCAGATACCCAATCTAACCCATCCAAAGTTCGCTTCCCAAACTATTTGGAATATTCCTACCTATTTTCCTCCTCCCCTGTTCGACTTCCCTCAACAGTCAATTGCATCAAAATTACTGAAACAGGAATGTTAATAATTTTACATTCACGAATAACATTTTTACATGTTACTTATACATCCGTGATTAACAACATTTTAGATGTCTTCAATTAATTTTGGTGAGAAAAATAATATCTACTTAAAATGTTGTCACAAAGTGCAATACATGCTAATTATTTCTTTATTAGATGTAAATGCACCTCATGGACTGATAACCTGCATATCTTTCTATCTAGCTGGATATATCTATTTCATTTTTAATTTTGGTTAGTCTCATAAAAATGGATTCTTAAACATCATATGATGGCTATGTATTTGTTTTCTGGTGAATTTTAACCCAAAAAATGATGGAATTTTTCCATTGCTACAATTTATGGAGATGTAATAAAATAACATTTAAAGGCTGATAACCTGCATATCTTTCTATCTAGCTGGATATATCTATTTCATTTTTAATTTTGGTTAGTCTCATAAAAATGGATTCTTAAACATCATATGATGGCTATGTATTTGTTCTCTGGTGAATTTTAACCCAAAAAATGATGGAATTTTTCCATTGCTACAATTTATGGAGATGTAATAAAATAACATTTAAAGGCTTAGAACACCGACGATTACTTCCCTACAATTAAAACATATTTCTCAGCAAAACTTCAAGGCATTTAAATAATGGAGTTATCCTCATCAACTTAGAATTTAGATTAAGTTGGAAATGTCATTTAAGAATGCTAATGGTTCTTTCCAGGCAATGAATCTGATATTTTACCTGAATGTTACTGAATGCAAAAATTTGATTATGCTTCAAAAATCTTAATTTCAAATAAAATTACTTTACAATATCCTTGACATATTGCATACTAAAACATTCTGGATTCAAAATTCCAAATAATGCCCAAATTTCCTATTTAAATGAAAAAATAAACTGAAGAGCTAAGCAATCGTATATGAATCAGAAATAGCAAATTGTTACCACAAATGTCAATAACCTTAAAGCAAAAATATTAATATTATAATGAATTCCGAGTTTATTTTTTTATTTCCTATACAGTCATACTCTGTTCTTTGACAGGGATGCATTCTTAAAATGTGTCAAATAGGTTATTAATTTTCTCATCAAACTTAATGGCACTTTTTGGGTACTACTTGATTTATTAATGAATGCTAATTAGTGCCCCAAAAATTTACTACTATCTCCTTATACTGTATTTACTGCCATAATCTTTGTACTATTTTTTTTACAAATTTTCTCCATGCCCTAGATCGGTGTTTCTCAACAGCTGGTCCAAGAAACTTTGGTGGAAAGTTTAGGAATATTTTAAAATGTTTTATACCATTATGAATCTCAGGTCCCTTGCCCTCTAAAAGTTTTATACTTTATACAGGGCATACTGTGCATACTCTGAATGGTTAAATGGTATTTCTGAATGCAGTTTCTAAGAAAGATAAGGACCACGGATGGTTGGATGTGATATTCCGGCACTTTTATTGCTATTTGGGTTCCGTATAATCTTTCTCATAGGAGAAAACAAAACGAGTGCTTGCTGTGAGGCTTACTAGAGACCCATTTGCGAAACGAAAGAAGGAAAAATGGAAATCCCAAGGGCCACTGAGAGGATGGGGATACTGGGGCAAAATCCCCGAGACTCGGACCTCTGTGGGGCCCAGTATTGGGATCGGTCATAAGGTTTTCCTATCGCAATATGTGGGTGCAAGGCAGACCAGCAACCGGTACCTACAGGCGGCGTTTTCTCCCTTTTCCATTTCCTTTTCTCAGATCTCGATTTGAGTTTTCCCAGTTCTACCCACTGCTTTTCTATCATCCCTTAGCACCCTGAAACTTCTCCCCACTACTCTAATGTCTAATGCCGTCTTGGGGTCTGGGGCCCCAAACACTCGGAGTGTCGTTGCATGGTTAGTTCCACAGAACAATATTGTTTACTCCAAATTTTTAAGAGATATTGCAGCTTTTCTTTCTTTATTGACCATATTTTATAATGCTGAGTTGGAATATTTAAATACACTCAATGTCGCATATAAGGCTGACATGACGATGAATTCCATTGAATTAAACTTTACTAGAAACGCATAAATATAAGACTTACCTCGTGTCTAATTACCTGAAATAACTACGATTTTGTTTCAAAATTTAATTTTAATTAAATTCTTAAGTTTTCTAGGTTGCAATGAAATTTCATTGAAGAAAATAATTTTTTAAATGTAATAATTAAAAGTAGTTTGCAAAATATTACTGGTCCTTGGTGGAATTTTCATAAAATTCTCAGGTCCACGACAGATTTTCAGTTGAGAATCACTGCTCTAGATAACCATCCATAAATCCATCACACCATTTAGTCAAGAGGCACTTCGTTGTAACATTATCACTAATGGGGAAAAAATCAAGACTAAATTGAAAGTGTCTAGGGTGCTTGGCTAAAAGAAAGAGGTAACCTGAATATGATGTAAGCTTATGTTAAGAATAATGTCTTAAAATTTATCAAAACTACATTTTTAGACATCCATTGTAATTATAAGAGCAATGTTAGATAGAACACAGACTACATAGCCAGTAAAATGTTTTTACTTTCTCCATACGTAGTAATGGGAAAGTATTGTGATCACGAAAAAAATCGACTTCGAGATTTCAACGAAAATACACGTTTTGAGGTCCCTAGAACATGTTTTGACTATTTTTGGAATGATGTCTGTGTGTGATTGTAGGCGCTCTAACTCACAAAGTACGTGCCATATCGTTACCAAACTTCATATATAACACTTTAGCATGAGCACAAAGAACTGATTAGTTTTTGGACAATAACGGTTAACCGGAAGTCAAGGTTTATTCGCAACCTGATTTGGTTTTGCGATATTTCTCTGTTAAAACATCGTTATTGTCTATACAATTCTATACAAAGGTTATAGAGAATGTAATTTCCTACAACTTTCATTTGAAACAATTTTCCATAGCAGTTATTGTTTAGGAATTATTTATAAATAATCGGTTTTTTCGGTTTCCGTCAAATATCTCCTTAAAAACGTCATTATCGGTAATCTTCGTAAGGACCAAAGTTGTAGAGAATAATATTTCTTCCAAGTTTTGTTTGAAACTAATTTTCGTAGAACCATCCATTTCGGATATATTTCGCTTTATCTTAATACCAGCATACAGCGCCACCACCATGTAGCGGTGAATTCTGTAAACATATTCAAAATATAATTTACGGCAATAAGGACGACTGTATTCTTTTACGATACGAAATGATAATTTTGCCTCATAATGCTATTCATAATAATATAAATATCTATACCCCAAATATGGAGAAAGTCATGTGTTGGCCACATCAGATTTTTTATATTTATTGAACATTACTCTAGTAGATTACAGTCTACCAAATTAATGACATTAAATAGCTTTTTAATGAAGATATAAAATGTTTGTTAAATAGTGCGCACAGAGATTTGCAACAAACTTACTACTGCTAATAGGGCCTGCAAGCATGAAAATAATGATCAGCTAGAGGGGTCAAATGAAAAAATTAAAACCATATTTTTCATTCATGTGTATCACATCATTAACCATAATATACAAATGGCAGCCAAACTAAATCAATTCTTCCTGCAAACCAAATGCTGTGTGCTGATTGGCCAGAAATTCAGCTGATTGCCCAAGCAAAAGAGCATAGGTAACAAGCATATTGTGAAAATCAGGAGCATTATTTGCGCAATACATGTAGGTAAAACTTAAGCATTAAGTAAAAAAGCATTATGCAAGAAAGTGGTATATACCATGGAGAAGTGCATGCAGAGACGTAGCTCGGAGATATCGTGCCTATGGCAAAATTTTAGGAAACACCTTAGTTATGTAGAGTATAATTTGTCCTGCATATCAATAATGACAGTATCTGTGTTAAATTACCATATTTCTGGTGTGTAAGCCACTTTTTTGTTGCAAAAATGTGCTTTAAAATCATGCTGCAACTTATACAAGGAATATTAGTCCTGCTGCCATATTTCTCTAACACAGATTTTCTTTTCCCTTCAAATTTATTCCACAGTAATTTTTGTTAAAACTTTACAGGGGAAAAAATGAGATGCAAGTTATGACATATGGAGGAGTATGCAAGTAAATATGGTATTAAAGGTTTTAGAAAGAAACAATGGACAAATTACCAATTAATTTTCTTTATTTTTGTTATTGCACATTATAATGTTCTGATGCGTAGTCCTAATGTAGTGAACATAAACATATTAATAGGATGTGGGGCCTTAAACTCATTTCATAATTTGTTAGCAGCTCAGGGTACATTCTGGCTTCAACCTATTCTTCATGAAAAACTATGACTCCAGATTGTCTGCTATTACTGAACCTATCCGTAACATTGTCCTAGAAGTCATTCGAGTCATTGCCAAAGAATCCTATTACTCTCTGAGAATAATTAGAGGGGCAGTTGAAGTCATCAGAAGACTGTTTCACTTCAACAGTGACGATGCTTACACCCTCTCCTCAACTTTGAAACGACTCCTTCAGCTGAAAAACAACCAGACATTTGAAGACCAAAGGTTGATGAAAAGCAAAGGTGGGACCAATGGATGGAGAATGGCCGGTGAAAGGCACAACAGCATATATACCACAAACCAAGGAGGAAGTGGCACTTCAACCTGAAGAAACCAACAGCATTGCAGGTAAAACATTGCCAGCCATTTCAATGAGACGCAGCGTAATGCCTGAACAAAACCAATAAAACATGGAACCACAACACAATAAAAGCCTTTGTGCCATGTTTATTTTTCATGAAGTTATAAAAAGATTGTTTGGGATAAAGTAAATAAAGTTGTCATCGGACATAGGTTTAATACAACAAAACTTATGTGAATGTGTATGATAAATTACAGCCCAAAAAGATTACAGATTGTTAATAACCAGTACCATGATCATGATCAAGTAACTTGTGCCCATGTAAACCATCATCTCAGCAGTTTCATGCACTGTATGCAGTGGTAGATCTGGGGGGGAGGGGGGAGATCACATCACCCCCCCCCCCTTGGATATTCTTTAGGGGTAGCAAAAGGGGAAGCCAAGAAGGTTGTCATGCTGCAGAGGTTTTCCTCAATAGGCTTCACTGAGATAATTATCATACTCTTCTATCGTGTACCATGGTTTATTAATAGAAAATAATTTTGACAAGGATTTACTGTACAGATTAAACATATCCCCCACCCCCATGGAAAAATAGTCAATAATCTCCCCCACTGGGAAGTTTCTAGATCTGCCTTTGAGTGTACATTTGAGCACAAAGCACATAGTGGTTGAGGTCCCTAGTTGCTATATTGGACAAACAGCTCCTTTATGGTTTGCTGCGCAGTCAAAATCTTCATTGAATTTTGTCAGCAATAAATCTAAAATTCATTGTTTTAGATGTACATAAGTTGAGTCCCTAACTCATATCTCAATTATAAAAGTTTTAAAATGCAAATGAAAATTATGCTAAAATCTTGCATTAACCTTTAAAAGCAGAATTTGAATGGGTTGCTTTGGTAGATGCCTTGTTTTTTCTGCATTACAGGTGACTCCCGAGACTCGACAGGGATGCGTTCCTGAAAACGTGGTCGAATCTCGAACCATCGAATCAGCACAAATTCAAACAATTAGAGCAGAAATAACAAAGTCTAGACTGAAACTAAACCTCTCGTGGTCGGGCGGGCCGAAAATTACTTCGCATAAACTAGTTTCTAATTTGACCAATCGATTGGCTGGGTTGATTCGACCGGTCGAATTCTCGAATTGGTCGAATCTTGAACGGTCGGATCTCAGGAGTCGCCTGTACTTTTGTTAGTATGTACTTCCTAAGTTTCCGTAAAATTGCAATAGAGAATTGAAATAAAAAGTGCAACATAAAAATACCTGGACCGTGCCTGTATAAAACTGTTGAATTGGCAGAACAATGCATTCTGAATAACATGGATTGCCATAATCTACAAGTATTGAAAGAGCAGACCAGTGTATAACGAATTGCCAAACAAGAGGGTATGACTGTATTTTTGCTTAACTTTTTAGTACCCTGAAAATATAGCCTCAATGTACAATTTGTAAGGACCACAACAATTAAAACTAAAATAAAAATCCTCAAAAGTAATTTTTTAGATTTAAAGGCAATTTAAATATATAATAGACCATCACATTTTTTTCAGCCTTAGTCTTGGCCAGCAGTTGACGACGCAGATATTTTCTTTCCTTTGTGGTTATACGCGGATGTTCAGCTGGGGTATCATATATGAAGAGCCAACAACCCATTGCCCATAGTACATTTATACCAGCAGTCATGTAAAAGGTGGATTCCCACCCTAATTTCTCCATGAGAAACCCACAAAGGGGGTAAATTAGAGCGTTACCGACAGCTGCACCTGAAAGCCAAGCCTTTATATGAAATGCAAAAAGCAAAAATTCAAATAAAGTAAAAAAAGAGCCATCTAGAGTCAAGATATATTTACATGACAAACCATACAATATATATAATTATAAACAAATCAAAAAATGCATTATTTACAACTACAAATCAACACAAATTAATCACTGGCTGATATTACGGTTGTTGTTCTCTTTATATTATACAAATTACTCAGTTTATTAAATTATGCATCAAATTAACAACAAAAGAGGGATATTTTAAGCGACTGACTTAACTAAATGGAAATTTAAAACCAATATTCAACGCACAAACTACTCCAAGAAACAACATAAGGAAAAAATTTTAAATAAAAAAAGAATAGGGACTGAGTTAGATTTAGAATAAAAGTATCCCAAAGAACATATTTCACCTGAATTCCAAATATACATTCAAAATAATCTCTCTCTTTAACTGTAATAATACACCTTGTAAAAGAAATTTATCCTAAATTAGTATAAAATTAAAATTGAGTTAGTGGTAGACTGGAAAAAAATTTGAAAAACCATTTAAGCTTGATACCATTAAATCCTTCAACATGATTTTTACTTTCTCATACGAAGTATCGAGAAAGTATTGTTTTCGCGAAAAAATCCGACCTCGAGATTTTTATGGAAATACACGTTTTAGGTGTTGCTGAATCTGAAAAAGTGGTTTTCGAAATGCCATCTGTCTGTTACTGGCTCTGGAGCCTACAAGGTTGAATGAAATCTCGTACTTAGGCATTTTATCATACTGAGCGGAGTATACATAGAAATGGTTGACATTGATCAATAATTAAGAATAGTTTATTCTATGCATTTTTAACAACAATCTGATTTTCTCGAAAATGGCTCTAACGAATTTGATCAAATTTTGTAGTTACTTGAGTTTATGTCTTCAATAATACTGTATAGTTTGTATTTCTCAAAAAATGAATATAAGACTAGTTTATTCCACGCAACTTTAACAATAATTCGATTTTCTCAAAAACGGCTCTAATGATTTTGATTAAATTTTGTACAGTTACTTGAGTTTACATCTTCAATAATACTGTATAGTTCATATTTATCAAAAAATGAATATAAGGTTAGTTTATTCTTGGGCAACTTTAACAAAAATTGGATTTTCTAAAAACAGGCTCATACGATTTTCATTTTCTAAAGATAACTAAATGACGCATTAGTATATGAGAAAGCTTGTACAATGTATGTTGTACCGATTTTTTAAATATTTGTTTGATGTGGAGGCAATGTTTAAATGCCAAAATCATGGTAATATTATGAAATCAATCCTACTCTGCCGTTATTAATTGGACCCTGTGCAAAATATTTCAGCTACTAATGCAACTTCTGAATATGTTTTATTATTTCAGTTTATAAATGTTCCAATTTCTTCTGAAACATTGAGGAATAAACACACAATACAAATACAGACAATCACAATTACCAGCTATTACTAAGCAATACCAGAATGACTAGAAAAACTTCCTTACTTACTCATCTTCAATTAGTGGACTTAAAAAGCTTAGAGATTGATCTGCTACTTGGGCAGTATTTCATGTCTGTTTACTCTAGCAGTATCTGAATTTCATACCTTCTTTCTTTCACTGTAACATCATTAACAATGGCATAACTCACTAAAAAGTTTTGATGTGACTGTTCTACATTTAAGGCAGAAATTCACTTCAAAACTTTTGTTCAATGTTTCCATATTCTGCAAATACAGCAACATAATTTAGTAATGCATCTATTTTACACATAGCATATACTAAATGCTACCCATTCTTTTAATTGGTAGGCATCTTTTAAAGAGGTAGGTATTAGAAAACTGATTTCAACAAAAATAATCTTATCAATGGGGTCAAGTCCTTTCATATACAGATAATCCGAAGATGGATAATCCATAAAATGATAAGGTGAGACTGATTCATTCCAAATATACCACAGATTTAAATGAAATTGAAACATGGATTATATTATGATTCACTCAATTCCTGAAGATGGTAAACATGCAGAATAATCTCCATTAAATCATTACTTAACAAAGAAAAATACTGAATTTGGAGTGCAACATGGCAATTACTGCAATGTATAAAACATCTAAAGACAGGGTCTAATTAGTACATGCTCACAGAGAAACTCAGGAGAAAACTTTAAATGTTTCTTCAAAGACTAATAAAATAACAGACAATTGAAATTTTATAAAGATTTAAATGAGCAGGCTATTATCACACGGGTATAAGAAAGAATGAAGATTTAATGTCTGCTTTGAGAAAGAAACAAATGTTAAACAAATTACAGCATTAATAGAAAAAGAATAAAATTAATACAGGATTAATGTGTTTAGTATACAAAGTGAAAAAGATTTGCACCTCAGCTTTATATACAAGTTAAAAGATTAGTTATGTTTATAAATTTTTGTGCATAATTTTTCAAATTGATTCAAATACAGGCGACTCCCGAGATTCGATGGGGATGCGTTCCTGAAAACGTGGTCAAACTCGAACCATTGAATCAGCACAAATTCAAACAATCAGAGCAGAAATAACGATGTTTACACTGAAGCTAAACCTCAGTTGGTTGGGCGGGCCAAAAATTACTTCGCGTAAACTAGTTTCTTATTCGACCAATCAATCGGCTAAGTCGAATAAGCGGTTGAATTCTCGAGTTGGTTGAATCTCGGGAGTCGCCTGTATAGTTAAACAGATTTTTTAATCAATGGTCACAGAAGGTCAGCAGCAAATGAGTAACAAGCATCACATCTTAATAAAAGCAAAGCTGCAATTGCAGGAAAACAATTTTGACATAATTCAAGGAACCAGTAACAAAATACTTCGTAGATGGAAAAAAATTTAGATAGGAAAAGCAAATTCTATGAATTTGAACCCTCTTCCACATGCATGGTTCATATGACACTGCATGCATTACATTATCTAATGACCTTGTCATGTATGAGAAATTATAATAAACAAATCAAGTGAAATAAAGTTGGTAGAGATAAATGTTTTAAAGGCTTAAATAGATGACTTGTTGACAAACACTTCTCACAACAAAATTTTATGAATAATATTTACAAAAGACTCCCAAGTATATTGGTTACAGTTCTTCTCTGCTTGCAGTTACTGGGTTTCAGAATATTTTAAAATTTTAAATGGGAGGAAATAATAGACGTCATATAGATACAATGATTGGACTAAGAAATTCAAACATCGTAGTTGGGAAAAACGTTTGGCAGGAAGGTCTTCAATGAATTTGACTGTACATGTGCATAAAAATTAAAATGACTTAAGCATATACTACATAATTTGATGTTAAATCAAGCAGCAAAATCTAGTTACCCTTTGAGGATGCTTGATCAGCTTTTCAAAAGAGACAATTGCACAGCAAATCTCTTCTTAGAAAATAGATACCAATTATTGTAATACATTGCTGTCAGTGTCAATGAAAATTATATTATTTCAGTAACAAAACTTGGTAGTCTTTTTTAAATAATTAGTACAAGAATTTCAAAGGGAAAAATAAATTAATATTCATTTTTAATTACTCTAGAATCACCGAAAATAACTACAGCATGTTTAATCATAAGCTATGCCCTAAATATCTTCATTAAAATAATTTAAATTGCACTCTTTGAGCCTGTTTTAATAGTAAAACTAATAAGACAGTTTGCTATCTTTCAAAACATCCTCACAGAATTCTTAAATATGTATTACAAATTTTCCAATCACCATTGATATGCTTATTTTAGATATTTATACAGATATATAAAATGATTTGCATTTAATGGAAAAAACCAACTATCACAGACCAAGAAATTGAAATGTAAAAGGCACCAAAAGCCCATTTATCAAACACTCTTTTGACCAAATAACTCATATTACTTCCGTCTGAGATGGCGTAATGTTTCTTATTTCACCACTAGGAGCTGGCTTAGGCATGACTGCCATTGGTGGTAATCATGACACAAAGGCCTATTCTGTTATTAATCAAAAATATTTTATAGCATTAGGTAAAAATTTCATCTCAAAATACATATTAAAAAATCACCAATAATATCAGCAGTAGCCTAGGAAAAAATCAAAGTCATAAATTGATACATGCCAATATATCCTGACATTTCTGAATAAGAGAACCAGGATCCTTCACAAAAACCACGAAGAAATAGCATGTAATCCGTAAATTTTCCAATAAGCAAGTAAAAAGAGTGAATTATTTTTGTTAATATACTAGTTCTGATATGCTATTCAATGCAATGGATTAGCAAATGTGTTAATAATTTTATTACTAATATAATAAAAACAATCATGAGATGTTCCAGAAAATTTCTTTGTTCATCTTCTTACAGACGTTTAGGTCATTAACATGGCTCCAGAAATACTCTTGCCTACTTGCCACAGTCGAGTTAAAGGACCATGGTGAGTCCATTTTTAGCCTAAGCCACCATAAAATGAATTATAGGCAAGAGTGTTTTGTCAAGTGGAGAGTAGGTGTTAGTTATACTTTTTCGGTTCTGGTTATTAGAGAGAATAACAGTTACAAAAATGCCATGATGCACCAAATACCATATATACTTATGTATAATGCGCCCTCGTGTATAACATACACCCCTACTTTTTGCCAAAAAATCCCGACTTTTTATTATACCCCGTCTATAATGTGCACCTTGATTTTTGTGGGGTATAAGAACAAAATTTTAGAATTATATCGTCATGTTAAGTAATAACTAGAGTACCGTAAATAAATATGTCACAGCATTAAATTATCACCAGTTAAGAATTTTAAAATGATTGGACTTGTCCATAAATATTACGTTTAATAAGCTCCACATTACGTCTTACTTAGACAGACATCATCAATAATGAAGTTGAGTTGAGATGGCCAAACTAATGCCGCTTAGAAAACTGCAGTGCCACTGCTGCCAATCCTTTTAAATCAGACAAAAAGGGATCTATAAAAGAGAAAGAGTTTTGATTTATAGTGGATTTTGATTCTCTCTTTCTTAACTCATTCTAAAACTGTTTAATAGAAGGAATAACATGAAAATTTAACAAACAAATCTGGAAACAGGAAATGTGATAGTTAATATTAAGTTCATACACGTCATTCTATGGGTTTTAAATTACATTGTTAATTGTACAGGTGTTCCTTACTATTCGTCTCCCTGATTTTCACCTTTTCTCTTATTTGTCCATAACCAATTACCATATATACCCATGTATAAGATTCACTTTGTTTCCTAAAAATTTTGGCTAAAAATCAGGGTGCGTCTCATACGAGGGTATATATATACCAGGGTATTTATTATAATGGACTGACATCAGGAAGTCATCGATTTTACATCCACGCGATATTGGGATGATGTTAAACGTTCTGACAGTATTCTCATGCATTTTCTCGGTAATAACTTGAACTAAATGTGTAAATTAATGAACAAAATGCTAAATTTATTAAATAATTATACTTGATGTACAATACTATATATTTCAAATAAAATAATAAAGAACATTATTAAGTATCGCAAAATCCAAGAAATTCTTGATCACTGCTCCATTCACTGGCGATGTTATTGGAATCATCTTCCGTGGAAGATAGCGTTACGTTCTCCACGGCGTAATTCCACATTGTAATTTCCTCGCGATTACATTTACGTTGGTGACTAATGAGCTAATAATGGAGTTGGCTATATCAAATAACGGCGCCAGTCGACCTCCACCGGTGGGTCCGACATGCAGTTGAACTGCAACTATTTATTCGGTTTCGACTGATATTTAAAACTGTCGCCTTCACACTGGGAAACCTCTAAACTATGTAACAGCTCTTTTCTTAAACAGCGGATTTTTATTACCGACTTGAGTGAAGTGCTGTCTTACTTATTGTTAGTACGAACTGAAGTGCGTATATTTTCTTTAATTTACTTATCTCAATGATATTGAAAATATAACGAATAATTTTACTGTTGAATGATAAGCATGTAACAGAAATGGAATTCTAGAAGCATATACGTGCTATGCGCAGGTACATTAAAAAAATCAAAGAATATGGTGCCAAAAACCTCCCTACATGGGTATATACAGTATAACCAAACCCCCATTCATTCATCCATTCCCTCGCTTATTCATCCACCAAAATAGCTGGGACCTACAAAGAGGGACTCTCAGACGATTACTCATCAAATGGTGAGATGCTAAGGATTTATCATTTTCAGCAGTATTAACTTATAACATTATGATCGAGAAATGAAAACATCACGTAGGATGTCTGTCTTCCCCTTCTGACTGCAGCTAACAGCAAATTAAAGCACACAACTGATTCCATAATCACGTTGAGTTTAGAAGGAGTTTTGGGTGATCTGTTTTAGTATTTGCTCAACCACTGACTCCACTGGTCTCAGCTACTCGGCCTAGCTCCGTGTTGTCCGTTCATCCTTAGTTTGCATTTCGGCGCAACTTTATATTGTTGAGTGCGAATCTGAGCTCTGTGCTTGTGATTAAATTAATCAATTACGTGGCAGCCGCATTTGCAGTTGCGTTTACATCGTGTCTTTGCGGGCTGCATAAAATGCTCCCACAGGCCATAGGTTCCTAAAGATTATGTTTATAGTACAAATAACTTCATAAGATAATGTAATATTAATATTTTTGTCTGATTTTTGGATTTTTAAGGATGAACTATACATTTATAACATTGCGTCGAAGGGAAAAGAGCCCTCGATATTTGTCTTTTCACTTATCGTCCAGTTTCCACGGAACCAATTAAGGATGAATATCAAGGGATGCCTGTACATACTAGAATCATTAATTAAATAAAATTATTTCAGTTTGCTTATTCTATGTTTTTTGTTTTCAATGCATGTTTTGCGGGAAGTCTACCTGGCAATTTTGCAAAGACTACAGCAATCAGCTGATGAGCTACTGAAATGTGGAATATTTGGAGAGGATGGAATTATAATTGTATAAAGTAATTAGGTGTTCTATATGTATAATTAATATATGTATAACCTGGATTATCGATAATTAGTGGTTTTCCCCTTAATTCACTCAAAAAGTGAGTATCTGGTGCGAGGTAGGTTCACTTTAATTTCCTATTTTAAGTATAAAAGTGTTACCCGTGTATAACACGCACCCCTACTTTATGATATAGAAATTTGGCCTTCAAACTGCACATTATACTCGAGTATATACTGTATATGGTATCTGGTTAGCCTGTATTACTGTTTTCCTTGCCTTACTAAGTTGAGTCAACCTTCACTTAAATGGCACAATTCAGATCTCATGGATGCTTGAAAAATATGCTTTTAGATTTGCATAGAAAAAAGTTTTCATTAATTTTATGCCGGGCAGTGCTTGTGCATATTTATTTGTTGGTGATTAATTGCTTGTATGCCATTATTCATAAGTAACAAAAGGAGCCAATTGCCATGATAGAAACTGTGCTACTAGTTTACATGTGCAAGGTAAACATGAAGACAACATACCATGGTAAGCTGACATAAATTTGCTTCTCTCAGCTACAGGTATCCAGCAACCCGCAAGGGCATGCACTGCTGGCCAAGTTACCCCCTTTAAGGAATTGACAGTTTAGGAAAGTAATGAATGCTGTTACAAAATAGCCAATTAAAGACAATAATTACTTAAAGAAAGTGGTTTTACCTATAAAGAAATGATGAGTTAAAAAATACAATTTACTTTAATAAAATAACTATGCTAAGAAGTTAAAAAACTAAATATTTACCAACTTTAAAGAAATGTCAGTGCTGTAGTGGAGGGTATACGGTGGTATACGCCGTATACCCTCTGCTTTTTTCGAGTGAAAACGGTATACCCTCTGCTTTGTCGAACAAATAGCGTATATCCACGCCTTATGAAAAATTATACAGGCCGATTGAAAAAAAACCGCTCATACGTTTTCTCCTGGTATCGTAACAACATTACTATCGTGTAATTTGCTCTAAAAAACTGGGTAAGAACCCTCCCTCAAAGTTTTACCTTAGTATACAGTATACCGTCTGCTTTTTTTATGACTGCAGCACTGAGAAATGTTACTATAATCATACATTAAAATAGTTAATCTAAGACATTAACATCACAAATAAACTTTACAAAACTGACTTTAATGCATTCATATCCACTACAATAAGGTTTAACTTCACATGTCATTACAGTGAAAATTATTTCAAAATCTACAATCCATTTCTATATCCCACATTTCATAGTACACTATTCCCCTGGTATCCACAAGAGAAACCTGATACTTCATGCACTACAGTGTAGCATAGTGTAGTGAAAGCTAATTAGAGCAGTCCTTGTTGAAAGTGAAAACATTCATTTCATCACCAACAAATTTCATTCTACACTGCTGTGGGTGCGTGAATAATGATGCTGGGTTTCTATAACGGTTTATTTAACAACAAACAACAATAATGATAACAGAAACAGGAGTGAGAAATGCAGGGTACGCTAGAAAGCTCGTGCTCCCGTGTGGATGACTTAGCATCATTGGTTCCATTCCGTGCTGCCGAGAGTCAGGTTCCACAGCAGGAAAAACAATCTCCACGCGTGGTTGCTCGATGACCAAGGTATGCGTAGAGAAACAATCTCATCATGCTGGTAATTTTAATAATTGTAATTGCAACTTGAATGCAAAAATTATAATACAGTAAAATCCCATTATTTCGAAGTTCAAGGGACCAAAAAATTATGACTTCGAAATACCTGGGTTTGAAATAAATGAACTTTAATAAAAATCGAACTTTATTACGATCAGCCAATATGCGGCGAGTTTGTACAGAGCTGAAGTGAACACTTAGTTTGTGATCCACAAAGACCACCATGTGGGAAAAAGGCTACAGTGAATATCCTGAATTTCCCAGTACCTTTCAAGTTACTCTTTTATGCTGCAGAGAAAAGACGTTCAACCGAGCGCCGAAAGATTATCACTCATCTGTACTCTATACTGCTGCATATATATTATATTCTGCTCCTCTTGTATGACATTATGGTAAAACCAGTGATGAGCTGAAGCCGGCTCGCATGAGCCGGTTGCTAAAATTTTAGAAAATTTATTGATTTTCCCCTTTTGAGTACATTTTGCCTTATCTGACATTGTTACCGACAGCGTATGATAAGGAATATTTTATGAGCAGTACACCTGTTAAGCTAGCAGAACACTATTACTAAAGTAGAGTGATCTGGTGCCCCTGCCACCCTTATCCAAATTTCCTTGACTTTTTCTTAGAGAGCCAGTTCTTAATATTTTTACCAGCTCATCACTGGGGAAAACCACTACGTTTTTGTTTTTGGCTCATCACTTATTCTCAGGTAAAACAAAGGCATGACCTTTTTAGAGATGACATTCGGTATAACTACTGCAACGTTATTTAAAGATTGGTTCAGTAACAGAAATTAATATTGCACAGTCTTTTCTGAAGTATATCACTTTCTCGTGAGAAAAACCTTGCCCAGGTTTGGGAGAGCATGAGGATTGAGATAATAGGGGTTCTTGCAACTTCTGTTCATTTCAGTTTGATTCTCG
This sequence comes from Uropetala carovei, assembly GCA_036926305.1. NCBI lineage: Eukaryota > Metazoa > Arthropoda > Insecta > Odonata > Petaluridae > Uropetala > Uropetala carovei. Next base: position 730,136 of record JAXCHB010000087.1, read on the forward strand.
AATTTTGCTACCCGATTGAGAATGTGAGCATTCACAGTGATGCAAGGATAGGCTGATTCATTTATTTGAGTCATCTACGACTTTTATTTCACTTTGACCATTAAATAGAGTGACCTCATTCCAGTTTGTAAGAAAAAACGGGACAAAATTTTCGCATGATTTTTTTAAATGGTGGATCCGTCACTATCATGATCTATAGCGAAAAAGGCAAATACGAACTTCCCTTACAGTCTGGAGCATGCCAGACTATGACAAAGCTCACAATCAAAAGAGAATCCAACTGGCATCATCGTGGTAGAAACTCGAAGGGAATAAGTTATGTTAAACCCGGACAGGATATTTTATGCGGAGACCACGTTTGCCAACTCAAATTTATCAATGACCCTGAGGTTTCTTAACATGACAACTGCGACTATAATTAAAATTTGTTGTTCGTTTGATAACCTCCATGTTTCCGAGAATCCTACATTTCAGATAATCTAAATTTTATTTGCAATGGGCTTCAAAACAGTACAAAATGGCTTTTTTGATAAAAAACGGAGTTGTCCTGGCAAAAATGGGGCATTTGGTCAACCTATTATTAAATAAGTAAAAGGGAATCATCTGTTTGGGGCGCCATATGTATTTTGTGAGCGAGAAATGGGAAACATAAATGTGATGTGATGGCACACGCATGAAGCTTCCGCTTACACAGGATTGAAGTTTCAAATGAGAGTCACCAGACCAGATCATGACTTTGAATTTCATTGTACATGCATTTAGAATAATCTGTACCAAAAAGTATGCAAAATCATATGGCGTTGGCCAGGGACTGATCTTAGCTTCGAATTACACCATACTTTGAATTATCCGGGACCGAAATAACGGGGTTTTACCGTTATTGAAAATATGGCCAAGGTATGCGCCAAGAAACGATCTCATCCCGCTGGCAATTTTAATAATTGTATTTACGACTTTAATGCAAAAATTGTAATAACTGAATATAATCAAATAATAAATTTGTCAAAATTACTGGTTTAAATATTTTTTCTTAAATACTGAGTTTAAAAAGGAGGGGGTCATCTTACATTCAGTCATCTTATATTCGGGTAGATACAGTAATATTTTATTATATGCAGTTGTTCTGGCTTGGCTTAACAGAGGTGGGGAATTTCTCATTCAGGAAATAAAAGAACAATCATCAATCACTACAATCTTTTATAAGAATCACTTCTTAAAAATTTAAAATATAAAGAATTTAAAAAAAGCTTCTGGCTTACACACAAATAGGAACAAAATTTACGGAATGGGACAACTGGCCATGGCCGACTGGCCGCGAATAAGTTTCTTGAAAATGGTCTGCGATTACTGAAATACTGTGCAATGGTTGTGAACCCGATAACATTGAAATATATATCCCTTCTTCACAGTTAACTGGTTACTTCAGAAACAACCAAAAAATCACTCTAACAAAAATATTCAACCCGTCTTTTGAACCAATGGCTAAAATGTAATTCGGTGAAGGAATTCATGTGAATATTTCAAGTGCGTTTATGAAAATTATTTCTTTTTACCCTCTCCATATACCGTAGTATAGAGAAAGTATTGTTTTCATGAAAATAATCAACTTCGAGATCTCAAAGGAAGTACATGTTTTGAGTAAAATGTGAGAAATTTTTGTAGTTCCTCATTTACTAAAGTAATTTAATTTTGAAAAATTTTATAACGCATTTAAGTTTTTCCTTTCAAATCTTTCAATTTTTCATTCATTTATTTATTATAAAAAGCAATTAATAAGTCAGTAATAATGCATTAAAATGTATAATATTCGCATGTTTTTAAAGGATCTGCCCCTAATATCGTCAAACATATGTGATACAATGTAATCCTCCGCTTGAAACAACAATGAGAAGTCCTAACATCTGGAAATTTATCGACGGATTAGGTAATGTTCAGCGTGGGAGGAATTTTTATTATGAGCAGTTAATTGCAGGACAAAATCCTCCCATAAAATTGAAAAAGTATAGAGCTGTGGATGGTAGAATTTTAGCAATTGTTGCAGATTATGGAAATAGAGACAAAATCGAATAATTAAGGGGTATTGCTCATAATTTTGAAATGGATGCCTAACTTTTTTTATTATCTGTATTACGATGTTACCTATATTTTAATTTTTTCTGTATTATTATTAATTCCTACGTTTTGATAGTTTATAATAAATTTCATTGATATGTAACCTTGCCTTTGCTATTCTTACTTTCTCATACGAAGTATCGAGAAAGTAGTGTTTTCGCGAAAAAATTCGACCTCGAGATTTTTACGGAAATACACGTTTTAGGTGTCGCTGAATCCGAAAAAGTGGTTTTTGCAATGCCGTCTGTCTGTTACTGGCGCTGGAGCCTAGACGGTCAAACGAAAATGAATGAAATCTCGTACTTAGGCATTTTATCATACTGAGCAGAGTATACATAGAAATGGTTGACATTGTTCAATAATTAAGAGTAGTTTATTCTACGCATTTTTAACAACAATCCGATTTTCTCAAAAACGGCTACAACGATTTTGATCAAATTTCACACAGTCACTTGAGTTTACATCTTCAATAACACTGTATAGTTAATATTTCTCAAAAAATGAATATAAGGCTAGTTTATTCTAGGCAACTTTAACAATAATTCAAATTTCTCAGAAACGGCTATAACGATTTTGATCAAATTTCGTACAGTTACTTGAGTTTATGTCATCAAACACTGTATAGTTCATATTTCTCAAAAAATGAATATAAGGCTAGTTTATTCTAGGCAACTTTAACAATAATTCGATTTTCTCAGAAACGGCTCTAACGATTTTGATCAAATTTCGTACAGTCACTTGAGTTTACATCTTCAATAATACTCTATAGTTCATATTTCTCAAAAAATGAATATAAGGCTAGTTTATTCTAGGCAACTTTAACAATAATTCCATTTTCTCAAAAATGGCTCTAACATTTTTGATCAAATTTCGTACAGTTACTTGAGGATACATCTACAATAATACTACATATTTCATTTTTCTCAATGAATGAATATAAGGCTAGTTTATTGTTGGGCAACTTTAACAAAAATTGGATTTCCTAAAAACAGGCTCATACGATTTTCATTTTCTAAAGATAACTAAACGATGCATTAGTACCCATATATGAGAAAATTTGTACAATGTATGTTGTACCGATTTCTATTTTTTGCCGCAGGCTATTATTCATACTCTTTTTACATGTAATGAACAAAAAACTTATCAAAATGTTACAAATAATTATAATGTTTTATAATCAATTTCTATTCTCATATTTTGTAAAATATTGTTTGTAATTTTAATAATAATTAAATAAACCCATTTCAACATTATCAGGTTCACAACCATTGCACAGTATTTCAGTAATTGCAGACCATTTTCAAGAAACTTATTTGCGGCCAGTTGTCTCACGGCCAGTTGGCCATGCGACCAGTTGTCTCGCGGCTGGTCAGCCGCGGCCAGTTGTCCTAGACCACAAAATTTATACATAAAAAGAAATCAGAAAACAATGAACGATACTATAATAAAGTAACACATGAAACCAGACCACAATAAAGTATGCAAATAGCCAAATCCTACATGTCATGTCATAAGCTCATGACTTACACGAGAAGTTAAGAGAACTGAAGGGAGAAACCCAAAGAGTAAAGAAATCAATTAAATCTAGCAAATAATCAAGACCACAAAAAAGTAGTTAAATCACCAAACATCCTACTTCTCTGGCATAGAAGCAAAACCAACACTAAGTGTAACCAAATTGCCCAAAATCCCTCTTATGAAATCAGAGCACTCTCCCCAAATGTCTCCTGCTCTTCACCTTGAGTCTCTCCTATTGAGTTGCTAGCCTTCCCCTTTTTCCGATGTTAACCTCACGCTCTAACCTGACCGTCACTTGGTCTTACTCTCTGCCTCTCTCTCTCCGTCGCCTGGCCTCTGCTGGCCAAATCAACATTTCATTCAGTTGAACACTGGAAAGTGTTAAAATTTACTTAAATTATTTATTTAGCAATTAGAAAATATATAAGTATAATCATAGATTCAGACATTTCATGAAGATTAATAGTATCAGATGGTTCAGAGTCCAGAGGATGTAATGGATTTATTGGGACTTTTAAAGAAACTGCAGGATTTTTGGCTGCCTTGCTGCACACTGCTTCTCTTGGTAGATCTCCTTGTATGGACCAAGCAGTGATTCAAGCCCCTTTGAAAGTATGGATCAACGTTCACTACTTCCTGTGCTGCCTGGCCTATGAGTTTGAAAAGATTAGATCGTTTCTATATGGTCAGTGGCCCTTTGGGTTGTTCTTTGCCATCATATGCTTTTTCTTCTTAAAGTAAATGGTCTCCGGAACATCCTCAACAGTAAGCTCTGCTTTATGTGCTCTATTACCTCTACTAAATCACTTTCTTGCAAGTCATCCAATCTGTCCCCTCCAATGCATCCACCAAGCTCTATAATTTCAGCCATAGATGAAGGTGCAACATTTCTGGACATGATCATGCCAAAGCCAGTGAAGTCACGGCACACTCAGGCCACACACTTTTCCAGACTGCATTCATGTTAGTTTTCTTCAATCTGTCCCATACACCCTTGATGTTCTGGATGGCATTCATGATGTCATAACCTCACCTAAAATCGCAGGCTGTTGGTTTATTGTGACCATGAATATCCTCCAGCATTGCACTAGTAATGTGCTCTTGTTTCCATTTTTTAGAGCATGAGGATTCTCAGAGTGGTAAATCAAAAGAGCAGGGCTGTATTTAGACATGAGGCCCTAAGCCAAACCATGTGAAGAGGCCACCAAATATGCAATTATTGATTTTTATCCTCACAAAAGGAAACAAAAAATGTTCTAATGGAAGCAGTGGTGTAGTGCAGTGGTCCCCAACCTATGGTCCGCGGGCCAGATGCGGCCCCCGAAGAGATTTTGTGTGGCCCGCGAAGCCATGATGGAAAAGTAATACAAAAAATTTTAAACACATATTCATGGATTTTTATAAAAAATTTTATAATAAAATTTTTAATATTGGAATGTTTATCATGAGAACCTCATTTAGACTTGATTTTAACTTAAATGGCACTTCAGAATGTATAGGTAATTTCCGCTTTAAAATATAATCCGGCCCTCAGAAGAAATGCAACTTCCAAAGGATTCGCAACCACCGATGTGGCCCGCCATGTAGAAAAGTTTGGGTGCCACTGGTGTAGTGGAATCATTCTGCCCCCCCAACCCCCGCCACATGTAACAAGTAGGAATAATACACTTTAATCATCCAGTATAAATTAGGTGCTTTTCATATCTTTTAGGATATTATTTTTATTTTAATAAGTAAAACTTGGAAAATAAACGGTTATACTTTTAAAGGTAATTACGTATATAAAAGAATACATACCGTATTTAATCGATTGTAAGCCCTTTTCACAAGGGCACGAGAGGAAAATTCCATGTTGGGTGCACAGATGTTCTGGTTTTCCAGGATTTGTCGCAAAAAAATACCAAAAAGTATGAATGGCCCTGTTTTTTCAATTTGTAATTAAATAAAATAGGTATCAACTAAAATTATGACAACACAAATTACATTATATTCAAGCACTCAATACAATTTTTACTAAAATCTAATTTGTTCTGGTTAAGTCCCAGATTTTTAACCTCACAACAAAAATATCCCGGTTTCTCTCTGTCTTCTCTGTCTCACATTTGACTCATCAATCCCATAGTGCCATTGTGCAGCAACATTTGATGTTTCTTCTGCATATGCTATCACTTTTCTCATAAAGTCGGCAGGATAATGTGTTCATCCCATTATGGGATTATTAAAAAAAACTGAAAAACTTGGTAACACTCCAGTTCACCTAAATGCAACTACTGGAATAAAAGGGCAGTGAAGCCTGTAGCAAGCAAAGTTTTCACTAAGATTAAATGCAGGGATGCTAGTGGAGTCTCTACTCTGTCACTCGCTCCAATCTCATAACATTGGCCAAGATCTTTCATCATTAATTTCTTTGGGAATGTTGTTTGTACACTTATATTATATGGCATATACTTATGTTCCTTAAAAACTGAGTGTAACATAGAAATGCTTTATGCAAATGGTTCTGCTCTATGTATAGCATTTTGTAAACAGACTGCATGCGTGGGTCGTCTGTGTTTATTTGCCGCCGTAATTACTAATAGCCCAAACAGCTCTTCCTCAAGCAAGCAGGATTATCAATTGGTTCTGTTCATATGAGGAAAAACAAAGGTGGTGTCCCTACACTCTCGCTTAGTTCAAGCATCTTTTCTTTCATTCCCTACATAAAATTTTTTTTGTCCGTTGAACCATGGTTCACTTTGTGCCCTCTTTGGCCCTGGGCCTCCTTGCCACACGGAATGTTCGCTATGCCACTGTAATGGAAGCTAATTTATTACTGATTATCAGCACAGTGATCATTTTACAAAGAAAATAATTAGAATATGCATTTTGTAATCAAGTTCCGTATATTGCAAGCATTTTTTTTGTAATTTTGGGGGCAGTGTGGCTCCTCAGATTGCAAGGCCCCAAGCCATGGCTTATGCCTAAATCTGGCACTGCAAGAGGTTTACACTTGAAACCCCATTTGCATTGGCACAAAAAAGAAGGATAAGTCTGTCTTTGGATACCTTGAATCCAGACGCTATCTTCTTTTCCTTAGATATGAAGGTTCACCTTGGCATTTGTTTCCCCAAGAGACTGGTCTCATCAGCATTAAAAACTTGCTGTGATGTATACCCATAAGCCCGTACTAATGTCTTAAACTTATCTTAAAACCTTGCAGCAGCAACATGAACTGCATTAGCAGCTTCACCTTTGAATGTGATGTTATGAAGGTTGTGTTGTTGCCTAAATTTGTCAAAACACTCTTCACTTTCACTGAATTCCTCCACATCTGCTGGCTCTCCTTTCTACTTAAGATGGCCATATAACTGTGTATTTTCCTGTATATTAACCCTCTCACAACTGGAATGCCCGTAAACAGACTTGTTTTCTTAGTTTGGATATCATAGGGTACAGTAGTCTCGATGTTCGCGATTAATTGGGACCGAGAAAACAGTCACGAACATTGAAATCATGAACATCGGAATCCATTTTCAATGTAAAACGCCTATTTGGTTCCAAGAAATTATGAAATACCAATAATAAAAATATAAAATAACCTCAAAAAGCATAAAAAGTTTTCTTTTAATAAAATACATATGAAATATCAGTATAAAATAACCTCTAAAAGCATAAAAAGTTTTATTTTAATAAAATACAAACACTTTCTGCAAGCATAAAATGATTGAAGGAGAGTCTCATTCCATAAAGATGGGTGTTAGGTCATCTTCATCAGAAATTTGAAGACAATCAGTTGAAGTTGAAGGAATTGGAGAAGGTGCTGTTGTTGTTGAAGCAACTGGTGACGAAGCTCTGTTTGATTTGAAGAAACTGTAAAGTCTTGTTTGTTTTCTTTTGGCTTCAATCTCTTTCACTTTAGTCTTGTATGGGGGACAGGCTGATTGAATGGCATTGTAATATTTAAAGACTCTGTCTTGTACTGGATCCCTGTCTGTGATTGTCTTGATGAAATCAATGTAGGTAAACAGTGGTTTTAAATCTGCTGCTGTTAAATCTCTCAGTGGTTCATCTGTTGATTCTTTGGGTTCAGAGTCTTCAGAAACTTTTTGTTCGTCTATTTCAAGAATGTAAACTTCAGTTAGGCTTTCATTATGTAATCTTAACAGATCTTCAACAACGAAAGGTCGAAACAATGGTATTAAAATGGGTGATCATGAAAGGTCGAAATCCTGAACATTGAGGTTTACAAACTTTGAGACTCTACTGTACAGTGGCAATGACTTAAACCTAATCTCCATTATTACATGAAATCTTATGAGGGAAAATTCCCCTTTTTTCTTCACATGAGTGATTTTAGTGGTGAATTGGAACGTACCCCCCTTTATATAATGTATTTTTATAGGGAAAAATTCACCAGTATTTGGTTTCAGTATTCGTGACTATTTTCTGGTACGTAACCCCTGCAAATAACGGGGACCCACTCTACCTGCAATTTTCACCATTAAAGTAAACCATTTGACTTTTGAATTGTCTTGGATATAATTTCTGTAAAATACCAACATTAATTTAGTCCATGAAAATGGATTGTTGTGTGAATTTAAAATCCCATGGTCGCATGTGACACTGGGTTAAACAGGCTAGATTTTCTCGGCCTCTACCTAAATTTTGATGCAAAACTAGTTCTCCTGTTAATGTATCTATCTTGAAACATGTTGAAGTGATTTAGAGAAATATTTAAGCTATAGCAGATGGTTCAAATCTGTATTGTAAAAATGGCAGGTTAGGAACCATAGTTTTGAAGCTTTGGTGATGTAAATTTAAAAGGGAATTTGTAAAAAAGACACCTTGTACCAATTTAAATCTAAGTGATAAGGGGTTAGCAAGTAAATAATGTACTAGAAAATGAAAAGGACTGCAAAAATTAACATCATTAACGTGTTACTTCTCTGTTGTCTATGTTTCAAGTACTTTGTGTTTTTATTATTAAGTTTTTCTCAACTTACCCTTTTCCAAAAGACAGAGTGAAACAGTTAAAAACATCTCAAATTTGTAAATCTGCCACTTCCCACCTATCTCCAAAATTAATGATTCAGATTTAATTAAAAAAAAACACACAACTCCTGAAGTGCCACAGTAGCCACCAAATTAGTAAATAAACAGCAACACAATGTGAAATAATATAACTGAAACATGCATATGGTGCTGAATGCTGGTAATATGTCATTTCAGTCACAGGAAATACATGTGTTCTAAGTAAATTGTCAGTCTTATATTAATAAAAACATCCAATATAAAAAGAACAAGGTTTTTTCTACATGAGAAAGGCTAAAGGAAATTACGCACCAGTGCCAATCCTTGAATGGCCCTCAATGCTGCTACCAGTCCAACATGGAATCTGCTAGCTATAGGAATAAGTGCATTTACAACAGCAGCAATTGACACACTTATTCCAAGGACTCTGCGGCCACCCCATCTTTGTGCCATAATTCCACCTGGTAGTTCCGTCACCCAGTAACACCAATAAAAAGCGCTAAACAGCATGCCCTGAGTGGCTTCATCCCAGTCCAGTTTCTAAAACAAAATATTTTTTTAATATGACCAACAAATCTCTGAAATAGGAAACTGGAATTTTTAATTATCACTCTTCACACTAGAGTACAGTAAACCCCATACCATCACTGTTTTTCCAATCCCCAGTTATCAATGCTGTATTCAATTTCATAATTTGCACTTTTAATTTAGCTTACTTTCAATTTAAAGTTGATCAAATTTCCCATTCATGCCAGCTGAAAAGCATGACAGAGTGGAATGATTTAATGAGCCAACCAAACAATGCCCAACATATCAACTACAGAAGTGCTAAAAGAAATGAGCAGTTAAAAAAACACTAGGGTAAAGTGTAAACTACTGTAGTTTTTTGAACTAGCATAGTTTTCTGGGGTGGGTGCAAACATTGATATAAATTTAAGGGTCATAAGGTCCTATTTAAAAATTTTAAAACTAATAAACGGAAATAAAATACCAAATGAGATTAAGAAGTGCTTAACCATTATAGTGGCAATATTGCTCTGAGTGACACTCAAAAAATTTGCTAAAATTGCGTCATTCACAGCGACTCATACTTTTTCCCTAAACTCTAATATACAGGGTGTCCGGCAAAAATTGCGTCATTCACAGCGACTCATACTTTTTCCCTAAACTCTAATATACAGGGTGTCCGGCAAAGTTATGTCAATACTTCAAGATCTTATTCCTGAGATCACTCCCAGTCAGAAATGTCACGTGAACATGGGTCCGATTCTAAACGGTTATGGAGCTATCAGCATTTGAAATGTTTAATACTACTGCCGTAATTGTTCAAAATGGTCACCATCAGCTTGGATGTACATCCTGACTCATTCGACTAGGGAACAGTTACGGAGCATGCATGCAGCAGGCATGGACATGTTAATGCAAGCCAGCGAACCAGTAGCACATGAGCCAGCAAACAGTGCAGTCAGAAATAATATGAACATGCCACGTATGTTTTTCACTGACATGGATATTTGTATACCCATAGATCTGTAACCATTGAGAGAACCACTATATTTCTGAAAAAATAGGAATTATCATGAATAAAATCAAACCAACATTGAAGTTATCCTTAATGCTCTTGAATACGTTTAGAAAGAAATCAACTGAGCAAATTAAACTATTGGTTTTAAGAAGTGGGATATTAAGCACCTTAGAAGAGCAGTCAGGCTGTCAAAAAGCACCATCAGGCTCCAAAGAGCACAGCGATGCTCAAGAGCACCAGGTTGGGAACCCCTGATCTAGAGCGATGTTCAGATAAACTGTGGATGTGAGTCATTCTTTTGAGTTGGGCTACCTCTTATGCAGCAGTTTCAAATGTATAATATCAAGAAAACGTATATTTTTCATATTTTTTTAGTCATTCATTTTTTTATGTTCTTTCAAATGGTGGATATATCACCAATATGTATTCACATTTAATCCTTCAAAATGAATGTTCAATGAAAAACTTATTTATAAAAAATATTATTGTTTGTTTTTATTACAAACACAGTAATTAAATGCAAACTAGTGGATAAATATGTTGCTTACCTTCTCTAAAAATTTTGTTTCCTTATCATACATGACTTCATGTTTTATATACATCCTGCATTTTTCATTCAAATTGCTTGACACATTTCAGACATTCTTTTGTCATTTGTCTGGCACTTGAAAGAGTTAAGGCAGGGATTGACAAACTTTTCTACATGGTGGGCCGCATCCGTGGATGCAAATACTTTGGGGGACCACATTGGAAGTTGCCATTGCATCAGCGGGATGGATTAGAGTTTAAATCAGAAGTTACCTAGAGATTCAGAGGCACTGTAAAAGCGAAAATGAAGTCTAAATGACCTTCTTAGTGTTAAGATTTCAATGCTAAATGTTTTATTATCATAGTATGAATTAAAAAATATGAATCTGTTAATTTTAATGGTCTCCTTTTGATTGTAGCTTCCTGGGCTGCATAAAATGCTCTCAGGGGTTACATACAGCTTGTGCTGTATTTTGCTTACCCTTTGCTTAACCACTCATCTGGGTATGCCGTGTATAGACGTCATGGCCGGACGCACCATTGTTGGGTATGACGGATTTAGACGTCATGGCATTTTTAATGCTGATTGCTATGGGTATGCCGGGATTTTCCATCCCGTAGCATCTCGCACTTATAGATAGGTTCTTCTAGTTTCATCCTACCTACCACAGATGGCCTTGCCTTGCTTTTTCTTTGAGAAGCAGGTCTTCATAAGGGAGCTCTGTATATGCGTTGCGGGTTGCATTTCCGTGTACGCCACTTCTTGAATGACCGTTTATGACACTCTGGGTTTTTTCACGCTCCCTTGCGAAAACTCACACTTTTCTCTGCATGCACTTTTGTCTACAGGGTAATCCTGCCATTTATGAATGTTTTTCCTGCTAGTAATCCTAATGGTATATGTGAAAAACAAATGTATATTGAAGGCTCAGTTTGCTTCTGAGAATTGAAAGAGACGTTTCGTTTCTAAGAGAAGCATTTTTATCAGTTACGCTGTTTTATATTTGCGGAAACTGAATGATATTTAACTTTATCAATTTAATTACCCACTGTGGGTGGGACTTGATAAAAAAACTACCCAGTTGAGTGGTTAAGGGAAAGAAGAGGAAAGTTTATCAGGAAGCTTTTAGTCAAGTCTTACAAAAAGACTGGCAAGCAAACCACTAATGAGAAAAACTGGGGAATGTTGGAAGCATGCACCATAGAAAACATAAAAAACACATATGAGACAAAGTAACAATGTTTTCATTTGTTTGGTAAGAGCTGCTCTGTCCTCTCCTTCAGTTTCGTGAGAGCTTCGACCGTGTTAAGTTCAGTGCCACTTTTTGCAGTTTTTTGTAATAACCCTTAGTATGGAATCAAAACATAAAGCATCTTCAAGTGGTAGAGTGAAGAGAAAATACATGCATCTGTTAAGGCTTCTGCCTCTTTAAGTGGACACAATATATTTATGTGTGTATAAAAAAAATCTACATATATTGGTATTTATCGGAGTCTTTATGCCCACGTTCACATATCCCATTCAATCCCATAAGGTATTAAGCTCCTCCAATGCAGATTTGCCCAACACGGCGTTCTTGAGGAACGTAACCCACACGTTGGAGGAGGGCTGACTGTAGTTGCCTTGTGATGCTGTGAGAAAATGCATTACATAGACACAAAGCAGTACTGATGCACACAGCATGAGACAATGAGAGAGTGAATAGGTTCCTTGTGACATAGGGGAGAACTTTCTACATTTTTGTTGCACTGAATACATAACCACACAAAAGCAAATCAATATCACATAAAAATAAATTCGGGTAGGAATAAGTCTGTCACATAAACCAAACCCGAATAAAAAGTGGAAAGACTGTATGGACTTATATCATTAGCTATTTTAATTGCTAATATTTTAGATTTATCTAATTTTATTTGGAATATATAATTAAATACAGTTCATTGTTAGAAAACTGAATGGTATTGTAATGTATATTCATAAAATGATTAAAACAAACACATACAACAACAAAGACTAAGTCAAACAATCAAAATGCTTGAAATTTAAAGTACAGGTGACTCATGATATAGTTGGTCACCATCTGGAGTATGAATGTCTACCTTTCATAAATAAAGTACTAAGCAGAAGGAATCACTATATTAACATTACAGCACTACCAGACAGTTAATGCACTCTTAATTACACTACTAATCCTATCTAGCCACATGCTAACTGTGAGGTACTGACCAAGCCATGAATCAGAAGTCTTGATTAATTTTCCAAAGAATGAAGTCGCCTAATCATTCATCAAGTATGTTTATGCAATGTCTAAATATTTCTTTTATTGAAAATGTGCATTGCTGTTCCAATTTGATGTTATTTTTAGGCTTCATATGATTTTTTTAATTTAAATTTTAAATCAATATTTTTAAAAATAGATGCTACATACTACTGTATTTGCAGTAATTTAGACTTTGTCATGCAAAATGATTTGCAGGTCTATAAAAAACGGAGGACTATTTGAGTGTGGTCAAATAAGTCTAAGAGATCTGCATTAGTACAAAATGAATTAGTGCTTTCTGTGCAAGTCCTGAAAGAGGCAAAAAAAAAGGAGTATTTAACAGGCTGTTATATATCATCAGAGATATGAACTGTGTTATAGAACCTACAATAGTCTTGGTGAACAAATCCCTCCATCAAAGTGCAATTTTTCATATTACACCACTCCTGCAGTTTACGCAATTAATGCGTTCCTGAAAACTGCCATGTAAACAGAAACTGATCTTCCCATAAGAACAATGTTATAATGAGGGAATGCATTCCAGATAGTAAAAAAATAGACATTTTGATCATTTAAAAGGTATTTTGACAAAGATGAATATGTTATAATAATATCTGATAAAAATAAATATCAGCATTAGCTGCCTCCCCTTTCTTCTTAATTCAGTGAAACCTATTTCTTTCTAGGAATCTGTAAAGCCAATCTTTGCTTGCATTGAAACCCTTATCTGATGAGCTGGAAGGATACTTCGTTTGCAATTTTTCATAAATTGTCAAAGGCCTTTCTCTAATAACTGCAGCCATAACACCAGTCTGATCTCTACCTCATCTATGTACATTGCAACATGAGAGAAGTAGACATTCCGTATGAATCGTATGCTCACTTCTATGGCTGCTACTATAAGTTTGAGGACCATTTACCAAAGCACCAAATGCTTCAGACTTGGGCACCTTCTTCATTTCAAATTTGTTCTTTAAAACTGTCCTTACCGTGGATTCGCTAAGTCCCAATACACAACCGATGTAGCTAGGACCTTCAACACTTTCCGATCTTTGAATTACATATAATTTACCTTCTGAAGTAATCGCTTTCCTCCTTTTCAATTCACTATTATAACATGCACTAATTTTGATCTTTTTCATGCCATCTTGTAAGGGATCACTAATATTTTGAAGGATGTAGATGGGCCTTAAAGCTTCGAGTAAACAAACGAGTTGCGCAAACTCCAACCATTGCCCTAATGTAGAACAGCACGTAAAGTGAAACTGCATAAAATGAAGTAGTGTACAATGTTTCCTATAGTGTAAATTAGTATATAACTTCATAAAATAAAATGTAGGCAGAAGGTACAGACAAAAATTGTCTCATTAATTCCCCCATGTGCTGAATAAGAGACAAATGCTAAAGGAAAAATGTAAATATGAACCTTATTATAGTTTAGTTATACTTTTAAATCGATGATAGCATAAACATGTTTCCCTATGACAGCAATGAATCACAGTATAATTTTAAAAAATAATTACAAATGGTTGTACATAAAATCTAGAGCCAAATGTACATAAATACTTTACCAAAATAATGCAGTACTATTATACATTCTCATATGAAATACTCCGCGCAAAAGAGGCCTAAACCCAAAACAAAGAAACTGAATAGACCTCACTTGTATCTAAATTTTTATGGTTACTTTTTATAGAAAAAAAACTTATGGCTGTTTTGCAGAATATATTCTGGTGTTGGCTTAGACCAGTTTTTTAACAGCTGAACACAAAACGATATTCACGGATGGATTACTTTAAATTAGACATATTATCCCGAAATATAACAAATATATGTGATGACAAAATTAATCAGTCGAATTTCGTTGACAAATACCAGGAATAGAAGGAACAAAGAAACGAGAATGTACATACGTTTGCATCCAAAACGGTTTTAGGTCCATCTTCAATGGTTACATTAGTTTGACTTATATTGTATGCATGAGTATCATTTATAAGTCGTTCGCCAACCATCCCAACTATGGAAATATATAAATTAGCTCGTATCATTTGTGTACTCATCAGTCCCAGGAAAGCCATAATTCCCAATATAAATCGGGTTGGAACTCGTTCTGTGGATGAATTAATAAACAAAATAAAAAACGTCAATAAAATATTATTATAATGACAAGTAATAATAACATTGAAAGTTTTATAGCAGTGTTTCTCAACATGGGTGCCGCGAAGTGTTCTGAAGGGTGCCGCAAAAAAATATTGTTTTCCCATTTTTTGCCTCATTTTGCATTCTCGGTTTTCAAGAATGCAAACCAGAGTTACGTCGACCTTCATGTCGTCGCAAAGGCACTTCGAAATGAAAGGAGATATGGAGATTGGTGTTAGGTGTTCAACTTCAGCACCAGGGTTGTAGTGGAGGGTATACGGTGGTATACGCCGTATACCCTCTGCTTTTTTCGAGTGAAAACGGTATACCCTCTGCTTTGTCGAACAAATAGCGTATATCCACGCCTTATGAAAAATTATACAGGCCGATTGAAAAAAAACCGCTCATACGTTTTCTCCTGGTATCGTAACAACATTACTATCGTGTAATTTGCTCTAAAAAACTGGGTAAGAACCCTCCCTCAAAGTTTTGCCTTAGTATACAGTATACCCTCTGCATTTTTTACGACTGCAGCACTGTTCCGCACCATTATTACTGGTGGTGGATAGGGTGGGGTGCCGCCAAATTCTGGTCACTTAAGGGTTCCGCGCCTCTAAAAAGGTTGGGAAACACTGTACTTATAGAATGGGCAACGCACTTATTCGACACGAATATTTACATGAATATTTAAACAATGTAACACTTTAATGCACTTTTATATTGTTTTTATCACTAATATTATAGTAAACAGAAATGACCTCCAATTATCCGCGGTCATTACAGAAGAAATTGATTAAATATATATGGAAAATATAGATTATATATTTATAAGTAATAAATTTCATGAATCTCCTTACCCAAACAGCCTTCCAGCCAGTCAAGTAATGAATTATTACACATGTTGACGAAGTCGTTCTTACTTGATGTTTCTCTCAGGACCTTTTCAACCTAATTTGGTCTTCAATTCCCTTGTTGAACTTTATAACTAGCTTCTGTAATATCGATTAAATGTCAAAAAATTTCATTAGCCACGCAATATAAGCTTTCATACACCCGTTCACTGTATATATAAAAAAATAATTTTCAGTTAGTTCAATTTTAAAACAATTAACGTACTGAATGATGATCTCAACGAAATGTAACGCGAACTAAACTATTAGAGGACAAGAAGTATGGTTTACGAAATACCTCTTATCAGTCACAGGTTTCTTCTATTTCAAGCAAACCAAGTAAACGAACACCTAGTGGCGACATGCAAATGTGGGCGATTGAACAGTAACGCGCCAATGACGAAACAATTGAGGAATTAAGTAAGACTGTACTTCCTGTTTATTTAAAAGTTGCTTATAAGTTATTAATGCATATAAAAATAATAAAAATTGAAAATAATAACTTGTTTTCGAATATTTGATATAATAATGTTGTTTTAAATTCAGCGATTGTAAACACAAATCGACTGTTACGAATCATGTGTATATTTCATATTTTAAAGCGAAAGGAATTCTATTTTCAATATCAATTTCATAAGTTCATGAAAATTACATAGCTATGAGATACAAAGCAACCTTCGATAAAATAACTTTGGAGTTATTAATAATATTTTCCTTATCATCTACATATAAACTCAAGTAGGAACTTGCCCAACGTTCGCCGTTTGCAAACCTTTGTTCGCATATCGAATTTATCTGTATTGTAAACCAACTTTTAGGCTCTTAATAATGCATAACATGATATTCAAAGCTGAAAGATGCGCAAACATTACACAGATAGTTACAAAATGAAGTGCGAAATGCGGCTCATGTGACGCAAAGAATCGTGTATAGGGTGTATAGTTTGATAACTGGAGATCAGTAGATGTTTTACTGCTGTTTGTGAGAATCATTGAGTGGATTGAGTTGCTATTTGGAAGACAATCTTTCGTTGTGGTCTGTGATACATCATTCGTGATCTGCTTTTGGACTGCTCCGGATAGCCTTAGTAACATGCTAAATGCTGATCAAGTATGACGCTATGAGTGAACTTCTGATGGAAATTAAAGAGTTTACACGTTTTGTCTGTGTAAATGCTTACTGAGGAGATGTGAATGTAGTGAGCTGCTGTCATTTCCAAAAAATCAGTGGTATATTTTAATTCAAACCTGTGTACGTTCGCGCGAGATGTTTGTCTTTATGCCCCGTAATATTCAATAATATAACGTAAATTCATTTGCAGCTGAATTTGGATTATCATAAATGCTGGTTCTCGTGTTGTTTACTTTACGCCCATGGTGATGTAATTATAGAGTTATGAGTTTTCTTAAGCTGGAGAGTGAGGTATGTATATATCGCTA
The DNA here is from genome assembly GCA_036926305.1 of Uropetala carovei. Lineage (NCBI taxonomy): Eukaryota > Metazoa > Arthropoda > Insecta > Odonata > Petaluridae > Uropetala > Uropetala carovei. The sequence goes on from JAXCHB010000087.1 coordinate 747,558, forward strand.
AATAAACCTATTGTAATGGTCAAGCCCTTTTTGAAAAGTAGATTTGACATTTATTTGCATTAAAATATATATTAGTGTACTGATGCTGGAGCAGCCAGCCCGAATGATTTGGATACATCTTCTACCGATACAAAAACTACTCATGATGTAAACTTCTATAAGGAGGTAATAAAAAGGCTACAAGAAGAGTTGTCAAAAATCAAATCAGAAAATGAACGACTGAGGGAAACAGTTTTCGCATATTCCATAAGTATGTATTGCGTTCGATTTAAGTCTTACATTCTCCTGATTTAAATGCGTGAAAACGACCATTTAAAATTCTTTTCAGAGTTGCCCCAGGTGTCCAGAAAGTTGCACAATTTAGCCGCTAGTTTAGAGGCCGGAGCTTATAAACTTATAAAACGGAAGAAGCACAGGTCCAATGATGAGGGTTTGGTATGTTCTTGTATTATTTTAATTTATTCGACTGCTGTCATTAATGACGTTTTTATATTAAAATCGTTAATTTGTAATGCGAAACGTATTTCTATTATGAATTTGTAGGTTTGGTTAAAGAACTATAGTTATGTATACATCCAATTATTATAGGATGTTTTTTGTTGTATTAACTATTTGATTTCCTATAGTATATTAAAAATAATTTTAAACTATCCACCTGTTTTTCAAAAAGTATTTTGGGAAAACAGGTATTATGATGCAAATAACATATAATTTATAATTTCTATTTTAAAGAATTCCTCTGAAGAAAGTAGTCTTAATGGAGGTGATGCGGACTGTGAGTTGCAAGATGGAGCCAGTGAAGATGAAGCTAGTCAAAGAGCCAGGACAACAAGAAGTGAAGAAGCTCACCAATCAGTTCAAAATTTTGTAGAAGTGATATGTGAGGAGGAAAATTCAGTTGAGAATGGATCCAGGTATAGCATTAATTTGGATTTCAATTTTTTGTAGATTTTTGTTATTTCTATATGATTACTTTGCTATTTTAACTTTGGTTTTTAGTAGGATGTGTGAACATCATATTTTCAAGTAGAGTTGAATTCGAGTTGAGCATTATTGAAACGTTTGAGTATCAAGCTGAGTTTGAGCTTATTAATAAATTAAGAAAATTTAATTATTTGTATTGGGTATGATACAAAACTGTTAATCCTCAAGTAGATGCACTGGTGCACAATGTGCACCAAAATGCAACAAAGTCGTATTGTATTTTGAAACTCTGTAGGATGTAATGTAGTTAGTAAATATTAAAATATTCCAGTTAAACGTGTTGAATACTTGCATATTTGAATTTCATTACTTCCTTGTATGTCAAGGAATTATTTAAGAACAATTGTGAGTGGAATACCTTGTCTATAGGTTAGCAATTCCATGGTGAATGTACAATTCTGCATCTGTTTCTTATTTTAATATCCAAATTCTTTATTGAGGAATAAAACTCAAGCAACTGGAATATTCACTTAACCGGAAAACCCAATTCTCCTGGCATTCAGGATAACTGGGAGTTTACTGTAGTAAGGAAATTTGAATAAGGATGACAGGGGAGGCCTACATGCTAGGGGCACCAGATCGCTCTAGGTTGATAATACAGGCGACTCCCGAGATTCGACAGGGATGCGTTCCTGAAAATATGGTCGAATCTCAAATTGTCGAATGTCGAACGCCGTTTTTCCATAGCCTTGCATGTTATAATCAGGGGATACGTTCCCGCATCTTGACTTGAGCGAGCTGGTCCGGGCTGTCTTCAGCACATCCCTGCATACATCTACGTATACATACAACTATATATCGCAGCAAAATTAATATAAAAGTTATTAAAAACCACAAAATAACTTGCAGCCTCGCCAATTAATTTAAGGTTATGCAAACCTGTCCATCTCTTAAATCTGTCAAACCAGCCATCAAATTACGTGAATTTATCACATTCTAGAATTTTCTCCTTCTGTTTCACATACCGTATATCTTCGAGTATAAGGCGATTTGAGTATAAGTCGAACTGTACTTTTTAGCCTAAAAAAGCGTCTAAAATCCAAGACTCGAATATAAGTCGAAGCAAAGAAAATGAAAACGAGATAATTTTGAAATTTACAAAAAATTAATATATATAGAGGCGAACCTCTAGTTATGAACATTCAAGAAACAAACAATTCATATTTACGAACATTCCACATACCAATGAATTGCCTCTCGCACTTCATTTACGAGCACACCCTCACGCACTTAGGAACATCGGTCACAGTAAGAACACGTAAACTTGTCAACACGTCATTTACCGTTTGTATTTGAAACCGTACGTGTTTATATACGTATTGTTTTTTTATTACCCTTGAAATATGGAAAACAATCGTAAACGTAGTGTTTGTGAAAGTGCTAAGAGTGGTAAAAAACGTCGATGGAAACTAAAATGAATATAATACATAGATCAGAAATAGGGGAGCCGCTGGCTTCGATTGGTCGTGTTTATGATCTCAATCGTTCAACATTTGCAACCATTTTAAAAGACAGAGGGAAAATTGGTGATCATATTTGTTCAGTCCGTGATTATAAGTAAAAAACAAAATACCGTCGTTGAAGAAATGGAACTGTTTAACAATTTGAATTCAGGATCAAAATAAAAAAACCAACGCTTGGGTACTGAATTGATTCTTCTCTTCATTCCACTCATTTGGGCAGGTTTTTTTAAAGATAAAATATAAATTTTAAGTTTTCCTTTCAAACTACTTAAGTACAGTGATGATGTATAATTCGCCTTCATATTTTCTGCTAGTTAGCATGAATTTTTCATACTAATGCGCTTCAAGTCAGTCAGATGTTGTTTTTCGACAGTCATGTTTAATTATTGACCCAGAAAAATGTCCAGCTAGTTTGCGACTCAAATATAAGTCGAAAGTAGGCTTTGATCGGCCTAAAAAAGGAAGAAATTTCTCGACTTATACTCGAAGATATACGGTAAGTGTTAATAGTTGAACGACACTTTTATTTGATTCACTTGCATTATCACTATTACATTTCCTTTTAGATATCATGTCAAGTGATAAATTTATATATAAATCAATAAAATACATGGGTAAGTTAAATGAAAATGAGATTTCAATTGGCTAAATTCAAATAACCCGCCAATGCCCTAAACATAAATTTTGGTTGGTACTATGGGTTCTAATGATTGATGAGACAAGTTAGCTGCCTTGTATGCGTGGGCAATGTTGCACGGCAGAAAAAAGAAAATGGTGTCTACAGTGACAGGTGCATCGAAGCTGGCTCAGCGCGGTGTTGTGCAATTTCTTACTGCCGAAGGTGTTCCTCCACAGAGATCCATCGGCGCATCGAGAAGGTGTATGTGGACAATTGCATGTCACGTGCAAGAGTATACGAATGGGCTAATCGTTACCGGGAAGGAAGAACAACTGTGGAGGATGACCCTCGCCCAGGACAAGTCCACACGGTTGTCACAGCGGCAGACAATCTCATCCGGGCTGATCGTTGCACGAAAGTGGATGATGTTGCCAGGGAGCTAAGCATCAGTCATGGTTCTGCCTTCACCATTATCTATGACAGGCTGCAGTACGGGAAGGTCTGTGCCAAGTGAGTTCTGAAGTGTCTCACTGATGAGCAGAGACATTTTCGAATGGGTATGTGTCTGAAGCACCTTATTCAATACAAAGCCAAAGGAAATGACCTCCTGGATCGCATAGTGACTGTGGATGAGACATGGTGCAGGCACTTTGAGCCAGAGTGCAAGAGAGGCAGCAAGCAATGGAAACATCAGTCATCACCTCGGCCAAAGAAGTTCAGGAACTTCGAAAGCACGGGGAAGGTCATGCTCATGCCGTTTTTTGACTCTCACGGGCTGCTGCCCTGCCACTTCACGTGTAAGGGTGAGACTGTGAACTCACACACATACGCAGGAATTCTCGAGGGTGATTTGCAAAGAGCCATAAAAAACGAGAGACCCGGGCGCTTTAGTGAAGGAGTCATCCTATTGCATGATAATGCGTGGCCACACACGGCTCAACATACTGTGTCAACCATTGAAAACTGAAGTGGGAAGTGCTTCAACATCCTCCCTATAGTCCAGACTTATCACCCTGCGACTTCAATGTTTTTGGGAATCTGAAAAATAATTTGGGAGGACGTCGATTCCGCACGGATCGTGACGTGAAAGAAGCCGTCGAACAATGGTGTAAACAACAGCCAAAAGAATTTTATGAGCGGGGTATAAAAAATTTGGTACACAGATGGGATAGGTGCCTAAATTCTAATGGAGATTATTTTGAAAAATAAATTATATATTACTTTCAAAAAATAAATCTCGTTTTCATTTGACCAACCCACATAAATAAATTTAAATAAAAGATTAACAGAAAAAAGAGTGAAATCAGCACAAATTCAAATAATTATAGCAGAAATAACTATGTCTACACAAACTAAACCTCGCGTGGTTGGTTGGGACGAAAATTACTTTGAGTAAACTAGCTCCCAATTTGATCGGCTGCATCGAAATCTCGAACTGTCGAATTTCGGGAGTCGCCTGTATTGTTATGCTAGCTTAACAAGTGTACTGTTTGTAATAAATTCCATTTCATACACTATTGGTAATTTAATGCTAGATAGATTTTGTAGCAAAGTGTTTAAAAAGCTAGAAAAGTGCCACAGAAAAGAAGCTGTATTTTAAAAAAATAATGCTAGTTGGCTTGAGGAGAAAGTAATTTATTCAGTTAGTGGTACACCTCTGGAAAAATCAGATCCTCAAGTGAATAGGTGACGACCTAGTGTGAGTTTTGAAGAGAGTAGCCAAAGAAGCAAGATCCGAAAGACCGAAGAACTTCGCCGCAAAAATACTTCCTCTCAATTGGCCTTCGCTGCAAAAATGAACCTGAGGGATGAAGGAGAGGATAAAGCTTCTAAATTAGTGAATGAAGCTATATTCACTACTCCAACAAGAGCTGAGAAAATGGTCCGAGCATGGAAGTCTTCCAAGTCACGCATTGAGATTAAACCGTATTCTGAGGACGAGGCTATTTCTTTGATTCTGGAGGCAAATTTAAGCCAAAGGCAATATAAATTAATTCGAGTGCAGGCCAAAGAAAGACATGCCAATATATATCCATCTTATGAACGGTTACTTAAGGCTAAAGAGTGTTGTTATCCTACAAAGGACTTAATGCACTTCACAGAAATCTCCACCGAGGTACAGTTACAGGGTTTGTTGGACCATACCACATGCTGTATTGGTTATTTACAAGATTCCGTGTTAGCATCATTGGACATTTCTCAACCCAAAAACTTTGTGTTGCTGTGGAAATGGGGTTGCGATGGTAGTAGTGGGCAATCAGAATACAAACAAAACTTTTCTGATCCTAATTTACATGACAGTCACATTTATCTATCTTCTCTTGTGCCCATACAGTTGAGTTATCAGCAGGAAGTTTTTTCAAAAGACAAAATAGTTATCTGGAATAACCCACGTCCATCGTCCCCAAGATATTGTAGGCCTATTAGGATGCTATGGAAAAAGGAAACAACTGCGTTGTCACTTGAAGAAAAGTCCTATGTAGAAGACCAAATTGCATCTCTTCAGCCAACTGGCATTATTACGAGTGCAGGGCAAGAAATCAGTGTTACACATCAGCTTTATATGACCATGATAGATGGGAAGATATGCAGCGCAGTCACAAAAACTTCTTCAACGCAGACCTGTTACATTTGTGGAGCCAAGCCGAAAGAAATGAACAATTTAAATGAGGCAGTCAAAACGCAAGTTGATACAAGTACTTTTCAGTTTGGTCTCTCCACGCTACATGCATGAATTCGGTCCTTGGAGTGTGTCCTACATCTATCTTATCGATTGGACGTGAAAAAGTGGCAAGTGCGGGACCCGGAAGATAAAAAGAAGTTTCAGGCCAAGAAAGCACAAATAAAGGAAAATATAAGAGCACAAATGGGCTTGCTTGTTGACCAGCCAAAAGTAGGGGGAAGCGGTACCAGTCACGATGGTAACACAGTGCGAAGATTCTTTCGAAATCCATCTCTAGCTGCTGCGATTACTGGTGTTGATGAAGGCCTAATAAGATGGTTTGCCACCATCCTGCAAGCTCTATCATGTGGTTAATATGTGTGTGAGGTAGCCTTCGAAGAGTTTGCATTAAAGACCGCCAAGATCTACGTGGAACTATACTCGTGGTATTATATGCCCATATCAGTGCACAAAATCCTTCTCCATGGAGCAGCGGTCATCTTTATGGCCCTGTTGGCCATAGGACAAATGTCCGAGGAAGCACAAGAAGCGAGAAATAAAGACTTGAAGTCTTTTAGAGAACACCACACCCGGAAGTACTCGAGATCTGCAACCAATGAGGATATATTTCGAAGACTATTGCTTTCGTCTGATCCTCTGATTTCATCCATTCGGAAACTTCCAGGAAAGGTCAAAGGATCCCTTTCTGTTGAAGTAATTAGTCTCCTAAAGGCACCAATCTGTCCACCAGAAATGCCTCAAGTTCGAGTATCAGCAGAAGGTTCTACAGATACTGAATATAGTGAAGAGTCGTGGGATGGAGATGACGAATCTAATGATTGAGGTTAGATTTTTATGTATTTTTTTACCTTCTACTCTTGTTGCTCTGATCTTAATTTCTGCGTTAAACACCTTGATTTCATGTTATGCAAATCTTAAATAGGAAATTTTGTTGAGATCCATTAAAAAAAATTTATGCCATGCTTGGCCTTTTCTTTCCACATTTATTAATATTGTTTTATGTATATGTGTAAGTTGTAAATTTTAAATTTGGGTAAATGTATGCGGAAAATTAAGTAGTAATACCTGTAATATAACTTTTATTATTTATTATTGTGGCAACCCTGCTTTTTATATTTATATTAAACATCTTGAGCTTGTTTTTCTATGTTGTAAACTTTTTTCATACTAAATTTCGTCGATCTAACTAATATCTTCCAAATTCATAAAAATCTATAACTTCTATTTTGCAATATTGGCACCCCTGCTTAATATGTTAATACATCTGAATATGATCCCTTGTTTGATGTACAGGTATCCCTCGCCGTTCGCGGGTTCGCCATTCACGGTTTTGCTTATTCGCAGTTTCTCAGCAATACCCATAACTCATTTTTTTGTCGTACCGAACGGGGAAATCTTCCCGTTTCCTGAAGGATCCATAGAATACTGAATGGGGAAATCTCCCAGTTTGCTCCACTCTATGTTCTATTTATTTTTCTCGCCACCTGTGTAAACAGTATTAAGTCTGCTTGTTTTACGCAGAATAAATATGGCCATCGAACTAAAAGACACGCGGCTTGTTGAAAAAGGGACTTTTAGGGAAATACGGGGGGACCTTCCCAAGCTTCCATTTTCCACATTTATACCAGTTTCTGTTATATAGTGCAGCAAGCAACATGACTTGATATCCTTGATGTGTTTGTGGTATTAATGTGATGTTTCATTTTATTCTCTCATTTTCAATTAGGACTACGCTTAGTGACGTTGGCATTGTATTATAGTAGAGTGCTTTTATAAACATTTTTAATTTTTTTAATTAACCCATTCTTTTACATTACTATGGCATCTAAACCCGTTAATATAAGTGGAAGGGACGCATTAGCTAAGAGACAGCGTAAAGTCATGACTTTGAGGGAAAAGATCATGATATTAGATAAGTTACAAAGTGGTGCAAGTTACGCTTCAATTGGTAGAGAATATGGAGTAAATGAATCAACCGTACGTTCTATAAAAAGGGTCGAAGACAAAATACGAAATATGTAATGGCTTCTACTCCATCTAGTGCTAAAGTTTCTTTTGTAAGTAGACGTGACCCTGTGTTAGAAAAAATGGAAAAACTCTTAAGTGTGTGGATAGAGGATAAAACACATAAAAATGCTCCCCTTAGCATGGAGTTAATAAGAAATAAAGCACTCAACCTATATGAACATTTAAAGAGTGGAACTGAAGACAATGATGAAGAGAATTCTTCTACCTGTTTTTTAGCGAGTAAGGGCTGGTTTGATAATTTAAAGAAGCGTTTAAATTTGCATAACATTAAGCTATCAGGAGAAGCTGCATCAGCTGATCAAGAGGCAGCGAGAGAATTCCCCAGTGAATTTTTGAAGCTTATCGAGGAGAAAGGTTATAAGCCAGAACAAATTTTCAATGTCGATGAAACCAGTTTATATTGGAAGAGAATGCCAAATAGGACCTTTATTTCCAAAGAGGAATGTACTGCTCCAGGATTTAAGGCTGCAAAAGATCGATTCACTGTAATATTATGTGGAAACGCTTCAGGAGATTTTAAATGCAAACCAATGGTAATTTACTGTTCAGAAAATCCTCGTGCTCTAAAAGGGAAGATAAATCAGATCTACCTGTCTTTTGGAGGTTTAATAAGAAGGCATGGGTTACTTGTAAACTGTTCGAAGATTGGTTTGCCAACTGCTTCATCCAGGAGATGAAGATCTATCTGAGGCAGACGAATTTGCCATTTAAAGTGCTTCTCATATTGGATAACGCTCCGGGTCATCCAGTTTCTCTTGCAGAAGGCTATTCTGACGTAGAAGTTGTATTCCTACCACCAAACACAACACCACTCTTACAGCCGATGGACCAAGGAATCATTGCGACCTTCAAATCTTATTATATTCGCCGAACTTTCAAACATATTTTACAGCAAATGGACACCAATTCTTTGATTTCTGTTCGTGAATGTTGGAGTTCATTCAACATTCGAACAGCCATTCATATGATAAAAGAATCATGGGACGAAGTAAAACAATCAACATTAAATGCATGTTGGCAGAAACTTTGGCCCGAAGCTGTTCGTTCCAAAGTTTATCCCAGCATTCGCGGGGAAGTTGAAGAGATCATCGAAATGGTTAGAAATGTAGGTGGAGAGGGCTTTGAAGATATAAAAGAGGAAGAAGTGGAAGAATTGCTGAACTTTCAACAAGAAGAATTAGCAAATGAGGAGCTTGAAGAATTTGCACAATCAAGTGAGAGCAAAAACAAAGAAGAAGATGTAGAGCCTAAGATAAAACAGTTTTCAGCGAAGACCTTAGCAGAGATTTTAAATATGGCTAACGAGTTGAAAGAGAAAGTAATGCAAGCTGATCCATCTATGGAAAGGAGCATCAATTTTAAGAGAATAATTGACTCTGCAATATCTCCCTATGACGAAATTTATAAAAAAATCAAAACAAAAGGGAAACAGCTCCAAATCACAGAATTCCTGAAGCCAAGTCCCTCATCCTCCTCTTCCATCTCCAAATAATGCTCTTCCGAAACACCTCCATTGTCAACATCCTACGTATACTCTACATAATTCACGGTGAGTTATAAACTTCTGTTTTCTTAGTTTTCCTAAATTTAAACGTTCGTCGGTTTGGTTTTCCTTTCATATTTTAAGCTTACTATTTGTTTCTCTGGCCTACAGTCGTCAGTAAGGTAAAGTAAATAATCACTTAGGACCACTTTCGTGGATGTAGGAACGGAATCGCATCCTTGCATTAGTTTATGCATTTGCCGTTCGCGGTTTTGCGGTTCGCGGAGTCTTCGGGAACGTAACCCCCACGAACGGCGAGGGATACCTGTATATGTAAAGATTTCATATATACTGAAATATTATTAAAATTAGTTGTGACAACACCTTCAAAAACCATAAAATCCGAAAAATATTATTTTGCAGTATTGGGACCCCTGATGAATTGATGTAGTCCAAATATGTTATTTTGGCCTTGTTTTCAGTTGTAAATTTTTTGTGTCAAATTTGATTGAAATCGCTTTGGCCAATTTTTCTCTGATGTATGCAGACTAATGGATGGACATCACTACGATAATAGTGCTTTTCAGCAATGACCGAAAAGTACTTAAAATTGAATTAATAATTAAGAATCTAATATTATTATGGGTAGAAATTGGTACAATGTCCTTAAATTTGTTAAATACGAGTTCCTGACAAAGATTTGAGGTATTATACTGAGTATCAGATTTTTGCCGGTTTTTTCGATATCTAGATCACAGTGCATTGACCCAACATAAATTGAAACAAGTAAGTTTTTCAGTTGTATGTTGGTGCAATTTTAAAAGTTTTTTTCTTAAAGTGGCTATATTAATTATAATTGTAGACACAGTAGGTATTATTTATGGACTTTGATTGGACATGGTATAGAGGGGAATGAAGATTTTTTTACGGTAGGGGAGTGCAAAAACATTTTTCTTAGGTGATGGGAGGCGTGACTTTGTAAAGTTTGGAAACTGCTGTATTAGGTCATATGAATTATGTCAGCGGATTTATTTATGGAGTTAAAGGCACATTAATGAAATCACTTGCATTTTCAGGCTTTTGAGGAATGTTTTCTGATTTAGCATTGTGAGAATATGTTGTACCGAGAGTTACTATTTTTGTTTTTTCTTGTTGAGTTCTAAATAGGATTGGGTTTTTGACCAGTCAAATAATTTTTGGTCAATTGACCAGTCAAATATTGTCAAAAATCGTTTTTTTATAGATCATTAATTACACACTAAATACTTTGGTACAACTTAAAAGTTTTTCACATGAACATTCAAAAACACTAGATGGAGTTTAGGACAAAATAAAAATTAAGATTAAAAACAATAAAGATGTTGAAATACTATTCCTTGTACAATAACAAACTTTAATGAACTTAATTGGTTCATGTAACATAAAAAAAGCAGATGGATTGTTGTGTCCAACAGTCTGTTTCACTTTATTTTTCATTCAGGGTTATCACTATGGTTATTTTTTAAAAGCAGTTCACCTTCTCTGTTCTCACTCTCTGTTTCCGCAGAATCTGATTCCATCTTTGAATATGTAAACAAATCTTCAACCATTTCAGAAATATTTTTCATGTCTGAGATTTTTATAAACTGTTGCCTACTTCCCATCTTTTTCTGCTTTGAGTCTGTTTTTGGTGTTTATGTTTCCCAAAACTGACCAGTTTCACTCTACACAGGCAGTAGAACTGGGAGATTTCAGCAGAATGTCAGCAATTTCCACTAGTAAACTGGAAGGGCGGAAGTTCTTCCACCTGTTCGATGGTATAATTTAACCTGCATTAATAGCAGTGCTTAAGTTGTAGCCAAATAAGAAGGGATTGCCTAACCTTGCCTAACGTAATCACTCAGAATAAAACTGAGTACATAATGAGATCTATGGTCTTTAATAAATATAAAGTAACTTGGAAAGTGTAAAATAAAAAAAACAATCTTGAACAAATCAGATGTTGTCCCGCAAGAGGAAGGTTAAAATGTACAGACATTCATCAGCCTTTAAATTCTTGTAACTTACACATTTTTATTGATAACATTTTAGAAACTTCCTCCGAAATAAGTGAGGGAACGCCATTCCCTTGGGTTTCTCGAGAAATTAAGCGCTGATTAATAGACTCAACTGCATTCCATATCATTTTCCTATTGAAAGTGTCACTTCTTGCTTTAAAATTAACTACATATTTTAGCCAAAATAGAATTGCCGTCAGGAAAATTTACAAATTTGGCCAAATTTACCATATATACTCGTATATAATGCGCACCCGTACTTTCTGCCAAAAAATCCTGACTTTTTCTTATACCCTGTGCGTGACACACACCCTTGATTTTTGTGGGGTATAAGAACAAAATTTTAGAATTATATCGCCATGCCACTGCTGCCAATCCTTTTAAATCAGACAAAAAGGGATCTATAAAACAAAGAGGTTTGATTTATAGTGGATTTTAGTCTCTCTTTCCTATCCCGTTTTAAAACTGTTTAATATAAGGAATAATGTGAAAAATTAACAAAAAAATCTGGAAACAGGAAATGCGACAGTTAAGATTAAGTTCATACATGTCATTGTATGGGTTTTAAATTACTTACATTGGTAATTGTACAGGCATCCCTCCCTATTCATCCCCCCAATTTTCGTCTTTTTGCTTATTCGTCCATAACCAATTATAACCAAACCCCCATTCATTCGTCCATTCCCTCGCTCATTCATCCATCGAAATAGCTGGGACCTATGAAGAGGGACTCTCAGATGATTACTCATCAAATGATGAAATGCTAAGAATTTATCGTTCACAGCAGTATAAACTTATAACCTTACGATTGAGAAATGAAAATATCATGTAGGATGTCTATCTTCCCTTTTTGACTGCGGCTAACAGCGAATTAAAGCACACCACTGAGATGATATCATCATCACGTTGAGTTTAGGAGGAGTTTTGGGTGATCTGTTTTAGTACAGGCGACTCCCGAGTTTCGATGGGGATGCATTCCTGAAAACGTGTTCGAATCTTGAATAGTTGAATGTCGAATGCCATTTTTCCATATACTTGCATGTTATAATTGGGGGATGCGTTCCCGCATCTCAGGAAAAAGTCTCCCCTCATGTTCTATAAAGATAAAATAACATTACTGATATGTTAATACAACAATATTAAATTATGAATAAATTATATAATAAATATTTTAAATGTATAACTTATTTTTTGCACTAAAAAGAAAAAAATAAATTTTTGTTTCGAACTTCAGTGATAGATGTATGCAATATGTTGTGCAAACGGCCTGGTCTGGATCGTGCAAGTCGATTGTTACAAATGACTCACGCGAGCTAGATAGCATGCCTGCATACATCTATCTATACATACAACTATTTATCGCAGCGAAATTAATATAAAAGTTATTAAAAAAGCAGAAAATAACTTAAGAATAAAGAAACAATAAAATTAAAAATATTTTCATACCTTAAATGGTCTCACTAATTGGAATGTGTTTCTGACACTGATCATCTTCACAAAGTTTTAAAAGTTGTTCCATTTTAGGAATCACAACACCGCGCCTAGGACTGTGAATTTATCACATCTTCTAGAATTTTCTCCTGTTTCACATAAGTGCTAATAGTTGAACGACACATTCCCAACGATCATGCGATTTCAGTGTGGCTTTCACCTTTCTCAACATGTTTTAAAATTTCTAATTTCAATTCATAACTATGAGTCTTATGCACTCTTTTATTTGATTCACTTACATTATCACTATTACATTTCCTTTTAGATGCCATGTCAAGTGATAAATTTATAAATAAATCAATAAAATAAATAAATTTAAATAAAAGATTAACAGAAAAAAGAGCACAAATTCAAACAATTAGAGCAGATATAACTGTGTATACACAAAAACTAAACCTCGCGTGGTTGGTCGGAACCAATTACTCCACAAAATTACTCCACGTAAAGTTCCCAATTCGATCGGCTGGGTCAAAATCTCAAATTTATCGAATCTCGAATGGTCGAAACTTGGGAGTCGCCTGTATTTGTTCAACCACTGAATCCACTGGTCTTAGCTACTCTGCCTCGCTCCATGTTGTTGTTCGTTCTTCCTTAGTTTTCGTTTCGGCACAATTTTATATTGTGGAGTATGAATTTGAGCTCAGTGTTTGTGATTAAATTAATCAATTACGTGGCAGCTGCATTTGTACTTGCGTTTACATCGTGCCTTCGCGGGCCACATAAAATGCTCCCGTGGGCCATAGGTTCCTATAGATTGTGCTTATAGTACCAGTAACTCTATAAAATAAGGCAATATCAATTTTTTGGTCTGCTTTTTGGGTTTTCATTAATGAATTATACTTTTATAGCATTGCATCTAAGGGAAAATAGACTTCAATATTCATATTTTCACTTATTGTCCAGTTTCCTCGGAACCAATTAAGGATGAATATCAAGGAACGCCTATACATACTAGAATCATTAACTAAATAAAATTATTCCAATTAGCTCATTCTAGGTTTTATGTTTTCGATGCATGTTTTGCAGGAAGTCTACCTAGCGATTTTGCAAAGAGTACAGCAATCATCTGATGAGCTAGTGAAATGCGAAATATTTGGAGAGGATGGAATTATAACTGTATAGAAGTAATTAGGTGTTGTATACATATAATTAATATATGTATAAACTGGATCATCGATAATGAGTGTGGTTTTTCCCCTTATTTCACCCAAAAAGTGTGAATCAGGTATGAGGTAGGTACACCTTAATTTTAGATTTTAAGTGCACAAAAGTGTTACCCATGTATAATGCGCACCCCTACTTTATGACCTAAACATTTGGTCTTCAAACTGCACGTTATACACAAGTATATACCAGAGATGCAAACCGAACCAAACTGCTGAACCGAACCACAGTCATTTTGCTGAACCATGAACCGAACCGAAACCACTGATTAATTTTTCAATGAACCAAAAACCGAACTGCAATTTTTTGCAAAAGTGGTTCGGTTTCAGTTCGATCTCAATCCACAAAGTACGGACCAACGAAATGACCAGGAATTTCCATTGGAAAAACCAGCGTGTTTGCTTCAAAGGAAAGAGTTCCTATCTCTTTCCTATCTGCTACTATTGTTATCCACAGACGACATTTACGGTGAGGGTTATGGGGACACCAACTGCGACAATATCCGGGTCAACCACTGTAGGCAGAAACTGACCAACAGAATATAGAAAGATCTCTATCTGAACTCAGGCAAAAGGGTCGTTTTACAATGGCCTAGAAAGGAGCCGTAATCTGCCTTCGTGCCGAGAGAAAAATCCATTCCCTTACCATCACCATCACCCCCCTCAGCATTGTAATTAGCAGACCTGAGAAAATATGCCCCGCTGTGTCTTTCTTAGAACACCATTAACTCTCCTCGTATCTTTTTCTTCAGAAAAATTCAAATTGTAGCTCTCAACGGCTTGAGCTTTCAAGGACATCATTCCTTTTCCAACTCTTATGTGGTGTTCTTCTATGATATTTCCATTACTTGGTGGTTTATATTCCAGCAAAAACAGGCGAGGACTTCGGCGGATCCCTTGGATTGGAGGCATTCATTTCCTGCAGAATTCCTTGAATTATTTAAAGTGTGTATTTTTAATAATATTTTAGTAAACTTTATTTAAGAGACAAATAAAATTAATTAACATGTTAGTGTTATTTAAAGAGGGTCACTCTACATTTTATAATCGGTTGTTTTGAACCATGAGTGTCCACACTTCGTATATTGAATAATCAGCCCCGAACTGTCGATTAATTTTAAATTATTCTTGTAACGTAATTTTACTATCAAATTGATTTTTTGAATACTTTTCTAAGGTGGCAAAAGAAAAAAATTAGCAATATGTAATATGTTTGGAATCGAGCTAAAAGTGTCTTTTTGAATTTATTATATAATAATTCGGAGTAATATTTTATTCCATATTTTTTGACCAATTAACTAATTTAAAATATTTTATTTACATAAATTTATTATTGAAAGTTGGAAAAATTGAGGTGCCGTGCATCATCGTCAATGGAAAGCAAGAAACTGTCTACTTCAATAATTAAATCTGTCATTCAATCAAGGAAATCTTAATAAGGGCTTACGGAAAAGAATTTTCCTAGTCGATGAATTGTGTTTTCCTAGACCCTTGATAAATATAGCGAACATTTTTTATTTTATTTGTTATAAATGAAGCAAAGGAATAACGCTTTGTAACTTCCATTGTTTTTATTTCTCTTATGACCCGGGTTTCGACATTACAATGCTATCGTCAGGTGCAGATATGGTGAGAATAGAAAGTACAGTGGAACCTCGCTTAACGAGCATAATTCGTTCCAGAATCTTACTCGTAACGCGAAACACTCGTTAAGCGAAACAGTTTTTCCCATACAAATTAATGTAAAATACGATAATGCGTTCCATGCCGAAAAAATACTCAAAATATTTTATGTATAACGTTTATTCAAAGAAAATTATATATACATTGTTAAGGAGCGTGATTCATCTTTTCTTCTATCGCAGAATGAACAAACCTGGAATGAGAATTCGATTTGTAGAAAACAAAAAAAAATCGAAATAATTAATTTACTATTTATGATACATACCTAATTCTTTTTTACTAGAAAGCTGTCTAGAGACATTTGTTTTTGCCGACGCTTCAGAATTTGGTGGAAATGCGACACAGCATTATCATTAAATAAATTAGTAGCGCGCATAGCCACTGCCTTATTAGGGTGATGCTTCTCAATGTACGATGCAACAGTTTCCCATGCTTTCAGCATTTCTCTTATTGCGCCAGAAGATTGTTGGTTTGCTGTTACCTCCTCCTCCTCCTCGGACAAACTCTCCTCCACAACTTCTTGCTGTGAAACACAATGTAACTCCATAAGCTCTTGGCTGTGCTCTTCCACAAGCTCATCGATATCTTTGTTATCCACCTCCAGTCCCATGATCTTGGCCAAAGACACAATCTCGTTGACTACAGGCTCCACAGGTACTGTCTCAAACCCCTCAAAGTCACATTCGACAACGCTCTCCGGCCAAAGCTTCTTCCAAGCAGAAGTGAGGGTTCTCTTGGTAACCCCTTCCCACGCCTTTTCGATCATCTTGAGGCAGGCAACGATGTGGAAGTGATATTTCCAAAACTCTCTGAGAGTGAGATTGGTCCCTTCAGTCACCTCAAAACAACGCTCGAAGAGCGCTTTAGTGTAGAGCTTCTTAAAGTTAGAAATAACCTGCTGGTCCATAGGCTGGAGTAACGGAGTGGTGTTGGGAGGCAGAAACTGGATCTTGATGAATTTAAATTCTTCAAGGAAGTCATCTTGTAGTCCTGGAGGATGGGCAGGAGCGTTGTCCATAACAAGCAAGATTTGGAGTGGTAGATTCATCTCAAGCAAATATTTTTTCACAGAAGGACCAAACACTTCATTGATCCAATCAGTAAAAAGGTCACGTGTCACCCAAGCCTTGTTGTTGGACCTCCACATCACATTTAGCCTGCTCTTCTGGACTTTACACTTCTTGAAGGCTCGTGGAGTTTCTGAATGGTAAACAAGCAGCGGTTTAATTATCAAATCGCCGCTTGCATTGGCACAAAATAGCAGCGTGAGACGGTCTTTCATTGGCTTGTGGCCGGGTAATGCATTCTCCTCTGCTGTTATATAGGTTCGCTTCGGCATCTTTTTCCAGAAGAGACCCGTTTCGTCACAATTGAAAACCTGCTGCGGCAGGTAACCCTCAGAATCTACGAGCTTCTTGAAGTCGCCGATGAAGTTCTCTGCTGCCTTTGCGTCGGAGCTTGCTGCTTCACCGTGCCTCACAATGCTGTGGATGCCGGTTCTTCTCTTAAACTTCTCGAACCACCCACGACTTCCCTTAAATACTTCTTCTTCGGCCGTTGATGATCCTGGAGTCTTCTTAACGAGGTCGGCGAAAATCACTTTCGCCTTCTCACAAATGATATTCTCATTAATAGTGTCGCCTTGCAGTTGCTTTTCGTTTATCCATATGAGAAGCAACCTCTCAACATCATCGAGAATACGTAACCGTTGCGTAGATATTCTTGTCACTCCCTTTGAAACATCTATCTCCTTAATCTTGTCCTTGTTCTTGAGGATAGTGCAAATCGTTGATGTAGACCGATTGTATGTGCGTGCTAGATCAGCCACGCTCACACCTCGTTCTCGCTTTTCAATGATTTTACGTTTCATTTCTACGGTTATTTTTATTCTCTTATGGCTGTCTCCTTGCGGCTTTTTCTTCGGGGACATTTTTGCAAGGGTTATTAAACTTTGCACAAAAAAAATCACAAATAATATGTCTGAACACAAGTTTGGAAAAATGTGTGATCACAAGCGACACTAAGATCCTCGGATTGGCTGATTTGGAGACGTCAGGCGACTGCAGCGCTCTGCGGTGCTGGCCCTATATAGAGCCCCCCGCACCGCTCTGTCCGACCCCCCTCGCCTTCCGACCCTCGCTGTTGCAGGCGCACAATCCGGGACTTCCCCTCCCCTCGTCACTCGTTATGCGAAACGTCCCTCGTTCAGCGAATCATTTTTTTACAATTTATTTTGCTCGTTATGCGAATTACTCGTTATGAGAGGTGCTCGTTAAGCGAGGTTCCACTGTATATACAGAGAAATGGGTAGAGAGGGGAGAGGTAGGGTAGTTTGTAAGACGGAAAGGAATGGAGGTGAGGGAAAGGAGGAACCTATCTCAGTCAGAGGGATACTGCGGGGGGTAGGTTGTAAAGGGATAAAGGGGGAGGGGAAAGGAAAGGCTGGAGGTGAGAGACCATCTCGGGAGGGTTTGGGGAAAGACGGAGGAAGGACTAGGACTAAAAAGAAAGGCCTTGTGGAAGACGGAGAGAGGGTGAACCCCAGAGAGAGGAGGGAGGAAATTATCAATGCTGCAATGGATATGTGTGTGGGAATAAGGAAAATAAAGGCAAGTGCAGGTGGTAGAACTAAAGAGGTTAAATATTGGGAGACGGATGGTAAGGCCCTTGTTATAAATCTTTTTTCTCTAAATAATTGTATTACAGGTAAGAAAAATAAATAAAATGTCTGAGGAACTAATTTTCTTTGATTTTTAATGATTTCTTTAAAACACTTTTATGTTTTCGGTTTGTTCATCCAGCCAGGGATAATCTCAAAAGCGGTTTAAGCTAGAGGCGCATTTTCTTTCTGATTATGTATGATTGTGTATGTTGGTAAATGAATTTGAAATGAATCCATTCAGAGAATTTTTAATTGATATGTAAACAACAATGAACATAAAAATCATGTTAGGATCAAAAATACCATTTTTTAAATATAAGTAAATGAAGATGATGATGGTATTGTAATATATTTAAAATATAAATTTTTCCTTTCTTTAAATAAATTCTTCTTTCATTTAAAATAATAATGACTGCTGATTGATTTACTTACAGAGTGATAATGTGTAATGTTTATATTGGATAAATTATTTCTGAATAGCATTTCAAATGATTAATTTAGTTGAACCGAACCGCAAACCGAACCACTTGTCAAAATTCTCGTCTGAACCGAACCATGAACCGAACCACTTCCAAAAATTTAGAACCGAACCACTCCCAAATTTTGAAGTGGTTTGCAGCTCTGGTATATACAGTACTTTCTAGATCACAAATAAAGAGCTGTAATATGTGAACAGAGCAACTATATAGCTGTATATGTGAATATTTTTTCTGCACAATATTCCCTGCACATCTCATGTTTGCTGCATTATCAGTCAGAATGACAAATACTCTATTGAAGCCTAGTTCTTCAATAACAGTCTCAAACTGTGATGCTACATACTCTGCTGTGTGGCGGTGTTCTTTTGTGTTTAAAAATTTGTAGAATAACTGGTTAGGAGCTTCTACCATGAAATTAATGATACCTTCATTTCGAACATTGCTCCAACCATCTGGGGCAAGAGATATATGAGATGCCTCTTCAATAATATTACCAATTTTTTGTTGTATTTAATCATAAGCCTCATCAAGAATATTTCTGTCCAAGCGTTTTCTTCCTGGTCGAGTATAATTGGGCGCAATTGACCAAAAAATCTACAATATAGGGATTTTCTGTAATGTGAAACAGCAAATTACTTGCATACATAGTTTTAGCAAACACCCTGTCATGTTCAGTCTTCTCTTGTGGACTCATTCTGTCCAAAAATTTTAATAATCCTGGTTTTCTTTAGTATTACTCAATAAAGAAGTAATGCTGGAAACTGAATGCTCCTGAGATGCTGTGGGGCCCATATCGCTTGCCAAAGATGAATTTGCGGGTATAAGTATGGGAATATCTACAGTCTGCGCTACACTATTAGCTTTTATTTGTGTAAGCACACTAACTTCACCTGAGGAGTATTCTACTGTAATAGGGGGAGACTACCTAAAGAAAATAATTTCTTGGGAACATTTTTTTCAGTAAAACTTTCTTTTACTATAGCAGGACACATTACATATGATTTAAAAAGATGTTGAATCATTCTGTCTTTATGAGTTACTCCCAGTTGCAGAATATATATCTGCATTTTACAGTTTTTCCTTCTTGTATTCTCTTAAAATATTGGCACACTTTACCTTTTATTCTTCCCTTGTTAGACATTACTTCAAAATACTAACCCCTTCTTAAGAATTAATGTTTGTACCCCAACTTGCCAAAACATCAGCATTAAGTTAACTACATATAATATTATTTTACAGAACATATTGCATAAACTTGTGTAAAAGTTCTTCAAGTAATGTCTTTAAAATATCACGCAAAATTGAGAACAAGGTTAAGACTTAATCTTATTGCAGTGACATCTCTTAAAATTTTCTTAGGTATGAAAACATCAGAACAAATATTTTGAATCATATAGCTTTTCATACATTTGACTAAATCATTTACCAATACGAAACAAGTTCATCATTTCAAATTGTTGCAATCGATAAGTAATAGTAGAAAGTAGTAGTACTCGTGTATAGTGCACAGTTTGAAGACCAAATTTTTGGTCACTTAAAGTCAAAAATTAAAGTGTTCTTACCTCGCACCAGATTCTCGCTTTCTTGGTACATTGAGGGGAAGACCACGCTAATTATCAATAATCCAGGTTATACTTATATTAGTTAAAATTATGAAACACCTAATTACTTCCATACAGTTATAATTCCATCCAATCCAAATATTCCTCATTTCACTAGCTCATCAGCTGATTACTGTAGTCTTTGCAAAATTGCCAGGTAGACTTCCCACAAAACACGTATCGAAAACAAATAAAACATCGTATATGCAAATTGAAATAATTTATTTAGTTAAAGATTATAATATGTATAATTAACAATTTAAGTAATTTAAAACCCATAGAATACATCTTCCTCATCATCTTCAGTACCAAATAATTCTCCCCAATCTGCTTCTGTAACCGATTCGTCATATGGGCCATCGAAATTCAGTATATCATCATCCATCACATCTTCATCCACTGCACAGTCCCACAAAATATCATCTTCACTTCTATCAAGTGCATTTGATATGCCACATTTTTTGAAAGATTTTATTATTATGTCTGCACTAATTTTGTTCCATGACTCTACCACCCACTCACACAATGTTGCCAGAGTTGGACTGCGGGTGCTGCCACCTTTAATGTAAGTCTTCTCCCCTCTAATCATCCAGTCTTTCCATTTCTTTCTCATGTTGTCTTTGAAGGGCCTATTTATAGATACGTCCACTGGCTGTAAAATGCTGGTCAGGCCAGCAGGAATCACTGCAACGTCAATGTTAGGCTGCCTAACTTGTGCAACAACCTCAGAGACAAGATGCGATTTGAACATATCCCAAACGATTAAACTTTTTTCCATACACAGTCCTCCCGGTCAAAAACTCCAAACACTCTTGAGCCATGTTTTCATGCCATTTTTGTCCATCCATCCGTTATTATGTACATGGATGACTACTTCTTTCGGAAATTTCTCTTTTGGAATAGTTTTTCGCTTGAATAGGAGCATTGTCTTAAGCTTAGGCCGTCAGCCATACATGACAAAACAACAGTAAATCTGGATTTTTCATGTCCCATTGTCTTGATTAGCACAGTCTTTTCTCTGATTTTATTTACCGTCTGGCTATATGGCATATCAAAATTCATTGGCGTTTCACCCATGTTCCCGATACAAGCCAGTCTGTATCCATTGTTTTGTCGATGTCTGATTACAAACCTATGAAATGCGAGTATCTTTTCATCAAGTTCTTCGGGTAGACGTTGTGACATCTTAGTCTTCTGTCGCAACACAAAATTGTTTCTTTTCATAAACCTAGTTTACCAACCTGGGTTGGCTTTAAATTCCATAATTCCTAATATTTTTGCTGTTTTCAGCGCAAATATTCTAATTAATCCACGGGAAACTGCAAGTCCATTTTGACGAGTATTGTTGACATATTTTTCCACTTCATCTTCCAGCTGGGCCCACTTCTTCAGCTTCCCTCTATTTGTACACTTATTTTTAGGCATCTGCTGAAGCTGAGTGTAAAGCTTCCTCCAACATCTGACATTCGATTCTGGTATGTTAAATTGTCTCGCTGCTGCCCGATTACCTGTTTGCTTTGCAAATTCAATGATTTTTTGCTTGAACTGAGCCGTGTATTTACATCTTTTTGAATCCATATTGTTTTATTGTATGGTTTTTTAAGAATTTATTTTATCTGAAACATGAAACGTCGGGAATGAGTGAAAACAACTCTCTGTTCTTAGACATGACATGTATGAACTTAATCTTACCTGTAACTAGTTTCCTTTTTCCAGATTTGTTTGGTAAAATTTCACATCCCTTTTATTAAACAGTTTCAGAATAAGATAGAGAACCAAAATCATCTATAAATCTAACCTAGCTAGATCCCTTTTTATCTGATTTAAAAGAATTGGCAACACTGGCGCTGTGGTTTTGTATGTGGTATGTTTGGCCAACTTACTGTATGAAGTTGCTGCTATCTCAACTCAATCACTTTCATTATTGGTGTCTCTCGAAGACGTAATGTGGATCTTACTGAATGTAATACTTATGGGCAAGTCCAAGCGTTTTAAAATTCCCCACTGGCGATAATTTAATGCTTTAATGTATTTATTTACGGTACTCTAGTTAATACTTAACATGACGATATAATTCTAAAATTTTCTTCTTATACCACATAAAAAGCAAGGGTGTGCATTATACACGGGGTATGTGAAAAAGTCTGGTTTTTTGGCAAAAAGTGGGGATGCGCATTATACACAAAGGTGCACTATACACGAGTATATACAGTACATATTAAGAAAGGATTGTTTGTATGTGCGTGTGTTATCCACTTATCCATAAACCATTTTTTAGTTGAGTATTAGTTAACAGTTTTTATGCAGACAGAGCAGTGTTTTGATACCTAACCAGAAAATATCCCAAGTCCATAGTACAGTGATGGCGAACCTATGGCACGCATGCCATAAGTGGCATGCAAGACGATTTTGGTTGGCATGCCAACAAAAGGTGAAAACCAATCAAAGTGTTTGTCGTACTGAATTAGTTCCACAAAAAAATTTGTCTCATTTAGTTAACTGTTGTAAACATTAGTTTTATTGTTACAAATTCCATTCTCTTACATCTTGATCACGAATTTAATTTAGTTGGCATGAAAATAATATCAAGGACTTTCTTGTGGCTGAAAAGATTCGACAATTTCAGCAATAGAAGGTTCGCCATCACTGCCATAGTGTGTGTTTAATATCTACCAAATTTGTTAAGTGCTACTTCAAGTTTCAACTTAAAAGGTCCAGAATGGCAACAACAAACCTGCATGTATTTTTGATTGGTCAATATAAGGCACTGTAAAAAATTCAGTCAATTGATCAATTTTTAACCGGTCAATCAACTGGTTGGCCAATCCCTGTTCTAAATAGTTGTTTCTTTTTTATTTGCAGCACAAATGGGGATGTGAATAATGCAGCAGCTAGCATTGGAAATCCTAAATTAACTGGCAAAGAAAAAAAAGACAGTTCCGTGGAAAACAATGCTAAGTCATCTGCTTCCAACACAAGACCCATGTCTTCCAGAAACAGAAAATTAAGAAACTTGAAACTCATTCCACCATCCAAGGTAAAACATATTAGGGAGGTAATTATCAAGAAAAACACCAGAGAAAAAAAGCCTAACATTCAGGATACAAATCAGGATCAAGAACAAATTCTCAAGTTGAGTGCATCAGTTAAGGAAAATAAATCTGTGTCAAAAGCAGTTTCTGGGGAACAGGTCAGTGAGGTGGTTGGCAAAATCAAATTGGAGGAGACACTCCAAGATAGCTCAGTAGTGGAAAATAACACACATGAAAATCCTAAAAGATCAAAAGTGCAAAGACAGTTGCAGGAATCAGTAATTAGTACTGTGTCCAATCAGGGTGCTACGGGGACTAAAGAAAATGCCAGTAATGATACAGCTGATCTTCGTAGGCGTGGTCGACGGCGAGCTTACGATTGTGAAGTATGTGGTCGGACATTTGCACGAAGTTCTAACCTTGCTCACCATGTTATGCGCCACAGAAATGAGCGCCCGCACCAATGTGAAATATGTGATCGAGCCTTTGTTCAGAAGGCTAACCTCAAAGTTCACCTGAGAAGTCACACTGGAGAACGTCCGTTCTCCTGCACCGAGTGTGGCCGTGCTTTTGCTCAAAAGAACAATGCGCTCCGCCATTTACGTGCTCATGCGAGGCAGCGGCAATTGCAAGAACAGAAGCTCGTTTGTCCCGTTTGTGGAAAATCATTCGGTAGGTGGCCTTCGTACGAGACTCATATGCGTAGGTCTCATTCGAACATGCAATCTAATACTGTCGGACCAATTACACCATGCATTGTTGATGGAATGGTTAACGATTCCCATCCTACTGATGCACCTCCATGTGTTACAGAAATTGATGGTGGGGGTCCTCATCCAGGTTCTAATATTCCTCATAATGTGGGGAATGTAATGACTAATTCTCAGTTACCTCTGGAACCTTCAAATTTAGAAAATGTACATCCTACAGTTTCTCTGACAAATGTTCATGCCAATGATAGCATAAATAATGGCCACATACCTCCAGGTCATCATCCACAAAATGAACATTTATTAGTTGGGGATCATGTGAACATAACGCATCAGTTGAGTGGAGCACATAGTTGTGCTGATACTACGTGCTAATTGTTGTAATTTTTGTATGGACAGCTTTAATCATGTAAAACAGGGTTCAGTAATCTTTGATCTGTGGGCCACCGGCAAAGGTAAGATGATAAGACAGCCTGTAAAATTTAACATAATTTCTATTTATTACTTGTAATTAAGGTTACAAAATCTTGAGTGTTGCAGTTATAATATTAATAAAACAGACATACAGTGAAACCTAGATTTATCGTGTTTGAAGGTGCTAAGGAAGATATTGATAAAGTGGAAAAAGATGAAATTGGAACAACCTGAAGAGTTCATCAATTAGTATTCTGAAAATAACTTAATTTTTCATTACTGCCTTGCACAAAAATGAACAAACGATTATTTTACCTCGCAACAGTACATTGTTTTCAAAGAATAGTTGGTCACATATTTTTTCAAACTAATCTTTCTGCAGCACAAATTCTGTCACTGTGACAATTGCCTATGCCATGGATCTGCAAACTTTTCAATGTGGTGAGCACCAAGTTACATTCTAGAGCAGTGTTTCCCAAATGGAGGTCCTTGGACCCGTAAGGGTCCGCAAAAGCTTGCAGGGTGTCCACAGCACTTCTGAAAAAATACTTCTGTATTAATTTAGAGAAATAATTAACTAATTAGTAATAATTGAAAGGGAATGTATTGTCATGGAAACACTAATCAGTGGTCAGGTCTTTCAAAGAAAATAATGCGTACGCCTACTCCTCAATGTGTTGTTGAATTTCAAAACCATGTGTTCAAGGGGTCCATTGGATTACAGATGTTCCAATAGGGGTCCACAGGTTGGAAAAGATTGAAAACCCCTGTTCTAGAGCACCCAGCATGAAACAGTAATGTTAAATAAGGATGATCACAAAATCATATAAAAGTCAAAGTGATTGAAAATATCCTATTTAGAAAGAAAACAGACTATCAAATCCTGTTAATGTTACTAGGAAAGGCGATTGTTAGCATTACAGAAGTGTACAGTAAGACTGTTAAGTGCACTACGGTGCTTGCAAGCACCACATTGCAGACTCATGACTTATACAATGTTAGCAGAAAAAAGATTCTTTCTGAATAGCAAGATTCCTTTTTTATGGCTGTTAGAAAAATTATTTTTTTTATTTCAGCATTTAACTTCACTTAATAATTATCAACATAATTAAAAGTAATAATAAATGAATGTTAATCAATAACTTGATTTGGCACACAAATGCATTGGAGCAAAAATGAACATTGATTTTGTGTTCGATTTTCTCATAGGTAGCAAGTCTATTATTGTTGCAGTTTCTAATGTCCTATCAATTCTTTAAAAGCCACCCCAGAAATAAATTAGGGTAATATAATGAAGCATTCATTACCAAGCCCATGGAGACTCATTTCCTCTAGCATCGTCACCTGAGAGAAGCTATCTTTTCTGAGATTTTAGCAAAGTTACAAGTATATGAAGATAACAAATATTAAATTACAGTAAAACCTCTTTATAACAAAATTGAAGGGACCTAATTTTTGGCTCTTTGTTGTAAGGAGGCTCTTTGTATAGGTGAAGGGTCTCAAACTCACATTGGTGTTTGTGCCACATGATGGCCCTTTGCTGAATCTGCAGGCTGCATTAAGGCAGCGTACCATATTCATGGGATGCATTCTATACTTTCCCAGTCTTCACACCTTTTCATATTCTTTAGAGATTCGTGCACTCCTTCCACAAGAGAGGAATCGTCCTACAGACCCGTCCCTAGGTCATTTGCTGCCCTAAGGCAATGTCTATAATGCAGCCTCTATAGGTGGGTAATATGGACAGTGGTGTTCTGCCAAATATATCACAATCGGGATGCTATTATCGCCACCACCCCTGGCAGTTAGGCATTCCACTGAGCATCAAATTCATGACCTTTTTTCAGCCCTGACACTGTGTTACCTATTCCTTGTGGGAATTAGAAGGGATTTCAATAAAAAAATAAAATAAAGTAAAAAACATTTTCAGTGTATACACACTTTTACTTAAAATTGCTCTCAAAGGTAAAAAATAATTTTTTCCTGAGCAAAATATATTATTAAAAAATTTGTATGCTTTGTAAAAGTGGGTGGCATTAATATGAGTACAGTAAAACCTTGTTATTTTGAAGTTCAAAGGACCAAAAAGTTATGACTTTGAAGTATCCAGGTTCAAAATGAACTTTCATAAAAATCGAACTTTTGTACCATCTGCTACTTTGGCAGCAAAACTGCAATACAGAATCTTATCTATCCGTTCTACAAATGAATTGGTCTTACAATTAGTATACATGGCGAATTTGAACAGAGCTGAAGTGAACACTTAGTTTGCGATTCACAAAGACCACTGCATGTGAAAAAAGACTCAGTGAATATCCCGAATTTCCCAGTACATTTCTCGCATGGGCCGGTTAAATTTTTAGAAAATATGAAAATTTATTGATTTTGTCCTTTCAAGTACATTTTGCCCTATCTGATAGTCAACTACTGACGGTCAATGGAATGGAATATATTATTAACCGAACACTTCTTAAGCTAGCAGAATGCTATTACATACTAAACTAGAGTGATCTGGTACCCCTGACATGTAGGCATCCTGCCACCCTAATCCAAATTATCTTACCACTATTTTTTTTAGAGAGCCGGTTCTTAATTTTTTTTAGCTCAGCACACGGTAAAACCACTAGGTTTTTGTTTTTGGCTCATCACTTTTTCTCAGGTAAAACAAATGCATGATATTTTTAAAGACATTCGGTATAACTTCGTACAATGTTATTTTATAGATTGGTTCAGTAACAGAAATCAATATTACATGGTCTTTTCTGAAGCATATCACTTTCTCATGAGAAAAACCTTGCCCGGGTTTGGGAGAGCATGAGGATTGAGATAATAGGGGTTCTTGCAACTTCTGTTCATTTCAGTTTGGTTCTCGAATTTTGCTACCTGATTGAGAATGTGAGCATTCACAGTGATGCAAGGATAAGCTGATTCATTTATTTGAGTCATCTACGACTTTTATTTCACTTTGACCATTAAATAGTGTGACCTCATTTCAGTTTGTAAAAAAAAATGAGAAAATTTTCGCATGATTTTTTTAAATGGTGGATCTGTCACTATCACGATCTATAGCGGAAAAGGCAAATACGAATTTCCCTTACAGTCTGGAGCATGCCAGACTATGACAAAGCTCACAATCAATAGAGAATCAGACTGGTGTCATCGTTGTAGAAACTCAAAGGGAATAACATTTGTGACTGTAATTAACATTGTTGTTCGTTTGTTAACCTTCATTTTTCCGAGAATCCTACATTTCTACTAGGAATATCAGCTATACTAGCAGATAAACTGAATTTTATTTGCAATGGGCTTCAAAGCAGTACAAATGGCTTTTTTAATAACAGTAAACAGGACTGTCCTGGCAAAAATGGGACGTTTGGTCATCCTACTATTAAGTAAGTAAAAGGGAGTCACCTGTGTGGGGCGCTATATGTTTTTGTGTGTGAGAAATGGGGAACAAAAACGTGGTGTGATGGAGTGCGCGCGTACCTTCTGCTTACACAGGTTCGACATTTCGAATTAAACGAACTGTGCATGAGTCACCGGATCAGTTCATGACTTCAAATTTCAAATAATCTGTACCAAAAAGTACATAAAATCCTATGGTATTAGCTGGGGACTGATCTTAGGTTGGAATTACGCCATACTTTGAATTATCCAGGATTGAAATAATGGGGTTTTACTGTATATGTTAAGTTAGTGACCAAAAATAAGAACTAATTTATAAGGAAGATGAAATATATGAATTAGAAGAAAAAAAGCCACCCACTTTTACAAAGCATACAAATTTTTGAGTAATATTTTTTGTCTAGGAGAAAATTATTTTCTACCATTGAGTGCAGTTTTAAGTGTGTATATACTTTAAAAAATTTTTACATTATTTTATTTTTATCTTTTTCATCTTATAACTGTTAATAATAATGTTTTACATGCAAGAGATATAAAAATGGAATATAGAATTTAATAAATTTTTAATAATTGTTGCAATTCAGGACAAATGCATAATGAAAAATTTACCTGTTTTATCTGACCGATGAACTTTTTACTGATTAATATTTTTGATTTAACAGAACTTCAGATTACGTGAGAGTATGAAACTCAAAATTCAAAATTATGTTATACCAAAATTTCCAAGATGGGAACAATTATAACTTAAACTTAAAACAGTTCCATATTTCTCTCTGGGTCAGTGGTAAGTTCGCCATGGGAGATTCTTCCATGAAAGAGAATATAATAATGTATGATTGTTGTTTACTTTAATTGCTATGAAAATAATTTCTCTTGCCTTGCTTCTCTCTCTCGTATTAAAATGATTGAAATAACAATATGATATCGAGGTTAAACAATGGAATTGGTAGGCAGGGCAACATTCCATTAAAATGGCAAGATATCCTCAAACTGGGTGAATTAAACATTTAACTTAAGCAATTTCAAACTAGGCAGAAAAAGATGAACAGAATAAGAAACTTTATGTTTTCTTTAAAGCCGGAATAAATGTCTGATTCACCAAACAACTGATTGAACTCCATCTCTGATCAAAACATAAACAAGTATCATGGATGCAGTTGAATTGCCTATTAAACTTTGATAAATTCCCAGAGGATACTCTGTTTGTTTGTCAGTTTGGGTGACTGCAAAGGAGGGATTACATCACTGGTCAAAGACACCAGATTATTTTCGTGTGTATTAACTGAAAAAAAATAATGGTATACATTTCAAGTCTCATGCTTCTGCTCAAGAGTGTTTGTCGTGTGGAAAACAAGTTGATATTTTCGAAAACAAAAGATTAACTATCAACCCACTTGCACTTTTGTGGGTTCATTCAATTAAGATGGAACCTGAGAATTTTTAAATAGGTTATAACACTCAGACTTAAAAATTTTACCACCAATTATTTATACTAAATTTGATATTGAAGCATATCCTTAACTTTTAACTAGATTATTCTGTTCTTTTCACTAATTACATTTCCATTTTCCACATTTTTAATTTACATTCCAAACTTTCGCTGTTATGGTTACAGCTAATTAGCCAGAAAGAATTTTTGTGTGTGAAGTAGTTATAAATTTTATTTCCATTAATCAACATTTCTGTTATTGATGATGGAAACTTGGCACTTGAATCAAGGGCGTCGACAGAAAATTTTGCAAGGGGGGCGGCAATACACAAAAATTGTAAATACAATAATGATGTTTTAACGAAGAAATATCGCAAAAACCGAATCGGGTTTCGAATAAACCTCGACTTCCGGTTACCCGTTATCGTCCAAAAACTAAACAGTTCTTTGTGCTCATGCTATAGTGTTATATATGAAGTTTGGTAACGATATGGCCCTAGAACACGTTTAGACTATTTTCGGAATGGTGTATGTGATTGTGGGCGCTCTAACTCAAATAGTACTTGCCATATCGTTGCCAAACTTCTAATATAACACATTAGCATGAACGCAAATAATTGATTACTTTTTGGACAATATCGGTTAACCGGAAGTCGAGGTTTATTCGAAACCCGATTCGGTTTTTGCGGTATTTCTTCGTTAAAACATCATTATTGTGTATGCAATTCTATACAAAAGTTATAGAGAATGTAATTTCGTACAACTTTTATTTGAAACATTTTTTGTAGCAGTTATTGTTTAGGAGTTATTTATAAATAACCGGTTTTTCGGTTTCCGTGAAAATCTTAAAAACATCGTTATTGGTAATCTTCGTGAGGACCAAAGTTGTAGAGAATAATATTTCTTTCAAGTTTTGTTTAAAACAAATTTTCGTAGAACCATCCATTTAGGAGATATTTAGCTTTTTCGTAATTTCCAGTATACAGCGCCACTACCATGTAACGGTGAATTCTGTGAACGTAGCTATTCAAAATATACCTAATTTGCGGCAATAGGACGACTGTATTCTTTTACAGTACGAAATAATAATTTTGCCTTATAATGCTATTCATAATAATTTAAATATCTATACCCTAAGTATGGAGAAAGTCATGTGCTGGCCACGTCAGATTTTTTTCAATAAATCACATTTTCAACACCAAGAATCCAACTCGATATTAGGGATTAAAATGAATTCAACACGATTAATTTACACCACATATTTAATTTGTCACTAGAAAAATCCATTTAGCTAATTATTGTGCTATTAAATGTCACAGAGCAAAAGGCTCTAAAATATTAATACACTGCCGAAAATTTTCTCGATAATTTAAATTGTGTATATTTATTATATCTTGAAATTATCGGCATACTTGAAGATTACAAAGGAAAGCCGACATCTTTGCAGGTGTCGTCTATGCGTGTCAGAGGAAGCCGACAGTATTAAGACGCGTATAAAAAGGATCAAGATAATTCATATAAATTTGTAAGTCATTTTCAAAATTAACTCTTTTTGCTATATGCGAGTAATTTATATGATATTTTAATTTTCTGGATTATATTTTATTCAATTGTGATATTATATTACTGTAACGAAATTCAACACTGGGAAATAATTCTTATGAAACCAAACATCCATCGGGTTCAAATAATGGATCGAGCGGACTCGGCTTTCTGTAGAAATTTTTAACAACCGGTTCTAAAATTGCTTCAAAATTTAACAATCGGTTCGCGCGAACCGGCTGCAGCTCACCACTGGATATAACCCCTTCATAATAAAAGTGACTAAACTTCATGATTACCCGATATTCTTCCGATATCTATTCCTGTGCTATACTTTGGGAAAATAAAATCCGTCCTAAGTGGGATAGCAAATCTATTGCACGCAAGACAATTGAGGTTAACATGCAACAGAAAAAACTTTTTATATTATAATATAATCACAGTTAAATCATAAAATTATTTCTTTTGGTTATATTTAAATTGACACATAAGCTACGGTCTGTACCAAACTTAATGATCGCTGGGAGGCGGGGTTAAAATGTGTGGAAAGGGAACCTTGTTGCCGAATCAGTCCACAAACGTGGACCAATTATAGTGCTTCGCAAGTGGCAGAGACGCTGGATGGTTAAGAGTTTGTAGGAGTGGGGTCAGACAGGCGAACATCAGTAAACGAAATTATAAAAATGTTGAAAACTTTAATATTTAAAGCTACATAAAATTAAATTACGAGTATTTACGCTTGGTAATATTATCGTAGTAACTACGAATATATTACTTCCTCCTTTGTCTTTCATAAGTAGATATAAAACATTTTCCACGTTATTGGGTACCTATTTTATATGATTGTCATTTAAACAATATAGAATATTCTCTGCTTAAATGGCAAATAAGAGAAAAGGATGTTATATTTTACATTTTTCAGAATGCGTAGAGAAAACGAAGCAGGAAGACTATTTGGTACACGAATGGCAAAGGTCGGAGCAGGCAGTATAATAAACACGAGGGAAAAGAATGGTGTGGGATTTCTAAGGGACCACATGTATGACCACAACATATGTTCCTTTCACAGTTATTTGCTTCTGCTTTCAAGCAGCTGTTAAGTATATAACGGCAGAACTGCGTAGAACCATCTCGTAACATTTCTGCCAAATGAAGATACTGCCATGTTTTCCTTATCCTATCTCGTATTGCCGAAAATACGGAAGTTTTACTAATATGCTGTAAAGATGCAGCATTCTAAAAGTTTAGGTCAAAATCTTATTGAACTATTAATTTAAAAAAAACAAGTAGTACAATATTCATCATGAAAGGGAAGAGGGTGCGGAGTAGGAATAAATACACAATATTTAATTTCATCTATTTATTTTTATTATTAACAATCAACTCTATATAATTGCAAATAGTTAATAGATCACATCAAGAAGAAGAGCAAAATATTCTTAAAGGTAGCAGTTGGATTACGGAAGAATTACATTTCGAGTACTTTCTTACTTCTATTGTTGCTAATATTATAATATAACAAATGCATTACACACATTAAAGCAAACACACAAGTTAATAATTATCATATTATTAGGAAATCATGATTGGATAAAAGAATAAAAATAACGCTTCTCATTGAGTAGGTACTTTTACTTATTCCAAAGACAATAAACCATTACATATTATATACACTGTGATTCAGAGTAAACGCTTCCATGAATATGGGAATATTAAAGAAATTCAAAGTAGTAAAATTACTTAATATATTTAAAACTGCACACAAATTGAACATTTTTACAGAGAAAAACCAGTAAGGCAAAAACCCCATTTGCAGAAAAACGGCCACAAGAAGAGAGACGTGAAAAAACTGCGAAACCTACTGAGGTAAACTAAGATATAGAGAGCTGTAAAAGAAGCAATGATTAGAAAACATAACAATAAACACGATTAAATTGTGCACATAAATAGTAAGATCAACACTAGAATAAAATAACCGTTTTTGTCAGCATATTATTATTACTGAATTTCATAAAAAGAAGAAAGTAATATAACTTCCTGAAAACCAAAACTTTATTATGAACAAACTGGTTTAAAACATTTACTGTCGTCATTACATTAGGATGAAAAGTATTTCAAATCCCAGATCATTCAAAATAAATTATTGGCTTCTCAAAAGTTATGAAATTATCTCTTTTTCAAATATTCTAATATTAAATTTATCCTGAGAAAACATATGACATTAGATTAATCATAGCCACATC
This sequence comes from Uropetala carovei, assembly GCA_036926305.1. Taxonomy (NCBI): domain Eukaryota; kingdom Metazoa; phylum Arthropoda; class Insecta; order Odonata; family Petaluridae; genus Uropetala; species Uropetala carovei. The sequence continues at coordinate 780,708 of JAXCHB010000087.1, forward strand.
AATGTCACTATTGAAATATAATGATAGGTACAGAGACAGAGTGAATTAAAAATAGAGTAGCTACATATAAAATTTAGGTTATTTGTAAATAGATGAAGTAAAAATAAGAGAATCAATTTTAGGATATAAAATAAACAGAAATGGAATTATATACTAAGCATGAACAGTAAGCAATAAAGTGGAAATGTATAATAATGAGAAAAGTTAAGACAAAAATACTTTTGAAATAATCACTTATCTTCACCTGCCTTAAAGTTATTTAAATCCGTCATTATCATGTACACACAGGCGCTGACACTGACACTATACAAATAGATTGCAATTTAAACTTTAATAAGCTAAGTCATAAAGAAGAAGAAGCATTTACATGCTTTGAGCATGAAATATAAAAACTATAGCACTAAAAAGGGAAAAGCACTGTGGGAGAGAGGGAGAAACACATTCACACTTCAGGGATTTCAAGTAGACACTGACCCTATACAAGTAAATTACAATTTACACTTTAATTAGGATAATAGGGAGAACCACATTTGGTAGAAAAGGCACTGAATAAGTTAACCATTATAAAGAATATCCAAAGCTGAAGCACACACGATTTGAGCGTGAAATGGCAAGACTATAGCACTAAAAATGGGAGTAAAAGCACTGTGGGATAGATGGATGAACACACACTACAGGGATTTTAAGTAGGCACTGACACATGCTAATAGATTGATGCACATTTGAAGTGTAGGGATTACAGCAAGCCATGGAAGAATTTAAAACTGCACCTAAGAGATAACTAAGGAATGTAACAGAATCATATACTTTTCTTGCAGAAAAGAATGAAAAATTTAAAAAAAATGAAAGGCTTTTCACCATATAAAATTAATTGATGAAGGTTTTAGTTATATCATTACAGATTATTTTTATTATTAGCATTGCCTTAACTTATAACTTATGAATTAATACTTATAATCAAACTTAAGTATGAACATTGGTTGGAATTAACTGGTTCTGCAAAAAAGAGAGGAATAGCATAATGAATTTCAAAACACTCATTCAATAGTGTGGTAATGTAATACTCCAATATACTTACCTTGTGGAAATTAATTAGCAGCTGGAAATTTGGGCAAAGGCACCATGGAGGAACTGATCAACTTGGCATAGACTGAAAATTTAACTTGTTAATAAGAAGTCAAGAGGAAATTATAACTCATCATTCACCTCACCTTCTTACCTAGTAAAACATTACGATATTTAAATCAGGAGACAAATTGTTGACTGATTGACAGTGTTCAATTGAAGCTGTTCAAAAAAAGAGAGATATTTGTATTAGTAAATGGCAAAACAATACAGCATATTAGTAATTATCTAATTTTACACTTAATTTTTTAAACAAAGAGTAATTATTCAATCAATACCTACCTTCCTTAGTATTTAAACAGAATGAAACAAATATAAATAATTTCTATAATTTTTAATATTTTTATAGTTACCTTCTACAAAGGTGAAACTCCTAATTCTTCCAGTCCAACGTTATCTTCGCTAATATTGACATCACTGCTAGTATTCGAATCCGAACTTGAGGTGAATGCTATTATAATTTCTTGAATTCCCTCTTCCAATATTCCTTCTTTAATCCAAGCCTCCTCGATAACTTTCTTTGTGTGTTCTACTACGGTTTTCCTGAGAATACTTCTCGTTGGTTATTCTTCTGACTGTAGCCGTTCCCAAGTTAAGGGCAACAGCTGATCTTTTTACAACCTTCGAAATAGCAAGTAACGATCCACCATTACTTTTCTCCCTCTCGAAGTAATTTCGTACACTTAAAACTAAATTCCGCGCGGAACTCTGAAGAACACGTCTCACAGATTTTCGCTCAGACACAGCCCCTGGCAACTCAACGGTTTTCAGAGTTTCAAGTTACGCTCATCTTTGTTGATAGGTGTCACTGGGTGCGCTTCAAAATGAAAGTGGGGGAGGGGATGGGTATGGGGGGTCTGGGTGTAATTCTACCTCCAGGAAGAGTAGGGTCGTGAACGGGTAAGTAACTTTCCGTTCGTAATTCGCAAGAGATTTACGTCGACCTCGTGTTACTGTGATTGATTGTCGGTTTTAAATGCTTTAGTTAGAATTAAGCGAAAATTTAATTGTCGGAACGCCGCATCGGGGTAGCATCATCGCATTAATATTACCGTTCAATTTTGTCTCAAGGTCATTATTTCTTCTGATCCTTAGTTCATAGCTTTTGTGAAATTATTTCTTAATTAAACGAAATGGTTGATCTCTTCACTGAATTTTATGTCGGCATAATCTTTACATTAATTAGGAGAGACCTTTACATAAGATATATGTGGATCTATGCAATTATTTTCCTTGGTGAAAGTTAATCACGTGTATTTTGGGTGAACTGAGTCAAGTTGAGACATGAATATGGTTATTAATTTGTCGAGTGGTTGTGTAAGCGTATAGTTTGAAGGTAAAGGTTCGTTTTCTATCAACTTTGATTTTTAGAAATGATATATGTATACGGTGTTAGCCTATGATCAGATTGGCCAACGGTGGGAGTTTGATATGAGTTTCTGAGGTAATCCATCTCATTTTCGTGTATTTTAATCTCGTTAAAGCGTATGTTTGATAAAATAATAATATTTTAATGCGCAACTGAAAATATATTGATAAGGTTTTCTCCTAATTATTCAGTTTTCAGACAGAATTCTCCGTGTGCAGCTGTATTTGATTTTGGCAACCATTATCGAGAAATTCATTCAATTTCGTTTATTGAAATGATATTAATTACGTAATCAATACATACTAGTGTCATGGTTTTGAAATAAGTATTAAGCTTAACTTAGCAACTTAAGGAATATAAGTCTTATATTTTACAAATCTTGGAATTTGAGTTACAATACAATATTTTCGAATATTATCGGAGTGATTTAGCACGAGAGACACTACATAATGTAATCAGGTTATCAGAAATAATATTCAGAATTAAAATACAGTAGGTACATATTTTAAGATTTCATTCTCTTGTTTCAGAGGAATGTTTGCAGAAGACGTCACAGAACAGCTGTCATGTTCCCTTGTGTGATATCAAGAAATACATATTAACGGTGAGTACAATCTTTTAAGTAGTTTGCCAATTGCATTTGTATTGGTTGTTACTTGAAGTTTCCAGTGAGAATTATCGACGTATTTTACTGAATAGATAGGATAAATTTAGTCGTGTAACCACGCATGTGTTTTAATTGCGTCTATATATGTGCAGTACTTATTGTACTAATTTTTCCATCTATTAATGGTGAAAGTGTAGTAACTTAAGCTTACATTGGAAAGTGATAAATCTCAATTTATTTTAAGTGAATATTTCATTGAGAGAATAAAATTGATTTTATAATTTCGACTTTGAAAGGTTTGTTAATTATCGTTAACATAAGTGTTATCAACGCTTCAATTTTTGGCATATTTTATGAAATACTTTGTACCTGGTAAATTTTACTTTTCAATCTACTGATATCCATTTCAGCATAAATCAATTAAGTATGCTCTATAAACACGAGATGATTTCATAGAAACAAAATTATTACTTTGTAGTGACAGTGTAACGTGAAATGTTCATTGACTTTTAACTCTTTGGTGAGGTGTAAACTAATGTTGAAATTATGGAGACATTTTGAGGAAAGTAATTAAAATATTTTGCTTGGAAAAGGCTATCTATATGGAAATTGCTAAAGCAATCAATGAAATATTTTGAGGAAAGGGATTTCTTAGTCAAAGTTAGTCGAATTCTTGGAATACATGCAAATTTTTGAAAAGTTTGCTCTGCTAATGAAAGTTTATCGTGACAATTGGTTTTTATTCTGTTTATTTCCACCGGTGGTTGGCTAATCATCAGTTGATCATGCAAAAATTGTACAGGATTTATTCAGATGCTATTTTAGTGCATTTTATTTTATAAATATTCAGTCAATCAAATCAAAATAGCAATTAAACTGTAAGAGATAGAAGGCTGAAATGTGGTTATGCCATTTATTACTATGACGAAGGATTTTATTTTAATGAATAATTGAAAGTATATTGACAAGGTTTCTTCCCAAGTATGTATTCAATTTTCGGGCAAACTCCTGTCTAGACTTATTAAATGTTGGAAACCCTTTACCGAAAAATTCATTCAAATCAATGATTTATTTAGTTGATATTCATTTCCGTAATCAATATATGGTAGTCAGGTGGTTTTGAAATAAGTATTGAGCTTAACCAAGCCACTTAAGTAATATAAGTCTTTAATTTCATTACAAATCTTTGAATTTGAGTTACAATAGAAAAGATTCCAATGTTACCTCAGTGATTTAGCACGAGAGACATTACATAATGTAATCTGGAATATTATTCAGCATGAAATTACAGTATATATTTTAAGATTTTATTCTCGTTTCATAGGAATGTTTGCAGCAGACATCACAGGACTGAGCTGTTATATTCTCCTGTGTGTGATAACAAGAAATAATAACAGTGAGTATATTCCGTGTGTTTCTTTTAAGTAGTTTGCCTATTGCATTTGACATATTGGTTGTTTTGTGATACTTTTGTTGGCTGTTACCTCAAGAAGTTCCCAGTGAGAATTATCGACCTATTTGAATGAATAGCTAGGAGGAATTTAGTCGTGTAACCATGCATTTGTTTTTTTACTATATGTTCAATACTTATTGTGCTAGTTATTCATCTATTAACGGTGAAAATGTAGTAACTTCAGCGTATATCGGAAAGTGATAAATCTCAACATCTTTTAAGTGGATATTTTGTTGATAGAATAAAATTGATTTTATAATTTAGACCTTCAAAGATTTGCTAATTATCGTTAACATAAGTGTTATCAACGCTTCAATTTTTGGCATATTTTATGAAATACTTTGAGCTGGAGAACTTTTACTTTTCAGTCTACTGACTTCCAATTCAACGTAAATCAATTAAAAATATGAGATAATTTCATAGAAACAAAAATATTAGTTTTGTAGCGACAGTGTAATGTGAAATGTTTATTGGATTTACTCTTTGGTGATGTGTAAACTATTTAATGTTGAAATTATGGAGACATTTTCAGACAGTTGAAAGTGATTAAAATACTTTGGAAAAGGTGTCTGAACGGAAATTATTGACACAATCAAGGAAATATTTTAAGGAAAAAGATTTATTAGTCAAAGTTAGTCGAATTCTTGGAGTACATGCAAATTTTTGGAAAGTTGCTATGCTAATGGAAGTTTATCGTGACAGTTGGTTTTTATTATGCTTATTTCCATCGGTGGTTGGCTAATCATCAGTTGAGCATCAAAAAATTGTAGAAAATTTATTCAAATACTATTTTAGTGCATTTTATTTTATAAATGTTCAATCAATCAAATCAAAACAGAAATTTAACTGTAAGAGATAGAAGGCTGATGTTTGCGGGGTGTATGTCATGTGTTATGCCATTTATTACTATGACAGAGGATTTTATTTTTGGTGGAACTGGTGTGCGACAAGAGGTCCAATGCTTTTTAAAATGTGAAACATATTTCATAGCATTAACGTAACGATTTTTATCTTATTAGCCTGTTATTTACAAAGTATTAAAGACAATGAATAAAGAAGTGAGATCAAGTCAGAAGCGATAATGTCAGTTTTTACCTCTTTAAGTGCAGTCTTGTCACAATGCAAGCTTTAGGAAGATTAGAAATATTTTCTTACTATTCTTTGGCTTAAAATTCAATTCTGAATTCATGTTCTTTGATCGTTTTTAAAGGTAAAAACAAACTGTAATTTTATCCAATATGACAATGGTTTTAGGTTGTATTATAGATATAGACATTATAATAAATGCTGTGATTTGTCGATAATTTCCAATTAAGAGTACATGGAATGATTTTTATAAAGTTAATTGATCAAATTAGTTGATTTTATAGCATAAATTAGAATGAATATTGCTGTTACTACTTGAAATTATTAACAGATAATATTTAATACTTGTCAGTAGTTAAACCTCTGTATTAATTTCCATATTTCCTACCTGTTATCACTAGTCTATTTATCATTTTCTGGAGTACTTGATCGTCCTCGTATTTCACTGTTCTTATAATCCTTCCTCTGATTTAGAAATCTCCCATGCCTTCTAACGGTTCCTGCATTAGCCTCTCTCCATATATATTGAATAGAATCGGCGATAGACAGCAGCCCTGTCTTACTTCTCTACCGATATGTACTCCGCTGGTATCCGCATTCTCCAACCTGACTTTTACCAGTTGATTTACGTATAGATTACCGATCAGTCTCCTGTCTTTCCAGTCTACACCTATATCCTTTAATATCCTCATCAGCAGTACCCAATTTACTCTTATCAAAGGCCTTCTGCCAGTCGAGGAAACATACACAGCAATCTTGACTGTATTCTATTGCCCTTTCTGATATGATTCTCACTACAACGATAGCATCTCTGGTTCCTCGTCCTTTTCTGAAGCCGAATTGATCTTCCCCTAGCATTTCTTCGGCATTTTTCTCTAGTCTTTTATTAAGAATCCTCGTGATGATCTTCGAAGTGTGTGACAGTAGGGATATCGTTCTGTAGTCCTTACACTGCATTGCCTTTGGCTTCTTCTTTAGAGGGATCATTGTCACATCTAAGAAATCCTGAGGCCTCTTTCCCGAGTTGTAAAGCTTGTTAATTAGTTTCGTAATCACTTTTAGTCCTTCCGATCCCATGACTTTAAGTACCTCTGCCTGTATTCCATCGCTGCCTGTAGCTTTCCCTTTATCCAGTTCCAGAATTGCCTTTTGTACTTCGCTTTCCATATTACTTGTTCCCAAGTTTGTCTTCTTCAATGTTATCCTCTTCCGTTCTATTTGTGCTGATCCTGCCTGCTTGCTGTATAGTTCCTTAATGTATACTTCTCATACCTGTGCTACATCCTTTGGTTCTGCGACTATTTTTCCATCTGCGTTCATAATTGCTTTACCACAAATCCCATTAGACTTCTAATCTTCTAACTCCAGTGCCCTAGCATACATCATATCATACCGTCCTAACTTCTCAGTTGTATTTCCTCACATTTTCCTTTTATTCAAATTTCCCTAGCTTTATCTGTTACCCTTCTCGACTCATTGTTTGTGCATCTATAGTTGGCTCTACCTTCTTCACTGTTAACATTTTTTTCCATTTTTTTCTCTCATCCATTATCTCCAGCATTTCCTTAGTGATCCATGGGTTTCTGATTTTCTTCTCTTGTTTCCCAATCTCTTTATTCAAGGTGTCTTTGATGCTGGCTTTAATTTCTTCCCATTCTGTATTCACGGTCTCTGGTTTGTTTTCCAAATTTCTAAGGCGACCTTCCGACTTCATGCTGAAAGCATTCTGCCTTTCTTTCAGTTTTTTTAGGTCCCAAGTCTGTCTTTCTCTTCTCGTTTTCCTTATTTGTTTCAGCTTTGTGGTTACATCGAGTATTAGAAGGATGTGATCTGAATCAATGTTTGCTCCTGGTAATGTCTTAGTATTTTTTATGCTGTTCCTGAATCTTTGTTTTACTAGGATGTAATCTATTTGGCATCTCATTTTATCTCCTGGGCTTTTCCAACTGTGTTGTTCCAATCTCCCATTATTGTGCAGTTCTACTTCATAAATGTCATTCTTTTGCTCATACATCTCCCTGATTTATTCTTCTTCAATAGCGGTTGTTGGCATATATACCTGGATTATCAACATGTTAACTGGGACAACTTTTAGCTTTATTGCCATCAACCTATCGTTCGTTGCTGTTATTTTTGTCACGCTATTCATCATATCTTTTAAGTACCAGAGCTACTCCCCTTGCCTCACTATTTCCTCCGGTGTAAACTACCGTGAATTCTTCCGAGCGGATCTGCCCTTCTCCTTCCCATCTGACTTCGCTCAGCCCTATGACGTCAATCCTATTTTATTTTTCAGGTTCTCTAGCTTTTCTGCCTTCCTCGTGGTTTTTAAATTCCAAGTATCTTTGCATAAGTTACCTTCGACAGTTGCTTTCCTCAAGGCAGTCCATGCCCGGAGATCTGATTGGGGGACTATTTTACCTCCGGAATATTATATAATATAATCATTATTAGGGAAATGTAATGTGGTAATTTCCCTCTTGCTTTCCACATCGCAGTACTGTAGCCGATCAAATCATGCCTACTGTTCTATTGAATATATACCCAACCAACATCATTTGTTTTCATCTCTATACCGTACCGACAGTACTGCTGCCTACTGCCAGACACCAATGATAGTTTTTTATTATTAATTAAGTAATTAATTTTTTTGTGAAAAAAACCTCCATTTGCGGGGATCGCACCTCGCAGCTTTGTAATGGGAAGCTGACACGCTAAGCACTACACCTTATGGAAGGTTAAAATTTTAAAACTAATTGTCAAACGAATCTTTCACATAATAATTTGAATAAACTCGTAAAGAATTTAAAATTTTAAGATTCTAAATAGACCTTGATGAGTGAATGTGCTCTTTCATGTTGTTTAAGCAAATTAATCTTTTATATTTAGATTTTTTAGTTAATATTTCTTTATTGAATTCACCACAACCATTTTTCCTCTTCATTGTAGGCATTCACAGTTGATGCTGAGTGAAAATGCGATGGTTTGAGGCGTCGAGGAACCATGAATCGAAGAGTACTGCTTTGCTGAGACGACAATTGATACACCTGGGTGCGAGAGTATAGAGGAATCTGAGCTGGAGGCTATACATATGGGATGAGAGAAGGTTTTTATACCTATATGTTGCTATATTCTGGTTTGTTCAATATGTCAGGCGATAAATATCTTGTATAATATGTAGCTGCATCTTACGGAGGATGTAGGAGAGATTGTAAATTATAAGTCCCTTTCAGATGAGCTAAACGCTTCAAATTTGGCATTATTATAGCTTTATGCTCACAACCAATGAAAATAAATACAATACAATAAGAATTCCAATTTTTAGGAGGTTTTTCTCCTGTCATTCAGAATGAGCAGAAATTTACGATAGGATTAAACGATTCCCCAAGAATTTGATTTCTTTTAAAAATATTGTTTAATCAACTTACACTAAAAGTAAGTAAATGGAAAATATAGTGCTACGTCTGAAAAAAAAGTTTTATCTGATATCGTCCGTAAGAGTATTTTATTTCTGAGAATGTAGGGCATCAATTTTCTGTTTGAACTTAAAAACTTTCTGATAACTCAACTTTTTTATAAAATGCATTTAATTTTTTATTATAAATTTACAAGAATATAAGGTGTTGGTTTTCAGTTTGAACTCTGAAAACTTTCTTTAATTTGATTTTATAAAGAATATTCCATTTTGTTTGTAAAGGTTTATTAGCGTACTTCTATAAATTTTAAATTTTTGTTAAATTCACTTCCGTTAATAAGAATCAAATGTAGTAACAAGTTATTTACGAATTTCCGAAGATGTTGAATTTAAAAACTTTAGAAAACTTATAAAATGCCAAGTTTTCGTATTGACTTCTGAGACAGCACTGTATTTGCTCATGTTTGCAGACTTGTCATGTGAATATCGTTCCGCAAATTGGATGTTGGAAAGTAATTAATTAAATTTAATCTTAAAATAGGAGCAGCCATTAAAAAGATTATTTGTATCGGGATTTTTGGTGTTCTACATTTAATATTTTACCAAGAGGGTTTGTCGTGGTTAAATAATTCCAGATTTAATTTAATAATTTAAAGAAATTTGGAGATGTAGGATCTGCTTGAATTAATTCAGAAAATATTCTTTGGGGTTTTTATTGTTGTTTATTCAAGGCAGAAAAATTCTGAGGCAATACAAATTCAGTTCATTATTCAAGTTATCAAAATCAGATAAAGAGATAAAATGCAAATGAAATTTCAGTTAGTTTTGAGAGTTTTGATTGAAAATCCAGACTATGTATTTTCATTGTGAAAAGTTTATATTCTCCAATTATTAAGCCATGCATCAGAAATGGTAGTTTAATTGTTCTTGATTCTAGACGATATTTAGAAAAAGATTTAACTTTGTGGAGAGTTAAATTTCTTAATTAAGAAAAATTGTGCAGGTTATTTTATTCTTAATTAAAGTCAATGTCCAGAAAAAAGTTCTTTTAATAATTCCATCAATATCCAATTTGCTAGATGTTATTTATTTGTAAATACGTTTCCAAAGTGTTGTGTTATTTATATATTATTCAGAACAATTGCAAATTCTTTTGTCTAAATGTATATAAGCTATTGCTTTTCCATTCTGTATAATTACTGCCATTTTTTTAAATCTGAACAAACCAGAATTAGCAGCGCTTTTGGGTATATATTTATCGTCTCTCATTTCATATTTTTTTCTAAGCCATGCTATTTTTCCTCTCTACTTTCTCACCAATAGAAATGATTAAAGAAATATTATCCTTGCCAAAGTACTTTGTAAAAATGTCCAACTTTTATTCTAGTGCTTGTTATATTTAAAAAATTTTCTGCAGTTCATGAATATTTTTAAATGGCAATTTTGATTTGTGCTAATATTCAGATCTTTTTAAGTCCAGAAATTTTTTAAGTCAGATATTATTCTAAGTCCAAAATGTAAACAAATTAATTTTTTTCAAGTTCTAATTTCAGAAATCTTTCAAGTCTAGCGTTAAAAATTATTGTCCAGATTGTAAACAAATTACTTTACAAATGGACAATAGTTTTTAACTCTTAAGACTTGAAAGATTTCTGGAATTGGGACTTTTTCAAAAGTTTTTCTAAGTACAAATTGTAAACAAATCAATTTTTTATCTCAAGTCAAAAATTTTTTTAAGTACAGTATAATTTTTATTTTCAGGTGCAGGATAAAATAAGTAGACAAAATGTATTATTTCAGATTGTAAAATTTTTATTGAACTTGTATGTATACACTGTACATTTTAATTGCAATAAAGACATTTTATTATGATCAAAACCTGTTGACTCCTTTTAGATAGGAATAATTTCTTTTTCTCGGAGCCTCTTTTAGGTATCGTTGGACTTAAGGGGTTTTTTTAGGTATATTTTTGCTAAATTTAGCACATTTTTAACCTAAAAATGACATTTTTGACCACCAATTCAGCCAAATTTTGCTGATTATTGAACAAATTATTCAACATTATGACAATTTATCTGCATTTCAACTATTCAACAACTGACATTATTACATATAACACAATATTTTCAACTGTTGTTCAACAGCTGACATAAATACATATATAACATGAAAAAATAAACCATCAAACACATTTTGCAGCTGAAATAAATTATTGAACAAGCACTTGAAGAAGTTACTTGCCTCTGATAAAAATAACTGCGACTGAGCTGTGGAAAAATTAATACAAGCATTTAGACTACAGAACAGCCGTCATCAGTGGCGAAATGCCACTGACGACAACTGCTCTGAAGTCGAAATGCATGTATTAATTTTTTCACTACTCTGTCGCAGCTATTTTTATCTGAGGCAAGCAATCTTTCAAAGTACTTGTTCTGGAAACACTTAAAAAAGAAACATTTCACATTATCAATGACCTTAATTACAATTAACAATGTCTCTTATTGGTCAAGAAATACGTAAAATTGAATGCACGCAACTGATTCCAAATGGGAGCAATGTTTGCATAAATGACGAAAAAATAATGAATCTCGCAAAGCAATGCTTAATTGGAATTACTTAAATGCCAGGATAACATTTTTATAAACTATTCCAAGTCAGAAATAAACTTCAAAAATGCAATATTAAAATTTCATGTCATACCTATTTCAAATGTTAATAAAATTAAACCTTTATATTTGCCAAATTAATTATTGTATAAATGCACAAATTATATTACCTCAATTAGACGTATTACTGTTTTTTGAAAAAGATTAATAGCATAATATAAACAAAGATTTACTTCTGATAGCAATTTAATTTTTATAACAGCAAAGATTGAACTAAATACATTTTGTCTTTAAAAATTATCTTGCATTTAAAAATATAACTGATTAATCAAGGTGAGATTATATTTACAACATCAAAAACATTTGTTCTAATGTAAAGTTCAGATTCAAAGCTATTATGCAAAATATAACTGATTTAATCAAAGCAAACACCCTATTTATGAAAAAATATAGCATATTCTCAAAGTTTGTCTTATATTTCCAGGTAATGTACAGTAAGTGCGTAAAATTTAACGACTTGAGGTTAATTTACTTTAAATTTAAGTAGTAATTGCATTGCGTGACTCAACTCACTATCGTTAACAAATCACAGTGCTCCTTATCGATAGCTTAACACTTTCATGGCCAATTTGTCAAATTTAAAAGGAAAATCAGCAAATCAAATCATTAAAAATTTATCAATAATTATATTTTTTAACATTATAAATGTGCAAATTGTAAGTAGCAATACATTATCATTACAAAACATTTATTTAAAAACTTATATCTGAAGAATTTTCAGATTGTAATTTATGAAAGTATTGAGTGCACGAAAAACTAAAGTATTTCATTAAATATTTGTATACAATTGAGTTATTTATGTTAATAAATTTAAAGAATTCCTTTTCAGTAACGCTTATGTTAGAATAAGTCAAAATCTCATATGGAGTTTACCAAAATTATCGTTACGATAACTCAATGAAGATATTTTAAACAACAGCCATGAAATTGTTAAGTAATCTAAAATATAACTCAACCAACAAGAGACAACGTTAATATTTACATAGAGACCAACCTGAGAATCAAAAGAATAACTACAAAATTGAGAAACAAAATAAATATCCTATAATTATTATACCAAATAGAACTGAATGAGCTTCCCACAATCTATATATATTTGCAAAAGTTTGTTTGCGTGTCTCATTATGCATGCCATAAACTATAAGACATGAATAACAAATTTGGTACAATTATTATTAACATCTTAACTTGATGAATGTATAAAAGGTTTGGTCAATTGGTTAATTATAGTCAGTGCTATAATAATAATAATATAGGGGAATATAACATTTTACAATTCCACTAGAGATGCCTGCATTTCAAATTTGAAATGTTGACAGAATTTTTTACAATAAACAAAGAAGCTTCAAAGTTTATTGTATATTAGGATTAGCTATGATGCTGGTCAACACAGACATCCATGACATTTGACGGTGCGATGAGACACTATTACAACGCCAACCTTCATAACAGCCTACTTAGTTAGACAACAAACCCATACAGCGGCCGGGTTACGCAATCTTACTTTCGATACTACACAATTTATACAAGTGAAAACATTTACCACTTACTTTATTTGCTCACATTACACTGTGTTGGATGTGGTTTGGTTAATACAACACGACAAACAACAGATGAACAAACAAAAAGAATTAATGCAACGAAAAACAAAAACAGTAGAAAAGAGAATTAAAATCACACAGGAATTCAATGCTCTGACTCTTAGAACGATTCTCTAAGCAAAGAGTTTTGTTAAAATAAATTTATGTCAAGTGAATAATACTTTGTTACAATAAGTGGGCAATACCTTTGTTAACACGTTACAAATTGTACTCGACAATGCCTTATCCCCCTCCCTCCCTCTGCTGTTCCCCCCCCTTATCCCTCGCTAGGCAATAATATGAATCTCGAGTCTCAACAATGACATTCGTTGTCCAGGAAACTTATCGATAAAAGTCAAAATCTGTCACATATTCGTTAAATGTGAGTAATTTCAAAACATGTGGTGCATTACTTTCTGGGAAACCCTCGTACAATGTTGTGTGAGACAGACGCTCCTTTCTAGGAACCTGGTATTATCTGAATTTTTAAAGAATGTTTATTTTGAACTCCTGAGCATCCCGCATATAACTGTCCATGCGTAAAGCAAAGCTACCGTATGGTAACTGACTTAAGAAGTCACCTCTCTACTCTGCGTGCAAGGGGATTTCCCTTCTAGGAAGTGCGCTCACCTTCAATGCCCCTCTATTCTAATGGAATTCGTTCCCCTCCACTCTACATATTACCTCCGATCACTGAGGCGTAAGGTAACTTCTAGTAATTTTCAATTGCTACATTAGGCGGAACTACCTGTACTCTACATGCACGTTCTCTACCGGAAGCTTAGAGAACGAACTCCACCTGGCAAAAAGCATCACCTCACAAAATGAATCGACTGCGTTGATTGTCAATTTTAATTACGAATCCTCAAAATATTTTCCAACTCTTTCATTTATATCAATTAAAATATGAAAAAATTTCCCAAATAAAACTTAATTCAAGCATAGATATAATTTTTTGTTCATAATTATTGCCATAATTTGAAGTCACGATGATTTAAAACATAACCTGAGCAACGCTGGGTAAATTTGCTAGTTATTTATAAGCAAAGAACTTTGCAATACCATTTTAATTTAATTTATTCACCAGAGAACTATATAAAGATGTTTGTGTAGCATTGTAAAATAAATTCCAATAATTACTCCAAGATTTGATGCACAAAAACGATTACAGTGTAATTTTCCTAATAAATGTTTAATGTGACTAAATCTTAGAAGGATATTTTGTAGTTTAATTTACATTCTTCGTTAGAAATAATTTTATGAACTCTGTATTTATCTCAGAATCACTACAAATATGCTGTCAACAATTTGTTGTTAACATACATTAAAGTTATGGTAATTTAATGTTGTGCTTACGCAAACTGTATAATTATAAAATATCAGTTGATTACTTCGTTTAAAAATTAGTACAAGAGTTTAAAATAACACTAATATTTATAATGAGATTTTAAGATATAAACAAGTTAGGAAAGTGTACAACGTAACACAAATGGGTGCGTTTTGTGCATTGGAGTATTTGAAAGAAATTATTTACGTGTTTGGAAGGGAAATAGCATTATAAAGTTCTTTTCTTCATCATAAATAATCCATTTTCTTCCCATTTAAAAATATTACATGCATATGTAAGGAAATTAAACATATTTCCGTGAGATTGTTTACGTTAGCAACAATGAAGAAGTAACCATGCTAGAAAATTTCAAAGTTCAACTCAAATTACGACTCTTGTTCGATTTTCTCGCAAACGGCGACTCCTACGATAAAAATGTAGAGGAAAAGAAATACCCTGCTTTATTAGTTGCACAAGTTTTACTTGATAAATATTTTGATATGACCGATACTTTACGAGATATGAGGGAAAGTTCATATTTTATCACCAGTAAAGTGGTACCCCTGATTGGCTTACGTGACTCATTTATGTGATTTTCTTATTATCTTTGACCGTAAGTCCTTAATATCAAATTTCATGAAAATCTGCTTGGTAGAAGCAGATAACGAACATGTGGACAGACCAGATGGAGACTAATACCAATAGGCGCTTATGCTGGAAGCGAAACGCACCTGACAAATAACCTTGCATGTAATTACATTTACAGATACACATACATTACTAAAAATTGTCTTTAATGACAAGAATGATATGTTACTTATTTGTTCAATATACAAGTAGAAGGTACTTGCATTCTGTAAGCGTTTCAAGTCATTATTTATGGCTTTTGCAAAGTAAAAATTATAAACTAGTTAAATAAATAAAACAACTTCAAGTACTCATTAGAATAAACTTCATTAGACCACTGATTCCCAATGAAAAGACAAAACTGATAATGGTTTGATTCCGATGCAAATGAATTGGAATATTTCGAGGCGGTGCTTACTGTAAAAGAGAGACTGACTGATATTATTCACTTCTTTCGGTAAATTGTGATGAGATTAGCCATGAGGAAGTGTATCATCCGAAACAAAAGTACCACGAAGCCAATGAAAAGGAAGAAATCCACAGTACATTGAACCCTCTGCATACTGGACCTTGATGGAACGTACTTAGGATATAATGGACAGAATGTCCAGCGATGCAAAACAGTTAAATGACGCCACTACTACATTGTGTCTCATGTGGACCTAACACATGTGCGTTATTTGGAAGGCCTAATGAATACATCGCAACATTATAACTAACGTATATCACGGCGTATAAGTCGACCTTTGAAGCTTAAAAAAATTTTCCTAAAACTTAAAGTCGACTTATACGACAAATATAAAATTGTGAACCTTAAATTACAGATGAATAACATCGATATTTACCAACAAGGGGAGGCCATAACATTAATATTGAAATTCGTAATACCCTTTTAGGAGGTGAAACTAGAACCAAAACATCACCTATATCTCTCTGCGTTTTTGCCAATGGGCCCTTGTTTAAAAGATCTTAACAATTTAAATTCAGGTGTAAGCACGGATGCAACATATACCATTAACCTTAAGGTTACAAACAGAAGCAGCGATAGCTGAATGGGTAGAATGAATGTCTAGTATCGGATGGGCTGGGGTTCGCTCCCAGCAGCCAGCATTTTTTTCTTTCAGAAGTGGTCTGTACATATATTTTAACTAGTAAAATTGTATTATTATTATGTCTTTTTTGTATTTTTCCTCAATTTTTTGTGATTATTTTTTTTGTCTTTTTCACGTACCTTTTTGTACTTAATTTATTTGCACCTTCCACATATAATTATGATATTATAATTATAAATAAATAATAAAATTTAGAATGTTATTAAAATATCAATTCTTTAATACGACATTTATGAAATGTTTATTACGGACAATTACCTTGTTTTTTTAATTGTATCATCCAAAGTATTGTAATGCCGTAGAAGTAAGTGAGATAGAAGAGGTACACTTCGATCGGAATTAACCATACTAATTGCAAGTTATAATTATATGTGGAATATGCAAATAAATCAAGTACAAAAAAGTACATGAAAGAAGACAAAAAAAAATAATCAAAAAATATGCGGAAAAAACATTTCCTTTTTTGAAAAGGGGAATAATGTAATTATCAGAACCATCCTCACGCCTGCCAACATGCGATACTTTATTGAATTTCACCACCGTAGATATTGATTGCGATAACTAGGTGCAGTTAATTTTGATAGCATCATTAACAGCCGACATCAATCAAATCATAGGAACCATTATTTAGTTGGTCAAGCTCTCTGAGAATAGCAGTTTCTTATTGGTTGAAATTAAAACACCTGTCAAATGGAAGGCTCAAGAAGAATAGCACGGACTCGAAAAAATATTCCTATATTTTTTTATTACTATGTTTATTTCTGTATCTTGTTAAAACTTGGATCGTACATGACCTTGATTTTGCCTGGCAACGATTTCATGAGAAGTATTTTTAAGTGAAACAAAGGGGGTCGACTTATACTGCGAATATATACCTAATCTAGTATTTTCAAGTTGAAAATTCAAGGTCGACTTATACATCGCAATATCTGGATATATATATACATATTATAATGTATATAATTACTGTATATACTCGTGTATGATGCGTCCCAGTGTATAACTGCCGTGTATAATGCGCACTCGTACTTTATTCCAAAAAATACCGACTTTTTCTGATACCACGTGTATGACAAACATCCTTGATTTTTGGGAGGTATATGAATTTTAAAACGTTTGGACTTGTCCATAAGTGTATTACGTTCAATAAGCTCCATATTATGTCTAAGAGAGACATCGTCAATAATTAAAGCGACTGAGTTGAGATGGCAGCAACCTCACATGGTAAGTTGGGCAAAGTGATGCCGTGTAGAAAACTGCAGCGCCACTGTTGCCAATCCTTTTAAATCAGACAAAAAGGGATCTATAAATTAGTTTTGATTTAAAGTGGACGTTGGTTCTCTCTTTCCTATCTCATTCTAAAACTGTTTAAGAGAAGGAATAACGTAAAAATTTAACAAACAAATCTGGAAACAGGAAACGCGACAGGTATGATTAAGTTCACACACGAGATTCTATGGGTTTTAAATTACTTACGTTGTCAATCGTAGACACTAGAATCATTTACTAAATAAAATTATTTCAATTTGCTTATTCTATGTTTTTTTTGTTTTTGATGTGTGTTTTGTGGGAAGACTATCTTGTGATTTTGCAAAAATTACAGCAATCAGCTGATGAGCTAGTGAAATGCGGAATAATTAGAGAGGATGGAATTATAAATGTATAGAAGTAATTAGGTGTTCTATACATATAATTATGTATGTATAACCTGGAGTATCAATAATTATTTTGCTTTTCCCATTAATTAACCCAAAAAGCGTGAATCTGGTGCGAGGTAGGTTCCCATTTTAAGTGCAGAGAAGTGTTACCTGTGTATAACGTGCACCCTACTTTATGACCTGAAAATTTGGTCTTCAAACAGCGCGTTATACACGAGTATATATGGTAGACACAATGTATAATTTATTGGTGTAGCAAATCCGCAAAAATTAATTGTTCCTCCGTTTGACCTTTGTGACTGGTTGAAATTGACTGACTTGCATTACTTGTGGGGTTTGTTTGTCTTAAAACATTCTTTGTATTCATTGTTACTTTCTGCCCCATTTCCACCAGGGTCCGGAAAAATCTAAAATCTCGAAAAAGTATCCCAAGTTCCATTCCTAAGAATAATTCCGTTTCAAATAAGAACGCAAGGGAAAATCAATTTTTCTTATGGTCACTATAATTTATTTCATTCTTAATTATGTTCTTATAAAAGTATGCTCCTGCTAGCACACTGCAAGCACCTTTTACTAGTAAAATATAAAAATTAATACGATTCCTATTTTCCTAAATTAATTAGAAAACTCTGTGCTATTATTTCATGCGCTCTTAACAATTTGTATAAATATATAGCAGAGTAAAACACTGTCTTTCATAACATGCGCATTTTAACAATTTAAGGCAACACATACGTTTCCTTCGGATGTTTTGGATATAACAGACAGGCCTTCCCCTCCTTTTAGTCCAATATATCGAGGCTCCACTGTACGTATGTAAAGAATGCGATGTCGGACTGTGTACAATACCACGTTTTGGAATATACCATACACGAAAACGTATCAAGTATATAATCGCAAGCTCTGGAATAATAAAAATTAAAATAGTTATAACGAATCCAACGTATATTTTCAATCCTTTCAAACTTTTACAAACTTATGCCAACAGGTGCTTATAATGGAATCTTAACTTAGTACTTAAAAAGAGTTAAAAATGAAACAATCTTTTGTTATTCTAAAAGCTCCCAATTGCAAGCGCTATCTGAGTTTATATAAACATTTGAAATACAGTTGGACCTCTATAAACATCACCATTGATAATCGTTGTTTTGATCAACCCTCATTTGTCGCCAAATGGTACAAAAAAATTAAAAAGTTCCGATGCCAGTTTTGAATGAAGCAGACAAATGAATGATGATTGCACTGTGACCGAGAGAGAAAGATTCCTGGCATTGCCTCCAATTCAATTAGTGCCAATTAAACCTTCAAATAAGTGAAAGAATAGTGTTATTCGCTTCACACTTTAAGCATCGAAATTAATGCTGTAGCAATGTCAAACTTTATAGATAGCAACACAAATATTTATGGATAATTATCCAGTTAATAACTGTGTATGGGAAGCATTTCTAGCAATTTAATCAAAGCAATTGATCTTATTTAAAATCATTCGGATGCTGGAATCTTACTTTTTCAGTAAGTAAAACTATTAAACATCTATAATGCTTATTAAGGCAAATTGTCTCATGCGTAAATTTAAAATCAGATGAGAATAGGGACGTACATTATTTTTTAACAAATTGAAAGTTATATGGTTATGTCACCTTCGTAGATAATCTAAATGACAAAGAATGTTAGGCGACGGGCTACGTTTATTCAGGAGCAGCATGAAAACATTTCTTTTAAATTGATAACCTAGAACTCGCCGAAACTTATCTTCTCTTCATTGTTAATCTAAATAAACGGTTGCATTGATTGATATATGAAAAAAAGGACGTATACTTCAATAAAAAGAAACAAAGAAAATTAAAAACATAAAAGTTTGCAATCAATTACTGTGTAGCATTAATTTCCTCTCTAATTTGACTTTTAAAATACAGATTTCTTACTGACTTTGCATAATTAATTGTCAATATGCACACACAGCCTCGCCCTCAGCGAGATTTCTACCCGCTAACCTTACCTATACTGGGGAAATGCATTATCAGAGTTAAATGCGAATTATTGAGTTAAACGTGAAATATTGAGATCAACTTATTCTACACAATTCTTAATTTTTTATAAATTAATTGAAAAAACAGTGAAAACACTGTGTGGGTACAGCTAGTACTCCGTTAATTCATCAAATAGAACTTATAATTTTGTTTGTTTAGTTTACATAACAACGCTTTTACTCATTATTACCTCTGATGGTAAAGCACTATCAATTGCAATTTCCCAGGTTGTTGTTACTATCAGCATTTTAATTACTACAAATATAACTTTTAATTAAAGTTTAAGGCAATAATAGCCCATTAATTCATCAAATGGAGGAAAGAAGAAGATAACGAGGCCTTTGAATCTGTGTAATTTTTACTTATGTACCAATGACGTGAATCTAAATTGATTCTTTCGAAAATTTTAATGTAAATCTGATTCAAACGTACTTTATTGTGTCATTTTATGTTACTTGTCGCCACCTGGCACATCCAGCCACCATGTGACTAAATGAATAAATAAATAAATATTATAGAGACAGAAGAAGATAAAGAAGAACGACGTAGAAGAGAAAGAGTGAGAAGATAAAATACGGACAGATGAGCAAAGGCAAACAGCGAGAGAGACCATAAACGAAATCAGGTAACAAAGAAGAAACGAACAAACTGAAGAAGGGAGTAATATAAGAAGAAGCCAAAACAGAATCGATGCAGCCAACGGCGGAAGACGAAGAAACGACACAAATTTAAACTCAGCAATAGGAAACGGATTAGCTACTCGACGAGATGATTCACATTTAGGAAAAATTAATAAAGAATGTCAATATCGTAGAGCTTTGTTTTTTAATAACTGAGAAAAGCATAACAGATGCTGGTACGAGAAGAGCACTTCCGCAGCTTCCAGATATATTAAAACTGCCGTAGAGAGAAAATACCCCTATGTGTAAAAATACGTAAGACTAATGTAGTTTCTGCACATGCCAGGACATGAAATATATATTTAAAGCGGGAAGCTCATTAGTTCTAATTTGAAATGCAAAACCAATCACACTCACCCATCTTCTTTCTTGACATCGCAAAGCAGAGCTGGCCTGTGGAAGATCTACCATGCTGGCTGCGTTTTCAGACTTCATTCTTCGGAGGCTCGCATCTGAAACAACGACAGAACCAACTCAGAAATCTCGCACCCAAAGGATAAAAATTCTACAAAACCTTAACAATAACTTTTGATTTGAAGTTTATAAAGTAATGGAAACCGGCTAATAATGTATTATTCATACGTTTTTAAAAACACAGATTCTCATTTTACGAGGTAAACTATAATTTTTACGTTCAAAACACAATATATATTGATAACAAACCCTTAATTAATCCTACGTTAAGAGTGTAACGCCATATCTTGGCTATATTTGCCCATTAACAAATCCGTCCTTGCAAAAAATTTTACCAACTCTTCACAGAAAATGATACTTTACAACGATAAAATCACTCATTAAACATGTTATGCAGTAACAAAATGTTATACATAAGGACTAATTTATAAAAATAATTACTCCATTATACATAAATATGATAAATATAACATTTCCCATATACATATATATACGGTAAAGATATTTCAACTATAAATCAAAGATGAACAGAGAAGTTATTTAAGATTTCCTTACCTTTGTAGATATAAATCCTCGAGGAGATTGACCAGGACAGCTGTATCACACAATAATAACAGTACATTTATTTTCCAGAAGATCAAAGTTACATGGCAAATCAATAAGACAAACTCAATCACAAAAGAAAATACAAAGTAAAACAATATAACAGCACGAGTGGACTAACGAAAAACAATAATACATCAAAACATCACCATAAATTACAATTAAGTGGCACAGCAGGGCATACTGAATAATTACATATACAAATTCACATATCATTGTATTATAAAATAAGAAATAGTACTATTAAGAGAAGTTAATTAATGTCCAGTAAGCAATGTGAAGATTACACACATTGAAACTATAAAAAACTTTAGATAAAACTTCACTTCACTTAAAGTGTCTTAAAACGTACACAAATCAAACTAAAAGTACATAATTAAAAACTGATGTCAAAATGCGTCACATGCACCACTGTTTTCGAAGAATAAACGGCCAAAATTTTGTCAAGATCAAAACTATCAACATTAAATTTCGAATACAATAAAAAGGATTAGTTTTTTACTTGTAAAAAGTTCTGGTGTAAACACATAAAATAACCAAAAGTATTAAAACTCTGCTGTCAAAATGATTATCACGTGGACCAGTTTTCGAAGAACACACGGCCAAACATATATCACGATCATAACTATCAACATTAAATTTCGAATACAATAAAAAGGTCTAGTTTTTTCCTTCTAAAAAGGTCTGATGGAAACAAAATAAATTTCGAACTGTATTACGCACATAACAGACAACCCCGTCAGCCATTTTAAGATTTCTACGAAGTAACCAGAAGTAACGCGCAGGCGCGCAGGCTAACCAACATTTCCCCTTATAAACCTGGATATTTACAATTTCGACAAAAAAACCACAAAAAATAAACAATTCCTTTTTATATCTTGATTTCTCATTTTAGTAGGAACACAATTATAACTTATTGTAGCATCGATAAAATTTGCTTAAATGTTATAAATTACTTGCAGTAAATCAAATTTATTGGCATTAAACTTTTGCTTTGCAAACCTAAATTTGGATTCGTCATGGAGAGGGGTAAAAATAAGGCATTAAAATAAATTTTCAGATTGCTTAATAACCGACAATGTAATTAATTAATTAATAACGAATTTTTGGTCCAAATACGTATGCGTGTTTTTGTAACATTTATTTTTCTGTAGGACGTCTTCATAAACAATTACATGGGTAGTTTCGGCGGCATTTACAAATTATGCGGAAACAATTATTAGTTATTAAAAACTATTCACGAGTGTAATTATAAGAATAGCAATTATACTCCGGAAAATACTTTCAGGTTTTTATCTTATCCATGTACTTTGGAAACCTGTGGTATATTCAATTGATACCGATAAAATATTCGTATAAATTTGAAATGTAGGTACCTACCGTAGGAACCTACTGATTTACAAACACAGATGTCCGGAAGAGGTAGAAAAATACACTTGTAATTGTCCTAACTAAGATACTCTATTTAGTAAGTGAATTAGCCTTCATAAGAACTTAAGAACCATAAAAAACTCGGGTGATTCCTTCTTCACGGTAAACTTCCACCTCATTTCCTATTTGAAATCCAAAAACTCACGTAATATATTTTCAAAAAAAGCATTCGTGCGTCAATTTCCAACAAATCCTTTATCTAATTTTACAATTGTCCGACCGTCTTTCTCCATTTGTATCTCCCATTATTACAGCTAATGCCTGTCACATAAGTATATTCGAATCATCCTTTGCATCAATTTATAGAAATTTATAAAATTTTATTATTGTAATATTATCGTATATTTTATAAAGGTAAACTCCTCTCTATTATGAATTTTACACTGATAATAATAATACTCTATTTACGGGACAAGGCCTTTTCCTAAAAATACAATCAGAAATGTATTAAAAATAAGCCAAAATATTTAAACGTGCGTTCTAATACAATATAAACCATTAAAGCACAAGAGTAAGAAAAATTATACTATCGCACATAAAAATCACAAATCCTATAAAAATTATACTCAAAATACATCTGACAATATAACAATATCATACAAACCTTTGTATGAACTCAACATTAACGAGGATATGTGCTAGTTATAATAAGTACTTCTCTAATCTAGACATTTTTATCACATACTCTTTAGGACGTAGGAATTAAATCATTCTTTCCGTATTTGTTTTTAAAAAACTATGTCGATTCTTCTAGTCTTTTTGCACTTACTATTAACCTCTCAAACTGTGAGAAACTATCTTTAATTTAATAGAAACTTTTACAGCATATGATAGAATACAAAGGGCAGGTAATGTGTATATTGACATTTGCAACATTCTTATATGAGATAAAAGGAAACTGAAAATTTCATGTACAAACAAATGTGGTATGTTTCAAAGCATTAATTTAACTCCAAATATGACAGCAATTCCTAAAATGCATTTATTCCTGCTAATTGTCGTAATGTGATTAATTTGCATTTATAATTTCCAGTGTGAAATATTTTTGTATTATTATTCCTTGACCTTTTATAAAGAAATTAATAAAATGTTCGTGATTACCTTTTATATAAAACCGAGTGCACCTTTGCAATTATGTTAAGAATAACTAACTTAATGTGGGGGTATAATGGCACTATTTGTTCAATGGTACAATTTCCAATGCTTCTTAAATGAGACGGTTTTCCAATTCTTTAAGAAATTTTGTGAACCTTGCAGGTTTTTTTATCTTTCTGGTAATCTATGATTATTCATACCGATTAATGTCTTTATGTGCAGGTGCTTGGAATGGCTTTCATTTTGCCAAAACTGGCAGGTTCGTGACATGTATGAGCGTGGGGGTGTGCGAGCGGTGGTCCACAAGATGGTTTAAAATTTTGTAATTTTTTTATTTTAGGGTATAATTTTCACGTCTTAATAAATATATTTTATTTTAGTGTATAGGTTTCACATTTCTTTGTCACTGTTTTATTTTAGGGTATAGGTTTTACATTTCTTTGTCAATGTTTTATTTTAGGGTATAGGTTTTACATTTCTTTGTTAATATATGTTATTGTAGGGTATAGGCTTTAAATTTTGTAAATATATATATATGTACATATTCATTATTCAATCTTTTAATTTCTATATGCTTTTTGTTGGGGAAATTAACATAATTCAGATATTGTGCGACCTTTTATGTTGCAGTATGTACACATTTTCACTTCTTATGATTTAAAATTATCTGCCTAATATCATTGCCCTCATTAGGTTTGGGAACAGGTATTACATCATGCCTCTTAATGTTAGAGTACATATTTGGATGGTTTCTGTGTGTTGTATGCACTGCTTAGTGTATATATGTTCATTTTTATACTGTTTATTTGGTTACCTTGATATGATATTATGAACTTGTATATATGTCATGTGAAGGGTGTCACTGTTTATATGCTTGCATGAATTAACACATTTGAGATGTTGCAGTATGTACATACTTTTACCTTCCTGTGATTTCAAATTATCTAATATCAATGCTCTCATTAGCTTTGAGAGAAAGTATGATTTTATATGCATTTTGTGGCATGAACTAGCGCAATGCAGATAATTTGCAACCTTTTATTATTTAGTATGTACCTGCATACATCTTTTTTGTTAATTCATTGTTCATTATGTTCATATTACATTTTTTGTCTATGTTCAATTGCATATTTTCATGGTTTACAGTATTGTCTATACTACTTCGTGTATGTTAAGATTTTCTTATACTTAGTCTCACTTTTTTCTGTTTGTGTAATACCAGTTGAGGATACATTTCCACATATTTTGTACTTTTCCATGTGTGATCTCTGTTGAATTGCTAATGTTTGAATTGAGATTTGGCAACTGTTTGTTTTATCTGGTACTACTTTGTAATGTAACTGTGCCATCTTTCTGAGTGTATATCGCAAATAATTTGTGATGTTTGCAAAAACCTTTTTGCAATCTCAGCTGAAATGCTACAGAATTGTTTCTCACTTAAAATACGGCATTTACTTGTTATGTGTACATCTAACGAAGCTTAAATAAAGCAATATCAATAACGTACAATAATTTTGTTGTTTTTTCAATTTTATATTTCTATTTAAAATTTTGCGATCATATATATTAAGCATTTTACGAGGAATAAATAACCTAATATTTTAAACGCGCGCGCTTGGTGCGACGGTGGTGCCATCTATGAACAAATGTAGTCGTAACTTGAACCTATTTCCCACAAGAGTAAGATGCACAGGGCTGCTCAGACATCTTTCACACAATACTCATCCGCCGCAAGCAAAAGACGCTACGCATCTGCTGTGTGTGAGAGAGAGAGAGAGAGCGGTAAAGTCCCCTGATTGTGAGAGAGAGAGAGTAGGAAACAAACGCGGCAACGCCGGATGCCTCTGATTTGTTGACGAAGGGAAAGCCCTCAAATTTGGGGGGCTGGTCAGCGATCATTAAGTTTGGTACGTAGTATAAGTATCAGAGCTACAAAGTGAAATTAATGTTTGAATCAAACAATACGCCCCTCCTTTTCGCCCAGGGAATAGGAAAATATATGAAGGGACTACTTGCTTATTAACTGCTACTGCATCTTCCTGTCATCGCCGAAAGAACCTTATTGCCTTCACTCGCAATTCTTTACTGAATACCTGGCTATCGATTCGCTGACTAGTTCTGCAGTCATGAGGGTTTTCCCATTAAATCCAGAAGCGTAAGGGCAGCCAACCTGCTCTACTGGTCTGATATTACCGATGACTGTATATACCAGTGGTGCTCAATTTTTTCGGCCCGAGGGCCACATGATCCATTTCTGCAAACATCGAGGGCCACATAGCTCAATTCCGCCCTCTTCGCAGACCACACCCAGTCGAAAATAGAGGTTAAGAACGACTTAAGGAAATTAAGGATTTAGTTGTGAGTCGAAATTATGTAATTTGTTTTAAATGCATTTATCCATCATGGAATTAGAGAGGTAAACACAAAATATATTGTTTTTATTTTTCTATTTTCTTTTTATGTTACATTGTGCTCTTTAATTGCTGAACTCAACCTATTGTACATCTGTGACTGCTAAAAATCAGGACATTTATCTTTATACATAGAAACGTAAATAGACACTGATAATTATTCAGGAAACAGCCTGTGGGAAGTGTTTATAACGATTGACCAAAGTAATTGAACCTTTTTTCGTCTATTGAATAATGGAATCACCTTTTTCATAAGTAAAATCATTATATTCTACATGTTTAA
The DNA here is from genome assembly GCA_036926305.1 of Uropetala carovei. NCBI lineage: Eukaryota > Metazoa > Arthropoda > Insecta > Odonata > Petaluridae > Uropetala > Uropetala carovei. The sequence continues at coordinate 807,680 of JAXCHB010000087.1, forward strand.
TGTTTATTAACGTAAATAGGCCCACGCATCTGGTGTACATTTATCAGAGTCTGTGTTCAATCATAGACAAATATACGTTCACAGGTGTTCTTGCTTACAAGACATAAAAGTGAACATTTCCGAAAGGCATAATTACACAATAAATGAAGCTGGATTTGGCGAAAGTGATATGAACTATATATATAAAGGTGACATTGTTTTCTTTGTCCACTATAGAAATCCACACCGTTGAAGGTTTCGTCACAAAACTTCTCATAGGTATATAATTTCATCCTGCGAGTAACATAAGACATATGGCGATAAAAAATTTGGAGGGAAGGGATGCTTAATTCAATAATTATTTCCCATAAGTTTACACGTAATTTTCGATTTTTCAAAGTTTTTTCCTTCATTCATCGAAATGCCTAATTATGGACCGATTTTCTTCGTTTTTCCTTTATTCGACGGTTTCAACCTTCCATATTTGCGACTGTGCGATGAACACGGGTGATCAAACAATGGGGACGGCTGATTTATCGTCAGACACGTACAGTATTTTTAACAGTAATGCCGAATTATAATATGCCGTATATTCTTTCATATTTATTGGCTACGGAAATTTATCAAGCCATAAGGCGTTTTTTTATCTTTGTAAAGAACACCTAAAAATGGCGGTAAATGAGAGACTTGCACACGGGCGGCCGTGAGGTTACAACTATCTATTATTTTATTCTTTCGATGTTTAGATGTTATACGGTCGAAGTTTTAGATTCACTAAATCCGTTAAAATTCAATGGGAATTTCCGCTAGTATCTAATATAATATTTAGGTTTTTACACATTTCCAGGGGGGGCGGCAACTCCCCCCCCCCCCCCCCCCCCCCTCCGCCTTTCCCCCCCTGCTGACGCCCATGACTTGAATAAAGAGACAAAATGTACACTGTAACATCTCTTATAATAATTGTTCGTTGGTTGGTGATTGTATAAAAATGCGAATAACTCGATAAAGAAAAGATGTAGAAACTCTAAATTTGTCAGGAATGCTGGAGTCCAATATTTTAAGGTGATACCGAAAAAAAAATCTCGAAAAAGTCGTGGGTCCGACTTCGAGGAAGACCTTTCCTTTTCCCATAAGGTAACACGTGAAAATCATTCCTTAGACCGACCGCCCCTGGATTTGGTAAGTATAGTGAAAATATATTTTGAAAATTAATTAAATAAATGTATTTAATACGGAATGTGTTTAATTTTTAATGACAAACTAACAAAAATGATAAATTTAAAGAAAATTAACTTAACACTTCATTATAAAGTATATTATGTTATTTTCTGGTTTATTAACACTTCCAGTTATTTGTATTTTCACACCCTGATGCGACTTTGCTCTGGATATAACAACATAAAGTTGTCCATGTCCAAAAATTGTTGGTTTATATGTGTAATGAAAACCATGAAGAAAGACACTAAGCATGTACGTTCCTTGATGTTTTTAGGCATAACACATTATGGTACTTTCCAGTCTACTACAGCAAATCCTTTCTCGCAGAAATCAATCAAGTAATTCCAAATTTAAAGGGCGGTTTTGCCCCATATCAATGCGAAAATTATAAGGCATTTCTTAATGATATACAAACATGAAATTTGGCAGAAGTATCAGTTTTTAGTTACAAAAGAAGGTAGAAATCCGATATTGTAAAAATTCGAAATCTAAGCGGCTGTTTTGCCACATTATTGCCCCATACGAGGATTAAAATGATAAGGCACTTCTAAATGAGCTACAAACTTGAAATTTTACCCGGTTATATGATTTTGTACATAATCGATTGGGAGTAATTCAACATTGTAAAAATGCTAATATTTAAATATGCTTGTGGAATGCAAGCACATATTAACTACCTAGTGCGTGTATATATATATATATATATGCTTAAGGAAAAGGAAAGGTAGTAATAAAGGTAGCAACAAGGTGTTGGAGGAAGCGCAGTGGACACTTACCTAGATTGAAGAGCCTCCCAGCAGCTCTTCAATCTAGGTAAGTATCAACTGGGCTTCCTCCAGCACCTTGTTGCTACCTTTATATATATATATATATATATACACACACACACACACTAGGTAGTATAAATAAAGATTGATAAAAGCAGATTTAAGCAAAACAATTTAATTTTCATAAAGATACATTACTTCCAACAATTTCCTTTTAGCCTCATTCCTTTGCTTGCCATTCAATCTTTTTAAGCTTACAATGTGGCTTTTGCCAGAAAGTTCATCCTCATCATCAGCCAAATTTTGACAATGAGGATGCTAAGGCAGACCCTAAATCCATGCCTCTTTTCATTTTCTGTGCATGAAATTCATCCGGGCTAGGCAGATTAGAGGTGGAAGGAGTTGGGCTAGGAATATTACAGGAAGAGGTGGAGGGAGTTGGACTGGGAATATTACAGGAAGAGGTGGAAGGAGTTGGACTGGGAAGATCATGGGAAGAAGAAGAGGAAGAAGTTGGAATATATAGGTACAACGGGGAAGCAGTGAGAATAGAGTCAGTTGAGATGGTAGGGGTAGAAACTGAAGCCTCTTCATTTCTGCAGTTACCAAATGCTCTGAAATGCAGAGAAGAAATTGGTGTAAACATTTATTGAAATTTATTCATAACAGATATCTAATAAGGTTTAATATATTTAATACTCAAGAAAAACAGAAAAATGTAATGTTTAATTTGACTCCTTGAAATGAAGTTTTAGATTCAAAACATTTCCTTCCATAGAGTAAACTAAACATTTCTAAAGCAATCAATTGTGATTTTTATTACACAAATACTTAAATTTTACAATATTCCTTCTTTTACATTTTTGTTATTTTTATATAAGCTTGTAGAATGTTTCTTTTTTGAGGTGCACGCTGCAGTTTGATTTGTAATATTATAGTTTTATTTGATATTTACTTACTTCCTGGTCCTAATAAATGGTTGAAGCCACATCATGGACTCCAAAAGGGGCCAATACCCATCTTGAAGAACATTGGTTGCCTGAGAAAGTATAAAGTATCAGAAATTCTCACTACATTATACTTTCATTAAATAATGTTTATAATATTTACATACACTAAGGTTGTATACATTAATATGCAAATAATAAAGTGGATACATTTAAAAAATATTACTTCCTGTATTTATAAATTAATCAAAATAATGGACACCGATATCTAAATTCTTTCTGCAGATCCTATGTCTACATTTAAAATCATTTTTCTGGATAAGTAGGCATAACATTTATATTTCAAAGTAGTTGTGCCAGTATTATGTTAACAATTACAAAAAGATTCACAAGGAAATACGTTCATGAATATTTAAGCATTCTGCATTGCTAGGTAATCTACCTGTTGTTATTTACTTATACACGAAGAAGTCTTATATAATATAGATAGATTTCCAAATAATAATAATGTATTTATCAGTTATCTGTACACTGCAACACCTCTCCTATCCAGTCCATATCCTATCTTTACAAAAACATATACCATCCTCCTTAACGAAATATTTGGAAAACGTTTCACTGCATTTTCGTTATACTGTAATTTTAGTCCCGGGTTCAAGTAAGTTCCACTGCTGTAACCTAGGACCAAGAAGTTCCGCCTGCTCTTTGGTTAAGTTTAAATCATGAACTAAGTTATTCAATTCTATTTGGTTAATTATTTGTGGTGTGTTATCAATTTCTGGTTGGTAGTCGAAATCTGTTTAAGTGGATGGCCCAGCGGAGTTTGTAACACATGAATCTGCACTATCTTCCTCACCACTTTCTTCATCCCATGATTTTGGAGGAACTGGTAGTGGCAGGTCTTCACCATGTGGTAGAGGCCTTATTGCAGATAAAATGTTCGAATATTTGATGCTGTGCTTACTTTTTTTTAGATATCCCTGATATATCTGTCATGTAGAAATAGCAGTCGTCAATGTGGTTACATGGTTCTTGCCACACCATAGGTACGGCAAAAGGCATACTTTTGAGTTTCCCATGTAGCCACATCCTCAGATTTGTTGTGCAGGTGATGCAGCACATATGGGGAGCCCACGCTTTGTCCTGATCGCAAATCTTGCAACCGAAGTACGAAGAATATGCACGTTTAGTAATGCTGTAGATTTTTCTCCACTGCATTTTCGTTGTGAACCTCCAGCACACATAACAGAAATTGTCAGGGTGATTCTGACACTTCCTTTTTTAGACATTTTAACAATACAACGATAAACAAAACACAACAGATAAAAACACCAATGAACAGATATACAGATCAACCGTAGATGTGGTCACACTATAGCTGTTTCTCCGTAACTGATAGGGTTATTGCGTGAGAATGTGCGTGGTGCAATAACGACATACAACTGCCACCTACCTTCAAATACGAATCTTATTTGTTGATATAAAAGAATATTGTAACATTATCAGGCACGCATGCAAACATAGTAAGTAATAGTAGATCAGGCAACAGATCAGTGCAAGATATTTGTAGAAAGGCATATACGTATTATGGGTGAATATAAAATCCTATGTACATAAAAATTGTGATGTGATGTGAAAATGTTAGGATCATTTCCGAAATCTACACACAAAAATTGACTGAAAACAGCCAACATACTTCTGGAGGTAAAAAACATGTCGGGTAGTGTTATCAAATAAAGTAAAACGCCGTTTTAAATAATTTGTCACTGACCATATTACTATATTAAGAGCAAAATTGGGTTATAGTACATCTTGCAAGTATTTACTTTCTAGTTCTGCTATTTTTACTTTTACTGCTTATTTATATAATATGAAGTAAATTAAAGATAATTTAAACTAAATTAATTCATGAATTACTATTGCTAATACTTTTTCAAAAAGTATTGAATAATATAAAGATCAACATCAATACAAAGTTTCTATTGAAGCTAATGAAAATCAATCTAATGATTTGTATGAATAAATAATTATCTGAATCTTTTACATTAACCTCAAATACATAAATATATTTACCTTTACAGCCTTTATTCTGGATATGATGCCAATTCTCTTTCACTTCTTATTCTTCTAAATTTGCAAGTGAAGACAACTCTGAAATGGTAGATGCCAAATAAAAGTACATATATTTATCTTCAGATGGCGCATCTACTGTTAGGTGAATCCTGATTGGTTGTCCGTGTACGTAAACTGAGTAGAGATGAAAGTTGCCCATCTTTTAAGTACACGGAAATACGTACACGGTGATTGTGTCCGATGCCATTTATTTGCACATGGTTATCTTTGTTAAGTTTTAAGTTAATGTTACACGTCTCAAGTACACATTGATTTTGTCCCAGCCATTATGCTAGCTTTCTCAGGCTGAGCTTTAAAAGTCATAATTCATATCACCTGGCTCATAAACAGCCATTAATGCCCTCTGACAGTGGGAGTAAGAACGAAAATAGGACAAACGTAACCTTCGGAAACAATCGAAACCGCGCCCTTTGTAATGGCAGCCGAATACACTGAAAGTGGCCTTCTAGGCAAGTTTGCTTCCCTGACGTAACAGCTACCCTCCATCTCTGTTGTCATATTTCTCCTTCGTGACGTAATTCTTACTCAGCGGCGGAGTCAACAAAGGGCATGGGTTCGATTCATTCCGAAGGTTATGTTTGTCCCATTTTCGTTCTATCGTCCACTGTCAGAGGGCGTTAACGGCTCTTTACGTGCCAGGTTGCTGAAGTATGAACTCATTTTAAGTTTGCAGAAAGCATTGGTAGCAGAGAGGATAAAGTGCACGGCTACCGTTATGCGAGTTGTGGTTCGAATATCAACTGTAGAATAAGTTTATTTTGTCTTTAGCCTTTTTACGATGATTTTAAAATGCTGGTAAGTAGTTTATACTATTTTTATGTAAATTAGAATTATCTTACCTTTTAGTGCGGCAATTCCATTTCCATTTGATTTCTATTTTCAGTGCTTTAGATATAGATGTATATTTTCTATTGTTCATACTTGAGTAACTTCCCAGCACCTTTGGGGAACGTTGACGTGAGCCGAAGTTTTAAAATAAAAAGTTTAAAGTGGGTTTTTAAAAAGTTTTTTGCTACATATTTTTAGTTGAGCTACATATGTAGCCAGTTTATAAATACGTTGCTGAAACTGCATCGTAAAATCCAACAACATATACAATTTCAATTTTATGCATTGCGTACGAATTAACTACCGAAAATTACGTTGCGGATGCTAATATAACTTGCGGATTACAATCAATTTAATTTGTAGCATATTTCAATGACAGACGTTGCCAGCAGATCAACGTTTCTTGTCATTTATCCCCACTAATCGGGAATTGCCTCCGTCTTTTCCTTCTCCCTGCCCCAATATCTTCTGCAATTGATGAGTACATGTATTCCTGGTTGATTTGATGTTTCATGGTGAAGAGCCTGAAGTGCATGGGCGGAAAGATGAAGCAGCTTTCTGGAGAATATGCCAATAGTCTTTGCATTATGCGCCTGGAAAAATACAAAGAAGGTATTAAGTTGGAGTTACTGTCTTTTTCAAATGTCTGCTGCTACTGATACCAAAACAAAATCGGTTTCATTTTTATAGTTTTAAGGAGGATAACGCCGGCCCCGGTGGTGGTAGGGCTAGCGTGCTGGCCCACCATCACTGAGGTCGCGGTTTCGAATCCCACCAAGGGCATGGATGTTTGTGTTCGTACTCATAATTCATATTTCATCACTCATATGTGTATGTCTGGTGTGGAAGGCAACGGGAAACAACCACAACATATGTGTTTATTCCCTAGTCATGTCAAACCAATCTTAGGATTGAAAACCATGAATGAATGGAAGAAAACATCTAAAAGAATAAGCAATGAGAACTACAGAAGTATAATTCCTTATTGCTATAAAACATCATACATCATATTGCTGGGACATGTGAATTTAGATTATGTAAAGAATGGGGCATGATAAGAGAGGTTATGGTAGAAATACTTTAAAAATAGAATGGAATGAAGCAACTAGCTTCTGTATGCATGGAAACAAAATCTGATGTGGCCAACACATGCCTTTCTCCATATTCAGGGTATAGATATTTAAATTATTAAGAATAGCATTATGAGACAAAATTATTATTTTGTATCGTAAAAGAATACAGTCGTCCTTACTGCCGTAAATTACGTATATTTTGAATATGTTTACAGAATTCACTGCTACATGGTGGTGGCGCTGTATACTGGTATTAAGAAAAAGCAAAATATCTCCCAAATGGATGGTTCTATGAAAATTTGTTTCAAACAAAACTTGGAAGAAATGTTATTCTCTACAAATTTGGTCCTCACGAAGATTACCAATCACGATGTTTTTAAGGAGATATTTGATGGAAACCGAAAAACCAATTATTTATAAATAATTCCTAAACAATAACTGCTATGGAAAATTGTTTGAAATAAAAGATGTAGCAAATTGTATTTTCTAGATTTATTGTTGTGGTCAATGTATACAATAATGACGTATTATCGGAGAAATATCGCAAAAACCGAATCGGGTTTCGAATAAACCTCGACTTCCGGTTACCCGTTATTGTCCAAAAATAATCAGTTCTTTGTGCTCATGTTAAAGTGTTAAATATGAAGTTTGGTAACGATATGGCAAGTACTTTTTTAGTTAGAGCGCCCACAACTACATACACACACATGTGCGCACACACACACACACACACACACACAGACATCATTCCGAAAATACTCTAAACGTGTTCTAGAGACCTCAAAATGCGAATTTCTACTGAAATCTCGAAGTCGATTTTTTTCGTGATCACAATACTTTCCCATTACTACATATGGAGAAAGTCATAATTTACGGCAATATAGATGACTGTATTCTTTTATTTTAGATTTAGATATTTTTCAGAATGAGATCTGTGTGTGTATGTGTGTGTGTGTGCATGTGTGTATGTGATTTTGGGTGCTCTAACTCAAAAAGTACTTGCCATATTGTTACCAAATTTCATATATAACACTTTAGCGTGAGAACAAAGAACGGATTTGTTTTTGGACAATATCGGTTAAACAGAAGTCGAGGTTTATTCGAAACTGGATTCGGTTTTTGCGATATTTCTCCATTAAAACATCATTATTGTATATACAATTCTCTAGAAATGTTACTGAGAATGAAATTTCCTACAACTTTCATTTGAAACAATTTTCCATAGCAGTTATTGTTTAGGAATTATTTATAAATAATCAGTTTTTTTGGTTTCCATCAAATATCTCCTTAGAAACGTTGTTATTTGTAATCTTCGTGAGGACCAAAGTTGTAGACAATAATATTTCTTCCAGGTTTTGTTTGAAACAAATTTTTGTAGAACATCCATTTCGGAGATATTCAACTTTATTCGTAATTTCCCGTATACAGAACCACCACCATGTAGCGGTAAATTCTGTAAACATATTCAAAATATAATTTACGGCAATAAGGACGACTATATTCTTTTACGATACAAAATAATAATTTTGCCTTATAATGCTATTCATAATAATTTCAATTTCTATACCCCAAATATGGAGAAAGTCATGTGTAGGCCATATCAAATTTTTTGTAATGGATGCAATGTATGGCGAAATGCGGCAAAAGTGTTTTTGAACATGAAAATTCACATGGTCACATGATGAGTGTAATTAACTTGAAGGAAAAAGATAATTTGAGTCGGATCGATAATAAGCTGATGGCTCATCTTAAAGAAGAAAGTGCTTACTGACAAAAAGTATTGCATAGGGTTATATCAGTTGTACTTTTACTGTCTTCTCGAGAACTATCATTTAGAAGGTGTACCGTCAACATATCATGCTGAAAATGTTGCAAGACAAAAATATCGCAGACAAAAATGATTGTAAGACAATATTATTTCATGCCAAAATTATCGAGAAACAAAATTATCGCAGGCCAAAATTGTTACAAGACAATTGGGAGATCCAAGCATACCACTGCTGACCACTGGTGGAAAAAATTTAGACTACGGAAGCATTGGATTGTTTTATTCTTCTCTTTCATTGTTTTAGTGCTTTAATCTTTATTTTCATTACTTTATAGTTTTCTGTATCCTGTGGTCTAAGTTGTGAGTTAAATGCATCAGCGGAATTATTTTGTGTTTTCTGACCCCTCATATTATTCGTAATCAGTTAAAAGCATGAAAATACATGTGCAAATATGTTTCTGAAAAGAAAAAGTTTCTCATTCAGAGAAACTTGAAGTGATAAGACGAATTGAAGCTGGATAATGACAAGTTTGCCAAAACTTGAGTTAGTGGGAATGGCATTAAGAATGATTTTGAAAAATAAAGTCAAAATTAAAAGCTGTAGAAAAATAGCAACTCCATTGAACATTACAAAATTGTATAGAGCTAGGCTTTTGATTATGACTGAGATGGAACAGCTCCTTATGCATTTTATTGAAGACAATATTCAACACCAGGTCACGAAATAAACCTATTAATATTGATGTTTATGGAAAAAATTCCCTCTCTTAGTGCAGTTTCAGATAGTACTCTGTTTTCCAGGAACTAATTAAGAGCACTAAATGAGGGATACTTGTACAGTGAAATGCCTTCTGTAAAATTAGAACATTGTGGCAAGCTACAAATCCTTTTCGAAGTCGTTTCTCTTTGGCTAGGGACATTTGAACGAAACATGTTTATTTAAGAGATAAGATGAAGCTAAATTACCTAACCCAACATTAAGCTTGGACAAATATGATCACAATTAAGCCAATGGGCTACACAAAAAACATGGCTAGTAGACAGGTCTAGTACAGGGCCCTACTTTCACCGCCATGACACTCAGCAACAGGAATTCTGCCATCAGCGCATGTATCCTTGAATATTATCGTGGGCTAAACTCATAAAATTACTGCAAGACAAACTAATCGCAAGCCAAACTTAACATGGGCCATTATGGCTTACATTTAATTTTAGTGGACATAATTATGATCAGGAAAAGGTAGGAGGGTAGTAAGATTCTCAACAAATACTGCACCCCAACTGTCATCACTACCACTGTGGAAGAGAAGACAGAAACACTAGTAGACTAGCTTAAGGGGAATTTCTCATCCAATCCAGGACCTGATCTCCCTACTTTGCACACCAAGATGGATGAAGATGAGGCTGAAGCTCCACCTCCAGCTGTTATGGAAGACGACTTCGTTGCAGCCCTGCAGACTCTACGACCTTGCAAAGCACCTGGCCTGGACAGCATTGTCAATGAGACTCAAGAATCCCCACCAGGCCATTGGTCCACACATCATGGAGATCCTCAACAGATGCATCCAGCTTAGTTATTTCCTGTCTCCATGGAAGGTGGCCAAAGTCGTCTGCATCCCAAAGACCGGAAAATCACTTCAGCAAACTTCTGCCCTATCTTGCTCCTCAACAGCCTAGGAAAGATTTTTGAGAGTCATGTTAAGGAACACAGCATACTTCCAGATGACCAGTTTGGATTCTGGGAGGAGCATGCCACCACTCACCAACTGGTTCGGGTCTGTAACTTTGTGACCGAGGGATTCAACAGATGCTGCACTACTGTTGGGCCTTTTTTTGACATCACCAAGACCTGCAACAGGGTATGGTCTACTTCTCAAGCTGCACTACTTCGGCTTCCCACGATGGCTACGAAATATAATAGGGGAGAACCTGCCATGTCAGCTGGAAGAGACCTACCTCAATCAAAAAATTCATCATTGCTGGAGTCCCCCATGGTTTGGTCATCAGGCCACTGCTATTCAGCATCTTCACGGCCGACATCCCTAGAAATTTAGGCTGGAATATCACCTTGGTTTTCTACGCCGACGATGCTGCCATCTCTCCAGGTCCTTCAAAAAGGAGAAAGCTGTTGATTACCTCCAACATGCCGCTGACTCTCCCATCTTGTGGTACAAGTCATGGCGCATTGACATAAACATGTCAAAGACCCAGACCATTGTCTTTTCCATGGCCAACAGAACCCCCGAAAACCTGGATGGCATCATAGTCGATTACACTAAAATCGAATGGAGTGACAGAGTAACCTACCTAGGAGTCGTCCTTCCTCCTGCATGCTGAGAAGGATGCGCATAAAGCGATCACCACCAAGCCCTTGCATCGATTTTTCGCTCATCTTACGTCCACCTGCAGAAAATCCACCTCTAAAGGTCCATCATCCGTACAGCCTTGACGTATGCTTCACCCTGTTGGAGTGGAAGAATGCTGAAAACGCCTGCCATAAGCTTGAAGGAGCCGAAAAGTCATGCCTCCGCTCCTTCTTGAATCTTGGCTGGAGGATCCCGAACGAGGTCCTCTACAAAATTATAGGTGAGACACCACTCTTGGCTTATCTCCAGGACGCAGCGAAGAATTTCTATGATGGCCTTCCTTCGAAGAAAACACCGGCTCTTCGAGGCATCGCCGCCACCAAGCCCATACCATGGGACAAACACAAACTTCCCATCTCTGCAACAGGCGAAGAAATTCATCAACCCCCAGCCAAACGCCGAAAGTTACAATTGAGTTTGAGGCGGCATCTTCCTGAGGTTGACAGGTGCAGTTTCAACGCTACAACATCTCCACTGAAAAACCGAAGCAGATTGAGCAGTGAAACGTAGGCCGTGTGAGAAAGGAGGCCAGAATACACCCAACAAAACAATCAAAATATTCATTCCGTTACCCGACATTGTGCATGTGCGAATATGGATTTTTACCTCGGAGTTTAATTAAGAACAAAATTCGTCAGAAATTGCATGTCGAACCTGACTTTAGATTGGGGTTTTCTTCAGTCGAGCCAATGATTAATTCATTATGTTATGCAAAATAGCCACATTCATCTTAATATGTGTTATTTGTTATATGTAAACTCGTTAGTTTTTAAAGAAGTTTATTTCATGTAATACTAGTATTATTTTATAAGGGGGTACTTCAATTGATTGATTGAGTTCTAAGGGCCAAAAAGGTTTGAGAAATCCTGCTCTAGGATACAGTTTGATTCTTGGCGCATCGAAAATGAGGACAATTTGTAAATATATGAATTTATATGATCTTTGCTCTATATTCGTTATCATTAGTTAACACTTTGTTAGTGTTGTGGGGTCTGAGAGACCCAACTATATTAATATGTTGTACATGCAAAAGATGTTGGAGGTTTTGAAACCATGCGCATAGTCATCTTCATAAATACTCCTTTAGAATGTGATCATATGAATTTTTACAGTTTTTAGCTAGCAACCACTTTGCCGAAACATAGATACACATTTTACGGTGTTTTTACTTTCTCCATACGTAGTAATGGGAAGGTATTGTGTTCATGAAAAAAATCGACTTCGAGATTTCAATGGAAATACACGTTTTGAGGTCCCTAGAACACGTTTAGACTATTTTCGGAATGATGTCTGTGTGTGTGTGTGTGTCTGTGCGTGTGCGCGCGCGCGTGTGTATGTAGTTGTGGGCGCTCTAACTAAAAAAGTACTTGCCATATCGTTACCAAACTTCATATTTAACACTTTAACATGAACACAAAGAACTGATTATTTTTGGACAATAACGGGTAACCGGAAGTAGAGGTTTATTCGAAACCCGATTCGGTTTTTGCGATATTTCTCCGATAATACGTCATTATTGTATACATTGACCACAACAATAAATCTAGAAAATATAATTTGCTACATCTTTTATTTCAAACAATTTTCCATAGCAGTTATTATTTAGGAATTATTTATAAATAATTGGTTTTTCGGTTTCCATCAAATATCTCCTTAAAAACATCGTGATTGGTAATCTTCGTGAGGACCAAATTTGTAGAGAATAACATTTCTTCCAAGTTTTGTTTGAAACAAATTTTCATAGAACCATCCATTTGGGAGATATTTTGCTTTTTCTTAATACCAGTATACAGCGCACCACCATGTAGCAGTGAATACTGTAAACATATTCAAAATATACGTAATTTACGGCAGTAAGGACGACTGTATTCTTTTACGATACAAAATAATAATTTTGTCTCATAATGCTATTCTTAATAATTTAAATATCTATACCCTGAATATGGAGAAAGTCATGTGTTGGACACATCAGATAATTTTGAAATGGGATTCAATTATATTTACATGTAATGTTTTTTAAAAGTTAACTTTAATTTCCTAAGTTCATATAGCCCTTTGAGAAATGTAATACGCCGACATTTCTAAAAAATAATTTGGGTTTGACTTAATTGCTGCGCCAGAAGGAAACAAATATTCACCTAAGGAGTGATTTAAAACAAAAACTTGTACATGTAAAAACAACGAAGAACCGGTTCCAAATAAAACACTAAAGGGATATGTTCGAAAAAGGTGCTCAATGTGTGCAAATGATTGGAAAACGAAATATTTTTGCAGTTAGTGTTTCCAATTACTTTGTTTAGGCTCTACGACACATGGGTACTCGATGCTCTAAACTTTATAGCAGAGAATACCCATGTGCTACAAATGGGCACAGGTGACTTCCAATTTTGAAGAAAGTCAGTAAGAAAGTGATCTTTTTGGATCAAGTTCCCCAACAAAAAGAACTGATGAATATGATTAAGAATTCTTTATCCATATCATTTGTAAATAAAAATTTTCGCAATATTTAAGCTATTCATAATTTTTTTATTCATTAAAAATGCGAATTTCACTAAATATGTACTAATTTTAGCATTTCCGATCAGATAATTGTAAACGTAAAGTTGGGTCTCACAAACCCCGATGCGCTAATGAAGTAACATACTGTCTCCACAGTAACGGAGAATTGAAGTGATTTGTTTGAGTTACCTACGCAATTTTGGAAGAAACACATGCAAAGAAGTAGTAGCAGTAAGGCATACTTTTATAAAATATTTTATTTCTAGCGAAGGAGAAGTACCACGGCAATTTTAAGCTATTCAAAAGACTGTCACAAGAAACAATCACTAATATTATGTGAAAGTGTACAATTCAATGATTAAACGTGTAATTTTTAAATCTAACAAATTGTAGTCGGCAATATCCGATGAAGATGATCTTCTGCTATTGCAGATAGGAACAGAAGAGGCTACAGCATTGCTGGAGCTTGGGGCAAAAGTTGCCTCCTCTAGTGACCTAACGTGTCCTTGTAGGGACCTGACTGTCACCTGTCCCACAAGTTTGAACGATTTTTGCATTCCCAATAGAAATCCTATTGAAACTAGGATATATTTATTTAGTCTTAAATTACTGACCGCGATCTGACTCATTGTGCGACCCTGCTTTAAAGGTAATTTACTCATCGTCGATTCTAAAAACACGTGTATGCATAAAATAAGAAAATACTCTATGTAAAATGCCAAATATACGGAATATGAAATTAACTCTAAAATTGCGACATAAATATATAACAGTTCTGTGGGCGACCATAAACGGCCAAAGGGAAAGAATTGCGATGCAGACGAACCCAGTTATGAACAATAGCCGCTCTCGTAAGCAATATCTCAAAGCCCTATCTCCGTACATTTCTAAGTACGGAAAAGACGGGGGTTCGGAGATGAGCAAAAAGATAAGAAAAAGAAAAACGCCAGAGATAAGGAAACGTTTCTTAAACCAGCCGCATGCTGAGGAACAACGTGACTTCTATAGGTTTTTTCCCCTCTTAAAACACTTAAGAGGTCATTCGCATCACACTCGAGTGTGAGGGAGAGGCCAAAAACCCTTCATGACGAACTTCAATAGATAACCCGAGAACGAGAACTGTGGAAGCAGTTCTGGAAGCTGGGATTTTATAAAGTTCGATTTAAATTCGCGGTATTAAACAGCTTGTTGTTCATCATAATTGTTCCTCATGATAGTTATTAAGCACGTATAGTGTTTGATGTTGACGAAAATTACAATGTTTCAATTGAAGAAATATATGAAATCTGGATTTTATTTTACTATAGTCGATCCAACATCGGAAGTCTTATGGCCTCGAAAACTGGGCGTACACGAGTTAGCAGCAGCCAATAGGAGACTGTTTGTTTGGGAAGGTAGTGGGGAGGAAACCAGTCTCACTCCTGCTCTCGAAGAGATCGCATCGGACTGCGTTGCCGTTTCTACCGTCGTTTCCTTGCTGTGGATCAAAAATAAGGATGGGAAGTATTTTATTTAGAAACTGCGTAGTATATCAGCTGAGCAAGAGCTGGCAGCGCGCGCCGATATCTGCTCTCCCGCACGAAAGTTGAGAGGGGCGATGGAAGGGGAAACGTTCGTGATTGGCTACTTGCTCTAAGTAGGCCAAGAGACTTCCGAAGTGGGATCGACTATAATACAAAATATCCGTATCCCACATACTTACTCCAAAAAATGCGTATATACATTGCATGTGAGGCAACTGGGTAAACAGAATCACGCGTTTGGTCGGCCCTGGAATAAACATCGGACCCTTAGTTTTTGTTGGTAAAGTTCTGAGAAAACAAGACGTGAAATGCGCCAGTAAATACAGTAATTTCCTTTTGAATCCGGAGTTCCACGAATAATTTTGATAACGCCGTCCATATTCGGTACAAATTGACTTCATCTGTACCGATCTTCTCCGTCATCATCGGAAATTCAAATTCTCACTGTTTTTATCCGGATTGTTTGTGATATAGGGGAGGAAATGTCCGGATATCCACCCCCCCCCTCTGGTTCACGCCTCTTCCAAATAAAACTAAAAATTGGAATGTGGCGTTACCTTATTAAGAGAGGAACCAGCCTCCTGGAAGATTGAAATGAACCATTTTCGGCGCTTGTCTACGCCTCTGATTAGTGATCCGGGGTTCCGTAAAATTCTTGCGTCATGAAGCACTTTTCTATGCTCAAGGGTCGTATACAATGAGTCAAGTTATCCATTGGTGTTTTAAACATAGAAAGACCGTTAAATTTGTAAATTCAGTTAATGTACACTGAGATTGGATAATGATTTTTGATTTCCGCCTCCTCCTACGATCTCGCGCCGACTAACGTGTGTGACCCCCGGTTCCCAGATTATATGTCCACAGTCTTTATGTCCATTTTTTTATGTCCACAGCCTTTATGTCTACTGCCCTTATGTCCACAGTCTTTACGTACACCGTAATATATGTCCACTGCCTTTATGTACACCCTTATATGTCCACAGTCTTTTCGTCCACTGCCTTTATATCCACTTTTGTTTATGTCCACAGCCTTTTTGTTCAGTCTTTATGTCCACTATTATGTATGTCCACATCCTTTTTGTCCACTGTTTTTTTGTGCACTTCTGTATATGTCAACAGCTTTTTTGTCCACTGTTTTCTTTGTCCACTTTTGCATATGTCCACATAGACTTTATTTCTAAGTATGAAAAACATGAAGGGCAAATCCTGAAAATGGAGGAGAGGTTGAAGGAGAGGGAGGAATCCGAAGGAAACACAGTGGACATTGGTATCGATCGACTAGGAATTTTCTAACAATTACGAATATGAAGCGAAAAATTGAAAATGGAGGGGTGTATTAGGAGGGGGAGGGAAAAGGGGGTGCGGAAGGAATCCAAAGGAAACACTGCTGACATTGGTATCGATCGACTAGGAATTTTATAACAATTACAAATATGAAGTGAAAAATTGACAATGGAGGGGGTGTAGTAGGAGGAGGAGGGAAAAGGGTGTGCGGAAGGAATCCGAAGGAAACACTGCCGACATTGGTATCGATCGACTAGGAATTTTATAACAATTACGAATATGAAGCAAAATATTGAAAATGGAGGGGGCGTAGTAGAAGGGGGAGGGAAAAGGGGGTGCGGAAGGAATCCGAAGGAAACACTGCCGACATTGGTATCGATCGACTAGGAATTTTATAACAATTACAAATATGAAGTGAAAAATTGAAAATGGAGGGGGTGTGGTAAGAGGGAGAGGGAAAAGGGGGTGCGAAAGGAATCCGAAGGAAACACAGCGGACATTGGTATCGATCGACTAGGAATTTTATAACAATTACGAATATGAAGCGAAAAATTGAAAATGGAGGGGGTGTAATAGGAGGGGGAGGGAAAAGGAGGTGCGGAAGGAATCTGAAGGAAATACAGCGGACATTGGTATCGATCGACTAGGAATTTTATACCAATTACGAATATGAAGTGAAAAATTGGAAATGGAGGGGGTGTAGTAAGAAGGGGAGAGAAAAGGAGGTGCGGAAGGAATCTGATGGAAACACAGCGGACATTGGTATCGATCGACTAGGTATTTTATAACAATTACGAATATGAAGCGAAAAATTGAAAATGGAGTGGGTGTAGTAGGAGGAGGAGGGAAAGGGGGATGCGGAAGGAATCGGAAGGAAACCCCTGCTATAGGACAATCAGGGAACATAATAGGAGAGTTCAGTCAGAACAGAGGAAAATTAGTGATACTTCGGTGCCTCGCACCCCCACCCACATAGAAACTTGTATAGCATATTTTGCCTTGCATTTTTCGTTGCTCCTAAAATTACTTACAATTACGCCTAGTAATTCGCGACTTTGTACCAAACAGCGTCTAAAAGAATGAAAATTCATTTTCTTATACAGTGGAAACCACTTAATATGAAATCGCTTAAAACGAAATATCGGTTAACACGAAACGCGCGCTCGGTCCGTTCCAGCGCATATACCTTTCAGTAGGTATATATTCATTCACTAACGCGAAACGGTTTACACGAAATACTGCTTAATACGAAAATATGTTTCGGTCCCACGAAAATAAATGCATGCAAAATTCTTCTGATTATGCGAAATGGCATTTGAGATAGGGTGTTCCCATGATTGCGGTAATATCTTCTGCTGTGTATTACATCCTATTATTGATAAGTATTATGGATTTGCCTACGAGCCTAATTCCATATTTGAAAAATGAAAATGTTACCATTAAATAAGTGAACATGAAATGCGCTTAACTCGAAATTCGGATAACACGAAATAATTATGTCGGTCCCTAGCAATTCGTGTTAACCGGTTTTCACTGTAGTCGGTTTTTAAATAATCTTCAAATTAGTCTTTTGAATGAAGAAACGGAATTCGGGGCTGAAATGGCAATAAATGTTTAAACTTCCTCTGCGATTCATTTAAGGTAATCTTTGTTTTATCTATATTCTCAGAACATTTTTCAACGCTTGTGAGGATTAGTTCATTTCATATTTGAACTAATTCGCGCATCGCTGAATATACAGATATTAACTCGATTATTTTAATATATTTCATAAAATTGCCTTTCAGGTGTTAGAAACATTCCGTATGTGTACTGACTTTCGAAATATTCGTTCGAGTAAGGCAGAGTCGAGAACGAAATTAAAAATTTTCGTTCTCGCAAGAACGGGATTTCCCCAGCATTCAAAGACCTTAGATTTCAAATTCCTCCGTACCCCTCGCACTTGTGTCATGCTGTGACGCCGTCCCACCCAAAACTCAGGTACAAAAGGAAAGGTTTACCTCCCCCACTATTCACTGGGACATCTGGTCTTGCATGCCGTCCATTTACACCCTTTGTCTTTTGAGCGAAATGGCCAATAGAAGCTTTCATAAATGTTGCCGCTGGTCGTGGAGCCGTTTCATCTTCCTATCTATACCAACCGAAGTGCACGCCATTGTGTGTAACCTCGGGAAAGAGTATTATTGCAATTCCGCCAAAAGGGTTTTTCCCAAATACGAAGTATATGAATGGAATAGCCTTTCACTAGAGGGCTATGTTCCTCTTACATCCACCCCTTCTTCAGATTATTGGTAAGAATATTGTCACTCTTGCTTTAGCAGTTGTATGAGAAACATTCTGATTTGGTAATTTTGGACTGTTACGAATACCTCACATTTATGCAAAATTTCATCGATATAGCACCTCTAGTAGTGCATTTATATGAATTTCATTGTTTAAAATTTATGAATTTTTAACAGCCACAATATAAAACTTTTATGTAATTTTCAATGGAACATTATTTCCTAACTTTGTTAACATTTTCAGCTTCCTGGATCTTCATAATGTACATAAACATTAGTCAATTTGTTTAACATTTAGGAATTTATTACGGCCAAACGAATAAAAATTTTCAAATTTCTATAATCCCGTTTTCATTATTTGGCAAATTCTACCATTAGAAAAAATTTCAGCTTCATAGCACATTTAGAAGTACCTAAACCATGAAATGTTTGTAAAATTCTCTATAATTTTCAACGGCCAAGAAAATAAAGGTTGCAATTTTTCCTATGATTATTTTTTTCGATTCACCTATGTATTAAATTTCAGCTCTCCAACTATTGTAGTTTGGGCCAGACATTAGTATCCTCCTATATCCTCCTCCGTAAGAAGAGTGCTTATAGAATGATGTGGTATCCCCCCCAATTTACGAATGAGTTCCTATGGGGATGTTAAGACATTTATTTCCATTTATGCCAAGTGTATTTGTTTGTTAAATAACTTCCCATGGAGAAATTAAAATTACGAAAAAGTTGAATCTCCTGAAAATTCCGATCTATGGAAAATACTTCAAACAGTGTTTCAAGGGAATAACATGCTTTATTACCTCGCTGGAATTCAAAATTAAACATAATAAAGATTTTCATATAAACTGCTTGGAAAGAAAAAAGATCCGAAAGTAAATTTACACATCCCATTGCAGGTATTTCAAGAAATCTAGGGAGTATTTGCGACTTCATTCAAATCAATGAATATAGATTATTGAGGATTTCGGATAAATGATTTTAAATATAGAAGGTCAAAAATCTGCCTCTCTCATACGGCGACAATTACCCACACACAAAAGAATAATTCAGAAAAATTGGTTAATTATATTTAGTGAAGCATAAAGGATTCCTTTCATTAATTCAAATTGCTTTGTTCATAAAAAAATACCAATGGTAGAATATATTTGTAGAATGAAAAATCGATTCTCCTTCAATATCCGTTTAAAGAAAAATACTCGAAACGAAAGATGCAGGAATAACATCCTCTATGACATGTATGTCCAACTGGTGGACGGTGCGTAAGAATCATTCTTTGGAAGCGTGAGTGCCACCCTTCTACGGCGTTGTTGGTCCGCTGTTGTCTGTTTACAGTTTACTCATATATCTACACTCCATAATTCCAGACCAAACCTAGGAGGAATGGCTCCTCTCATCCCCTTGCCTTCCCATCCTCGTATATAAGTTATTTCCACATACGTTGCTAGATCCCCTATTGTAGGGTCGAGGATTGCAAGCAAGTGGTAAAAAATATCAAGCACGTCCTCATCAGGGATAAACGGTAATGCCATCAGCATCCGTATACCATTCCTAATAACGTCGTTATTATTGAATTGAGCTTTCATATCTAATGCCATTACATGTTCCATATGGATTGACAAATATGGAAAAGGCATTCCTTAATGGTAGAATTGGGGAATGTTTTCCGCACTGCATTTATAGCACTTAACTCAAACTGAAGCATGACCAGTTCTGGATTTAAATTATAATTTAAAAAGTCACAGTGTTGTTTGAGTTGTTAAAACATTGATGCATAAGAACCTTCGTCTTTTCTTTTCGTTAAGCAATATACAAAAGGAAATACACGCCCCTGCACCACATCATGTATTGTATATAGCTTGAAAAATAGCTTAGGCGTTGTTTTGAAAGTGCCATCCACATAGATCTATGTGCTCCTGCACAACTGCTTGGGCCCCCACGCAACTCAAGTTTTTGGAGCCCCTATTTATATAACGAGAGAAGGTTTTACAAAAATAAAAAAAAAAATCTTTCTGCCTAATAAAATAGTGAAATACTAACCAAAGAATTGGATCCCTAAGATATAGAAGCTGCTTCTGCTATGCCTAGCTATGAGAACGTACATTCAATGCTTCATAGAGCTGCAGCTTAATTTCTCCTTGTATTCCTGATTCATTATCAGAATTGATCATCCTGGATGAATATATTATAAAATTCCTAGTCGATAGACACCAATGCGAGCAGTGTTTCCTTCAGATTTCTTCCACACCCACTTTTCCCTTCCCCTCGTATTATCCCCCCCCCCTCGATTTTTAATTTTTCGCTTCATATTTGTAATTGCTATAAAATTCCCAGATGATCGACACCAATATCCGCAGTGTTTCCTTCGTATTTCTTCCACACCCACTTTTCCCGCCCCCTCATCTCACACTCCCTCCATTTTCAATTTTTCGCTTCATATTCGTAATTGTTATAAAATTCCTAGTCGATCGATACGAATGTCCGCTGTGTTTCCTTTGGATTCCTTTCGCACCCCCTTTTCCCTCCCCTCCTACTACACCACCTTCATTTTCAATTTTTCACTTCATATTCGTAATTGGTATAAAATTCGTAGTCGATCGATACCAATGTCGGCAGTGTTTCCTTCGGATTCCTTCCATACCCACTTTTCCCTCCCCCTCCTACTACACCCCGTCCATTTTCAATTTTTCACTTCATATTCGTAATTGTTATAAAATTCCTAGTCGAGCGATACCAACGTCGGCAGTGTTTCCTTCGGATTCCTTCCGCACTTCCTTTTCCCTCCCCATTCTACTACGCCCCTCCATTTCCAATTTTTCGCTTCATATTCGTAATTGTTATAAAATTCCTAGTCGATCGATACCAATGTCCGCTGTGTTTCCTTCGGATTCCTTTCGCACCCCCTTTTCCCTCCCCCTCCTATTTTACCCCCTCCATTTTCAATTTTTCGCTTCATATTCGTAATTGTTATAAAATTCCTAGTCGATCGATACCATTGTCGGCAGTGTTTCCTTCGGATTCCCTCCGCACCCCCTTTTCCCTCCCCCTCCTAATTCACCCCTCCATTTTCAATTTTTCACTTCATATTCGTAATTGTTAGAAAATTCCTAGTCGATCGATACCAATGTCCACTGTGTTTCCTTCGGATTCCTCCCTCTCCTTCAAACTCTCCTCCATTTTCAGGATTTGCCCTTCATATTTTTCATACTTAGAAATAAAGTCTATGTGGACATGCAAAAGTGGACAAGAAAACAGTGGACAAAAAGGCTGTGGACATATACAGAAGTGGACAAAAAAAACAGTGGAAAAATAGGCTGTGGACATGTATAATAATGGACATAAAGACAGTGGACAAAAAGGCTGTGGACATAAACAGAAGTGGACATAAAGGCACTGGACATAAAGACTGTGGACATATCATCTGTGGATCGTTACCCCCAAACGTAAGTATATGGTTTTCCTTGCGTCACCTTTCTCGCCGTGTTCGAAGAAGTGATTAAATAAAAGCGTATTAGAAATTTAGATGGGCAATTAATTGCATCATGCATTACTTCCAAATTTTGTTACTTGTCAAAAGGTATATGTACTAATATTTTCTGGCAATAATTTGTTGAAGTTTCGCAAGATGGAATTAAAACATATACTGGCTTTATCAATTTCCGCTTTAATGAAATTATGTTGTAAATCATGACCCGGGTTTTCCTTTATTCCATAAAATTATTGGTTAATTTATAATAAAGTGGAAATCGACAAGGTCAATAAATTGCATAATTCAGAATCTCCTTAAAGATATTCAACAATATCCCACTCGTATGTCAATATTTGATTGTTTCAGAACTTCTTTTAAAATCCAAAGAGATTCCTTTAAAAAAATAAATTGTCTTGTGGGTTCCGTATCGCACACACTAATTTTGAAAAAAAATACTGTGTGCACTACGGAATCGGCAGGAAATTTATTTTTTAAATAATCTGGATTCCAAAAGACGTTCTCACAGAACGAGGCTCGTTGATTCTCCCCTGTGAAATGCTTCTTTGCAAAGGAAATGCACTTATGCATTACTATCTATTATGTGAGTAAAGGACCAAATTTTTTCCGCAACCATTCTCAAGATAAATATGAGTCATGCTCTCAAGTGGCAGGTGTCAAGCGTTCCAAAGTTACGATCAATTTTAAGCGGGAGAAGTAATCCTCATAATCATTTAACTCCAGTGCTCGAAATGGGAAATGTTACGAAACGGAACGCTTGTATTGGTAGTGGAACGGAAATTTTTACGAAACGGAGCGCTTGTTAATAGGGACGGTATTTCTAAATGTCTGACGAAACGGAACGGTGAAGAACAGGAGCGGCGTTCCGGCTCATTCCGAGCACTGTTTAACTCGGATTATTCCACTCTAACTTAAACTTTATCGAAATACTAGAGATAGCCGTTGTCAAGTCGAGTTAAGAATATTTACGATGATCAATGTAAAAGTAAAAATCTATAAATATTAAAATATTAAAATTTGAGGTTATATCGCACGAAATTGATCGAGAAGAATACTAGTTTGGTTTGGAGTTGAAATTGTATATAAGTATGTATGTATAATAAAAATTAAAGCGGTGTATCTTTTAAACCGCGCTTAACCGTAACAGGGACACGTACAGAAAAGCCAACCCTTCTGAAAGTCGCCGCGTGCTTAGAGAAAACCGCCGTGACTTCTCCAGCCTTTTCCCTCTGAGGGGTCGTTCGCATCATGGTCGAAGGTTAAGTAGAGGGCAAAACCCTTCGTGACTTATTCCAAATTCCTTACTGGTGTAGTCATCGTTGTAATGAAGTGAAAATCGAAAAAGTCAACATATTGTACTATTTAAACACGTTGTTAAAATTATTCCACAATATTTGAGATGATGCAAAACAAGGAAGCAAAATTTGCTTAGGTGCTATCGGTATTTTAAGTCGTAAGAGAACCTAACTGGGAAAGGAAAATATGCCGCTCAAAAATATTGCAAAATTTGTAACGTATATTGATAGAGAAAACTTAATAAGCGCTCATGGAAATATATATTTCGACATAAACCTTTCTTTCGTTATCGGTTAGGGTGATAAATGTTGATAAACTTCACCAGTAAAAGATAGTGCCACTCACCAAACTCAGTCGTGTTATTTTACTGACGCAGATTGCCATTGTCTCGAAGCCGCATGATACTTTCACGAGCAAAATTTTAATTTTCCGTAGTTCCGTTTATGCTTAACCGACCGAATATTGCAACTCGGCATCGGCGCAAACTCCCGGTCACGAACGTGTCACGCCATCTGGCGGCTTGACCTAGGAATCTCGTTTGAGATAGGTATATGTAAAACAATTTAAACATAAACATGTTAAAATTTGCGCGCCGAAAAATAAATTCGCCCGCGTGCGGCGAGCATACATTTTAATTACGGACGGTAGGTATAAGTAATAGAAAGAATAGAAAGTGAAGCAACAAACAGCCGCCGCTAATTTGCATTGCATCTCTGACCCTGCAATCACTTCTCGTTCTCATTTATGATAAAATTGATTAGAAATGTTCGTTTTGGAAAATTTGCGGATTTGTTGCAGTTAGACCTTTAAGCTAGCTTAGAATTTCAAAACTCTACCTTCCTTCTTATCTCGAAACAAACAATTATTACGAGAACGTATAAAATGTAACGGAGAATCGAGTTTTTCTATGATAGCCAGACATAATTATTCGCTCTTCAAGCTTGATTAGTAGTTTTTGCTTAAGTTTATTTATCGGCGTGAAATAAATGATTCAATACAGTGGCATACGGGATACGTTCTAGCTCCCCCTTTCCCAACGATTCATATTCCTAAATATTTTCTCCCCTTTGGTTGTGCCCTTCCCTCGTTTAGGGATCTTCGCTACGCTAATGCGTATTTCGGATCTAAAATCAAGGTTGATCACTATGACACGTGAAAGAACTGAAAATTTGTTCGAATGTATGAGAAGCGACGAGAGAATCATTGCTGCACTTGAAACGAAGGAACTTATAACGAGAAAAACGCATTGATGGAAATGAACAATTGGGTATAAACAATCAGAAGAAACTTTTCATTCGTTTTCGGTATTGTGAAACGAAGTGGAAGAAAACTTTAACGAATATAAAGAGAGTAATCGAGCATTCTCATTGGTCGAAAATGAACAGACAAATGTTAATGTGGAAAAGGGCAGGTGTGACATGTTTCAGAACTTAAAAAAAAGAAAAAGCACTTTGGAGGAGAAATTGCGCTGAGAAGGTAAAAGCAGAAGCAAGCCAATGACTCAGAGATAAGTCATTTCGAAGGTGGCACGTTCTTCGAAGGAAGCCGTCAGGCTCAGTCCCACACTAGGGGTCTAGGGGGGGGTGGGGGTACGAGCTGAACATTTCATTTGAGTCTTCGCCGTCACTTGGGAACGTTGATTTTCGTGTGGTGAAGATTTCTTCGCGATACCGAGCCTTGTACAGCGCGTGGTAAGTTATAATACTTAATTATTAGTTTAGTAGTTATTTTTGTGTTATAATAGTTAATTATTACTTTAATAATTGTTTTATATTTACTATGGCAAACTCGTCCGAAGAATATTATTTCATCCGCTAATAGCAAGGTACTTAGTTTAAACAGTGATTGTAACGAAATATTAGTGAATTAGAACGCAAATTTAATTTCAACGGTAAATTTAATTCTCAAACGATATCTTTATTTCCTCGCATTCCATGGATCCTTAAATTGAAATTATGACAATGTTAATTCTTTTTTAAACAGTTTGTGACTATTATCACTTCAATGAAAGTCGAATTGACATTTGAGGTTTAAGAAAAGCAGTATTTCTAATATCATTTTTCACTCACAGGTACATAGCAGGAGTAGAGCATCAGGTCCATTTGCAGAAGTAGATCATCAGATCCATTTGCAGGAGTTGATCATCAGGTCCATAAGCAGGAGTAGAGCATCTGGTCCATTTGCAGTCGCTGGAATGGGTAAGTTTAAAAGTTTTAATAATTAACAGGCAGAAATAAACCTTATTTAAAATTATTTTCCTATGAAATTCTCGTCAGTAATCCTAATGTCTACTGATTAATGTTTGCGTTATATCATGCGATTTTATTATTGCTTGCGAATACTGCTATATGTGCTTTTTTCTCCTATTTTTTACTTTTATTAGATGTAGTACCGAATGAAATCAAGTGATAGGACGATACCATGAATTACTTAATCGATGAATACTGGAATTTAAATATAATTCCAGCAGGCATAT
Source organism: Uropetala carovei (assembly GCA_036926305.1). Taxonomy (NCBI): domain Eukaryota; kingdom Metazoa; phylum Arthropoda; class Insecta; order Odonata; family Petaluridae; genus Uropetala; species Uropetala carovei. Next base: position 833,606 of record JAXCHB010000087.1, read on the forward strand.
CTTTATATTTTCGAAAGTTTAAAAAGGAAATAATAATTTGTGTTGTTTTTGCTTTATGTATTGGAATGCAATGTGTTTAACACGACTTTTACTTTTTCAGTATTCGAAAAACTATCGTAGAATTTAAGTGATTTTGCGAAATGAGATACGCTTAATTATTGATGTGGAGTTATTTTAGTATATTTCTGGAATATTTATATTATTCTATATAAATTGAAACATACGGCTGAAACATCTGGTTAGAATTTTATTTGTATTATAGTTTTGAGGTTTTCGGAAGGTTTTGATCACCTCACATTTTCCCAGAGGTCGACTTCAAAATTACGGTCTTACTGAAAGCTATAAAAATAAGATGAAGTAGTTGGCGCTCTCTTATGTGATTGCAGTGTAAACAGTGGTGAGAAAATTTGAATTTACCACGTTTAATTTGTGTCAATTAATGATTTTTTGGCGTCCGTAGTTTATTCTCATATGATGATAATTATCACGAAATAAATGACACTATGGCGCGGGTAGTACTTTTGCGAACATAAAAACGCGACATAATAGTGCACGAAGATATTTCATGTTCCTTGCGATATCGTGAAGTGCTTGTTTCTAGAGATACCCGATTCGTCATAATATTTTAGTATTACAGGATATGCCTACAAATGCATCCTTAGAATATTGCTAACGTATTATATCGATACCATTTGCTTTAATCATTTTCAAAATTCAGCATACAGCGGACGTAGTGAAGTGATTTGCATTAGTTGGTGTCACAATGGCTACAGAATAAAAAATCGTTACAACATACATTGTACAAACTTTCTCACATATATGTACTAAAGCGTCGTCTAGTTATCTTTAGAAAATGAAAATCGTATGAGCCTGTTTTTAGAAAATCCAATTTTTGTTAAAGTTATATATACTCACAAAGTTATATACCTATATTCATTCATTGAGAGAAATGAAATACGTAGTACTATTGAAGATGTATACTCAAGTAACTGTATGAAATTTGATCAAAATCGTTATAGCCGTTTTTGATAAAATGGAATTATTGCTAAAGTTGCCTAGAATAAACTAGCCTTATATTTATTTTTTGAGAAATATGAACTATACAGTATTATTGGTGACGTAAACTCAAGTAACTGTACGAAATTTGATCAAAATCGTTGTAGCCGTTTTTGAGAAAATCGGATTGTTGTTAAAAATGCGTAGAATAAACTACTTTTAATTATTGAGCAATGTCAACCATTTCAATATATGCTCTGGTCAGTATGATAAAATGCCTAAGTACGAGATTTCATTCATTTTCGCTCTACCGTCTAAAGCTCCAGAGCCACTAACAGACAGACGGCATTGCGAAAACCACTTTTTCGGATTCAGCGACACCTAAAACGTATATTTCCGTAAAAATCTCGAGGTCGAATTTTTTCGCGATAACAATACTTTCTCGATACTTCGTATGAGAATGTAGAAATCGGTACAACATATATTGTACAAACTTTCTCATATACTAATGCGTCGTTTAGTTATCTTTAGAAAATGAAAATCGTATGAGCCGTTCTTTAGAAAATCCAATTCTGCGAAGAGTACTTCAACGAGTGCAAAAGTGTCCTTGTACCTTGAGATCCGTATGTAGAGAAGATGGAGAAGGCTTTAAACCTGTTGATCGAAACCCAAACTCGCAAGAATGCCCCGTTGAGTCCGCTTGTCATTCGCGAGAAAGCCAAAAAACTGTACGATCACTATGTGTCAATATTTATACCTTTAAGGGTTAAAATGCAACTTACATAGTGGAATAGGGACTCTAAGAACCTAGCCCTATTTTTTTCCATATACTCCATTATTTTCAATAATTCGTACCTTATGTACTTTCCAAATGCAATTTTTATTTATTTATTTTATCAGAGGAGAATAGTTACATGAAATGTATCGGGAATCGTGCTTCTGAAGCTATAATTTGAGAATTTTTAAATAATCGTGTCATTTAATTCAAAGAGAGTTTGAAATTGAAAATTATTTTATTAAAATAGGGAAGGCACTTATATAAAAGCGAATAAATAGAAAACAATGCCATGTATATTTTTTCCTTAACGACCAAAATGGCGTGCGTCATATCTCGTATGAAAAAGAAACGCGCAATATCGCAATAATGCATATATTTTGATTGTAATATGATATGGAGTTCTTTTTATATATTGTAGAACGACATTGACGATCCGTTGCTATTAGGTTCCTTTTTAAGAAAAATATTCATAATGTATGCATAACTAGCAAAAGTACCCGTTCATCGCCCGGTCTGAGAGTATATGTAAACGTATTTTTCGTCAAAAATTGCAGACCTATTTCTGTTGAAGGGCTATTTTCGAAATGAGCACAAAATTTGAGCTTAGGTATTTTGTTTAGAGCTGTCATTTCAATATTTTCACCATAAATTCCACTACGTTCCATATAAGCTGCATACTCCCATGTTCTTCAATCCCAAAAAATGTGTAAATCGTTCTCTGCTTTTTGCCTAAATAGGTTATCATCAAATTTGTCCTTCCTCAGTAAAAACGTAAAACAATTAAACAAAAAGTTTCCTAGCTTTGGAATTTGCACTAAACTATATAATATGTTCTCACACTGTGTTGAAAATGCTCGCAAACCGGTCACTATACGATACGATATCACATTCATAAGATTATAATTTACGTATATTATTTAAAAAAAAACATTTATATCAGTACCTCAGTGAGAGGACAAAATGCTGTGCTAACTAAACATCATTACTCTGAAAGAAGAATGTTACCTCGCAATAAATGAAGATGGCTGATATGAAAGAAGGATGACGGAAATGTGTCTTTAGCGAAGTGCTATGATATTTACATCAACTCGAAACTAAAACCTGTTAAGTGAATACCATAGTGCTACGATAAATACGCCATTAATCAACAATATCTCCGCATCAAATGTGTGATAGAGGGATTTACTCGGGAATGATGATTTGCCATTTATTTTTGCATGCATTCGAAGAAACATTTTTCTTATTGACTGTGTTAAATTTAATATTTTCCGAAATATATACGGAAAAGTTATTATTCCACGGACAGCCAAGGGGATTCTCGTAAATGATGCCTTTCATGAAACAGTAAGTTACATGATTCGTGAGTAAAATCATTCATTCTAACATCTATCTCAGTGCATCACGAAGGGACATTACTACTATGCTTACTATATAACCATCATTACTCTGAAAGAAGAATTTCCCTAACCAAGAAGAGAAGATGTCTCGCTTGAAACAAGAATGAAGGAAGCGTCTTTGCTGAAGTGCGATGGTAGTTTGATCAGCGAAAAAGTCAGTCTTGTTAAACTACCACCATGGTTCTTTTATCGCTAAACTTCGGTAACACCGCAACCAATGTGTGAATGAGGAATTAACTCAAGAAGAACATTTTTATCCTTTTGATGAATGTGATCGATAAAAGATTTATTCTTGTAAAACACAAACGTTTTAAAATACTTTTTACTTGCAATTAATTTGTTTTCCACTTCAGCTAATAGATCTACAGAAAGGAAATGACTGCTTCGAATTTGATTATTGTGTAATATTTACGGAAATGTTATGTAGTTCCGAATTCAGACACGAATAAAATGTTCGATTCAATCAAATGATTAATAAAATTTGACATCTCTAATGTAGTACTCAATTGCTTCGAAATGAAAATAAATCGTTAGATCATCTAGCATAGTACCTCGGTAAGAGGAAAAATACTGTGATCATCATACATCATTAATCTGAAAGAAGTATTTTATATAGCAATAACTTAAGATGGCTGATATGAAACAAGAATGAGCGTAAGGTGTCTTAAGCGATGTGCTATGGTATTTAGATCATCTCGAAACTAATACGTGTTAAGTGGGTGCATACCATAGTGTTCCGAGAAAGACACCACTACACCACGATATCTCCCCATCAAATGTGTGTTAGAGGTATTTTCTCAACAATGGTGATTTTCCATTTATTTAATGCATGATTTTTCTTCTTGACTGTTTTAAATTTGATTGATTGATTAAATTCACTTATTTTTTGGTACAATACTTCTTTCATATTAATGATTTATGGTATCACAATATTTTTTCCTCTATCAGAGCCAATTCCCGTGCTCGTTTGATAATTGTCCCCAGAAAGCAATCGAAGATACCTTCGAGAATTTAATTTTCCATTCACCGTCAGTAGAAATATCCACGAGTCTTTCTTGTTCTTTTCCTGTTAGATGTGAAATCGAAAAATCCACATCAAATGCATTGCACACCCAATAATTAGAATCGTCTGTTTCTGGAAAATATTCTCGTAATTGCTCCGCGAGTCCTCCCAAATGTTCCTTTATATCTGACAACTGAGGAATAGAAATCTGTACGTATTTGAGATTCGCCAGTTCCGTTTTACCTAGTTTTATTTTATGACTTTATCCGTAACACATGTCTTGCCCCTTGTGCAACAGAAGCAAACAAAACACTTAAGCCGCCGCCCTCAGTGATAAGGCTCTAGTTTACTGTAATGTATGGATTCATTATTTTTAGAGAAAAATATACTGTATTGCTTATGTAAACACATAATGAAGACATTTTCTGTAAAATATATTCTATAACAACAGTAAAAGCTGGGAGTGTCATAATGTCAGCCATTACGTAAATGTTTTCAAGTACCCCATAAGGTCTTTAAAAGTACTCCCCGGGGTACGCGTACCCCACTTTGAGAAACCTTGCGTTCAAGTAACGGGGCTCTGCCCTTTACCGCTGTTCGGTTTAAACCCGTGAGATTCTAGCTCTGTTTAAGAGCTTGTGAGTTAAGTCTTCCGTCTCTTTTCCGCATTCATTTGGGAGAATAACACATAATTCAGCCGGAAATCAGCATTTTAAGTCATATTAGAGAGGATATTAATGCTACACAGTTATTGATCACGAACATTTATGTTTATAATTTTCATTGTTTCATATTATTGAATAATATATCCCTTCCTTTTTATATAACAATCAATGCAACCGTTTATTTAGATTAGCTACGAAGAAAAGATAACCTTGTACCTAACTTTGTATATGTGTAAAAAATATCGTACGTCCCTATTTTAAATTTATGCGTGAGTCTATTTGCGTTAATATGCATTACAGTTGTATAAGATAATAATTTTACTTACAACAAGGAATGATTCCAGCACTCAAACGTAGAAATGAAGATTCAAATGCTTCCATTAAATCGTTAGAAAAGTTTCCCATATGCAGTCAACAGAATAATTATCCGTAAATATTTATGTTGCTATGCATTCTTAATTTCGATGTTTAAACAAAATTTCGAAGCGAATAACGCTTTTCTTTCACCTATTTGAAGGTTTAATTTGCATTAATTGAATCGGAGGCAACAATGACGGTAGCCTTGACATCGTCCGGAAAGAGTATGAAATATCCGCTAAATTTCGAAAACAATTGCGTATTTCTGAAAATCTCGACCGTATAGCAGGTAAATATCGAAAAAATAAGATAGTATAGAGTTTTATCCGTCCAATAAAGGAAAAACGAAGATAATTGGTCCATATTTACGTGTTTTCATGAATGAAGGAAAAAACCTTGCACTCTGAAAAATCGAAAATCCCATGTAAACTTATGGGAACATATATTTCCCCTGGATTCGAACCCGGGACTTTATGAAAATGAAAATAGTTTTATAGGGACCTCCTAGCTCGTAGAAACAAAACGCAGTTTACCGCATATCTCTACGACAAACGGATTTAGAGATACGGAGACGGACGGACGGCCGGACGGACCGACAGACGGACGGACACTTCCAAATTTATATATAGGATTAATAATACTAAAGAATGTTATGCGACTCCTGTAAAAGCAGCATACAATAGGATTAAGGAATGATGAATAAAAAAATGAGTTTTTGAGGTGCTGGGGTAGTTGATTCAGGACCAATATAAGCGTTCGAACATCTATCACAGTACTTCACGGAGAGGATATAATTTCTGTGCTAAATACGTTTCATTTTTCCGAAACGTAACGAGAAACGAAATTTCGGTTTCAGTGTAACGGAAAACATAAAGAAACGTTTTTTTTCCTTTGCCATAACTGAATAATACACGTTTTATAATATCTCCAGAATGATGCTGCTTATTTTAACTAATTTTATAATTTATTATATTTATATATAGAAATTAATCGCGGAAAATAATAATCCACAGATCACTCAATTTCCGTGTGACATGCATCGAGAAAAACTTGGTAATAAAGAAAATGTACAATATTTAGTAAGGTGGGATATGAATAGAAATTCTCCCTAGACCTTAATGTTAGCCCTGGTGAATATAAATATATCGGGTAAATTAATGTGAAGTATCCGTATAATGAAACGTTTCTTAAAAATGCATTAAGTAATACTCCACTAAAAAATTACACGGAGAGAAAAAGCGGAATAATATTAATAAAATATAATTTAAGTGGTACATTTTATGAATTCTATGACTGGATTAATGTATGCTACAGCGTATGTTATATCTAGGAGAAGAAAACTCTCGATTTATATTCGCATAAATATTTTATCGTAGGTAACTCAAAAAAATTAAGTATGAAAGAGGCTGGTTCAAATCGGAGGGGCAAACATGGCGTTCGTGGATTTTAATGGCAGATGCCGATATATGTAATGAATTTGTTTGTTCATCGAACATTATGGCAGATATACATAAATTGGTAAAATGGCTTTTTATCATACAGTGCAATTATGAATGAATAAACGACGAGTGTTTTTGAGGTATTGCGGTAGTTGATTCAGGTTGAATGTAAATAGTTTGAACATCTATAATCTCCACGGATAGGATTTTCATGCTACGCTAATTACGCATCATCTCTCCGAAAGAAGAATTTTCTCAACCAATGAGAGATGTTGGCTCACATGCAAGAAGAATGTGGCAGAGGTGTCTTTTTTGAAAGACTGTCGTAGTTTCATCTACGCGAAAATCAAACGTGTGATAAAAACATGTCAGCCTTTCGAGAGCGACATCTCTAATCTACGAGATCTCCACATCCAGCGTGTAATAAGAATTTTCTTCAAGAAGGACGATTTTCTACCATTGACCCATTCGCCTAAAACCATCAGCTTGTAAATTAATATACGTATTCTATGATATTTCCACAAAGATGTTACTTATTTTAGCGGGTTTATAATTTTTCTATATAGCAGGGAAATAATATTGCACCGGAGTGACTCATTTTCGGTGTGACCTGTATCGTGTTAAGCTTGATAATCGAGAAAATGTATATTATTTAGTAATACGGCAGATGATTAAAAATTCATCATTCATGTTACCCGTTGTGAATATAAATATGTCGCGTACATTAATGTGAAGTATCCGTATAATGCAGCTTTCCCTATGAATTCGTTAAGTAAAGTTCCACTACAAAATTAAATAGAGACAATAAGCGGAATAATATTAATAACACAAAAAAATTGTACGTTTTATGAATAGATATATTATGAATGGATTAATGTATGCTACTCCGTGTGTTGTATACAGGAGAAGAAAGCTATCGATGTAGGTGTGCATAAATATTTTAGCGTACGTTACTCAATAAAATGTAACGAGAAAAGAGTGTGGGTCTTAAGGCAGACGGTTGACACAAACGTGTCTTTCGTGGACCTCAAAACCAGATGACGATATATTTGTCGAGTGACGAATAATCAATGACTCTTTTTGAGGTGCTGAAGTAGTTGATTCAGGACCAATATAAGCGTTCGAACATCTAACACTGTGTTTCATGGAGAGGATGTAATTTCTGTGCTAAATACTTTTCATTTCTCCGAAAGACGAATTTCTTCAAACAATGAGAGATTATGGCTCACCTGAAAGAGGATTGATGTAAGGGTGTCTTCATTGAAGGGCTGTATTTTTTTCTATATATACGAAAGTATCGTATGATAGGAAGATCACAGCCCTTCAAGAAGGGCATTTACAATCAACGATATCTCCGTATCGTAGTGTTAAATAAGAATTTTCCTCAAGAAAGACCATTTTCTAACCTCAATTTATTCGATAAAACCCTTGTGCTCGTAAAAATAATACACAAAGTTTTTAATATTTCCAGCATGATGTTACTTATTTTAACTAATTTTATAATTTATTCTATTTCTATGTGGAAGGTAATCGCGAGAAATAATATAAAAGCAAAATGACTCATTTTCCGTTTGATATCGAAGGATCAGGTATTATATTGTTTGGGTTTAGCGAAGAGAGTAGAAAACATTATTAATTTTTATTGTCATCTATTGCGAATGGTAGAACATACAGGGCCGCGCTTAAGGTGTTTCGCGCCCGGGTGCAAGATATCTCTGTGGCGCCCCCCTACTAGCGAAATTTTCTGGTGTGATCAAATACGACTTTTTTTCGTCCATAGAGAGTGGTGACAATCTGATGTATTTCTGTCCATGTATCCCATAACGAATTGATTGAAAAATTAGTTGGATAATGATTAATATAAACATATCACTTAATATTTGCTTGAATGAAAATTATAAAACTCGCCGCACATATGATTATAATTCAATACTCTGTCCAGTTACCTTAATGATCAATGAAAAATTCCTGTTTTTGTCCATTTACAAGCCAAATTAGATTCGATATTTATTCTGACAATAAGAAAACAAAACTCAATTATTTATGTATTCCTACGTCATAGTTCCAACTTCGCATTCTTATTTTAACATATAATGAAGAAGTATATGTCAATAATTCTCTCATTATTTGGAGAAAATGTTTTGGTATTTGAATTTGGTACTATTTAGAAATGAATATGAACGTTAACGTAGCTGGGAGATCGTGAAGGAGTAAGGAAAGCTAGGTTTTGGAAAAAGCTATACCAAACCGATTTAAAACAGATTTGGGATTTCCAAGACTCGGTAAATGGGAGAAAAAGCGTAGGCACCCGGTATTCTTCAAGCGAAAGGATTTGTGGTAAAGGTCAATGGTACATTACGAAAGGATTGCCGCCTCAGCTGACGTTCCTCACTAGGGTCGGGCAAGGCTATGTATATACAAGCTTATGACAACTATGCGCTGGCGGCCATCTTGAGTCCTCGAGCAGACGACGTCTACCACGTCTACGTATAACTATACGATGTATTTTTACGGGGTGTACATTTTTAGGCAAGTAGAAGGTTTAAAAAATTCCTAATTACCGAGGTGTGCCTATTATTTTCACCAAGTAATTGATGTGAAGCCAGGAACATTAAATTTTCCGTAAGAAATTCATTAAAATAAGCGTATAATGTATTCAGCGTAACGGAAAGGAATCGGGGTAGTAACTGAGCGGTCGGATGCCCATAATTATGAAAAAGTAATTTAATTATTACCAAATAGATCTCCAAAAACATTATTCATACTAAGATTATATTTATTTCAGTATGAGTACTGCATTAGACATAAGTTATGCAGTAATTCCCACAGCCTTATGTAGGTCATTTCACAAGCAGGCAATCTCTGCTGTCCATTTCTACTGGACAAAAATTACTTTTATTTACAAACATTTTCAGTTATGTTTAAAAATAAAAACTTCTTATTATATTGCATGTTTATTAATGGAAGACTAGCCAAAAATTAAGAAACAATGTTGCATTATTTTACATTAATTTACAATACTTCAATAGTGTTATTATTAAATTTGAAAGTATTTTATAGCAAATTTACATCATATGGAAGGTCACATTCATAGACATTAATGCTTTTGACAGATCATATAAGAATTCACAAGTGTCCCATCAGGCCAGATGAGTTATAATAATTTCAGAACTCACTTAATAGATTGTGTATTTTCAAAAATGAAAATCACTCTTAGCATTAAAAATTCAATCGGTATTATGATTTTAAATAAATACACAAATTACAAGCAAATAAGAAAGTATCATTCTAATTGCCATTGGAATAGAACATTGAATGAAGTCATCAGTGCAAATTATGAGATCTAGTGTCTACTCTTTACATTATTAACAGCAATTTAGCAATCTAGACAACAACGCATATGATTTCGGATATTTTTCAAAATATGGCAAACATCTGGCATAAAGAATATTTCCATACCAGACTTAAAGGGGTTGGGAATACTATTTACAGTTTGAGAGAATATCCCACAAGTTATCCCAAATTCTTTCCAAATGGCCCCATTACAGCTTCTAAGGTCTATCTAATAGCACATTTTTATAATTTCTAAAATTATATTTTTTACCTCAAAGATTTTCCAGTGAAATGATATGCCACTGTTTGCTTCCAATGAGTAGAAACACCAGCCAACATAAAAACTAATGCATGAGAAGCAATGAATTCACTGTGAGGTAGAGTGTTATAGCCAAATATTGTTCCTGTGCTCCTATCGAACTCAACCTTCTCTTCTATCACCATTTCATCCAACAGCAAAACACAGTACCTTTCATTGTCTTGTAGTTGCATCACCTTCAGTTCCAAAAATTTGAACACTTCCATTTGAATTCCTGGAGAAAGTCAAATTTTCCAGCCTTCTACTAAGGATTCTGTCACTTGGAAGTGGATAGCCCAAGTTTAATAAGGAGTTGTAACCTTTGATGCTACAAGAAAAATGAATTTGCATAGACTTTTTTACAGTTAAGTTTGACCATTTCTGTCCTCTAGTTGATCTTTTACCTAATGACTGTAATTGGTCAGCATTTAAAAACCTTTTCAGTGCCCTGGTAGTTTCCTCCAGATTTGTCTTTAACTTCTTCACTTGTTTTTGCAAAGAAGAAACTTGTGCTGTAAGCCTTCGTATAATTTCATCTTTATCATCTTCTGCATTCCGATTAGTTGCCTCGTCCTCGGAAGCTGTAGTTTCATTATTTGCATGCCTTTCTGTTTCAACTCCCTTGTTTTCAGGCTCTTGATTGGATTCATCTCTCACAGTTATAATTAAACGAATATTTACATGAGTGAAACTGTTATAATATTAAATGATGTAGTTTTAAACTTACATGTGATAGTTAAAATTTTAATCTAAAGTATCTGGTTTCACTTAATACTCAACATATTCAAACAGCTCAGCTTAAACATTAATAATGAAAACCATCTTCAAAGTGGGAACATCATATTAAATGAAAATAAACATTCTTAATACAATCTAACATACTGCATGATGGCATGTAATCATAAACCTTTCATTCGTTAACACAATATTTATATTTTATTCATTATTTCTAATACCCTACCTTGGACATTTACAGAAAATTGTCTTTTTGCTGGAGCTTTACATAGTGATTTTTTCGGTCGGTGGGGAAATATATATGGAACTGCGAAAGGTCTCAATAATTTCCGACCATCAAGCCTATTTGCTTAGAACTGAGTCGCGTCGAAATGAGCATGGAATAAATCAAATTTTTGAACGAAATAAAAAATTTACCGAAGAAATACAATAGGTAATCTCATTGAGATTTCTGAGTTACAAGAATGAAAACCGAGAAAAATTTGACATTAGCTTACTTACCTCGCATAACCTGCTTGCCGATGTCGGCATCCAGAAATCACGCTTCACTTTTGCGATCCAAATTTTTCGTCTATTTGCATCTGAGGGAAAACGAAAAAGCCTATACCCACCTTCACTACGGTTTTTGCAACCAACTGCAGAACAGCAAGGCATGGCTAACGTTTTATAAACCTTAAATCTTCAAAATAAGCGACAGCAATCACACACCTTCCCATAAGAAGTAAATGTAACCACTAGCACACTGAGGACACAACATGGCGGACGCGTACCACGTGACCCCCTCTAGTCCAATGAGATGCCGCGCTTGTCGGCATTCTCAACATCAAAGGTTGTCACAACCTTGTATATACATAGCCTTGGGGTCGGGATAACAGTAGCGCCGCCACCCCTTGGCGACTCCTACGGTGAACCCATTTTCGGTCACCACTGACATGTGTTTTAGCGACCCTGAGCCATGAGACCGCGTATCGCAAAGGATCGGAAAAATTTTTCCTGGAAGATTTTGGTCATCTTATTATCTCCAACTTTCCCTTTTCACTTGGACAAAGGAGGAAACATTCCCAAGTCGAATTCCAATAATATAAATATACAAATACCTTGATGGGAAGGCGCCCCGGCAAGTTGGCGCCCGGGTGCATTGCACCCACTACACCCCGGGTAGGCGCGCCCCTGAGAACACACCTAGAATTTCTGACGAATAGCTGATAGTTATAGCTACATACAGGGCCGTGCCCAGACATCTTGCCGCCTGAGGCGAGATATAATATGGCGCCCCCTGGCGTCGCTGGCCTTATGAATTTATTTTGATAGGTTTTCATTTTTGTCAAATTTTGGCGCCCCCCCCTTCGAGAGGCGCTTGAGGCGGTTGCCTGACTACATATATGTCTGTACACCGATGTCAATAAAGTTTTCAGGGAATGGTTTTTTAAAAGTATATAAGCAAAGTAATTAATTAAATGGATTAGTATATCATGGATCATACAATGACAATTAATATGTGCTTGTTTTAATTTGATTATGAAAATTAGTTCTCAAGCCTGTAAAGATTATGGAGATATATTTATTACTAGAAGAATTTCCCGTTGAATTTCAACGGATATAGTGAAGCTACTACAGCACAACATACAAACTCTTTAAAATATATAGTAGATACTTTAAAAAATACAATTAGCTTTTCTTAAAAATTAATCATATTTGCGTGTAACAGTCCGTTTCCGAGCCTATTGCATTCAAATATAACGATAATTTTATTTCCTATCATATTACTTTCCCCAAATCCAGCCTCATTTCTTGTGTAATTATGCCTCGCTGAAATATTTACTTTTATGTCTTGTAAGCAAGAAACCCGTGAAAAAGCAACGTACGATACAGTTGTCCATAATTGAACACTGACTGGTAAATGTACACCAGATACGTGAGCTTATTTACGTTAATAAACATTATAATGTAAAATATAATAATTTTACTTACAAAAATGTAAGATTCCAGTACTCTATAGACGAAAGAAGGTTCAATTACTTTCATCAATCGCTATAAACGCTTCCTGAATAATATTCAGTATCTATTTACGTTGCTATCAATAAACATCGATCGTTTCGTTGCTTAAAAAGTGCGAATCGAATAACGCTAAACTTTCGTCTATTTGTAAGCTTCATTGAAGCTAACTGAATCAGAGGTATTATAACAATGACGGCCGCCTTGGCAACGCCCGGAAGGGATACGAAAAATCCACAAAATTTCGAAATATATTGCGTATTTTTGAAAACTCTACCGTGTAACATGTAAACTTCGCAGGAATAAGATAGTATAGAGTTTTATTCGTCGAATAAAGCAAAAAGTAAAAATATCGGTCCATATTTACGTATTTTTATGCTTGAAGGAAGGATACCTTGCAACTCAAGAAATGGATTCATACGTGTTTTCTTATGGAAAAATGTTAATCCCCTATATTGGCAGCACTGATTAATCCCGGTTGACCAAACCTTGACCATTTACTAAGCTAGGATGTAAGGAAGAATCGTACCAAATTTGGTTATTCTAGCTTTTATCGTTTAGGAGGTGTTCCATGAAAAAACCAACAAACACACACTTCAGAATATATTACAGTAGATAAAATAAATTTGATTATAAAGATATTTAAAAATAGTTTTTACAATTGTCTTAAAATTCGCCCAATTTTAATTTTAACTATTCATAATGTTTCTATTTAGAATTATAGTATCGTAATAAAAATATTCATCAAAAGATTCCAAGCAATAGTAATTCATATGGCTTTGTTCTTTTTGATTATTCAAATAAGTTCTCTAGCCTGTAATGAATATTCACGGAGAGTAAATAATGTTAAACTAACTACGCATAATTTCCCCGAAAGAAGAATCTTGTCAACCAGTAAGAGAAGATGGCTGACACGAAAGAAGAATGATGAAAGTTTGTCCTTGTTGAAGGGCTGCGGTTTTTGTATCTAGACGAAAATTAAACGTTATATACAAGATCCACAGCCCTTCCTGAGCGAAATTTCCAACCTATGAGATCTCCTCATCGAATGAATGAAACCAGAATTTTCCTCAATAAAAAATATTTCTACCGTCGATGCATTGGATTATATGCCGTTTCTAGTAAAACTGATATACCTGGTTTGCAATAGTTTCTTTAAGCTGTTTTTCATTTTAACTGATTTTATAGTTTATTCTATTTCTATTCCCATAGGAACTTTCTGAGCGCTGTTTATTTTGTTACAAGACGCCGTAAAAATGACGGAGTTGTTGAAAGTGTTAATAATAATTTAAAACAACTGGCAAAAAAAACGTTGTATTGCATTAGTCGGTGTCCTAATGGTGTAAAATTGGGCAAACGGGACACTGCGATAGATGGTTTTTGATGTTTTCGTGGGAAACGAGAGGGCAGATTGTTTTTGGTTAAATTTGAAATATATTTAGCGATAAATTTAGAATAAATATAGTTTTTGAAACATTCCTTATTTATCTTTTGATAAGTGTGCTTAAGGGAATCGCGGTAATGTCGTCTGACTTAGGAGGGGTCATAGCACGATTATATTTTCATTCGCTGAGAAATTGTTCTATTTATCAGGAATTCAATCGTGCAATTTAATGGAAAATGAAACGTATTAGCAACTATTATAAGTATAAATTTATATATAATATAATAAAAATGTAAAATTATATTCATAAATGTATCCTTAGAACTTCATGTTAGCCAACGAGAATAAAAATCTGTCACGAACATTAACGTGAAGTGCATATGCTACACTAAATATGCATCATTTCTCCGAAATCTAATTTTCGCAACCAATAAGGGAATAAGGTTGACATAAAAGAAGAATGAGGAAAGTTTGTCCTTATTGAAGGGCTGCGGTTTTTGTATCTATATGAAAATCAAACATATCAAAGGAGGATTTCAGCCCTTCCTGAGCGACATTTCCGACCTATGAGATCCCTTCATCGAATGTATGGAAGACGAATTTTCCTCAAGAAAGAAGATTTCTACCC
The DNA here is from genome assembly GCA_036926305.1 of Uropetala carovei. Taxonomy (NCBI): domain Eukaryota; kingdom Metazoa; phylum Arthropoda; class Insecta; order Odonata; family Petaluridae; genus Uropetala; species Uropetala carovei. The sequence goes on from JAXCHB010000087.1 coordinate 848,614, forward strand.
TCTATGCATTGGATTGTATCTGTTTATAGTAAAACCGATATACCAGCCTTATAATAATTTCTCTAAGATGTTTTTCATTTTCCGCATCGAAGTGTTAAACAAGAATTTTCTTCAAGAAAGGCGATTTCCTACCATCGATTTATTCGATAAAACTGTGGTGCTTGGATAAATAATGCACGTTTTATAATTTTTCTGTTACTTATTTTAACTTATTATATAATTTACTAGTAATTCATGCAGAAGTTTTAATACTTACGGTGTAGCACTTATAAAGCTTCATATTATAGTTTTATATCTGGTACGCGCGCCATAATATGGGAACCGCTGATGTATACCATATGTTAAATACAGGGTGTTTATAAAGTCCGTGTGCACTTTATAACTTTAATAAATTTTCATGTGTATATGATAGAAACGATCTGTTAACGTAATAATAAAGCAAATTTTATTAATTTTTAGCACAAATATGGTATTCATTTCTAAAGTTCAACATAACCTCTATCTTTCATGATACAACGTTCAATCCGATTTTCTAACTCGTTGAAAACGTTACTCAATTGTTGATGGGTGACCTCAATAATTGCATTCACTATCCTGGCCTTAATTCCTCCATAGAATGGGTTTGTCGAGTAAAGTACACCTTTAACATACACCCATAAGAAGAAACACAATGGTGATAGATCAGCTGAACAAGGTGGCCAAGCCATTGGTCCACCTCTGGAAAAATCTCATTCGGAAATTGTCGCACACTTAGTGAATAATGGCACGGAGCCCCATATTGCTGGAAAAAAGTGTTACGATATTCGATTGGCGCAGGTCATGGATAAAATAATTCTTCAGCATTTTAAGGTAACATTCACTGTTTACTGTTTTTTCTTCAAAAAAGTAAGGACCAATTATGCGTGAGTTCCTCAAAGCGAAGCAGACGATGAGCTTTGGAGAATCTCTTTCAGTTGCTAGACTTCCTGGGTTTTATCTGTTCCCCAAATGCGGCAGTTGTGGCGGTTGACTTTGCCACTAACGTGGAATATCGCCTCATCGGAAATTGTCAACTCTTCTAGGAACTTGGAAAAATTTTGAATTTCTTATTTCAACCGATAACAGAAATCTAACCTCGCATTGAAGTCCTTTTTATGCAACATCTGAACCACTTGAATCTTAAAAAGATATTCATGCAATTTTTCTTTGAGGATTTTGTGCACTGTTGATTCAGGAGATGCACGCTTCAGGGACTTTCGTGGACTCCTTTCAAAGGCTTCTTTCACAACTTCGACAGTCTCCTAGCTGATTTGAGGTGTCCCGGATCGTTGCTGGTCATTCACAGAACCGGTTTCTTTAAACTTTTTCATACATTTGGAAGTTGAATTCCTATGAGTTGCATCTTTTTCGTAATGAGCAGTAAACGGTCTTCTAACAACTGTTATGCTCTTGAATTCTGCTAGCCATAGCAAGAAATTAACCTTCTCCTCTACTGTCGCCATTTTTATCAGTAAGGACTGTGCTTTAAACAGATTATGTTATTGTTACGATAACTGTAAAGCAGGAATCTGTTACTATTACAAAACTTAATAAAATTTGCTTTATTATTACTTTTACAGATCGTTTCTATTATATATACATGAAAAGTTATTGAAGTTATAAAGTGCACACGGACTTCATAAATACCCTGTATGATTCCTCTTCGCTCTCTTTCTAATAGAATAGAGGTGTCCAACACCATTGCCACTTGCGGCGAATCGGCCATTGATATGTGACGAATTGATGTACACAGCCTTCTGTACACTAACTCATTTTTTGTTAGTTTATTATATCACACAGTACTAAATTTGTGAACATTTTACACACAACAGCATTTTCGCAACATAATACAAATTATTATTTTTATAAATAGGATTTTACACAAAAAAAGTACAGGATTGATTTTCAATTAATGGAAGATCCATATCACGTTGACAGAAATTTTTCTCGACTCTCTCTAGAGCTCGGAGATTTATTTTCTTTGGAGAGGCACGTTTTCGAGTGGGATATGGTTTTGCTGTAAATTCAGAGCTATCATCATTTGAAAGATGATTCGATTGTTATGATGTGGACTCGTAAGTTGAAAGAAAACGAATTCGTATTTCTCAATATAATCATTCCAAAACTGTTTTCTATGTTCGGATCAACTTGGCTCTGTGAATCAACTTTTTCCGCAGTAACGTTGATGAAATCAAGTTATAGGTCTAAGATCCTGAATGAAAATTTGGAGGCGTATTTGAGATGCACATTACGTTAGTGTGGTGTTATGCCTAATTCAGTGAGCTACTTAGACGAACTGTCAAACCACATTAAAATTTATTGTTTGAATTTTATGATTTATTGAAAGAAGAAATATTTTGAATCATTACTTTGCATCACCGTAATCTTGTATTTGTATAAGGTTCTATCTTTAATAATAACATTTTATATTATATGGCGAAAAGACTGATCCGTTCGCCACAAGTGCGGCAAACCTGGAAATTCTTTTGGACTCCTCTGTAATAGACCATCGTACTTATTTCAGCGGGATATATGAGGACATTCAGAGGAAGATTATTATTAATCCTTAGCTTTGCAATAATGGAGGGTATTCGTTTTTATTGGAAGCCGTTCAATATTGTCAAATTATTATCACAATAAGTATTGAGCGCACTGCTCGATATAGTTAGGTATTGTGTGAAGAGACCTCCTGCCATTTGTCTTTACGGCTCGCGGGGGTACAAATACAAATGTAAATCGGGCTGGAACCGAACCGAACCACATTTGCAAAAAAATACCGGTTCGATTTGTGCTTCAGTAAAAAATTAGTCACCGGTTTCGTTTCGATTCGCGGTTCAGCAAAATGATAGCGGTTCGGTTTGCAACTCTGCTTTAAACCAAGAGGTGTGAATGTCTTCATTTTGTGATATTGAGTGAATTGTATGAGTAAAATATTGCGGAACGACGTAGTTTGAAGAAAAGAAGAGTAGATGTCCCGTCCAGAAGACAAACGAAGTAAAATGTCTTTTGTGGAGTCCATTTCCAAGGTGTGCACACTTAATTTAAAAGTGGCACATCGCGGGCATGGACTTCAAGGGAGACAACATCACCTCGCTTCAACTTTCGTAAGGAAATAATTACTTCCGTCTGGTCAAATATTAGTAGCCATATTGAAAAGCGCATTTTATTTATTCCTCCAACAGGAGTATTGTTTTTTTTCATGTGATTAACAATCATAGATGTGTAATATATAATTGTTTTATGTTTTGAAATGAATGTTATTTAAAAATAGAGTATCTCGCGGTTCATCTATATAAATTTATCGACATGCAGGTAATTAACAACCAAAATCTTGGGAGAACGTCCTCGATTATCCAGGATTGCCAATATTTTTGCCCAGCTGTGAGATGACTCAGCGTCTATATAGATAAAATTTCGAAAATTTGGAGGATGTCGAGTAGTTACCTGGAATTAGCGTATTGCCTACAATGTTTTAACAACGTGAATTAAAAGGCAATGTCTTTTTCCACAAATAATAACCAACAATGAAACCGTCCCATCAAGTTGTTTACCTTAATATGCATAATCACGGTTGTGAAATTACAGACGGAGTGAAATTGGTTGGAAGAATGTGAGTGAGAGGGAGGTGTAGGGGGAGAGGGTGGTAGAATGATAGAGATAGTGTGGGAGAAAGGGGGAGAGAAAGAGGGAGCAAAGAGGGGAGAGATGGTCTTACAAAAGATGTTAAAAGCAGAGTGGAAAAGGGTGGGAGAGAGAGAAAGATAGAGGGAGTGCGAAATGTAGAAATGGTGTGAAAAGGGAGTCAGAGAGGATGGAAATCGGAGTGGGAGAGAAATCGCTCTGTTAAATCGTGGGAAATAATATGAAAGCAAAATTACTCATTTTCCGTGTGTTATCGAAGGACCAGGTATTACATTACTTGGGTTTAGCGAAGAGAGAAGAAAACATTATTAATTTTTATTGGTATCTATTACGAATGTGAGAACATACCTAGAATTTTTGTGAATACTTCGCTTGCTACGCATCATTTCTCCGAAAGAGGAATATTCTCAAACAATGCGCGAATATGGCTTACAAAAAATAATTATGATGATAGGGTATTTTTATTGTAGGACTATGGTGATTTTGTCAACGCGTAAATCAAACGTGTGATAAGTCTCTCCAAAGACTTCAAGAGGGATATCTCTAATCTACGAGATCTCAGCATCGAATGTGTGAAACAAGAATTGCCCCCAAGAAATTTGATTTTCTACCTTCGATGAATTTCCTTCTTGTAAAACTGATATACGTGCTTTTAAATACTTCCAACAAAAGGCTTCCAAATTTAGTTGATGATATAACTGATTCCATTTCTACATCCTTCGGGATCACTGGAAATTTTCATACAAGTCACTTTCACAATGCTGAAAGTGATAATAATAAAATATAAGGTTTGTAAAATAATAAACTATTTTATAATTTCAATATAATACTCAGCATCACGACCAGTTGATATGCATTATTCGGTGTCTAAACGGTGTAAAATTTCTTAATGAAAATTCTTGCGATGAATGGTGTTTGAATGTTTTCATGGGGAACGAACAAAATGCTTCTGGTTAAGTTTTAAATCTATATATCGATATAGTAAAGTAAAGTAAAAAGAAGAGGAAACGTTATGTTTCTCCTATGAAAACTGTATTCGATAGGTTAATGAATGATGAGTACGCAACGAGTATCTTTTAGGTGCTGTGTTATTTATTGGGGACGTCATTTGTGTTCAACCATTTCTCTCTGTACTTCAAAGAGCTGAATGAATGCTACGCAAACTAGGTGTCATTCTCCTTAATGAAGAAATTTCACGACCAATAAGATGGTTAACGTGAATGAAGGATGACGAAAGGTGTCTTTATTGAAGGACTGTGTTGTTTTCTACACGAAATTCGAACGTGGAATGCCATTGCCCTTCCATAGCGATATCTCTAATCGACGAAATCTCCAAATTGAATCAAGAATTTTTAACAAGAAAAGGGATTTCCAACCAACGACAATATCCATAAAAACCCTCTGTCAAGCGTTCGAACATCTATCACAGTAATTTACGGAGAGAAAGTACTGCTAAGCTAACTATGCATCATTGCTCCGAATGGAGAATTTTTTTCAATCGATAAGAGAAGGTGTCTCTCATATGAAACAAGAATGATGTTTGGGTGTCATTATTGAAGGGCTGTGGTGTTTTCTACACGATATTCAAAGGTGGAATACCACATCCAAGGCTATGTATTAGTATATAGTATATATACACGGCCTTGACCACACCCTTTCAAGAGCGACATCTCTAATCTACGAGATCTCCTCACTGAATGTGTGAAATAAGAATTTTCCTCATGAAAGAAGATTTCTTGCCCTCAATCCATACGTATGAACTGGAAGAACAATATTCATAAAATTTCCTTTTTAGAAAGAATAATATATTTGAGTTGAAGACATTTGAATTCTAAAGCACACCTTTGCCGTCCTCACTATCCTGTTCATTTATACAAGAAGGGATTAGTGTTATTATAGGTTATAGGATATAAAAATAAGAAATGTTTCAAGCATTAAGTTTTAACGTTAAGCTTCAAAATGGAACCAAATTGAAGTTCGAAAACTTGTGGACGTGAGCCACTTGGACCTGGGAGTGACCAAATTTTATTTTTTTAATTTTACGATATATATGTTTAGAATCAAATGAATTCTCATTCCAATTAAATACACAAGTATTTATATTGGAAACATACATTACATTTATATTTATCCATTTATGTATGTGGTAAAGGGATTTTAGGTATGGTTGTCTGCTTAAGAGGGGGTCATAAATGGTTATCGTTACGGAGCCGCTTTCATAGGTCTTTTATTATCAGAGCATCAGTCACCTTCTTCAATGGGAATTGTCAACCTATTTACATCAACGATTACTCTAGATATTTAGAAAATACATAGGTAGATAACCCTTAGTAAACATGTTGCTTAGTTCAGTGATAGTTGTAAAATTATAAAGCGTCTGCATAAGGACATGAATGGTTCCATGTTTGAGACTGGTGAATAGGCGGATTAATTAACTTCCCAAATGGGTGGCAGTCCATCCATGGTGTTTACCCTCTTGAATTCGCCTCCGCTGATGACTCTTCATTTGAAAATCCTTACAGAATATCTTAATATAACTGGAAAATCGATTGTATTTTCAAATGAATTGTGATCTTCCCTAAAATCATTGCATTCAAATATATTTATATTAATTTCATTATTTATTCACTAGTCGTTAAAATTGACTTAAAATTAGCCCAATTTTTATTTTTAAAACTCATTATGTTTTTATCTAGAATTATAGTATATCGGCAACATATTTCTATTCCCTTAGGAATTTTCTGACCGCTGTTTATTTTGTAACAAGTCGCCGTAAAAATGACGGACTTGTTGAAAATGTTAATAACAAGTTAAAACATTTGGAAAATATTGCAACAAACAATGTAATAATTCCAATATTTTACATATAACACTTGATGATGAGGTACTGATGTCGTAGTGAAATAATTTGCATTAGTGGGTGTCCTAATGGTGTAAAATTGGGTAAACGGGACACTGCGATGAATAGTTTTTGATATGCTTTCATGGGAAACGAGAGGGCAGATTGTTTTTGGTTCATTATCTTCAACGTGCCGGATTAGACTATACATTGGAACTTACTCAAGATATTACGATACTTGCGATTTGAATACTGACATTAATTATTTAAGCAATTCTAGCGTATAAACTTTGCAAGGCAATGTTTTAAGGCAAAAATCGGACTAAAATGTACATAATTATCTGTAATAAATATAAAAGACTATACCTTCACCAAAGCTTCGCTGGTCGCATAAAATGCTCTCGGGGAACGGATGTGTCCCTAGGTTGAAAAACTCTCTATTAACTCATGAAAAATAGTTTTTATAATGTGGTGCATTTATTATAAAATAAGCAATGAGTCTTTTAATGTATTGCGTTTGTTGATTCAGGACGACTATAAAAGGTTCGAACATCTATCACAGTACAAAAGTATATAATAAATTAATTAGTGAAATGGATGAGTATATCATCGCTATTGATATATGCTTGTTTTTTACTTTCTCATACGAAGTATCGACAAAGTATTGTTTCCGCGAAAAAATTCGACCTAGAGATTTTTACGGAAATATACGTTTTAGGTGTCGCTGAATCCAAAAAAGTGGTTTTTGCAATGCCGTCTGTCTGTCTGCCTGTTACAGACTCTGGAACCTAAACGGTAGAGCGAAAATGAATGAAATCTCGTACTTAGGCATTTCGTCATACAGAGCAGAGGTTATGAAGAAATGGTTGACATTGCTCAATAATTAAGGGAAGTTTATTTACGCATTTTTAACAACAATTTGCTTTTCTCAAAAACGGTGTTAACGATTTTGATCAAATTTCGTATAGTTGCTTGAGTTTACGTCTTCAATAATACTACATAGTTCATATTTCTCAAGAAATGAATATAAGGCTAGTTTATTCTAGGCAACTTTAACAATAATTCGATTTTCTCAAGAACGGCTATAACGCTTTTGATCAAATGTCGTACAGTTACTTGAGTATACATCTACAATAATACTATGTATTTCATTTTTCTTAATGAATGAATATAAGGCTAATTTATTCTTGGGCAACTCGAACAAAAATTTTTATTTTATACAAACAGGCTCATATGATTTTCATTTTCTAAAGATAACTAAACGACGCATTGGTACGTATATGGGAAAGTTTGTACAATGTATGATGTACCGATTTTTTATTTTTTCTTTCTCATATATGAAGTATATTGAGAAAGTATTGTTATCGCGAAAAAAATCGACCTCGACATTTTTACGGAAATATACGTTTCAGGTGTCGCTGAATCCGACAAAGTGGTTTTCGCAATGCCGTCTGTCTGTCTGTTACTGGAGCTAGAGCCTAAACCGTAGAGCGAAAATGAATGAAATCTCGTAGGTACTTAGGCATTTTATCATACTGAACAGGGTATATGAAGAAATGGTTGACATTGCTCAAAAATTAAAGGGAAGTTTTGATAATATGGGTCATGGCTACAACCAATTTTTTTATGGCGTTTATAGCATCAAAATGTCCTGTATTTATTACAACATTTATTTTTTTTAATACATCAAAATTAACTTCATCATCGTATTATATTGGAAATACGACACAATCAATAACATTTTATATTTGGAATTTTTATTATAATGTAAAGAGATGATTAGTTTTTGTCTAAACACGGCTTAATGGAAGTATGAGATTATTTTTGTAGTTTACCAGCTTTTCAAATTTTTCTGTTAGGTTGAAACAACGTAAATGTTTATCATTTTCAAATCATTAAAAATTGTATATTCTACAACTTTTCTGTGCACAATCGACGATGCAACCCTATAATTATAAATATTTTTATTTATGCTGACGCTTGATCTTAAAACTATGCCGGTCATATGATAAAAAGGATACGGGGGGTTTACACATGTCATTTCTGTGATTGTCAAATATCACTTCCTAAGGACTCATAAAAAGTGTTTTATGATGCCATTAATGTTTCAGAGGATATAAGGTTCTCCATCCAAAAATATATTTTTTAAAGTACGGATCCGCAGTTTAATTTGGTTACTATTTCTATAAGTCCTTATGTAGATTGAAAACATACATAATATTTAAAAAAAACAAATATATATATTAAAAATGGCAATTAGCTGGATTTAATTAATGTGTACTAAAATTTTTCGTTATAACGTTAAACAAAACGAAAAACGAAATTGCGATTTCAGTATAACGAAAAACGTTACGAAAACCAATATATATTAATTTCTCATATACGAAGTATATATTGAGAAAGTATTGTTACCGCGAAAAAATTCGACCTCGAGATTTTTACGGAAATATACGTTTTAGGTGTCGCTGAATCCAAAAAAGTCGTTTTCGCAATGCCGTCTGTAAGTGTCTGTCTGTAACTGGCTCTAGAGCCTAAACCAGTGAAGGCGAACCTTCTATTGCCCGCGTGCCAACATTACTGAAATTTTCGAATCTTTTCCGCCTCGCGTGCCACAAGAAAGTCCTTGATTTTCTTTGCGTACCAACAAAATTAAATTCGTGATCAAGACATAAGAGATTGAAATTTGTAACCATAAAACTAATGTTTACAATAGTTAACTAGATAACACAAATGTTTTTTCGGCACTAAATCAGTACGATAAATTCTTTGATTGGTATTCACCTTTCGTTGGCGTGTCAACCAAAATCGCCTTGCCTGCCACTTATGGTACGGTAGAGCAATAATGAATGAAATCTCGTACTTTGGCATTTTATCATACAGAGCAGAAGCTATAAAGAAATGGTTGTCATTGCTCAATAATTAAGGGAAGTTTACTGTCCGCATTTTTAACAATTATATTTTCTCAAAAACGGCTCCAACGATTTTGATCAAAATTCGTATAGTTACTTGAGTTTACGTATTTAATATTACTACATAGTTCGTATTTCTCAGAAAATGAATATAAGGCTAATTTATTCTAGGCAACTTTAGCAATAATTTGATTTTCTCAGAAACGGCTGAAACGATATTGATAAAATTTCGTACAGTTACTTAAGTATACGTCTGCAATAGTACTACTTATTTCATTTTTCTCAATGAATGAATATAAGCCTAGTTTATTCTTGGGCAACTTTAACAAAAATTGGATTTTCCAAAAACCGGCTAATACGATTTTCATTTTCTAAAGATAACTAAACGACGCATTAGTATATGAGAAAGTTTGTACAATGTATGTTGTACTGATTTTTATTGAATTATCTTAAAACCGGTTGATGCCATTTTCATTTTCTAAAGATAACTAAACGACGCATTATGAGGTATATGAGAAAGTTTGTACAATGTATGTTGCACCGATTTTTTCTAATAAGTTCTCAAGCCTGTAATGAAGATTCTCGGAGAGTAAGTAATGCAAGGTTAACTACACATCATTTCCCCGAAAGTCGAATTTTCGCAACCAATAAGAGGTTAAGGCTGACATGGAAAAAGAATGATGCAAGGGTGTCTTTATGGAAGGGCTATAGTTTTTGTATCTGCACGAAAATCAAACGTGTGATAGGAAGGCCATATCCCTTCAAGAGCGACATCTCCAATCTAAGAGATCTCCTCATTGAATCAGCGGAATAAGAATTTTACACAGGAAAGAATATTTTCTACCTACGATACATTAAATAAAACACTTCACTTCTGCTTTACAATATTTCTATTTTATATTTTTTTCTATTTCTATATTCTTAAATAGTTTTTGATCACTTGGCAATTTCACCAAAGTAGCTTTCAAAATAGCGGCTTCATTGAATGTGATAATCCCGTTTATACAGTTTGGTACACTTATGTTATCGCAGTTTATACAGTTTGGTACACTTATGTTATCGGTGTACAAAGTAGTTGTAATGGTTAAATTTATTGTGTAACTGTCAAATTTGAAATGTCGTCAGCATTTTTAATAATAATGACAGGAAAGCTTGAATGTTTATTGAATATTATTTTTTTAAACTTTCATATCTGCAATACTTAAGTAATTCGCGTAAATGCCCGTCAATGTGACGGGAAAGAAAATTATATTGCCGTACCCTCCGCCTTCCTCCCTCCCTCCTCCTCCGTCCCTTCCCCCCCTACCCCCCCTCTAACTCCATCTTCCTCTCTCTCCTCTCGCTCGATACATTTATGTAAATGCTACGTATGACGTTTGAATATTGAGGCAAAAATAAGAATTACGAGTCTCAACAATGACATTCGTTGTCCAGGAAACTTATCGATAAAAGCGCGATATTTAGTCAAAATCTGTCACATATTCGTAAAATGTGAGTAATTTCTTAAGGATGGCGTAAATTGACGATAATAATAAGAAATCTTGTACACTCTTCTTTCAAACAGTCTACGTACGGTGATTGTAGGTCAATTTTTTCTAATTTTAATTAGCAAAAGAGTGAAAGTCTGCACGTCGAATTGTCGTATTTTACGTGTTTTCTTACGGGAAACAGAAATGTTCTCCTGGAGCCGAACTCGGGTCTTTCTTCGGGATTGTTTTTTCGTCATTGCCTTTTAATACGTGATTCGTGCATTCCTGCCAATTTTCAAACTCTTACCCACTCGGAAATTACCTTAAATCGCGTCTAAAGTGTGGCTTCAAAAGCCTTTTATAATATAGATCTATGGGACAATTAACAGTCCTCGTCGTCCCGCTTTTGAAGGAAATAATTAAGTACGATATAGTACTGCTACGCAGATATCGCTTCCTCAAAAATAGCTATGGTGAATAACATAGTATAGCTGAATAGCATTTCATTTCCTTGTCTTGTATCGTGATAACTTGTTTACCGCATGACCCGGTAGCTGACAATATCTTGGTATTACAGGACATCCTTATAAATACATCCTGAGAATATTGTTAACCTATTATAATGATAATATTGGTTGTAAACCCTCAACGTCGTCCTGCGTAATGAGTACGCGGCGGAGATCGCTAGATTTCCTTATTTTTTGACGCGATAAGTTTCCATAAAGCAGAAAAACCCTTGTATATTTTACCTTGGACCTTCCTACTGTTTTTAATTCTTCAGTTTTTACTTTATTTATTTTTACCGGTATTATACGTTAAATTTTGCGGTTGAATTTCCACGAAGTTATGCCAATTGGGGAATACGGATTATAATAAACTCCTTCTCATCCGAATCTCTGCAGACAGCAACTGTGAAATGCATGGTGTATAGGCATTGTTATTCAGCCTTCAGAAATCGTTCGCTCTTGTGATATGTTTTTCTTTGCGCCAACACTTGAGATCTAAGTGGAGAGCGTGGAGGAAGATCTAAGGGTCTGGGCCTTCTGCATGGTTCAACGTTTGTTGAGGAAAGGAGAGTGAGAGAATAGGACCATTGTTTGAACGTATCTGATGTGACTACATACGCTGCTATGTCTTGATCGAAAGCGTGGGAAACATATTTGCGCGAGTATCCAGCGAAATATTTTCTCTTGTCGCTCTGAAGAAGTTAGTCCTTTACGCTGTGCGGAGGTTGATTTTCATCGTTCTTTCCTGTTGTTATTTATACGTTTATTTCTTATGTTCCTTAGCGCAGTGGTTCTCAACCGGGGGTCCGTATCTTGTCTCCAGGTGGTCCGCGAGTTGATCTATATTATAAAGATGCATGATTTTGCTTAAGATTCATTTTGAACGTTTAGAGTGGTCGAATAACGTTTGGAAATGTATTAAAAGAATGGTCTCTTAGCATATATTATATTATTTATAACGTTAAGTAAGATCTCGGCTCCTATCCAATGGATTTTAGAAGTTTGGGGTAGATGGGCAGAGACGAGATGAATGAACGAAAAAAATTTTTTTAGTGTGTGCGTGTGTGTTTTGAAAAGAGTAGAAACCGTAGGTAGTATTTGCTGCAAACTGAATTTGTGACCCTCTCTTGCATAAATATTATTTGCCAAGACACCTATATATCATAGACAGATAAGGTCTGTGCCCCAATCAAGACAATTGTCGTTCTCGTTATTGCTAAAAACAACAAGGCATTACGTTCAAGTAATGGAAGTAAATCAGCTGTGAGTATTATCACGAGTGCTGAGAGAAGCTGAATATCAAGATTGATTACCCCCGTAAGTTAGATATTCTAGTTTTTGCTTATGGCATCTTCTTAGTTATATAAGGTTTTAATAAAAATTTAAATTTCGGTTCTTTTTCGTATTTATATTTCAATGTAAAAAATCGGTACAACATACTTCGTACAAACTTTCTCATATATTAATGCGTGGTTTAGTTATCTTTAGAAAATGAAAATAATATCAGCCGGTTTTTAGAAAATCCAATGTTTGTTAAAGTTGCACAAGAATAAACTAGTCTTATATTCATTCATTGAGAAAAATACATTCTGTAGCTCAGATAGTACTTCTTTTTAAGGTAAATGAAAGATTTGGCAGAGAATTCCCTAGTGGGACCTGATTAGAGAGGCCCACCTCTGAACCGGTAGGGAAATTAATAAATTATACAAGCACATATTAAAGAATATCATTGGCTAGATTGTTAAAGCGAATGAATTCCTCATCGCCGTGATGTCGTCAAATATTCTACTAATGAGAATGATAGAAGCTAAACGATAAAATTTTCGTTTCGCAATATTAGACGTTATTTCTGGAAGAGTGTTTCTACTTCAATTAAGTCCGCAAATATATCACACAGAGCGAACACAATAGTAACGCACGCTAAACCACGCCGAACTACTACTTCTAAACAAGGGTTTACACGAGCTCCCTCACGGTACCAAGAAGCCCGAGGAACTTTGTGACGTCACACACTCACACCACTAGTTTCAGCTGAGACCGCCTTCAATTCTGCCCACCTTGGGGGAATCCTATGGAAAAGAGAGACCATTCTGCCAACTTGCGGTCAACGTTGCCAACTGCGAAAAGTATTTTCACTGAAATTTTAAATTGAAAACGGAGTTTTAGGAAAATTTCTTATCCCCTCGCCTATTTTTAAATTTGATATTTCATATTAAAAACGAATAAAAATAATTGTAAATTTTTTAATGGTTTAGTTTTTAAATTATGGAAGACAGCTAGAAGATTCAACTAATAAAATTTAGTTTCCCATCTATTTCCGGGGAAATGGTTGCCTCATTTACTATAATTTACAGAACAACAGACACGAAGTAAGTCATATTTATGCGCTTTTTGTCAAGTTTAATTCGATGGAATTTATTGACGTGTCAACCTTATATGCGGTATTAAATACTCTAAGTTCCGCATTATAAAATATGGTCAATAAAGAAAGAAAAGCTACCATATCTGTAATAAATTGGGAGTAAACAATATTGTTCTTTAGAACTGACCGAAAGACGAGACACCGAGTGCCCTTGGGTCCTAATACCGGGTCCGGGGATTTTTCCCCGATATCCCCGCTCTCTCGGAGGCTCTGCAGGTGACTAACATAAGAAAATTTTTATCCAACCCAAGTGAGAACGAAGCAAGCGCAGTGTTTACCCATGTAAAACGGGATTGGGTAGGTTAGAATAGGAAGAGGAAAAGAGAAATGGAAGGAAGGGAATTTCCCAATGGCTTACACCAAAGATATCGAACGTCCCACAGTGAAACGAAAAACATCGGAATATTTGCTGCCCTGCTTCTCAAAAGTCGGGACACTGGATTTCTTTTCCAAGCAGGAACCGTTGGCAACTCTACATTATCTGTAGCACGTCATCCTCGGGGATTACCGTTTTGTAAAGAAATCGTTCGAGTGTCTTCTCCGGTCAGTTTGGAGCTGTGAGTCGTTTTGTCAGGTAAGTAACGTTCTCTCTAATTCTATTTTTAACGTGGATTGGTGCGCTTTAAAATGCCCGGGTGCAGAGAGTTACAATTGCTGTTTAACGCCGACCTTTAAAGGATCTGTAGTATCTAAAATCTTTTTGCGCTTGCGCACAGCAATTTTTATCATGGCCCGAAAACGCAAAGTAAGTGAAATTAGTGCCGATAAAAGAGTGAGAAGAGCAAGAAAAGTTGTCAGTAAGTGAAAAAGGTTGATTTGTTAGAAAGGCTGTCGCGAGGCGAAAGTGTATCGTCTGTTGGTAGGACATATATCTTCAACGAATCCATTGTGAGATACATAAAGAAAAAGGAGGCAATTATACGGGCTAGTGCAGGCATCTCAAATTCGCGAGCCTCATGAGGCCCGCGTGGTGGATTTATGCAGCCCGCGAAATAATTTACTTTATATTACACGACCAAAACTCAAATGCATGTCTTTAAAATATATTTGTAAATAATCTATAGTGTATTAACCTCTTAAACGTTTGCAACGACATATGCCGTTCTGTTACACCTCCTATCTCCTTTGTTCTTTGAGTAACAGTAGCAAATGATGTATCCACATATACGTCTTGAGTCAGGGAACGTTTCTAAACGAACATTATATCTCTCTTTCTACTGGAATACTTTTTAAAGAGGGTAATTCCCCTCGTTCAGTCTATGACCATGTCGCCAACAAGAAAGTCACTTACTGACGCAGCAGCGCTGAATTTAATTGCCAGTGATGAAACTGACACCGAATGTATTGTTTCTTTTGAGAGTGAGACTTCAGAAGGATATTTGTTAACTTCAGAAAGTGAAATTGAGGATGAGGATGAGGATGTTAGCTGTGTGAGATTAGAATATCGAAATGGTCTGACTACCCGTGTTTTTCATTGGACTGATATCGAGAGTGCAAATGCAGTTTCTCTTTTTGATTGTGAATGTGAAAGTGCCGTGAACCTTGACGACCAATCACTGAAATTTCAGTTTTTCGCAGCTGAACGTTGACGACCGGTCACAGAGATTTCCGTGTTTTGGTATGTATCTTGTTTAACTTTTTTACGGAAATTTTTCCGTTAATGTTTTTTTCTAAACTATATGTAATAAGTAAGGTTGTTACTGCATAATAAAAATATTTTTGTTAAGTGTCCTATTGTTAGGGTGGCCAGAAGAGCAAAATGTAAAAAGATAACATATACAAAAAATCGGTACAACATACATTGTACAAACTTCCTCATATACTAATGCTTCGTTTAGTTAGCTTTAGAAAATGAAAATCGTATTCGCCGGTTTTTGGAAAATCCAATTTTTGTTAAAGTTGCCCAAGAATAAAATATCCTTATATTCATTCATTGCGGAAAATGAAATATGTAGTATTATTGCAAGTAACGGTACGAAATTTCATCAAAATCGTTGTAGCCGTTTTTGAGAAAATCAAATTATTGTCTACAATAAACTATCCTTATATTCATTTTTTGAGACATAAGAATTATTCGGAATTATTCAAGACGTAAACTCAAGTAATTATACGAAATTTGATCAAAATCGTTGGAGCCGTTTTTGAGAAAATCTAATTGTTAAAAATGCGGACAGTAAACTTCCCTTAATTATTGAGCAATGACAACCATTTCTTTATAGCTTCTGCTCTGTATGATAAAATGCCAAAGTACGAGATTTCATTCATTTTCACTCTACCGTTTAGGCTATAGAGCCAGTAACAGGCGGCATTGAGAAAACAACTTTAACTTTAACAATAATTTGATTTTCTCA
Source organism: Uropetala carovei (assembly GCA_036926305.1). Lineage (NCBI taxonomy): Eukaryota > Metazoa > Arthropoda > Insecta > Odonata > Petaluridae > Uropetala > Uropetala carovei. Next base: position 864,770 of record JAXCHB010000087.1, read on the forward strand.
TAACCGGCACGAACGATTTTGATAAAATTTCAAACCAATACTTGAGCATACGTCTGCAATAATACTGCATAATTCATATTTCCAAAAAATGAATATAAGACTATTCTTGGGCAACTTTAACAATAATTGGATATTCTAAAAAACTGCTCATACGATTTTAATGGAATTTTGCATAGTTGTTTAACTTGATGTTTATAATTATTTTACATATTTCAACTTAAACGGTAGAGCGAAAATGAATGAAATCTCGTACTTAGGCATTTCGTCATACAGAGCATAGGCTATGAAGAAATGGTTGACATTGCTCAATAATTAAGGGAAGTTTATTTACGCATTTTTAACAACTATTTGCTTTTCTCAAAAGCGGTGTTAACGATTTTGATCAAATTTCGTATAGTTGCTTGAGCTTACTTCTTCAATAATACTACATAGTTCATATTTCTCATGAAATGAATATAGGGCTAGTTTATTCTAGGCAACTTTAACAATAATTTGATTTTCTCAAAAACGGCTTTAACGATTTTGATGAAATTTCATACCGTTACTTGAGTATACGTCGTCAATAATACTACTTATTTAATTTTTCTCAATGAATGAATATAAGACTAATTTATTCTTGGGCAACTTTAACAAAAAATAATTTTCTAAAAACCGGCTGATACGATTTTCATTTTCTAAAATATAATATTATGAGAAAGTTTGTACAATGTATGTTGTACCGATTTTTTACTCAGTTTCATCTTCCTCACTAGACTTGGCTACATGTGAAATATTAAATAAATAAATTTATAAGCGTGATTTGTTGGTGGAAGTTTAGGCAGGGAGGTCCTATAAAAGCTTTCTAAATTTCCTCTCTACTGCATCTTAAAAAACCACAGAATCTACCTTCTCGCTTCACTACACTTCAAAATTCCTTTTCTGTGAGTTAGGGGAATCCTGAATTTTGTACTCTTCCCTTGAGCTGCACAAATTTTACTGATTTTCAGATACTTAGTGGCACTTGGAATGCTGCAGTCGTGTTTCTTCGGGGAAGAAAGCTATATTGTTCAGGAAAGTCGAACTTCTCTCATTAAAATTCTGTTGTTGCTGCTGCCAAAAGTCAAAATAGTGCATTGCACCTATATAAATTTATGTTTTATAATGCATAAACATTGATTATTAAGTGATTTCTGCAATATCACTTTCATAGAAATGGCAGTTTTAATTTTAACTTCTGGTATTAATATTTTCCTTCTGAAAAAATCGGTACAACATACATTGTACAAATTTTCTCATATACCACTGTGTCGCTTATTTATCTTTAGAAAAATATGAACTATGTAGAATTATTATAAACATCGACTTAAATAACTATACGATATTTGATGAAAATCGTATTAGCCGTGTTTTAGAAAATCCAATTGTTGTTAAAGTTGCCCGAGAATAAACTAGCCCTATATTCATTTTTTGAGAAATATGAAGTAAGTATGTACTATTATTGCAGACGTATACTAAAGTAATTGTACGAAATTTTTCCGAAATCTTTCCAGCCGTTTTTGAGAAAATCAAATTATTGTTAAAAATGCGTAGAATAAATTTCCCGTAATTCTTTAAAGCCTCTATTCTGTATGATAAAATGTCTAAGTACGAGATTTCATTCATTTTCTCTCTACCGTTTATGCTCTAGAGACGCGAACAGACAGACAGACGGCATTGCGAAAACCACTTTTTCGGACTCGGTACACCTAAAACGTATGTTCCCATCAAAATCTCGAAGTCGAATTTTTTCGCGATAACAATACTTTCTCAATATACTTCGTATATGAGAAAGTAAAAAGTAACGAAAAACCCAGCCATTTTACGTGCGGGCATTTTTTCATTCCTCTCCTTAAAGCTCAACGATCAGTGGTTCAATTTGAGCGAGACGATTTTTATATGATATAATATAAACAGTAACTGTCTAATATGGTCCCACGTAATTTAAATCGTTGAGTTTCTACGAATTAAAAAATATACCCGTTCATATTTTACATACGGAACGAAATACAGGCTTACCTAGCACTAGACACAATTCGTTCATGAAAGTCGCGATGTAAGTCGAAGCGTCATAAGTAGAAGCGTCTTAATTCGAAGCAAATTTTCCCATAAAGTTTAAAATTTGGGTTACGTTCCTGTCCCAACGGCCAGATAAGATATTTTCATAAAATGACAAGTAATATTGTACTTAGGCAAAGATAAACATAAATAAAACTTATTAACGGCTAGATATCTTTTTATTGTAATCGGGATACAATAGTAACTTGTAAAAAAATCATCGAAAAGTTGAAGAAATTACTGAAGGAATAGATTAGGTACTTGTAAAAATTGGAGGTTATAATGTTGCCGTCTTAAATGATTGTCACCACCGACGTACGAGGGATATCCAAGGCCCGACCGATGTTGACAGCCGTCTCACCTTTTCTGAATTAGTAAATGTCGTAAGTCGAGGACTGCCTGCACCTAAAAAAGTTCTTAAAGATACAGCCGCATAGTACATGAGGCAAAATTCACATTTTTACACTTCACCTAACTATTGGAATTTTTCCTTTATATTGAGCACTAAAACATAAGATTGTGCCAAATATGAAGTCTCTAAGTGAAGCGGAAGTAACTTATAATTTTGTTCGAATTTAGTCTGTCGGTGTGTCGTCTCCAATAAAATACACTTGCACGCGTGACAGGTTTGCTTTTTAGAATAGAGATATTAAGTAATGTTCCAATAAAAAATTTCACAGAGAAAGTAAGTGGAAGATACCAATGACATAATATGAATTGTACATTTTATGAATGGAATAATTTATGCAATTGCGAGTGTTGTGTCCTACTCTCGAGTTATGTGCACCTAAATATATTAGCGTAGGTTATTCCCTAAAATGTAAAGAAAAAGGTGGCTGGATCATATGGGAAACGATTGATGCAAACGAGTCTGTTGTGGATTTAATAGTGAATCTATTTTGCACGATAGAACTTCTCAACAGATATACATAAATACGTGAACAAATGCTTCTTATCATATAGTGCAGTAATTAATGAATAAGCAATGAGTATTTTCGAGGTGCCGCGGCAGTTGATTCATGATCCAGGATCCAGTACGGAGAAGATAATAATTCTACGCTAACTACGTATCATACCTCCGAAAGAAGAATTTTCTCGGCCAATAAGTGAATACGGCAGACATGAAAGAAGAGTGATGTAAAGGTGTCTTTGTTGAAGATCTATGGGGAATTTATCAACGCGAAGATCAAACGTGTGGTATAGTTCGCCATAGACCTCCAAGAGGGACGTCTATATTCGACGCGTCCTCATTATAATACTCTCGTTGCCTGATTTCAACCAAGAGGTTTCCTATTTCTACTAATTTTATTATTTATTCGATTCTATATCCATAAGTAGCTTTTGGTCACCTGACATTATCACGTCTCCTTGCAAATGTATGTGACAAAGATACAATAAAACATCTGCTCGCAGTGCACAACGTAGGTGTAGAATATGTGACATTTAATGTTTTCCGTAGTGAATAATTGTCCTAATTTTGAAGGAAATAATCACGTACGATATTCAACTATTTCGCTGGTATGACTTCTGCGATGAAAACCATAGGACAATATTCTTGCTCGAAAGCAATTCATTCTCACTGACGCTCGGATTTTCATCGTGTATATCATTTATCTACAGACCCTTTTCCGGATAATATTATCGCCTTTTTTCTTGTATCATTATAATACGCGCGTAGCCTTATTTCCACCAAGATAATTTTCCACTTGAGTCACTTCCAAAAATACAAGTCTAAAGAGTGAGTAACTTATAATAAGCTTCTGTGAATGTCAAGGGGAAGCTTTCGAGGAAAAATTCTTTTAAACACTAACTTGCCGGTTAATTAGAAATTAAAACTTAACAACATTTTTCTCATATCACCATAAACTATTATTTCTTACGCATGCTAAGGAAACAGAGGTTTGGGAGGACTTAGTTTTTAAAAAATATTTTCAATAATTCTCTACTTTAGTCACCTGCAATATAGAAAGCCAAAAAGAGAGAAACTTCGTTCCTTTAAGTCTGATTTTTTTAAAAGAATGCTTACGGAAATGTTATTTTATTCCTAGGACTGTAAGAAGCAACATACGATAGTGACGTGAATGATGAATAAGCAATGAGTCTTTCTGAGATGTAAGTGTAGTTCATTCGGACGACTAGACCTCATTCGAATATCTATCAAATAACTTTTCGGAGAGGAAGATAATGTTATCCTGACTAAGCATCGTTTCACCGAAATAAAAAGATACTCAACCAAAATGAGGAGACTGGTCATACAAAAGAAGAATGTTACATAGGTGCCTTTATTGAAGGGCTGTGGTGGTTTTATCTGCGCGAAAATCAAACGTGTGATAAAAACATCATGGTCCGTCAAGAGCGACATCTCTAATCTACGAAATAATCGAATGTGTGAAACAAGAATTGCCCTAAAGAAATACGATTTTCTACCATTTATGCATTCTATAAAACATCTGTACTTGTAAAATTAATACACCTTCTTTATAATACCTATACCAATATATTTATAATTATAAAACTTTTTATAATTCAAATTATTCTGCGTGTTTTATTACATTTTATCAAACGAAGTTTTCATACAAGTGGTTCTCAAATGGTGGTTTAATGAAATATGTGATCGCAAGGTGGAAAGTAGTAGTAATATCGGTAACAATTTATCTGAAATGGTGTGACGCCATTAAGTTACGACATATGTCGAGCATTTTCCTTCAGTTGAGAATTTATTATGCAATTATATTCGCCATAGACTTTCAAGAGGGATTTCCTACAGACGCTAATACTAGGCTGCTTCGCTCGTTTCTATAAATGAGGAATTGTCACATCATATAAAACATTTGGTGTTTCTTTGTGATCACAGTATGAAATGCAGTCAGTACGGTTAAGTTAATCATTTGGAATATGTGACGTTTTTAATCGTATTTGATTTTCCCATTTTTGAAGGTGGAGTTATTCGGACGTGATTTGTGCGTTTAATCATTATTTCGGTACTTCACTGAGAGGACACTAATGGTACTCTAATTACGCATCGTTTTCCTAGAGCCACTATTTTAAGAACCAATAAGAGAAGATGGCTCATATGAAAGTATAATGATGAAAAGGTGACTTTATTGATGGGCCGTGGTGGATTCCACGAGATAATCGAACGTGTGATCACCGCCGTCATTCGTGAGCGACATCTAATAGGGACGAGATCCCCACATCTAATGCGCGAATCAAACACATTCCACATGAAAGCCGATTTTCTATCCTCGACGTAATCCGTGAAACCCCTCCGTTTATGAAAATGAAAATTATATAATCTAAGAGAAGGTGAAGGAGATGAATTAAGAATGATGGGGTGTTTATTGAAGGGCTGCGGTGGTTTGCACGTGATAAACAATCGTGGAAGGATCTCAGCCTTTCAAGAGAGACATCCCGAATCGACGAGATCTCCGTATCGAATTTGTGAAAAAATAATTTTCTCAAGACAATCGATTTTCTATTGCTTCGTTTCAGATTTGCCCATGGTATTAAAATAGAGAACAGATATACTCTTGAATTCAAACCCAGGTGCACTATATGCGCAGAGCGCAGTTTCTAATTGAAAAGTGGAAAAGCTAAGTGATTCCTGAAAGTCTGATCGAAAAATAATGATAAGCTTTTCCTTATTCTCCCGTCTAACTGCATAGAACGCACCGACGGACATAAAACGCACGAACCAAAACTATTAGGATACCATGTATATAGTGCTATGAAAGTACAGTTGGGATATCTGACTCTTAAAATCTTTTCGATAATTTTCTTCATTAATCACTTCCAAAAACAGGACTAACAAGTTAGGAAAGTCTACAACGTATCACAAATGGTCGCGTTTCGTGCAATGGAGTATTAGAAAGAAATTATATACCTGTACGTAAGGGAAAAAGCTTTTTAAAGTTCTTTTCTTCATCATAAATAATCCACTTTCTTCCTATTTAATAATATTACATGCACATGTAAGGAAATTAAACGTTTGTTTGGGAGATTGTTTATGTTAACAACAATGCAATGCAAGAAATTTTCAGAGTTCAACTCGTTATAAGACATTCTTGTTTGATTTTCTCGATAACGGCTACTCCTATGATAAAAATATATAGGAAAGGAAATACTCTATTTTACCAGATCTACAACTTTTATTTGAAAAATATTTTGATATAAGCAATACTTTACGAGATATGACGAAAATGTAATTTTTTTCTCCAGTAAAGTGGTACCCCTAATAGGCGTACGTGATTCGTTTTGGCGATTTTCTTATTATATTTGATTGAAGGTCCTTAATATCAAATTTCATGAAATCCGTTCGGTAGAAGCCGAGAACGAACATGCGGACGGACGGACAGACGGACCGACCGACGGACCGACCGACGATAATAGGCGCTCACGCTGCAAGCGAAACGCGCCTAAAAATGAGTAACTTATAAGAAGTTTCTGTGAAGGTAAAGACAGATATTTCGGGTAATTTTTTCTTTTAAACACTAACTTGTCGGTTAAATCGACATTAAAACTTCCTACAAGATTTTTCTCATGCCATCTTAACCTATTATTTCTTATGCATGTTAAGGAAACAGAAGTTTGTTGCGACTTAGGTTTTTAAAAATATTTTCATAATTTTCTACTTTAGTCACCTGCAACACAGAAAACCCAATAGAGAGAAACATCGTTCTTTTAAGTCGGATTTCTTTTAAAGGAATGTTTATGGAAATGTTATTTTATTCCTAGGACTGTAAGAGGCAACATAGGATAGTCACGTGAATGATGAATAAGCAATAAGTCTTTCTGAGGTGTCAGTGTAGTTCATTCTGACGTCAAGACCACATTCGAACATTTATCAAATAACTTTTAGGAGAGGAAGTTAATGCTATCCTGACTACGCATCATTTCACCGAAGTGGAAAGTTTCTCAACCAAAATGAGGAGACTGGACATACGAAAGAAGAATGTTACATAGGTGCCTTTATTGAAGGGCTGTGATGGTTTTATCTACGCGAAAATCAAACGTGTGATAGAACACTCATGGCCCTTCACTAGCGACATCTCTACTCTACGAGATCTCCGCATCTAATATGTGAAACTAGTATCATACTCAAGAAAGATAATTACCCTCAATATACTCTATGGCGTGTTTTTCTTGTAATAATAATGTACGTTTATAATTATCTCCACTAATTGTACGAGGTCTCTAACATTAACTAATTCAATAATTTATTGTATGTGTTTGTATATCCATCAGGAGTTTTCCATCACTGATCAAATCATCTTCACAATATGATACACCTGAATATGTTAATATTTTGATGAAAGATTTGGAAAATAATGCACCTTACTAAGTAATATTTCCATTAAATCGCTCAGTAATTCGACTAGGTTCAACCAAACTTCAACATCATCGCCAATTATCACCTAATTGCGTTGCACTTAAGGAATATGCATTAGTAGATGTCATAATTATAATATATACATATATATATATAATTTACGGTGTGACAAAATAAATCTCGAAAAAGTCCTAGGTTCGACTCCAAGGACGACATTTCCATTTTCCGTAAGGTAACATGTAAAAATGAATGTTTTGATATGCAGGTTTTTAATGTTTTGAAATTAAAATTAGAAGGAATTAAACTACGATCTTTGGATCTGAACTATTTTGAAGAAAAAATTAGAAAGTTTCTTATTCTGTTCATCTTTTTCCGCATATGCAGTAAAACTCGTTTAATACGTATTTGATGGGACCAACTCATTTTTCGTTATAAGCGTGACTCCGTTATATACGAGACACATGGTTTATGACCTATACATTCCATATAACACGGATACACATACAGTAAAAGAATGTGTATCCGGCTATCTAGAACCGGCCAGCCTTAGATACCGGCAATTACACATATACAATTCATTTTGTATTTCTTTTTCTTTATTTTTGAATTTTTGTGTGAATAGTGTATGTGTAATACCACAACTTCCACTTTAAAATTTCTTAAAATATAATATATATATATTACGTATTTACTCCGTATACTTATGCGGCTGCCGAGTATGAATGGGGTTTTTGGTTACGTAAGCCATTTGCATTGTTTTTGTGTACTTGTACAATTTCCAGGTTTATCGCTGTTTATTATTTAAAAAATTACCCATCCATTGAATATGGCATCAAAATAAATACCTAAAAGCAAGGAACAGGAGAGAAAGGGTTGGTTTAACGCTTACACAAAAGCTGGCGCTGACCAACGAATTGAAAAAGGAAAAATAGAGCAGTCATAGCAAAAGAATTCTACGACATCAAGGCTCATGAGGCTAAATGAATGAAATTTGTATCATCTTCTGAGACGAGTAAATCAATTAATAAACATCATACGCTTCGTAAGCCAAAAATTGAGGAACTGGATAAAATATTATATGACTGGTTTTCACAGAAATGTTCATAAGAATTAAATAATTTCGTCCTTTTCTAATAGATTAAATAAAGATAAATAATAAAGATAAATAATAAAGATAACTAATAAAGATAATTAAGGAAGATACAATGCACAATATTCAATTTAGGGAACAGGTTCTCTGCCGTAATCCCCAAAATTCCCGTACGCCCTAAACTTTTCAATAGTCTTTTTGTTTTACATGTAACCGTAGCAACGTGTTAAATAAGAATGGGTAAATAGTGTCTATATCTGACTACGTGTGGAAGAATGAAATTGGAAATGCATACCCCAAACATAGTTATGTTTGGGGAGCACGATATTGAACCTAAGCTCAATTTTGTTTGGTTATTGCGAAATTTGCGATGTCAAAATCGAAAAACGCTCCCCTATACGAATACTTCTCCTAATCGGCTTTCCACAATCCCCATGAAAGCCGGATAACACAGCTTTTACTGTATTTTCAGTGAGTCGAATTCAATGCCGTACTTACAAATGCAAAGAGATGCTTATCAACTTCCCGGAATGTAAAATGTTCGACTGCTATTACATAGGATTTTTTAAATGGTCAATTAATATTATTATTATGGTCATTAATTTACATAAACATTTCACATTTTTAATATCAAGTCAAAACAAAGAGAGCGTGGAAATCCGTATGGAAGGGGTAGATGGTGGAAGGGGACCTCTACGAACAAGTGCGCGGTAAACGGGCGGAAAATATTCATTACTTATCGCTCCGCTCACTAAAATTCGTTATATTTAGTGCATTTTTTGCCACGGGTCCAAACATTTGTTCGTTACAGCCGAGAATTCGTAAAATGCGTGTTCGTTACATCTGAGAAATTTAACCAATGCACTTATGGAGAAGTTCAAGGGAACGAGACATTTCTTCCTTATAGCCGAGATTTCGTTTTAGGCATGATCGTTATAAACGAGTTTTACTGTAATTTAAAATCGCTCATGTTCTACGTCTAATTCACAGATTTTGTGGAAATATTGCCATTTGAACAGAATGTTACCTTGGCTACCAATTATATTGTTAGACCTCGAAATCCTATTGTTGTATCAATCCTTATGGGTGTAAACGTGCTCGGTGTGTTTTAATACGAGATAAGGAGGGAGAGAGAGAGGGATGGTAACGCAGGGGGATATAGGGAGGGAGATGGAGAGAGGGGAGGGAGGGGGACGGAGGGAGGCGGAGAGAGGGAATGAGGGGGAAGGGTTGGAAATACGGAGGGGGATTGAGGGGAAGAAGGGGAGGTGAGAGGGAGGGAGAGGGGAGGGAGGGGGAGTAAGGTGTAGAAGGTAGGGTGAGAGAGGGAGGGAGGTGTAGATGGGAAGGAGGGTGGAAGGGAGGGGGAGGGAGGGAGGAGGAGAGAAAGAGGAGGAGAGAGGGAATGAGGGGGAAGGGGTGGAGAGAGGGAGGGGGATTGAGGGGAAGAAGGGAGAGAGTGGGAGGGAGACAGACAGAGAAATGACTTTATTGAGGGTGAAATTGAGGCTATATAGTCCCTTCTTACATTTCAGAGAGAGAGAAGGAGAGGGAGTGAGGGGGAGAAGGGAAGGAGAGAGTGGGAGGGGCGGGAGGGAGGAGAAGAGAGAGGGAGAGAGAGAAAGAGGGGGAGGGAGGCAACTATTTTAAAGTTAACTAAAGATAACCCGTCATATTGACGGGCAATTATGCTAGTTACACAATATAAGAGAAGGCGAAGGAGATGAAAGAAGAGAATGGTGAGGTGTGCTTATTGAAGGGCTGCGGTGGCTTCCACGAGATAAACAATCGTGGAGGAATCTCAGCCTTTGAAGAGCGACATGACTAAACGACGAGACCTACACGTCCAATATTGTGAAGCAAGAATTTTCTCAAGACAAGCGATATCTATCGCTTCGTTTCAGATCTGCTCACGCTATACAATTAGTAAAAAGATATGCTCTTGAAATCAAACCCAGGAGCACTATATGTGCAGAGCGCAGTTTCTAATTGAAAAGTGGAAAAGCCAAGTGATTCCGGAAAGTTTGATAGAAAAATGTTGATAATCTTTTCGTTTTTCTCTCATCCAACTACATAGAGCGTACCGACGGACGGACAACGTACTAACCGAAACTATTATGATATTATGTATATAGTGCTAAGAAAGTTCAGTTGGGAGAAGTTTCTCAAAATCTTTTCGATAATTTTCTACTTTAGTCACTTCCAACAACACACGCCTAAAAAGTGAATAACTTATAATAAGCTAATGTAGAGGTATAATGGAAGATTTCGGGAAAATTTTCTTTTAAACACTAACTTGTCGGTTAACACGAAATTGAAATATTTTACAAGGTTTTTCTCATGTCTTCATAACCTATTACTTCTTATGCATGCTAGGGAAGCAGAGGTTTGGGGTAACTGAGTTCTTTTTTAGTAATTTGAATACTTTTCTACTTAGTCACTTCCAATACAGAGAACAAAAAAGAAGGAAACTTCGTTCTTTTAAGTCAGATTTTTTAAAAGGAATGTTTATATAAATGTTATGTTATTCCAAGGGTTGTAAGAAGCAGTAGACGTTAATGCTATCCTGACTAAGCATCGTTTCAGCGAAATAAAAAGATTCTCAACCAAAATGAGGAGACTGGTCATACCAAAGAAGAATGCTGCATAGGTGTCTTTATTGAAGGGCTGTGATGGTTTTATCTACGCGAAAATCAAACGTGTGATTAAACAATCATGGTCCTTCACTAGCGACATCTCTACTCTACGAGAGCTTCGCATCTAATATGTGAAATTAGTATCATACCCAAGAAAGATAATTACCCTGAATATACTCTATGGTGGGTTTTTCTTGTAATAATAATGTACGTTTTAAATTATCTCCACTAATTGTAAGAGGTCTCTAACATTAACTAATTTAATAATTTATTGTATGTATTTCTATGTCCATCAGTAGTTTTCCATCACTGATCAAATCACCTTCACAATACGATCCACCTGAATATGTTAATATTTTGATGAAAGTTTTGGAAAATAATGCACCTTACTATGTAATATTTCCTTTAAATTACACAGTAATTCGAATAAGCTTCAATCAAAATTCCACATCATCGCCAATTATCACCTAGTTGTGTTGCAGTTAAGGAATTTGCATTGGTGGATGTCATAATTATGTAAAATTGTCTAAATGCGAAACATTAGGTTAATTAGGGTTGTTGCATCAACCCACGTCATCAAACGCTGCGAAAACATCCAAACGAAGCATACGGTGATTAGTTTGCAATGGGGAACGAGAGTGAAGAATGTTCAAAAGAATTTTAGAAATTCAATGAGCATTTCTTGGTTAGCCTTTTATACTGTGAACATGAGGATATAGATAATTCCGTCTGCCTTAAGAGAGTATCGTAGAAGGATTATGTTTCATATTGGCTGACGTAATGTATTATGCTGCAGCAAACAACACATAAATCTAGTTATATTGTAATATTTGTGCAGGGATTGCTTGTTAACATCTTAAATATATGGATGAGTGTATTATAGAGAAACGCGGAAGCAGAACTAACTGCATGATCGTGATAGATTATCGTACTGCCTCCGCGAAGTTAATCGCTTACTAGTAAAATTCTCCTATTTGACACATTATAGTGGAACATGCATCGTGAAATGCATCATAATCACCTAACCCAAGAATTTCTTTGTAATCCTTGCTTTAACCAATACAACAATTATAATGAAACGTTAGTTCTAACCAATCGAAATTGTTTTGTTTATAAAACCTTCTTCGAACCATCAATATCTCTTAAATGCTTCTTCCGACCAAACCAATTTTCTGAGAACACTTCTTGTAACTCAACGATCAGTGGTTCAGTTTGAACGGGAGAATTCTTAATCGATAGAATATAAACAGTGTACAGTAACGGTCTAATATTTTCATAAGTAATTTTCATCGTACGATAGAAGTTCTCGACAGATATACATAAACTCGTGAAAAAAGATTTTTTATCATATAGTGCAGTAATTAATGAAAAAACAATCGGTACTTTTGAGGTACCACGGTAGCTGATTGAGGATGCAGGTTCGCAGTAATTAACGGAGGAATAATAATTCACCGCTAAATACCTATCATACCTCCGAAAGAAGAATGTTCTCGACCAATACCTGATTACGGCCGACATGAAAGAAAAATGATGCAAAGGTGTCTTTATTGAAGGTCTATGGGGAATTTGTTAACGCGAAAATCAAACGTGTTAAGGAATTATCCATAGACCTTTAATAGAAACATATCTATCTACGAGATCATCGAATGTGTGAAAAAAGAATTGCGCTAAAGAAATACAATTTTATACCATTTATGCATTCGATAAAACACCTGTACTTGTAAAATTAATACACCTTCTTTACAATACCTATACAATATATTTATAATTTTAAAACCTTTTATAATTTATTTTATTCAGCGTGTTTTATTACGTTTTATCACACGACGTATTCATATAAGTCGTTCTCAAATGACGGTTTAATGAAATATGTGATAGCAAGGTTGAAAGTAGTAGTAATATCGGAAACTATTTATCTGAAATGGTGTGACGCCATTATGTTACGAAATATGTCGAGCATTTTCCTTCGTTTGAGAATTTATTATAATGCAATTATATTCGCCATAGACCTTCAAGAGGGATTTCCTACAGACGCTAATGCTAGGCTAACTAAGCTCGTTTCTGTAAATGAGGAATTGTCACATGACTGCACTGACTGACTGACTGCATTTCTCTGTGATCACAGTATGAAATGCAGTCAGTATGGTTAAGTTAATCATTTGGAATATGTGACGTTTTTAATTGTATTTGATTTTCCCATTTTTGAAGGTGGAGTTATTCGGACGTGATTTGTGCGTTTAATCATCATTTCGGTACTTCACTGAAAGGACACTAATGGTACCCTTATTACGCATCGTTACCCTAGAGCCAGTATTCTAAGAAGCAATAAGAGAAGATGGCTCATATGAAAGTATAATAATGAAAAGGTGACTTCATTGATGAGCCGTGGTGGATTCCACGAGATAATCGAACGTGTGATCACCGACGTCATTCGTGAGCGACATCTAATAGGGACGAGATCCCCACATCTAATGCGCGAATCAAACACATTCCACATGAAAGCCGATTTTCTATCCTCGACGCAATCCGTGAAACCTCTCCGTTTATGAAAATTATATAATATAAGAGACGGTGAGGGAGATGCATGAAGAATGATGAGGGGTGTTTATTGAAGGGCTGCACGTGATAAACAATCGTGGAAGGATCTCAGCCTTTCAAGAGAGACATCCCGAATCGACGAGATCAACGCATCGAATTTGTGAGAAAAGAATTTTCTCAAGACAAGCGATTTTCTATTGCTTCGTTTCAGATTTGCCCATACTATTAAAGTAGACCAAAGATTTCCTATTGAATTCAAACCCAGGTGCACTATATGCGCAGAGCGCAGTTTCTAATTGAAAAGTGGAAAAGCTAATCGATTCCTGAAAGGTTGATCGAATAATAATGATAAGCTTTTCCTTATTCTCCCGTTTAACTGCATAGAACGCACGAACCAAAACTATTAAGATATTATGTATATATTGCTATGAAAGTACAGTTGGGATATCTGATTTTTAAAATCTTTTCGATAATTTTCTACTTTAATCACTTCCAAAAACAGGACTAAAAATGAGTAACTTATAAGAAGCTTCTGTGAAGGTAAAGAGAGATACTTCGAGAAAATTTTCTTTTAAACACTAACTTGTCGGTTAAATCGAAATTAAAACTTTTTACAAGATTTTTCATATGTCATCATAACCTATAATTTGTTATGCATGCTAAGGTAACAGAGACTTAGGTTTTTAAAAATATATTCAATAATTTTCTACTTTAGTCACCTGCAATACAGAAAACCCAATAGAGAGAAACAGCGTTCTTTTAAGTCTGATTTCTTTTAAAGGAATGTTTATGGAAATGTTATTTTATTCCTAGGACTGTAAGAGGCAACATAGAATAGTGACGTGAATGATGAATAAGCAATAAGTCTTTCTGAGGTGTCGGTGTAGTTCATTCTGACGACACGACCTCATTCGAACATTTATCAAATAACTTTTAGTAGAGGAAGTTATTGCTATCCTGTCTACGCATCCTTTCAGCGAACTGTAAAATTTCTCAACCAAAATGAGGAGACTGGTCATACGAAAGAAGAATGTTGCATAGGTGCCTTTATTGAAGGGCTGTGGTGGATATATCTTTGCGAAAATCAAGCGTGTGATAAAGCCATCGTGGTCCTTCAAGAGCGACATCTCTACTCAACGAGATCTCCGCATCTAATATGTGAAACTAGTATTAAACTCAAAAAAGATAATTACCCTCAATATTCTCTATGGCGGGTTTTTCTTGTAATAATAATGTACGTTTAAAATTATCTCCACTAATTGTAAGACGTCTCTAACATTAACGAATTTAATAATTTATTGTATGTATTTGTATATCCATCGGGAAATTTCCATCACTGATCAAATCACCTTCACAATATGATACACCTGAATATGTTAATATTTTGATGAAAGAGTTGGAAAATAATGCACCTTACTAAGTAATATTTCCATTAAATCGCTCAGTAATTAGACTAGGTTCAACCAAACTTCCACATCATCGCCAATTATCACCTAGTTGCGTTTCACTTAAGGAATAGGCATTAGTAGATGTCATAATTATAATATATATATATATGTATATATATATATAATATATATAATTTAAGGTAATGACAGAAATAAATCACCAAAAATCCTAGGTTCGACTCCAAGGAAGACATTTCAATTTTCCGTAAGGTAACATGTAAAAATGAATGTTTTGATGTGCAGGCTTTTGTTGTTTTGGAACTTAAAATGAGACGGAATTAACCAACGTCTTCGGATCTGAACTGTTTTGAAGAAAAAATTAGAAAGTTTCTTATTCTGTTCATCTTTTTCCGTATATGCAGTAAACTCGTTTAATACGTATTTGAGGGGACCAACTCATTTCTTCGTTATAAGCGTGACTCCGTTATATACGAGATACATGATTTTTGGCCTATACATTCCATATAACACGGAGACACATACAGTAAAAGTCTGTGCTATCCGGCTATCTAGAACCGGCCAGCCTTAGATACCGGCAATTACACATATACAATTCATTTTGTATTTCTTTTTCTTTATTTTTGAATTTTTGTGTGAATAGTGTATGTGCAATACCACAACTTCCACTTTAAAATTTCTTAAAATATAATATATATATATTACGTATTTACTCCGTATACTTATGCGGCTGCCGAGTATGAATGGGGTTTTTGGTTACGTAAGCCATTTGCATTGTTTTTGTGTACTTGTACAATTTCCAGGTTTATCGCTTTTTATTATTTAAAAAATTACCCATCCATTGAATATGACATCAAAATAAATACCTAAAAGCAAGGAACAGGAGAGAAAGGGTTGGTTTAACGCTTACACAAAAGCTGGCGCTGACCAACGAATTGAAAAAGGAAAAATAGAGCAGCCATAGCAAAAGAATTCTACGACATCAAGGCTCATGAGGCTAAATGAATGAAATTTGTATCATCTTCTGAGACGAGTAAATCAATTAATAAACATCATACGCTTCGTAAGCCATAAATTGTGGAACTGGATAAAATATTATATGACTGGTTTTCACAGAAATGTTCAGAAGAATTAAATAATTTCGTCCTTTTCTAATATATTAAATAAGGATAAATAATAAAGATAACTAATAAAGATAATTAAGGAAGATACAATGCACAATATTCAATTTAGGGAACAGGTTCTCTGCCGTAATCCCCAAAATTCCCGTACGCCCTAAACTTTTCAATAGTCTTTTTGTTTTACATGTAACCGTAGCAACGTGTTAAATAAGAATGGGTAAATAGTGTCTATATCTGACTACGTGTGGAAGAATGAAATTGGAAATGCATACCCCAAACATAGTTATGTTTGGGGAGCACGATATTGAACCTAAGCTCAATTTTGTTTGGTTATTGCGAAATTTGCGATGTCAAAATCGAAAAACGCTCCCCTATACGAATACTTCTCCTAATCGGCTTTCCACAATCCCCATGAAAGCCGGATAACACAGCTTTTACTGTATTTTCAGTGAGTCGAATTCAATGCCGTACTTACAAATGCAAAGAGATGCTTATCAACTTCCCGGAATGTAAAATGTTCGACTGCTATTACATAGGATTTTTTAAATGGTCAATTAATATTATTATTATGGTCATTAATTTACATAAACATTTCACATTTTTAATATCAAGTCAAAACAAAGAGAGCGTGGAAATCCGTATGGAAGGGGTAGATGGTGGAAGGGGACCTCTACGAACAAGTGCGCGGTAAACGGGCGGAAAATATTCATTACTTATCGCTCCGCTCACTAAAATTCGTTATATTTAGTGCATTTTTTGCCACGGGTCCAAACATTTGTTCGTTACAGCCGAGAATTCGTAAAATGCGTGTTCGTTACATCCGAGAAATTTAACCAATGCACTTATGGAGAAGTTCAAGGGAACGAGACATTTCTTCCTTATAGCCGAGATTTCGTTTTAGGCATGATCGTTATAAACGAGTTTTACTGTAATTTAAAATCGCTCATGTTCTACGTCTAATTCACAGATTTTGTGGAAATATTGCCATTTGAACAGAATGTTACCTTGGCTACCAATTATATTGTTAGACCTCGAAATCCTATTGTTGTATCAATCCTTATGGGTGTAAACGTGCTCGGTGTGTTTTAATACGAGATAAGGAGGGAGAGAGAGAGGGATGGTAACGCAGGGGGATATAGGGAGGGAGATGGAGAGAGGGGAGGGAGGGGGACGGAGGGAGGCGGAGAGAGGGAATGAGGGGGAAGGGTTGGAAATACGGAGGGGGATTGAGGGGAAGAAGGGGAGGTGAGAGGGAGGGAGAGGGGAGGGAGGGGGAGTAAGGTGTAGAAGGTAGGGTGAGAGAGGGAGGGAGGTGTAGATGGGAAGGAGGGTGGAAGGGAGGGGGAGGGAGGGATGAGGAGAGAAAGAGGAGGAGAGAGGGAATGAGTGGGAAGGGGTGGAGAGAGGGAGGGGGATTGAGGGGAAGAAGGGAGAGAGTGGGAGGGAGACAGACAGAGAAATGACTTTATTGAGGGTGAAATTGAGGCTATATAGTCCCTTCTTACATTTCAGAGAGAGAGAAGGAGAGGGAGTGAGGGGGAGAAGGGAAGGAGAGAGTGGGAGGGGCGGGAGGGAGGAGAAGAGAGAGGGAGAGAGAGAGAAAGAGGGGGAGGGAGGCAACTATTTTAAAGTTAACTAAAGATAACCCGTCATATTGACGGGCAATTATGCTAGTTACACAATATAAGAGAAGGCGAAGGAGATGAAAGAAGAGAATGGTGAGGTGTGTTTATTGAAGGGCTGCGGTGGCTTCCACGAGATAAACAATCGTGGAGGAATCTCAGCCTTTGAAGAGCGACATGACTAAACGACGAGACCTACACGTCCAATATTGTGAAGCAAGAATTTTCTCAAGACAAGCGATATCTATCGCTTCGTTTCAGATCTGCTCACGCTATACAATTAGTAAAAAGATATGCTCTTGAAATCAAACCCAGGAGCACTATATGTGCAGAGCGCAGTTTCTAATTGAAAAGTGGAAAAGCCAAGTGATTCCGGAAAGTTTGATAGAAAAATGTTGATAATCTTTTCGTTTTTCTCTCATCCAACTACATAGAGCGTACCGACGGACGGACAACGTACTAACCGAAACTATTATGATATTATGTATATAGTGGTAAGAAAGTTCAGTTGGGAGAAGTTTCTCAAAATCTTTTCGATAATTTTCTACTTTAGTCACTTCCAACAACACACGTCTAAAAAGTGAATAACTTATAATAAGCTAATGTAGAGGTATAATGGAAGATTTCGGGAAAATTTTCTTTTAAACACTAACTTGTCGGTTAACACGAAATTGAAATATTTTACAAGGTTTTTCTCATGTCTTCATAACCTATTACTTCTTATGCATGCTAGGGAAGCAGAGGTTTGGGGTAACTGAGTTCTTTTTTAGTAATTTGAATACTTTTCTACTTAGTCACTTCCAATACAGAGAACAAAAAAGAAGGAAACTTCGTTCTTTTAAGCCAGATTTTTTAAAAAGAATGTTTATATAAATGTTATGTTATTCCAAGGGTTGTAAGAAGCAGTAGACGTTAATGCTATCCTGACTAACAAGGAGAGTAGGGAGGCTAGTACCCTCGGATTTTGTTCAAATTTCACATGGTGATAGCTGATGTGTTCCGATTTAACGTGTAACTTGCCGTTTGTGTGAATAGGCCTTGGTTGTCGAGATATCGCAGTTTGAATTTCGGCCGATTTCCGCGTGCGAGTTAAGACTCGTGAAAGTCGTTGCTAGGACAAGTAGGCCGTAGCTGAGTTGGTAAGGCGTTGGGCTAGTAACCCAGATGTCTGAGGTTCGAGTCCCGGTTGTGGAATTTTTCTTTTTTGATTTTTATCTTTTTTAATCCTGAAAAAATGTATAATTCCCATTATTAATTTATTACGACTGTAAAAATTTAAATTGTACTATTTTTCTCGATTATAAGAATATACTTTTTATCTTATAGTTGCGATTCAGCAATCTTTTTAAATAAATTCTTACACTTTTTATTGCTACAAAATAATTTGCATCATTATTTTGTATTATACATCAATACCTTATAAATTAATTATTCAGATTCTTCTTTTGAAAAAAATCTGTCATGCGTGCCGGCAAAGTGGGGGATGAAAATTGTCATAAAAACAAAGCACAAATGCTTCTGGCACCAGGAACACACAACAAACGCAACATTTTCGCATTCACATTTCCTCTTACGCAGGCTATCGTGGAAACAAACTTCATTTACGTTCATAAAAACACTCCTTGTCGTCGTTAATTTTGACGCAAACCACGCATATTTAATCATGTCTTCGAAAATGGGTGCACGCAACTGGTGATGAATGATGGAGTGAATTTTCAATGCGTCGTCTCTTGTATTAATCTGACTATTCTCTCGCAATAAATACGTACTGTTTTGCAGGCGCTTTATGAAATTTTTGATTTGCCTGTAAAAATAGACGTCGTGCGGTTGGCAGAAAGGCATACAACCCAGCGGAATTATCTTTACTGGATCTTCAATTTTCGAAGTACTTGGATCGACTTCCAAAACTACAGGAAAAATTTCTCCCAGCGTGTGCGTCCTGCTTTTTCAAAAGAAGAATCTGAATAATTAATTTATAAGGTATTGATGTATAATACAAAATAATGATGCAAATTATTTTGTAGCAATAAAAAGTGTAAGAATTTATTTAAAAAGATTGCTGAATCGCAACTATAAGATAAAAAATATATTCTTATAATCGAGAAAAATAGTACAATTTAAATTTTTACAGTCGTAATAAATTAATAATGGGAATTATACATTTTTTCAGGATTAAAAAAGATAAAAATCAAAAAAGAAAAATTTCACAACCGGGACTCGAACCCCAGACATCTGGGTTACTAGCCCAACGCCTTACCAACTCAGCTACGGCCTACTTGTCCTAGCAACGACTCTCACGATTCTTAACTCGCACGCGGAAATCGGCCGAAATTCAAACCGATATCTCGACAACCAAGGCCTATTCACACAAACGGCAAGTTACACGTTAAATCGGAACACATCAGCTATCACCATGTGAAATTTGAACAAAATCCGAGGGTACTAGCCTCCCTACTCTCCTTGTAAGCATCGTTTCAGCGAAATAAAAAGATTCTCAACCAAAATGAGGAGACTGGTCATACCAAAGAAGAATGCTGCATAGGTGTCTTTATTGAAGGGCTGTGATGGTTTTATCTACGCGAAAATCAAACGTGTGATAAAACAATCATGGTCCTTCACTAGCGACATCTCTACTCTACGAGAGCTTCGCATCTAATATGTGAAACTAGTATCATACCCAAGAAAGATAATTACCCTGAATATACTCTATGGTGGGTTTTTCTTGTAATAATAATGTACGTTTTAAATTATCTCCACTAATTGTAAGAGGTCTCTAACATTAACTAATTTAATAATTTATTGTATGTATTTCTATATCCATCAGTAGTTTTCCATCACTGATC
Source organism: Uropetala carovei (assembly GCA_036926305.1). Lineage (NCBI taxonomy): Eukaryota > Metazoa > Arthropoda > Insecta > Odonata > Petaluridae > Uropetala > Uropetala carovei. The sequence continues at coordinate 885,428 of JAXCHB010000087.1, forward strand.
AAATCACCTTCACAATACGATCCACCTGAATATGTTAATATTTTGATGAAAGTTTTGGAAAATAATGCACCTTACTATGTAATATTTCCTTTAAATTACACAGTAATTCGAATAAGCTTCAATCAAAATTCCACATCATCGCCAATTATCACCTAGTTGTGTTGCAGTTAAGGAATTTGCATTGGTGGATGTCATAATTATGTAAAATTGTCTAAATGCGAAACATTAGGTTAATTAGGGTTGTTGCATCAACCCACGTCATCAAACGCTGCGAAAACATCCAAACGAAGCATACGGTGATTAGTTTGCAATGGGGAACGAGAGTGAAGAATGTTCAAAAGAATTTTAGAAATTCAATGAGCATTTCTTGGTTAGCCTTTTAAACTGTGAACATGAGAATATAGATAATTCCGTCTGCCTTAAGAGAGTATCGTAGAAGGATTATGTTTCATATTGGCTGACGTAATGTATTATGCTGCAGCAAACAACACATAAATCTAGTTATATTGTAATATTTGTGCAGGGATTGCTTGTTAACATCTTAAATATATGGATGAGTGTATTATAGAGAAACGCGGAAGCAGAACTAACTGCATGATCGTGATAGATTATCGTACTGCCTCCGCGAAGTTAATCGCTTACTAGTAAAATTCTCCTATTTGACACATTATAGTGGAACATGCATCGAGAAATGCATCATAATCACCTAACCCAACAATTTCTTTGAAATCCTTGCTTTAACCAATACAACAATTATAATGAAACGTTAGTTCTAACCAATCGAAATTGTTTTGTTTATAAAACCTTCTTCGAACCATCAATATCTCTTAAATGCTTCTTCCGACCAAACCAATTTTCTGAGAACACTTCTTGTAACTCAACGATCAGTGGTTCAGTTTGAACGGGAGAATTCTTAATCGATAGAATATAAACAGTGTACAGTAACGGTCTAATATTTTCATAAGTAATTTTCATCATACGATAGAAGTTCTCGACAGATATACATAAACTCGTGAAAAAAGATTTTTTATCATATAGTGCAATAATTAATGAAAAAACAATCGGTACTTTTGAGGTACCACGGTAGCTGATTGAGGATGCAGGTTCGCAGTAATTAACGGAGGAATAATAATTCACCGCTAAATACCTATCATACCTCCGAAAGAAGAATGTTCTCGACCAATACCTGATTACGGCCGACATGAAAGAAAAATGATGCAAAGGTGTCTTTATTGAAGGTCTATGGGGAATTTGTTAACGCGAAAATCAAACGTGTTAAGGAATTATCCATAGACCTTTAATAGAAACATATCTATCTACGAGATCATCGAATGTGTGAAAAAAGAATTGCGCTAAAGAAATACAATTTTATACCATTTATGCATTCGATAAAACACCTGTACTTGTAAAATTAATACACCTTCTTTACAATACCTATACAATATATTTATAATTTTAAAACCTTTTATAATTTATTTTATTCAGCGTGTTTTATTACGTTTTATCACACGACGTATTCATATAAGTCGTTCTCAAATGACGGTTTAATGAAATATGTGATAGCAAGGTTGAAAGTAGTAGTAATATCGGAAACTATTTATCTGAAATGGTGTGACGCCATTATGTTACGAAATATGTCGAGCATTTTCCTTCGTTTGAGAATTTATTATAATGCAATTATATTCGCCATAGACCTTCAAGAGGGATTTCCTACAGACGCTAATGCTAGGCTAACTAAGCTCGTTTCTGTAAATGAGGAATTGTCACATGACTGCACTGACTGACTGACTGCATTTCTCTGTGATCACAGTATGAAATGCAGTCAGTATGGTTAAGTTAATCATTTGGAATATGTGACGTTTTTAATTGTATTTGATTTTCCCATTTTTGAAGGTGGAGTTATTCGGACGTGATTTGTGCGTTTAATCATCATTTCGGTACTTCACTGAAAGGACACTAATGGTACCCTTATTACGCATCGTTACCCTAGAGCCAGTATTCTAAGAAGCAATAAGAGAAGATGGCTCATATGAAAGTATAATAATGAAAAGGTGACTTCATTGATGAGCCGTGGTGGATTCCACGAGATAATCGAACGTGTGATCACCGACGTCATTCGTGAGCGACATCTAATAGGGACGAGATCCCCACATCTAATGCGCGAATCAAACACATTCCACATGAAAGCCGATTTTCTATCCTCGACGCAATCCGTGAAACCTCTCCGTTTATGAAAATTATATAATATAAGAGACGGTGAGGGAGATGCATGAAGAATGATGAGGGGTGTTTATTGAAGGGCTGCACGTGATAAACAATCGTGGAAGGATCTCAGCCTTTCAAGAGAGACATCCCGAATCGACGAGATCAACGCATCGAATTTGTGAGAAAAGAATTTTCTCAAGACAAGCGATTTTCTATTGCTTCGTTTCAGATTTGCCCATACTATTAAAGTAGACCAAAGATTTCCTATTGAATTCAAACCCAGGTGCACTATATGCGCAGAGCGCAGTTTCTAATTGAAAAGTGGAAAAGCTAATCGATTCCTGAAAGGTTGATCGAATAATAATGATAAGCTTTTCCTTATTCTCCCGTTTAACTGCATAGAACGCACGAACCAAAACTATTAAGATATTATGTATATATTGCTATGAAAGTACAGTTGGGATATCTGATTTTTAAAATCTTTTCGATAATTTTCTACTTTAATCACTTCCAAAAACAGGACTAAAAATGAGTAACTTATAAGAAGCTTCTGTGAAGGTAAAGAGAGATACTTCGAGAAAATTTTCTTTTAAACACTAACTTGTCGGTTAAATCGAAATTAAAACTTTTTACAAGATTTTTCATATGTCATCATAACCTATAATTTGTTATGCATGCTAAGGTAACAGAGACTTAGGTTTTTAAAAATATATTCAATAATTTTCTACTTTAGTCACCTGCAATACAGAAAACCCAATAGAGAGAAACAGCGTTCTTTTAAGTCTGATTTCTTTTAAAGGAATGTTTATGGAAATGTTATTTTATTCCTAGGACTGTAAGAGGCAACATAGAATAGTGACGTGAATGATGAATAAGCAATAAGTCTTTCTGAGGTGTCGGTGTAGTTCATTCTGACGACACGACCTCATTCGAACATTTATCAAATAACTTTTAGTAGAGGAAGTTATTGCTATCCTGTCTACGCATCCTTTCAGCGAACTGTAAAATTTCTCAACCAAAATGAGGAGACTGGTCATACGAAAGAAGAATGTTGCATAGGTGCCTTTATTGAAGGGCTGTGGTGGATATATCTTTGCGAAAATCAAGCGTGTGATAAAGCCATCGTGGTCCTTCAAGAGCGACATCTCTACTCAACGAGATCTCCGCATCTAATATGTGAAACTAGTATTAAACTCAAAAAAGATAATTACCCTCAATATTCTCTATGGCGGGTTTTTCTTGTAATAATAATGTACGTTTAAAATTATCTCCACTAATTGTAAGACGTCTCTAACATTAACGAATTTAATAATTTATTGTATGTATTTGTATATCCATCGGGAAATTTCCATCACTGATCAAATCACCTTCACAATATGATACACCTGAATATGTTAATATTTTGATGAAAGAGTTGGAAAATAATGCACCTTACTAAGTAATATTTCCATTAAATCGCTCAGTAATTAGACTAGGTTCAACCAAACTTCCACATCATCGCCAATTATCACCTAGTTGCGTTTCACTTAAGGAATAGGCATTAGTAGATGTCATAATTATAATATATATATATATGTATATATATATATAATATATATAATTTAAGGTAATGACAGAAATAAATCACCAAAAATCCTAGGTTCGACTCCAAGGAAGACATTTCAATTTTCCGTAAGGTAACATGTAAAAATGAATGTTTTGATGTGCAGGCTTTTGTTGTTTTGGAACTTAAAATGAGACGGAATTAACCAACGTCTTCGGATCTGAACTGTTTTGAAGAAAAAATTAGAAAGTTTCTTATTCTGTTCATCTTTTTCCGTATATGCAGTAAACTCGTTTAATACGTATTTGAGGGGACCAACTCATTTCTTCGTTATAAGCGTGACTCCGTTATATACGAGATACATGATTTTTGGCCTATACATTCCATATAACACGGAGACACATACAGTAAAAGTCTGTGCTATCCGGCTATCTAGAACCGGCCAGCCTTAGATACCGGCAATTACACATATACAATTCATTTTGTATTTCTTTTTCTTTATTTTTGAATTTTTGTGTGAATAGTGTATGTGCAATACCACAACTTCCACTTTAAAATTTCTTAAAATATAATATATATATATTACGTATTTACTCCGTATACTTATGCGGCTGCCGAGTATGAATGGGGTTTTTGGTTACGTAAGCCATTTGCATTGTTTTTGTGTACTTGTACAATTTCCAGGTTTATCGCTTTTTATTATTTAAAAAATTACCCATCCATTGAATATGACATCAAAATAAATACCTAAAAGCAAGGAACAGGAGAGAAAGGGTTGGTTTAACGCTTACACAAAAGCTGGCGCTGACCAACGAATTGAAAAAGGAAAAATAGAGCAGCCATAGCAAAAGAATTCTACGACATCAAGGCTCATGAGGCTAAATGAATGAAATTTGTATCATCTTCTGAGACGAGTAAATCAATTAATAAACATCATACGCTTCGTAAGCCATAAATTGTGGAACTGGATAAAATATTATATGACTGGTTTTCACAGAAATGTTCATAAGAATTAAATAATTTCGTCCTTTTCTAATATATTAAATAAGGATAAATAATAAAGATAACTAATAAAGATAATTAAGGAAGATACAATGCACAATATTCAATTTTGGGAACAGGTTCTCTGCCGTAATCCCCAAAATTCCCGTACGCCCTAAACTTTTCAATAGTCTTTTTGTTTTACATGTAACCGTAGCAACGTGTTAAATAAGAATGGGTAAATAGTGTCTATATCTGACTACGTGTGGAAGAATGAAATTGGAAATGCATACCCCAAACATAGTTATGTTTGGGGAGCACGATATTGAACCTAAGCTCAATTTTGTTTGGTTATTGCGAAATTTGCGATGTCAAAATCGAAAAACGCTCCCCTATACGAATACTTCTCCTAATCGGCTTTCCACAATCCCTATGAAAGCCGGATAACACAGCTTTTACTGTATTTTCAGTGAGTCGAATTCAATGCCGTACTTACAAATGCAAAGAGATGCTTATCAACTTCCCGGAATGTAAAATGTTCGACTGCTATTACATAGGATTTTTTAAATGGTCAATTAATATTATTATTATGGTCATTAATTTACATAAACATTTCACATTTTTAATATCAAGTCAAAACAAAGGGAGCGTGGAAATCCGTATGGAAGGGGTAGATGGTGGAAGGGGACCTCTACGAACAAGTGCGCGGTAAACGGGCGGAAAATATTCATTACTTATCGCTCCGCTCACTAAAATTCGTTATATTTAGTGCATTTTTTGCCACGGGTCCAAACATTTGTTCGTTACAGCCGAGAATTCGTAAAATGCGTGTTCGTTACATCCGAGAAATTTAACCAATGCACTTATGGAGAAGTTCAAGGGAACGAGACATTTCTTCCTTATAGCCGAGATTTCGTTTTAGGCATGATCGTTATAAACGAGTTTTACTGTAATTTAAAATCGCTCATGTTCTACGTCTAATTCACAGATTTTGTGGAAATATTGCCATTTGAACAGAATGTTACCTTGGCTACCAATTATATTGTTAGACCTCGAAATCCTATTGTTGTATCAATCCTTATGGGTGTAAACGTGCTCGGTGTGTTTTAATACGAGATAAGGAGGGAGAGAGAGAGGGATGGTAACGCAGGGGGATATAGGGAGGGAGAGGGCGAGAGGGGAGGGAGGGGGACGGAGGGAGGAGGAGAGAGGGAATGAGGGGGAAGGGTTGCAAATACGGAGGGGGATTGAGGGGAAGAAGGGGTGGTGAGAGGGAGGGAGGGGGAGTGAGGTGTAGAAGGTAGAGTGAGAGAGGGAGGGAGGTGTAGATGGGAAGGAGGATGGAAGGGAGGGGGAGGGAGGGAGGAGGAAAGAAAGAGGAGGAGAGAAAGAGGAGGAGAGAGGGAATGAGGGGGAAGGGGTGGAGAGAGGGAGGGGGATTGAGGGGAAGAAGGGAGAGAGTGGGAGGGAGACAGACAGAGAAATGACTTTATTGAGGGTGAAATTGAGGCTATATAGTCCCTTCTTACATTTCAGAGAGAGAGAAGGAGAGGGAGTGAGGGGGAGAAGGGAAGGAGAGAGTGGGAGGGGCGGGAGGGAGGAGAAGAGAGAGGGAGAGAGAGAGAAAGAGGGGGAGGGAGGCAACTATTTTAAAGTTAACTAAAGATAACCCGTCATATTGACGGGCAATTATGCTAGTTACACAATATAAGAGAAGGCGAAGGAGATGAAAGAAGAGAATGGTGAGGTGTGTTTATTGAAGGGCTGCGGTGGCTTCCACGAGATAAACAATCGTGGAGGAATCTCAGCCTTTGAAGAGCGACATGACTAAACGACGAGACCTACACGTCCAATATTGTGAAGCAAGAATTTTCTCAAGACAAGCGATATCTATCGCTTCGTTTCAGATCTGCTCACGCTATACAATTAGTAAAAAGATATGCTCTTGAAATCAAACCCAGGAGCACTATATGTGCAGAGCGCAGTTTCTAATTGAAAAGTGGAAAAGCCAAGTGATTCCGGAAAGTTTGATAGAAAAATGTTGATAATCTTTTCGTTTTTCTCTCATCCAACTACATAGAGCGTACCGACGGACGGACAACGTACTAACCGAAACTATTATGATATTATGTATATAGTGCTAAGAAAGTTCAGTTGGGAGAAGTTTCTCAAAATCTTTTCGATAATTTTCTACTTTAGTCACTTCCAACAACACACGTCTAAAAAGTGAATAACTTATAATAAGCTAATGTAGAGGTATAATGGAAGATTTCGGGAAAATTTTCTTTTAAACACTAACTTGTCGGTTAACACGAAATTGAAATATTTTACAAGGTTTTTCTCATGTCTTCATAACCTATTACTTCTTATGCATGCTAGGGAAGCAGAGGTTTGGGGTAACTGAGTTCTTTTTTAGTAATTTGAATACTTTTCTACTTAGTCACTTCCAATACAGAGAACAAAAAAGAAGGAAACTTCGTTCTTTTAAGTCAGATTTTTTAAAAGGAATGTTTATATAAATGTTATGTTATTCCAAGGGTTGTAAGAAGCAGTAGACGTTAATGCTATCCTGACTAAGCATCGTTTCAGCGAAATAAAAAGATTCTCAACCAAAATGAGGAGACTGGTCATACCAAAGAAGAATGCTGCATAGGTGTCTTTATTGAAGGGCTGTGATGGTTTTATCTACGCGAAAATCAAACGTGTGATTAAACAATCATGGTCCTTCACTAGCGACATCTCTACTCTACGAGAGCTTCGCATCTAATATGTGAAATTAGTATCATACCCAAGAAAGATAATTACCCTGAATATACTCTATGGTGGGTTTTTCTTGTAATAATAATGTACGTTTTAAATTATCTCCACTAATTGTAAGAGGTCTCTAACATTAACTAATTTAATAATTTATTGTATGTATTTCTATGTCCATCAGTAGTTTTCCATCACTGATCAAATCACCTTCACAATACGATCCACCTGAATATGTTAATATTTTGATGAAAGTTTTGGAAAATAATGCACCTTACTATGTAATATTTCCTTTAAATTACACAGTAATTCGAATAAGCTTCAATCAAAATTCCACATCATCGCCAATTATCACCTAGTTGTGTTGCAGTTAAGGAATTTGCATTGGTGGATGTCATAATTATGTAAAATTGTCTAAATGCGAAACATTAGGTTAATTAGGGTTGTTGCATCAACCCACGTCATCAAACGCTGCGAAAACATCCAAACGAAGAATACGGTGATTAGTTTGCAATGGGGAACGAGAGTGAAGAATGTTCAAAAGAATTTTAGAAATTCAATGAGCATTTCTTGGTTAGCCTTTTAAACTGTGAACATGAGAATATAGATAATTCCGTCTGCCTTAAGAGAGTATCGTAGGAGGATTATGTTTCATATTGGCTGACGTAATGTATTATGCTGCAGCAAACAACACATAATTCTAGTTATATTGTAATATTTGTGCAGGGATTGCTTGTTAACATCTTAAATATATGGATGAGTGTATTATAGAGAAACGCGGAAGCAGAACTAATTGCATGATCGTGATAGATTATCGTACTGCCTCCGCGAAGTTAATCGCTTACTAGTAAAATTCTCCTATTTGACACATTATAGTGGAACATGCATCGTGAAATGCATCATAATCACCTAACCCAACAATTTCTTTGAAATCCTTGCTTTAACCAATACAACAATTATAATGAAACGTTAGTTCTAACCAATCGAAATTGTTTTGTTTATAAAACCCTTCTTCGAACCATCAATATCTCTTAAATACTTCTTCCGACCAAACCAAGTTTCTGAGAACACTTCTTGTAACTCAACGATCAGTGGTTCAGTTTGAACGGGAGAATTCTTAATCGATAGAATATAAACAGTGTACAGTAACGGTCTAATATTTTCATAAGTAATTTTCATCGTACGATAGAAGTTCTCGACAGATATACATAAACTCGTGAAAAAAGATTTTTTATCATATAGTGCAGTAATTAATGAAAAAACAATCGGTACTTTTGAGGTACCACGGTAGCTGATTGAGGATGCAGGTTCGCAGTAATTAACGGAGGAATAATAATTCACCGCTAAATACCTATCATACCTCCGAAAGAAGAATGTTCTCGACCAATACCTGATTACGGCCGACATGAAAGAAAAATGATGCAAAGGTGTCTTTATTGAAGGTCTATGGGGAATTTATTAACGCGAAAATCAAACGTGTTAAGGAATTATCCATAGACCTTTAATAGAAACATATCTATCTACGAGATCATCGAATGTGTGAAAAAAGAATTGCGCTAAAGAAATACAATTTTATACCATTTATGCATTCGATAAAACACCTGTACTTGTAAAATTAATACACCTTCTTTACAATACCTATACAATATATTTATAATTTTAAAACCTTTTATAATTTATTTTATTCAGCGTGTTTTATTACGTTTTATCACACGACGTATTCATATAAGTCGTTCTCAAATGACGGTTTAATGAAATATGTGATAGCAAGGTTGAAAGTAGTAGTAATATCGGAAACTATTTATCTGAAATGGTGTGACGCCATTATGTTACGAAATATGTCGAGCATTTTCCTTCGTTTGAGAATTTATTATAATGCAATTATATTCGCCATAGACCTTCAAGAGGGATTTCCTACAGACGCTAATGCTAGGCTAACTAAGCTCGTTTCTGTAAATGAGGAATTGTCACATGACTGCACTGACTGACTGACTGCATTTCTCTGTGATCACAGTATGAAATGCAGTCAGTATGGTTAAGTTAATCATTTGGAATATGTGACGTTTTTAATTGTATTTTATTTTCCCATTTTTGAAGGTGGAGTTATTCGGACGTGATTTGTGCGTTTAATCATCATTTCGGTACTTCACTGAAAGGACACTAATGGTACCCTTATTACGCATCGTTACCCTAGAGCCAGTATTCTAAGAAGCAATAAGAGAAGATGGCTCATATGAAAGTATAATAATGAAAAGGTGACTTCATTGATGAGCCGTGGTGGATTCCACGAGATAATCGAACGTGTGATCACCGACGTCATTCGTGAGCGACATCTAATAGGGACGAGATCCCCACATCTAATGCGCGAATCAAACACATTCCACATGAAAGCCGATTTTCTATCCTCGACGCAATCCGTGAAACCTCTCCGTTTATGAAAATTATATAATATAAGAGACGGTGAGGGAGATGCATGAAGAATGATGAGGGGTGTTTATTGAAGGGCTGCACGTGATAAACAATCGTGGAAGGATCTCAGCCTTTCAAGAGAGACATCCCGAATCGACGAGATCAACGCATCGAATTTGTGAGAAAAGAATTTTCTCAAGACAAGCGATTTTCTATTGCTTCGTTTCAGATTTGCCCATACTATTAAAGTAGACCAAAGATTTCCTATTGAATTCAAACCCAGGTGCACTATATGCGCAGAGCGCAGTTTCTAATTGAAAAGTGGAAAAGCTAATCGATTCCTGAAAGGTTGATCGAATAATAATGATAAGCTTTTCCTTATTCTCCCGTTTAACTGCATAGAACGCACGAACCAAAACTATTAAGATATTATGTATATATTGCTATGAAAGTACAGTTGGGATATCTGATTTTTAAAATCTTTTCGATAATTTTCTACTTTAATCACTTCCAAAAACAGGACTAAAAATGAGTAACTTATAAGAAGCTTCTGTGAAGGTAAAGAGAGATACTTCGAGAAAATTTTCTTTTAAACACTAACTTGTCGGTTAAATCGAAATTAAAACTTTTTACAAGATTTTTCATATGTCATCATAACCTATAATTTGTTATGCATGCTAAGGTAACAGAGACTTAGGTTTTTAAAAATATATTCAATAATTTTCTACTTTAGTCACCTGCAATACAGAAAACCCAATAGAGAGAAACAGCGTTCTTTTAAGTCTGATTTCTTTTAAAGGAATGTTTATGGAAATGTTATTTTATTCCTAGGACTGTAAGAGGCAACATAGAATAGTGACGTGAATGATGAATAAGCAATAAGTCTTTCTGAGGTGTCGGTGTAGTTCATTCTGACGACACGACCTCATTCGAACATTTATCAAATAACTTTTAGTAGAGGAAGTTATTGCTATCCTGTCTACGCATCCTTTCAGCGAACTGTAAAATTTCTCAACCAAAATGAGGAGACTGGTCATACGAAAGAAGAATGTTGCATAGGTGCCTTTATTGAAGGGCTGTGGTGGATATATCTTTGCGAAAATCAAGCGTGTGATAAAGCCATCGTGGTCCTTCAAGAGCGACATCTCTACTCTACGAGAGCTTCGCATCTAATATGTGAAATTAGTATCATACCCAAGAAAGATAATTACCCTGAATATACTCTATGGTGGGTTTTTCTTGTAATAATAATGTACGTTTAAAATTATCTCCACTAATTGTAAGACGTCTCTAACATTAACGAATTTAATAATTTATTGTATGTATTTGTATATCCATCGGGAAATTTCCATCACTGATCAAATCACCTTCACAATATGATACACCTGAATATGTTAATATTTTGATGAAAGAGTTGGAAAATAATGCACCTTACTAAGTAATATTTCCATTAAATCGCTCAGTAATTAGACTAGGTTCAACCAAACTTCCACATCATCGCCAATTATCACCTAGTTGCGTTTCACTTAAGGAATAGGCATTAGTAGATGTCATAATTATAATATATATATATATGTATATATATATATATAATATATATAATTTAAGGTAATGACAGAAATAAATCACCAAAAATCCTAGGTTCGACTCCAAGGAAGACATTTCAATTTTCCGTAAGGTAACATGTAAAAATGAATGTTTTGATGTGCAGGCTTTTGTTGTTTTGGAACTTAAAATGAGACGGAATTAACCAACGTCTTCGGATCTGAACTGTTTTGAAGAAAAAATTAGAAAGTTTCTTATTCTGTTCATCTTTTTCCGTATATGCAGTAAACTCGTTTAATACGTATTTGAGGGGACCAACTCATTTCTTCGTTATAAGCGTGACTCCGTTATATACGAGATACATGATTTTTGGCCTATACATTCCATATAACACGGAGACACATACAGTAAAAGTCTGTGCTATCCGGCTATCTAGAACCGGCCAGCCTTAGATACCGGCAATTACACATATACAATTCATTTTGTATTTCTTTTTCTTTATTTTTGAATTTTTGTGTGAATAGTGTATGTGCAATACCACAACTTCCACTTTAAAATTTCTTAAAATATAATATATATATATTACGTATTTACTCCGTATACTTATGCGGCTGCCGAGTATGAATGGGGTTTTTGGTTACGTAAGCCATTTGCATTGTTTTTGTGTACTTGTACAATTTCCAGGTTTATCGCTTTTTATTATTTAAAAAATTACCCATCCATTGAATATGACATCAAAATAAATACCTAAAAGCAAGGAACAGGAGAGAAAGGGTTGGTTTAACGCTTACACAAAAGCTGGCGCTGACCAACGAATTGAAAAAGGAAAAATAGAGCAGTCATAGCAAAAGAATTCTACGACATCAAGGCTCATGAGGCTAAATGAATGAAATTTGTATCATCTTCTGAGACGAGTAAATCAATTAATAAACATCATACGCTTCGTAAGCCAAAAATTGAGGAACTGGATAAAATATTATATGACTGGTTTTCACAGAAATGTTCATAAGAATTAAATAATTTCGTCCTTTTCTAATAGATTAAATAAAGATAAATAATAAAGATAAATAATAAAGATAACTAATAAAGATAATTAAGGAAGATACAATGCACAATATTCAATTTAGGGAACAGGTTCTCTGCCGTAATCCCCAAAATTCCCGTACGCCCTAAACTTTTCAATAGTCTTTTTGTTTTACATGTAACCGTAGCAACGTGTTAAATAAGAATGGGTAAATAGTGTCTATATCTGACTACGTGTGGAAGAATGAAATTGGAAATGCATACCCCAAACATAGTTATGTTTGGGGAGCACGATATTGAACCTAAGCTCAATTTTGTTTGGTTATTGCGAAATTTGCGATGTCAAAATCGAAAAACGCTCCCCTATACGAATACTTCTCCTAATCGGCTTTCCACAATCCCCATGAAAGCCGGATAACACAGCTTTTACTGTATTTTCAGTGAGTCGAATTCAATGCCGTACTTACAAATGCAAAGAGATGCTTATCAACTTCCCGGAATGTAAAATGTTCGACTGCTATTACATAGGATTTTTTAAATGGTCAATTAATATTATTATTATGGTCATTAATTTACATAAACATTTCACATTTTTAATATCAAGTCAAAACAAAGGGAGCGTGGAAATCCGTATGGAAGGGGTAGATGGTGGAAGGGGACCTCTACGAACAAGTGCGCGGTAAACGGGCGGAAAATATTCATTACTTATCGCTCCGCTCACTAAAATTCGTTATATTTAGTGCATTTTTTGCCACGGGTCCAAACATTTGTTCGTTACAGCCGAGAATTCGTAAAATGCGTGTTCGTTACATCCGAGAAATTTAACCAATGCACTTATGGAGAATTTCAAGGGAACGAGACATTTCTTCCTTATAGCCGAGATTTCGTTTTAGGCGTGATCGTTATAAACGAGTTTTAGTGTAATTTAAAATCGCTCATGTTCTACGGCTAATTCCCAGATTTTGTGGAAATATTGCCATTTGAACAGAATGTTACCTTGGCTACCAATTATATTGTTAGACCTCGAAATCCTATTGTTGTATCAATCCTTATGGGTGTAAACGTGCTCGGTGTGTTTTTATACGAGATAGGGAGGGAGAGAGAGGGATGGTAACGCAGGGGGATATAGGGAGGGAGAGGGAGAGAGGGGAGGGAGGGGGACGGAGGGAGGAGGAGAGAGGGAATGAGGGGGAAGGGTTGGAAATACGGAGGGGGATTGAGGGGAAGAAGGGGAGGTGAGAGGGAGGGAGGGGGAGTGAGGTGTAGAAGGTAGGGTGAGAGAGGGAGGGAGGTGTAGATGGGAAGGAGGGTGGAAGGGAGGGGGAGGGAGGGAGGAGGAGAGAAAGAGGAGGAGAGAAAGAGGAGGAGAGAAAGAGGAGGAGAGAGGGAATGAGGGGGAAGGGATGGAGAGAGGGAGGGGGATTGAGGGGAAGAAGGGAGAGAGTGGGAGGGAGACAGACAGAGAAATGACTTTATTGAGGGTGAAATTGAGGCTATATAGTCCCTTCTTACATTTCAGAGAGAGAGAAGGAGAGGGAGTGAGGGGGAGAAGGGAAGGAGAGAGTGGGAGGGGCGGGAGGGAGGAGAAGAGAGAGGGAGAGAGAGAGAAAGAGGGGGAGGGAGGCAACTATTTTAAAGTTAACTAAAGATAACCCGTCATATTGACGGGCAATTATGCTAGTTACACAATATAAGAGAAGGCGAAGGAGATGAAAGAAGAGAATGGTGAGGTGTGTTTATTGAAGGGCTGCGGTGGCTTCCACGAGATAAACAATCGTGGAGGAATCTCAGCCTTTGAGGAGCGACATGACTAAACGACGAGACCTACACGTCCAATATTGTGAAGCAAGAATTTTCTCAAGACAAGCGATATCTATCGCTTCGTTTCAGATCTGCTCACGCTATACAATTAGTAAAAAGATATGCTCTTGAAATCAAACCCAGGAGCACTATATGTGCAGAGCGCAGTTTCTAATTGAAAAGTGGAAAAGCCAAGTGATTCCGGAAAGTTTGATAGAAAAATTTTGAAAATCTTTTCGTTTTTCTCTCATCCAACTACATAGAGCGTACCGACGGACGGACAACGTACTAACCGAAACTATTATGATATTATGTATATAGTGCTAAGAAAGTTCAGTTGGGAGAAGTTTCTCAAAATCTTTTCGATAATTTTCTACTTTAGTCACTTCCAACAACACACGTCTAAAAAGTGAATAACTTATAATAAGCTAATGTAGAGGTATAATGGAAGATTTCGGGAAAATTTTCTTTTAAACACTAACTTGTCGGTTAACACGAAATTGAAATATTTTACAAGGTTTTTCTCATGTCTTCATAACCTATTACTTCTTATGCATGCTAGGGAAGCAGAGGTTTGGGGTAACTGAGTTCTTTTTTAGTAATTTGAATACTTTTCTACTTAGTCACTTCCAATACAGAGAACAAAAAAGAAGGAAACTTCGTTCTTTTAAGTCAGATTTTTTAAAAGGAATGTTTATATAAATGTTATGTTATTCCAAGGGTTGTAAGAAGCAGTAGACGTTAATGCTATCCTGACTAAGCATCGTTTCAGCGAAATAAAAAGATTCTCAACCAAAATGAGGAGACTGGTCATACCAAAGAAGAATGCTGCATAGGTGTCTTTATTGAAGGGCTGTGATGGTTTTATCTACGCGAAAATCAAACGTGTGATTAAACAATCATGGTCCTTCACTAGCGACATCTCTACTCTACGAGAGCTTCGCATCTAATATGTGAAATTAGTATCATACCCAAGAAAGATAATTACCCTGAATATACTCTATGGTGGGTTTTTCTTGTAATAATAATGTACGTTTTAAATTATCTCCACTAATTGTAAGAGGTCTCTAACATTAACTAATTTAATAATTTATTGTATGTATTTCTATGTCCATCAGTAGTTTTCCATCACTGATCAAATCACCTTCACAATACGATCCACCTGAATATGTTAATATTTTGATGAAAGTTTTGGAAAATAATGCACCTTACTATGTAATATTTCCTTTAAATTACACAGTAATTCGAATAAGCTTCAATCAAAATTCCACATCATCGCCAATTATCACCTAGTTGTGTTGCAGTTAAGGAATTTGCATTGGTGGATGTCATAATTATGTAAAATTGTCTAAATGCGAAACATTAGGTTAATTAGGGTTGTTGCATCAACCCACGTCATCAAACGCTGCGAAAACATCCAAACGAAGAATACGGTGATTAGTTTGCAATGGGGAACGAGAGTGAAGAATGTTCAAAAGAATTTTAGAAATTCAATGAGCATTTCTTGGTTAGCCTTTTAAACTGTGAACATGAGAATATAGATAATTCCGTCTGCCTTAAGAGAGTATCGTAGAAGGATTATGTTTCATATTGGCTGACGTAATGTATTATGCTGCAGCAAACAACACATAAATCTAGTTATATTGTAATATTTGTGCAGGGATTGCTTGTTAACATCTTAAATATATGGATGAGTGTATTATAGAGAAACGCGGAAGCAGAACTAATTGCATGATCGTGATAGATTATCGTACTGCCTCCGCGAAGTTAATCGCTTACTAGTAAAATTCTCCTATTTGACACATTATAGTGGAACATGCATCGTGAAATGCATCATAATCACCTAACCCAACAATTTCTTTGAAATCCTTGCTTTAACCAATACAACAATTATAATGAAACGTTAGTTCTAACCAATCGAAATTGTTTTGTTTATAAAACCCTTCTTCGAACCATCAATATCTCTTAAATACTTCTTCCGACCAAACCAAGTTTCTGAGAACACTTCTTGTAACTCAACGATCAGTGGTTCAGTTTGAACGGGAGAATTCTTAATCGATAGAATATAAACAGTGTACAGTAACGGTCTAATATTTTCATAAGTAATTTTCATCGTACGATAGAAGTTCTCGACAGATATACATAAACTCGTGAAAAAAGATTTTTTATCATATAGTGCAGTAATTAATGAAAAAACAATCGGTACTTTTGAGGTACCACGGTAGCTGATTGAGGATGCAGGTTCGCAGTAATTAACGGAGGAATAATAATTCACCGCTAAATACCTATCATACCTCCGAAAGAAGAATGTTCTCGACCAATACCTGATTACGGCCGACATGAAAGAAAAATGATGCAAAGGTGTCTTTATTGAAGGTCTATGGGGAATTTATTAACGCGAAAATCAAACGTGTTAAGGAATTATCCATAGACCTTTAATAGAAACATATCTATCTACGAGATCATCGAATGTGTGAAAAAAGAATTGCGCTAAAGAAATACAATTTTATACCATTTATGCATTCGATAAAACACCTGTACTTGTAAAATTAATACACTTTCTTTACAATACCTATATCAATATATTTATAATTTTAAAACCTTTTATAATTTAAATTATTCTTCGTGTTTTATTACATTTTATGACACGACGTATTCATACAAGTCGTTCTCAAATTACGGTTAAATGAAATATGTGATCGCAAGGTAGAAAGCAGTAGTAATATCGGAAACAATTTATCTGAAATGGTGTGACGCCAATACAGAAAAACAAATAGAGAAAAATTTCGTCCTTTTAAGTCTGATTTCTTTTAAAGGAATATTTATGTAAATGTTATTTCATTCCTAGGACTATAAGAAGCAACATAGAAAAGTGACATGAATGATGATAAGGAATGAGTCTTTCTGAGATGTAAGTGTAGTTCATTCTGACGACTATACCGCATTCGAACATTTATCAAATAACTTTTCGGAGAGGAATTTAACGCTACCCTGACTACACATCGTTTCGCTGAAATAAAAGGTTTCTCAACCAAAATGAGGAGACTGGACATACGAAAGAAGAATGTTACATAGGTGCCTTTATTGAAGGGCTGTGATGGTTTTATCTACGCGAAAATCAAACGTGTGATAGAACACTCATGGTCCTTCACTAGCGACATCTCTACTCTACGAGATCTCCGCATCTAATATGTGAAACTAGTATCATACTCAAGAAAGATAATTACCCTCAATACACTCTATGACGGGTTTTTCTTGTAATAATAATGTATGTTTAACGTTATCTCCACTAACAGGTCTCTAACATTAACTAATTTAATAATTTATTGTATGTATTTCTATATCCATCAGTAGTTTTCCATCACTTATCAAATCACCTTCACAATACGATCCACCTGAATATGTTAATATTTTGATAAAAGTTTTGGAAAGTAATGCGCCTTACTATGTAATATTTCCATTATATTACTCAGTAATTCGACTAGGCTTCAACCAAACTAAGACATCACCGGGAATTATCACCTAGTTGCGTCGCAGTTAAGGAATTTGCATTAGTTGATGTCATAATTATGTGAAATTAGCTAAATGCGAAACATTACGATGATTAGTGTCTAATGGGGAACGAAAGGAAGAATATTCTTTCTTGTTTTGCCTTTGGAAAGTGTGACTATGGGAATGTAAATAATTCCGTCTCCCTTAAGAAAGTGTCGTAGAGGGATTAGGTTTGATAATGGCTGACGTAATGTTTTATGCATCAGCTTAACAACACATCAATCTAGTTGTTTTTTAATATTACTGTGGGAATTGCTTGTGAACATGTTTAATATATGGATGGGTGTATTATACAGAATCGCGGAAGCGGAGCTAATTGCATGATCGAGATAGGTTATCATACTGCCTCCGCGAATTTAACCGCGTGCTGTTATAATGCGCCTACGTGACTCATTTTAGTGTAACATGCATCGTGGAATCGATGATAATCACGTAACCTAACAATTTTTTTGAAATCCTTGCTTTAACCCATACAGCAAGTATTATGGAACGATACTTCTAACCAACCAGAATTGTTTTGTTTATAAAACCCTTCTTAGAACCATCAATATCTCTTAAATACTTCTTCCGACCAAACCAATTTTCTGAGAACACTTCTTGTAACTCAACGATCAGTGGTTCAGTTTGAACGGGAGTATTTTTAACCGATAGAATATAAAAAGTGGACAGTAACGGTCTAATATTTTCACACATAATTTTCATCGTACGATAGAAGTTCTCGACAGATATACATACACTCGTGAAAAAAGGGTTTTTATCATCTAGTGCAGTAATTAATGAATATTCAATGAGTATTTTCGAGGTGCCGCGGTAGTTTATTCAGGATCACAGTACTTAACGGAGGAGATTGTAATTCATCGCTAACTACCTATCATACCTCCGAAAGAAGAATATTGTCGACCAATAGGTGATTACGGCTGACATGAATGAAGAATGATGCTAAGATGTCTTCACTGAAGGTCTATGGGGGATTTATGAACGCGAAAATCAAACGTGTTAGGATCATCCATAGACTTTCAAGAGAAACATGTATATCTACGAGATCATCGAATGTGTGAAACAAGACTTGCTAAAAAGAAATATGATTTCCTACAATTTATGCATTCGATAAAACACCTGTACTTTTAAAATTTATACACCTTCTTTAGAACATCTACACCAGTATATTTCTAATTTTAATACAGAGTGTGGGGGGACTCAGTTTTAAAAAATATCCTCAACGTACGATTTCGTCATGTATAATACGTTACAAGTTTTCGAGTCACATTTTTTCCAACAATGGATGAAAATAATCAAGAAAGATTTATCCCTGTTGCGCGGATGGCACTTCCCTGGATATAACCACAGCACATAACATAGTAAAACTCGAAATATTTCATTTTCCACGACTTCTATAGTGATGAAATTTTTTTCTAGTCACCCGTTTCCTGAGCAGGTACATTAACAATTTACAAGTGTTACTTATAAACGCTTATTCAGGATATTACTGAAATATTTCATATTAACTTTCACTTATTCTGAAAATAAAATAAGAGAATACGGATGACATGAAAGAAGAATGATGCAAAGGTGTCTTTATTGAAGGTCTATGGGGAACTCATCAACGCGAAAATAATACGTGTGATGATATTCTCCGTAGACCTTCAAGAGGGATATCACTAATGTACGGGATCTCCGTTTCGCATGCGTGAAACAAGGATTGTCCTAATGTAATATTTTTCTCTACCATTTTTGCATTCGATGAAACACCTTTGCCGGTAAAATTAATATACTTAGGTTCTTTTCAACATCTAAACCAGGATATTTCTCTTTTTTAATAATCTTATCATGGAAACTATACTGCATCGCTAAGAAATTTTTTATCACTTGATCTTTTCACCCCTCTATTCCACAAAATGATGGTCTTAATGAAAGTAAAAATAATAGGAAAATACCGTTTGGAAATCTTATGCGATCGATGTGACGAATGTAGTAGTAATATCGGCAACATAATAATTCTGAAAAAGTGCGACGCCTTTATGTTACGAAAATATGTCGAGCATTTTTTTCAATTTAGAATTCTTATAAATTGATAAAATTCGCCATAGACTTTCAAGAGGGATTTTCTACCGACGTTAATGCTAGGCTAACTACGCACCGTTTCGGTAAATGTAGAATTGTCACATCAGAAAATGGAGATGACGGAGATGAAAGAAGTATGGTGAGGTGTCTTTATTGAATGGTTTGGTTGGTTCCACGAGAAAATTGAAAGTGGAAGTAGCGCATCCTTTCGAGAGCGACATCTATAATCGACGAAATCTCCGCAACGAATCTGTGAAATAATAATGTTCGTGAAGAAAGGCGATCTTTTACCGACGATGTATATAATCAAACCCTTTTTTCTTGTATCATTATAATAGGCGCGTTGCTTCATTTCCGTCAATGGTTTTCTTAATTTGACATTTTATAATTTATTCGATTCCATATCCATATGACGTTTTTCATCACGTGATATTTTCACAAGTCTCCTTGCAAATACCGGTGTATGTGACAGGGATACAATAATATAGTTGGCGGAGATGAAAGAATTACGAGTTGTCTTTAGTGAAGGGCTGTGCTGGCTTCCACGATATAATCGCGGAGTAATCTCAACGTTTCAATGGCGACATACCTAATCGAAGGGAACCCCGCATCGAAATTGTGAAACAAGAATTTTCACAAGATAAGAGATTTTCTATCGCTTCGTTTAGCTCTGCCCATGCTATTCAAATAGATTCAAATCCAAGAGGACCATGTGCACAGCGCACAGTTTATAATTGAAATGTAGAAAAGCCAAGTGATTCCTGAAAGTTTGATCGGAAAATATTAATAATCCTTTTCTTATTCTCGCACTATATAGAGCGTACCGACGGGTAACTCACGAACCAAAACTATTAGGATATTATATATATAGTGCTAAGAAAGTATAGTTAGGAGAACATATCTTTAAAATCTTTTCGATAATTTTCTACTTTAGTCACTTACGCAAGCACCATTCTGAAAAGTGAGTAGCTTATAATAAGCTTATAGGTAAATGGGAAGATTTCGGGAAAGTTTTCTTTTAAACAATTACTTGACTGTTAACTTGAAATTAAAACTTTTTACATGGTTTTCTCAGGTCATTATAAACTATTATTTCTTAGGCATGCTAAGGAACAGAGGTTTGTGGGGACTGAGCAAATAACTTTTCGGAGAAGAAGTTAATGCTATCCTGACTACGCATCGTTTCACCGATTAAAAGGTTTCTCAACCAAAATTAGGAGACTGGTCATACGAAAGAAGAATGTTGCTTAGGTGCCTTTCTTGATGGGCTGTGGTGCTTTTATCTACGCGAAAATAAAACGTGTGATAAATGCATCATCGCCCTTCAAGAGCGACATCTCTAATCTACGAGATCTCCGCATCTAATATGTGAAACTAGAATTATACTGAAGAAAGATAATTACCTTCATTTCAGTCTATAACGGGTTTTTTCTTGTAATAATAATGTATGTTTAACGTTATCTCCACTAACAGGTCACAAACATTAACTAATTTAATAATTTATAGTATGTATTTCTATACACATCAGTAGTTTTCCATCACTGATAAAATCACCTTCACAACACGATCTAGCTGAATATGTTAATATTATGATGAAACAATAGGAAAATAATAATAACAATAATGAATGAGACTTTATTTTCAATGGCGTTATTTAGACTATATAGTCCATTCTTACATACAACCAATTACGACGAACACAAACATCCATGCCCCCAGCGGGTTTCGAAAACGCGACCTTCGCATATGGCGGCAGATACTCTAAGCACCCTTCTACCTTACATCTACATCTACATCTACATGATACCCTGCAAACCACCAGACTGTTGGGTGGCAGGGGGTGCAGCACACCAAAACCTTCCTAATAAGGTCTCTCATGGGAATCCCTCTCCTGTTATGATCCCGTATGGTCCTAGGGAAAAACGAGCTCCGATATCGCTCGGTCCTACTGTCAATCTCACGTATTTTATTCTCGTGATCGTGCCTGCCCATGTACGTAGGTGCCTCTAATATTCCTGGGACCTCCTCTAAGAGAACTTCCGACCTAAATTTCTCCGGAAGCTGCAGATTGGATATTCAATCTATCACTACTGTACTCCTAGTCTAATTCATTGTTCTTACTCTTCCAGAAACTCAATAGTGAACATTTGCTGTGATTAATTTCGATTTTCCAATCTTGACACCATGCTGAAAGGGCGTTTAAATCTTCCTGGAGCGATTTTTGGTCATCCTGACTCGTTATCTCCTTATATAAAACGGTGTCATCTGCGAAAGGTCTTATTTTGCAGCGAACTACCGAGCAGATATCGTTTATATATATCAGGAATAGTAGTGGGCCTATGACACTTCCCTGTGGAACACCTGATGCGACTTTTACCGGGTATGAAGATTTCCCATCAATAACTACTATCTGTTTTCTGTTTGAGAGGAAGTGTTTTCCCCAACTCACGATATGAGGGGATATGACGTACTTTCCTAGTTTTCCTATTAATTTATTATGGGGTACTTTGTCAAAGGCTATTTTAAAAACAATGAAAATGGCATCAACCTGAGTGTTTTTCTCTCCGCATTGTAACAAATCTTTTACGAACAGGGCGAGCTGCGTTTCGCATGACCTACCTTTCCGAAACCCATGTTGGTTTTTGCTTAGCGAAGAACGACCATCTAAATAACGCAAAACAGGGCTAACGATTATATGTTCTAGAGTCTTACACGATAACGACGTCAGGGAAATCGGTCTATAATTTTCGGGGTTCTCTTTATCACCGCCTTTGTGGATGGGCGTTACGTATGCTAGCTTCCAGTCTTTTGGAACGGTACCATGTGCAACGGATTTTTCGAATATTATTTTCAGGTAAGGTGCGATTACCGAGGCTAGCTCTTTCAACACACGCGCGGGTATGCCCTCCGGCCCGGGAGACTTATTTTGCTTAATCGACTCTAGCTGGCGCGCGATACCTGTTTCAGAGAATATCAAATCTTCCATCGAATTTCCCTCATCATTCAAAGCTGGTTACTCAAATTCGTTGCTCACTGAAGTAAACGCTTTCTGAAAGCTTTTTCCGCGCTATCATGTACTACATCACCTGCCTCCGTTCTCAATGACGCAATGGTGGGGCCTCTACCATGAACCTCTCTAACGTACGACCAAAATGCTTTCGGATTTTCTTTCAAATTACTATGCAGAACTTTCTTTTTGTATTCATTAAATGCTTCTCGCATTGTTACTCTAGGTCGTGACCGCGCCTCTCTGTATTGATGCCGTATCACTGACCTCTGTTCCTCTGTGACTTTTGAAGAATTACTATTTAAGCGAGCGTGAAGTTTTCTTTGCCGTCTAAGAGCGCTTACTATGTAATACTTCCATTATATTACTCAGTAATTCCACTAGGTTTCAACCTAACTCCTACATCATCACCAATTATCACCTAGTTGCGTCGCAGTTAAGTAATTTGCTTTAGTAGATGTCATAATTATGTAAAATTTGCTAAATTCGAAATATTGCTATGATTAATTTCCAATGGGGAACGAGAGGGAAGAATATTCTATAGAAATTTAGAAATTCATAGAGAATTTCTTATTTAGCTTATGAAAAATGTGAACATGAGAATATAGATAATGCTGTCTGCCTTACGAGAGTATGGTAGACGGATTGGGTTTTATAATGGCTGACGTTATGTTTTATTCATCAGCATAAGAACATATAAATGCCGTTATTTTTTAATATTTGTGCAGGGATTGCTTAGTAATATGTTAAATATATGGATGAGTGTATAATACAGAATTGCGTAAAACCGAACTAATAATATGATTGTGATAGATCAGCATGCTGCCTCCGCGGAGTTAATCGCGTGTCCTAATAATAATGCTCCAATGTGACTCATATCTCATATCAACTTCCACTTTTTCTGAAAATGAAATAAGAGAATACGAATGACAAGAAAGATGAATGATGCAATGGTGTCTTTATTGAAGGACTTTGGAGAATTTATCAAGGCGAAAATCAATCGTCTGCTACGTGTCTCCATAATCTTCAAAGGGGACGTCTCTAATCTACGAGATCTCCAAATCGAATGCGAGAAACAAGTATTGTCCTGAAGAAATACGATTTTCTCCCATTTATGCATTCGATAAAACATCTCTGCTTGTAAAATTAATATACGTTCTTTGCAACATCCACGCCAACATATTTCTGATTTTAAATAATTTTATAATGCAAGCTATTCTGCATCGTTGAGAAATTTTTTATCACATGAACTTTCACACAGATCCATCTCACAATGACGTCCGTACTGAAGGTGAGAATAATAGATAACACCGTTTGGCAATCTTATGTGATCGCAGCGTTGAAACCAGTAGTCGCATCGGTAACATAATTATTCTGAAAAAGTGTGACGACATAATATTACGCAGATATGTCGAGCATTTTTCTTCAGTTGAGACATTATTATAATGTGATAAGATTCACCGTAGACCTTCAAGATGGATCTTCTACCGACGCTATCTTTAGTGAAGGGTTATGGTGGGTTCCACGAGATAATTAAACGGGGAGGTACCACAGACTCTCGAGAGCGACATCTCGAATCGACGAGATCTCAGCATCGAATGTCTGAAATAAGATTTTTTTTTGAAGAAAAGCGATTTTCTGTCGAAGGTAATTATAGACAAACTGCGCATCTTTTCCATAATAGGATTTCACTGTGTAGAAAACACTAGTACGCTAACTACTAATAAGAATTTTTTCAACCAATAAGAGAATACCGCCGACTTGATGGAATAATGAGGCAAAGCTGTCTGTATTGAAGGACTATGGGGAATTTGTCAACGTGAAAATGAAATGTGTGGTAATTATCGCCATAGAACTGCAAGAGAGACATCTATAATCGACAAGATCGGCGCATCGAATCTCTGGAATACCAAAACAAAGAGTTGTCACAGCAAATAATAGGATATGATGGAGATCTAAGAAGAATGATGAGATGTTTTTAATGAAGGACTATGGTGCGTTCTACGAGGTAGTCAATCTTGGACCAACTATAGCCTTTCACGTCCGACAGTTGTAATCGACAAGATAGCATCAAAGCTGTGAAACGAGGAATTTTCTCAAGAAAGGCGATTTTCTACCGACAATACATACCATAAATCCCTTTCTTCCTGTAACAATATAAGACGCGCGATGCATTATTTTCTTTATGAGGTTACCTATTTTAACTAATTTTATAATTTAATGTTTGATGTTATGTTTCTCGTTGTATTGCATAAATGGTATAGAATGGATCACGTAAATGATGAATGGTTATGGTGGAATGATTGGGACGACTTTAAAGCGATTAACCTTTTTTGTCTGTATTTCACTGTGTGGAAAACACTGCTGCGCTAACTACTAAAGAAGAATTTTCTCAACTAATAAGAGTATACCGCCGACAAGAAAGAGGAATGATTCACTGGTGTCTTTATTGAAGGACTATGGCGATTTTATCAACGCGAAAATCAAACGTGTGGTAATCTTCACCATAGCCCTTCATGAGGGACATTTATTGTCGACGATATCACAGCATCCAATACCAGTGTGTGAGATTTTTTTATAAAATGTCTCTATGGTTATTAGGAGGTTCCTTCAATCGTCTTCATTTTATCCCAAGGTACTTTGAAATGACGGCCATTGGGGAATGAGGTAGTAATAAAATAAACAACTTCATTAATCCTATTTGCTCGATGTGTACGACGTTGAAGTAGAATATGTGGTTTTGATGTTGATATTAAACGTGGAGGTACCACAGGCTCTCGAGAGCGACATCTCGAATCGAAGAGATCTCCGCATCTAATCTCCGAAATAAGATTTTTTCCGAAGAAAAGCGATTTTCTATCGAAGTTAATTATAGACAAACTACGCATCGTTCCCATATTAGAAGAATTATCACCTCAAAGAAGAGGAGATTACTGAGATGAAGGAAGAATTATGAGGTGTCGCTATTGAAGGGCTGTGCTGGGTTACACAAGATAATGAATCGTGCATCAACTACAGCCTTTCAAGAGCGACATTTCTAATCGACGAGAACTTCGCATGGAATCTGGGAGAAAAGAATTTTTTTTAGAAAGGAGAGTTTCTACCGAAGTTTATGCTACGCTAACTGAGAATCATGTTTCTCAAGATGGCGGATTTCTAACGACAGTATATTCCATAAATCCCTTTTTTCTTGTAACATTATAACACGCGAATTGCATTATTTTCTCTAAGAGTTTACCTATTATAACTAATTATATAATTTAATGTTTGATATTATGTTGCTCGTTATATTGCATAAACGGTATAGAATGGACCACGGAAATGATGAACGGTGACGGTGGAATGATTCGGAATTCATTATAGCGTTTCACCAATTTTATCAGTATTTCACTGTGTAGAAAACACTAGTACGCTAACTACTAATAAGAATTTTTTCAACTAATAGGTGAATACCGCCGACATGATGGAATAATGATGCAAAGGTGTCTGTATTGAAGGATATGGGGAATTTGTTAATGTGAATATGAATTGTGTGGTAATTATCGCCATAGAACTGCAAGAGAGACATCTATAATCGACAAGATCGGCGCATCGAATTTGTGAAATAAGGATACGCAATAGACCTTCAAAAGGGATTTTCAACCGACGCTAATGCAAGGTTAACTAGGCACCGTTTCCTTAAATGAGGAATTGACACATCAAATAAGAGGAGATGATTGATATGAAAGAAGAATGATGAGGTGTCTCTATTGAGGGGCTGTGGTTTGTTCCACGTTATAATCAATCGTGGAGCAGCTACAGTCTTTCAAGAGCGACATTTGTAATCGATGAGAACTTTGCATCGAATCTGTGATATACTTAATAGAATTTTATTAAGAAATGTGTTTTTCTGCCGACGTTAATGCTAGGCTGAGCATCCTGTTCCTTACCGATGAATTGTCACAACAAATAAGAGGATGTGATGGAGATGTAAGAAGAATAAGTGGTGTCTTTATTGAAGGGCTGTCGTGGGTTCCAATTTCTTCAAATAATGAGGCAATATCGCCCGCATGAAGGTAGAATGCTGAAAGGTGTCTGTATTGAAGGACTATAGGGAATTTGTCAACGCGGAAATCAGTCGCGTGGTAGTTAACCCTATAAATCTTCAAGAGACACGTCTATAATCGACGAGATCTGAGCATCGAATCTTTTAAATAATAATACGAAGTAAATCTTCAAAAGGGATTTTCTACCGACGATAATGCAAGGCTAATTACGCACCGTTTCCCTAATTGAATAATTGACGCATCAAATACGAGGAGATAACTGAGAAGAATGATGAATTGTTTCTATTGAGGAACTGTGGTGTGTTCCATGAGATATCCAATCGTGGAGCAACTACAGCCTTTCAAGAGCGATATTTCTAATCGACGAGTACTCCGCAGCAAATCTGTGAGAATATAAAATTTTTGTAAGAAATGTGATTTTCTGCCGACGTTAATGCTTGGCTAAATGAGAATCCTGTTCCTAAACGAAGAATTGTCACAACCAATAAGGGGATAAGATTGAGATCTAAGAAGAATGATGAGGTGTTTTTAATGAAGGACTGTTATGGGTTCCACGAGATAGTCAATAGTGGACAGACTTTCAAGGGCTACAGTTGTAGTAGACAAAATATCCGCAACGAAAATGTGAAACGTGAATTTTTCTCAAAAAAGGCGTTATTCTACCGACAATACATACCATAAAGCCCTTTTTTCATCTAACATTATAACACGCGCGTTGCATTATTTTCTCTAATAGTTTATCTTTTTTAACTAAATATATAATTTCATGTTTGATATTATGTTCCTCGTTGTATTGCATAAACGGCATAGAATGGTTCACGTAAATGATGAATGGTTATGGTGGAATGATTCGGACGACATTAGAGCGATTTACCTTTTTTGTCTGTATTTCACTGTTTAGAAAACCATACTACGCTAACTACTTAAGATGAATTTTCTCAAATAATAAGGGAATACTGCCGACATGAAAGAAGAATTATTCAATGCTGTCTTTATTGAAGGACTGTGGGGAATTTACCAACGGGAAATCAAACATGTGGTAATTACCGCCATAGCCTTTCATGAGAGACATCTATAGTCGACGAGATCACAGCATCCAATACCAATGTGTATGTGAATATTTTTGTATAAAATATCTGTGTGGTTATCAGGAGGTTCCACGAGATAATTAAACGTAGAGGGACCACAGCCTTTCAAGAGCGACATCTCGAATCGACGAGATCCCCACATCGGATCTCCGAAACAGGAATTTTTCTGAGGAAAGCGATTTTCTGTCGACGTTATTGCTCGACGAACTGCGCATCCTTACCCTAATAGAAGAATTGTCACATCAAAGAAGAGGAGGTGACTGAGATGAAATAAGAATGATGAGGTGTCTCTATTGGAGGGCTGTGGTGGGTTACACGAGATAATCAATCGTGAAACTCTACAGCCTTTCAAGAGCGACACTTCTAATCGACGAGAACTCCGCATCGAATCTGTGAAACGGGAATTTTTTTCAAGAAAGGCGATTTTATAGCGACAATACCTTCTATAAATCCATTTTTTCTTGTGACATTATAAATAGCGCGTTGCATTATTCCCTCTGATAGGTTACCTATTTTAACTAATTTTATATCTTAATGCGTAATGTACTGTTCCTCGTTTTTTGTGTAAACGGTATAGATTGGATCAGGTTAATGATGAATAAGGAATGAGTCTTTTTGTGTTGATGGCGGAATGATTTGGGCGTCATTAAAACGTTTAACCATTTTTATCAGTATTTCACTCTGAAATCAACGCTACTACGCTTACTACTAAAGAAGAATTTTTTCAACTAATGAGAGAATACCGCCGACATAAAAGAAGAATGATGCAAAGCTGTCTTTATTGAAGCACTAGGGGGTATTTGTCTACGCGAGAATCAAACGCGTGATAATGGTCTCCATAGTCCATCAAGAGGAACATTGCTAATCTACGAGGTCTCAGTATGGAATGTATGTAATCAGAACTATCCTGAAGAAATAAGATTTTCTACCTCTTATTCATTTGATAGAACACCTCAGCTTGTGAAATTAATATACGTTCTTTGCAACATCCAAACCGACATATTTCTGATTTTAAATAATTTCATAATCTGCGCATCGAATACGTGAAATAAAAATGCGGCATAGACCTTCAAGAGAGATTCTCTACCGACGCTAACGCAAGGCTAACTACTCACCGTTTGCCTAAATGTAGAATTGACACATGAAATAAGAGATGACTGAGACGAAAGAAGAATGATGAGGTGTCTTTATTGAAGGGCTGTGGTGGACTCAACGAGATAATCAATCGTAGAGCAATTAGATCCTTTCAAGAGCGACATTTCTAATCGACGAGATCTCCATATCGAATCTGTTAAAAAGAATTGTTCTTAAGAAAGGCGATTTTCTACTTACAATACATTCCATAAATCCCTTTTTTCTTGAAACATTATAACACGCCCGTTGCAATATTCCCTCTAAGAGGTTACCTATTTCAACTAAGTTTATAATTTAATGTTTAATATTATGTACCTCGTTGTATTACGTAAATGGTATAGAATGGATCACGTGAATAATGAATAAGCAATGAGTGTTTTTGTGGTACTTGTGGAATGATTTTATCTTCATTAAATCGTTTAAACACTCCTATCAGTATTTCACATTGAAGACAATACGACTACGCTAAATACTAAGGAAGAATTTTTTCAACTAATAAGAGAATACCGCCGACATCAAAGAAGAATTTTGCAATGGTGTGTTTATTGAAGGATTATGTGCAATTTATCAATGCGAAAATGAAACGTACTGTAATTATTGCTCTTGACCTTGAAGAGGGCCATCTATAATCGACGAGATCTGCGTATCGAATCTGTGAAATAAGAATTTTTCTCAAAAACCGAGAAATTCTTCGTATGATGCATTCCATGAAACCCTTTTTTCTTGCAAATTTATATTAAGCGCTTTGCCTTATTAATTTTATTATTTACAGTTTAATGTTATGTTACTTTCTGTATTGTGTAAACGGTATGTAATGGCTCAAGTGAATGATCATTAAACAATTAGTCTTTTTGTGGTGCTGGTGAAATGATTCGGACGTCATTAAACGTTTAACCATCTTTCTCAGTATCTCACTCAATGTAACAATACTACGCTTACTACAAACTACCGAAAAAGAATTTTTTCAACTAATAAGGGAATACGGTATACATGAAGGAAGAATGATGCAAAAGTGTCTTAGTGAAGGACTACGGTGAATTTACTAACGCAAAAATGAAACGTGTGGTATTTATAGCCAAAAACCTTTAAGAGACATCCATAATCGACGAAATTTCCGAATCGAATCTGTGAAATAAGAATCTTCCTGAAGAAGCGCTAAATCTACGGACGACGCATTCCTTTAAACTCTTTAACTTGCAGCATTATAATACGCGCGTTACATTATTTCCACTAAGAGGTTTTTTTATTTTAAGTAATTTTATGTTTAATGTTATGTTACGATTGGAATTGTATAAACGATATAGAATTGATCACGTGAATGATGAATAAACACCGAGTATTTTTGTGGTGCTTGTGGAATGATTCGGACGTCATTATATCTTGTAACCATTTTTCTCTGTATTTCACTCTGAAGATAACAATACTACCCTTTCTACTAACTACTAAAAAAGAATTTTTTCAACTAATAAGAGAATACGGTCCAGAAAGAAGAATGATGGAAAGGTGTCTTTATTGAAGGAGTAAGGGGATTTTACCAACGCGAAAATGAAACGTGTGGTACCTATTTATCACCATAGACCTTCAAGAGTGTCATCTCTAATCGACATCTCGGAATTAAATCTGTGAAGTAAGAATCTTCCTCAAGAAGCGCGATATTCTGGGGCCATGCATTCCATAAAACACATTGGAACATTATAGTACTAGCGTTGCATTATTTCCACTAAGAGGTTTCTTATGTTAACTAATTTTATAATTTAATGATTAATGTTATGGGGCATCTATAAGCGACGTGATCTCCACATCCAATACCAGTGTGTATGTGAGCATTTTTCTTTTTAAAAAATATTTGTATGTTTTTTTATGAGGTTCCTTCATTCATCTTCATTTCATCCTTTGAAATTTCGGTCATAGAGAATGTGGTAATAATAAGGTAAACAATTTCGTTACCCCTAAGTGCTCGCAGAGTACAACGTAGAAGTAGAATATGTGGTCTTTATTGTTTGTAGCAGTGAATGAAATTCCCACTTCTGAAGGAAATAATCATATAAGATAATCAGCTATTTCGCTGATATTAATTCTGCGATGAAAACAACAGGACATAATATTCTTGCATCTAAAGCAATTTATTGTCTACATCTACATCTACATCTACATGATACCCTGCAGGGGGTGCAGCACACCGAAACCTACCTAATAACGTCCCTCGTGGGAATCACTCTCCTGTTATGATCCCGTATGGTCCTTGGGAAAAACGAGCTCTGATATCGCTCGGTCCTACAGTCGATCTCTCGTATTTTATTCTCGTGATCGTGCCTGCCCATGTACGTAGGTGCCTCTAATATTCCTGAGACCTCCTCTAAGAGAACTTCCGACCTAAATTTCTCCAGAAGCCTTAACCTAGCGCTAATTCTGCGATCCTCTAGCGATATCCAATTCAACTCCTTCAAGAGTGATGTGACGCTTAGTTTTTGCTCATATTTTTGCTTTACGAATCTGGCTGCTCTGCGTTGGATTCTTTCTAACTCAAGTATCTGTCCCTTTTCGTACGGATCCCATATGCTGGAAGCGTATTCGACCTGAGATCTGACCAATGATAAATAACACGTTTCTCGTACCTGTTCTGTGCTACTTCTTACTATTCTGCCTACGAAGCCCAATTTCTTATTAGCTGCGCCTACGATCCTTCGAATATGCATATTCCATGATAGATCACGACAAATGGTGACTCCTAAATATTTAACGTACTCTGCAGATTGGATATTCAATCTATCAATTCTGTACTCCGAGTCTAATTCATTGTCCTTACTCTTCCAGAAACTCAGTAGGGAACATTTGCTGTGATTAACTTCGATTTTCCAATCTTGACACCATGCTGAAAGGGCGTTTAAATCTTCCTGGAGCGATTTTTGGTCATCCTGACTCGTTATCTCCTTATATAAAACGGTGTCATCTGCGAAAAGTCTTATTTTGCAGCGAACTACCGAGCAGATATCGTTTATATATATCAGGAATAGTAGTGGGTCTGACGTTCAGACTTTCATCGTGAAAATTTGTTACCTAAAGACCCTATTTCTGATATTATTATAGTTTTACAGCCTTTATTTCGAAAGCATCTTTAGAATATTGCCAATGAAATAAAACAGTGGGTTACTCATATGTGATAGCAATGTACGATTTCGTCATGTACGTAGAATATGTGACAATTGACGTCTTTCGAGTCACATTATTTTCCCTATATGGAAGAAAATAATCAAGTAAGATTTATTACTGTTGTGCAGGTGGTACTTTTTTTTAAAGTATAACTACAACAGAACATAGTCAAACTCGAAAGTATTTCATTTTCTACTATTTGTATCGTTTAAAAATTTTAATCTAGAGACGCGTTTCCTGAGTACATTAAAGTTTTAGAGGATTTACCTATAAATGCTTCTTTAGAATATTGCTTAACTATTTCATTTAACTTCCACATATTTCTAAAAATGTAATATCTTTACTTAACTGCTATAAATTGTGATGAAATGGAAATTTTTTTCACGTGAGAAAAAAAAATAAAAATATTGTCATGTACTGTTAGATATAATTGTATTTCAAAGTGTAATTATGTTCATTTCCCAAGTTTTATTAATTAAAAGTAAAAAAATATACTAAAGGATATGAAAAACGCCTAATTTATACTGTATGATTAAAGTGTATTATTCCTACTTTTTATCCGTGGCGGGGGAGGTATGTTCCCGCTAAGCCACTTGCCAGTGGCATTCATATTCTATATGTAGAATACCCCGTTATGCGAATGAGATGAGAAAGAATATTTTTCTTATAATTCAGAATTGTGAGGGATCGTTTATAAGCATATGGAATGGTTGTTTAGCCTCGTTTGGAAATTGCGTCACGTTTTCCCACTTCACTATAGTCGATCCAACATCGGAAGACTTATGGCCTCGAAAACGGGGCGTACACGAGTTAGCAGCAGCCAATAGGAGACCGTTTGTTTGGGAAGGTAGTGGGGAGGAAACCAGTCTCACTCCTGCTCTCGAAGAGATCGCATCGGACTGCGTTGCCGTTTCTACCGCCGTTTCCTTGCTGTGGATCAAAAAGAAGGATGGGAAGTATTTTATTTAGAAACTGCGTAGTATATCAGCTGAGCAAGAGCTGGCAGACCGCACGAAAGTTGAGAGGGGCGATGGAAGGGGAAACGTTCGTGATTGGCTACTTCCTCTAAGTAGGCCAAGAGACTTCCGAAGTGGGATCGACTATAATTACTTTCTTGTCCCATATCAGAGGATTTAAATTTTCTTAATTTTGCTATAGAAACGGCAATTGGGAATAAAATCATTCAGAGGTGACTTTTAAATTCGTGTTCGGCATTGAAAAACATACTAAAAGAAAATTTCTTCGAATTGAACGCGAAAAAACGATCGTTATTGTGGCTCATAAACTAAACGTATAAAGGATGCCGTTAAGGCGAGCAATGGTGTCATAGATTTTATTTCAACGGGGACACGTTCTCAGAGATGACCATTAAGGTCACACCCGCGCAAGGTACATAAGAATACTCCGCAGAAATTTAATTCGCATTCGCATAAATAAGGGATGGAAACATTTAGAGGTGACCTTTAAATTCGCGTTCGGTATTAAAAACGTACTAAACGAAAATTCCTTCGAATTCAAAGCGAAGAAGCAATCGCTCTTATGACTCATAAACGAAAAGCAATAAGGATGTCGTAAAGGCGAGCTAAGCAGAGCCCAGCCATTTTACTTCATGATGTCATGTTCTTAGAGATAACAATTTAAGTCACCCCCGCGCGAGGGACATAATACGAGAAAACATCATTCGCATATGCGCCATCGTTTGATAAGGTTGACTGTCTTAAGGTGAATATTTCGTAAAACCAAGACTTTCACAATGGGTGGTAAGTTGCAAAAGTTAATTATTATTTTAATAGCTGTTTTGAAATTTACCATAGAAAAATATTCCAAATGTATATAGTCCATCGGTTAAAAGACCCACAAATTGTTAAGATAGCGATTTTAAGGTCCTATTTGTGAATACTCTAATTTATTTATTTTTATTATTATTTATTGTTGTTTTAATAGTATGAGACGAACGTTCTTTCCAATTTCTTATTTTTGCTACAGAAAATCTGGACTATGTGCAGTAGCTTGAATTGGTAAGTTGAATTAGTTTTATTATTAAACATGAAGAAATGAGCATATTATTAAACAAGCAGAAATAAATACGTTTACTCATTTTTGCTTAAAATTCACATCTGCAAAATAATATTATAGTGATTTTTGTTTTGTTTCACCTTTTAAATTTGACAATGATTCGTTGCATTTCGCAATTTCGTTGGTGATATTTGCACGTGTATTAGTAAGTATTCTTATTGTATCCTTTATTATACTTCTATATACACGAAAATCAAACGTGAGATAAACAGAGACGTATACATTCAACATCGACATCTCTAACCTACGAGATCTTCGTATCGACTACTAATGTGCCCGTCAGGTCTACTTTAAATTATTATTTTAAAATTTTATGATCTTTATTTGTTTTAATATATTGTATGCATGTTTGAATTTAGTGTTAGTTAATTTATAAATGCAGTGGTGCAATATTCTGTTGATTTTAATGAAAAAATATGGGCTTTTACATTGCGGGAACACATCTCTATTTATAATATCATTTTCTATGGAAAATTAACGACCGCTTAACGTACGGGTTTTCAAGAACATAAGCTGTACGTTAAGAGGACGCTGGCTGTATATGAGAGAACACGGTGTCGGTGAGAGGAGGGGCGAGGAGAGGGGTGGAGCTAGAGAAGGCGAGGAGCCAATAAGGGGCGGAGCGAAGAAGGGGTGGAGCCAAATGTGACGGGACTTGTAAATATAGCCTTATAATATCTGCTTTGGCAATACCTGCCTATAGTCGATCCGAAATCGGAAGACTCCTCGAAAACGGGGCGGACACCAGTTAGCAGCAGCCAATAGGAGACTGTTTGTTTGGGAAGGTAGTGGGGAGGAAACCAGTCTCACTCCTGCTCTCGAAGAGATCGCATCGGACTGCGTTGCCGTTTCTACCGCCGTTTCCTTGCTGTGGATCAAAAAGAAGGATGGGAAGTATTTTATTTAGAAACTGCGTAGTATATCAGTTGAGCAAGAGCTGGCAGAGCGCACCGATATCTGCTCTCCCGCACGAAAGTTGAGAGGGGCGATGGAAGGGGAAACGTTCGTGATTGGCTACTTCCTCTAAGTAGGCCAGGAGTGTTCCGATTTCGGATCGACTATAACTTGTTTTTATTTATGCAGGAAACGTGTATTTATAGTCGGGCCGACGAGAGTTGATCTCTGAGTGTTTCAGTGGAAGGGATGCAGTGTTGCCGCTTTGGACGCCCCTCCCTTCCGCCTGACTGACTCGTAACCGCCCCGATCCCGAAGCGTGAGATAGTAAATTTTCGAGCAACATAAACGGGTCTATAGATTTATTCCTGGAAAGAAAATTTTTCAAGGACGAGTTTATCGAACGATTAACTTTTCGAGATTAATGCTTCGTTTTAAAAAAGTAATCAATCATTGCTTTAACTGATTCAACCGTTTAGAAATACTATAACCTATCACTTGATCATTCTAATGAAACATTAGGTCATTAAGATTAAATTAATGAACAAATATTTCACTGATATTCTATTTATTCATAATTATAGAGTGGTTAGCCATATTAGTAGACTCGGTCACCAAATTTCGTATTTTCTCAATTCAACCACTCGTACCAAATTAACGGTTCATCTTAAAAAACAAAAATTACCTCAGTATTACATTCTCAAAGAAGAATATCATTAGATGATTAACAAGATGCACGAGTAAACATACAGCAATCCCTCACATAACGACGTTAATTCCTTCCATGAAAAAGCGTCCTTATGCGAAACGTCGTTATGCGGATATTAAAAACTCATATGAACAATGTTATATTGATTTAACTGGTAGGTACCTGGCTGAAGGTTAATGGACTGTAAATTAACAAACAAAGAGGAAAATCTACGCGGTAAAGTTCAGGAAATACAAATAGTAGCATTTATTACGTGCGGTATATGTACAGTACAGGAATCCTTCGTTTAATGCTGTTGAAGCGTTCCTGCAAAATACCCCGTTACTTAAACACACGACAGATGAAAATGAATTTCCAATAAGATTAGATGAATGACTGGATGCATTTTTGGCAAAACATTATTGCGCATATAAATTTTAAAACGTGTTTTATGGTTTTAGTAAATGAAAATCATCAAATACGCGTTACTATAACATGCCTTAACGCCCGTGACCGGTCTAAATAAATGAGAACTTCCGTTATGAAAACGGTTCTAATATGTAACGCTTAATTCGGGTTTTCATTTCTTGTAAAAATATGAAAATTAAAATTAAGAAAGGAATTAAAATAATAAAAATAAACATGGAACAGACCTAATCAAGTTGAGACTTTTGGAATTGTAAATCATGCTGACACAATTTCATTCTCTGCTTGAGACTCACCGACGGGAGGCTCGAGTGAACTTTTAAAGAATTTGTCTAAGGACAACTGCATTGAAGCGTTTACATTTTTTCCAAACGTGTTTTTCAAGTGTCGATATGTAAGCATCGTTTGTAAGAGGAAAAATGTGGGAAATCCCCCTGGGTTTTTGACTGCTATGTTTAGAATTGCGGGAGGCGGGAAAGTGAGAATTGAAAACTGGTAACAGCGCCTTGCATAAAGGCTCCTGATAGGCTCATTCCACTCCCTCCTCTCCAGCTCCGCGTACTACTCAGATATCAACTCTCCCCTGCCCGAGTATAAGATAAAATATTCTGAAAGGGTGCCTATAACTAAAAGGGTGACGAGATTCTTTTGCAGTTATATCGATTTTTTCTTTATATTAGAGTTTATTATAATATGAAGCAATGAAATGAGTGTTTTTTATTAATCTTGTTTGTAACTGAATTTAGCGTGACATTGAAATGATAAATTATTTTATTACATGTTGACGCCACTCAAGCAGATGAGAATTAATAAATTAAATTCTATGTATATTTAAAATTTCCTTATTTTCGAAATTACCAATATGAGGCGTTATATCTCGTGTGAATCAGAAACGAATATTGAATTATTCTTATCATAATATGATCAGATGCTTTTGCATGTATTGGACAACGGAATCGACGATCAGTTATCACATTCCCCAGAGAATAATGACCACGCAACCTCTAATAATTATGCCTAGTTAACATAGCACTAATGTACTCTGCGTTAATTACGGTGGTAGATGTTCCAACATTTTATAGTAGTTCGGATCTAATAAATTCGCAGTCATACATTCTTCAGCACATATTTTAAGAACATGAAACTATTCCCTTTAAACTTCACTAGACAACTTCCTAATTAATTAATTTATATCAGCAATCCGCCGGATTTTCTAATTGAGATCCTACATTTTAAATAGATAACAATAGGCAGGGCCGGCCCGAGGTACGGGCGAGCCGGGCGGTTGCCCGGGGCGCCTAATTGTAGGGGGCGCTTTCCAGATCTTCTGTCTATGCATTACTTGCAAGCGAATAAATATTGGACACCAATTTATATCGTAAAACAGGTTAGAATCATGATGATTCCTTT
This sequence comes from Uropetala carovei, assembly GCA_036926305.1. NCBI lineage: Eukaryota > Metazoa > Arthropoda > Insecta > Odonata > Petaluridae > Uropetala > Uropetala carovei. The sequence goes on from JAXCHB010000087.1 coordinate 923,217, forward strand.
TATTTATTCATTATCAATAAGTTTTACAGAGCGTTGAATAAATTAACCTATATTCTGTAAATATCTCAACAAATCAACAAACATTTACGGAGGGGGGCGCTGGAGTGCTATCTCGCCCGGGGCGCCAAAATTCCTCGGGCCACCCCTGTCAATAGCAATTCATAATTTTCTCTTCTCCCACCAATAAACCAAAGCGAGTCTTTGCAAACTCAAATTTATTGGTAATTTCATTATTTAATCTCAAGATTATTCATTAAGATAAATTAAAAACGGTGCTTAATCCCATTTATTAAGTGGGGATTATAAGTTTTGGCAGTATGCCACGAGACATTATATGGATTTAAGTGAGGGAATAAGAACACCACTTTTAGTTAAATAACTTTTCATTCATTTTCGAACACGCATTCAGAGTTTATTTGACTACGCCAATGTTAAATTTTTAACATGTCACCCTCTTCATTTAAGTTATGGGTTTGTCAACCTTTTCTCCATTTGAAGAGCTTCTATTAAACGTAGTGCGAAGGCCTTATTTCTTTAACTTTTTAAAATATATTAACATTGAGATATCGACGGTGGATTTGCACTCACATACGGAGAAAATCATTAAGATAAATTTGAATGTCGTCGATTTTTTTTCTTCAGATCGAAATCGACCTTATTTAACGTTTAAATTCTAAAAGTAAAAATACAGTAATAATTTGGTATTTGGATACCTATTATTCAGTTATTCGGCTTAAATACACCGAGGCAGAAGCCGAACAATGGATTTAAGTAGACTGAAGAACGATATCGACTATTTATTCTTACCATCTTAGAGAAAAATGATCACGCAACCATCATTTGAGGATTTGTAATAATAATAAAATTTTATATTTAGTAAGTTTGAAATGATAAATTATCGATCCGTTGTAACTCTCTCCGACAAAAATGATCACGCAACCTCTTAAATCATTAATATGTTTGTTCAAAAGCGAGCTTCTGTGAAAAAAGTGAATGTAGTAGAGGAAATATTTCTATTAACATCTTCTAAAAGTGAGGATATGGTTGTTTTAAGATTGATTTTTCTTAAGGAATAATAATATTAATATTAAATGTTGTTACTGCAATAAAAACATTATAGAATAGGTTATGTGGATGATGTAGGTATAAACAATGAGTCTTTTTAAGGTGCTGTGGTAGTTGATTCAAGACGACTACAAATCAGTTATTCGCAGACAGGATATTAACGCTACGCTAACTACGCTTCATTTGTCAGAAAGAAGAATTTTCTCAACCAATGACAGGAGATGGATCATACGAAAGAAGAATGAAGCAATGGTGTTTTTCTTGAAGGTCTTTGGTCTATTGATCTACGCGAAAATCAAACGCGTGATGACTAGTCCTTAGATCTTCTAGAGCGACACCTCTAATCAACGAGATCAATGTATCGAGCGGGTGAAACAAGATTTATCCTCAAGAATGAAGATTTATTACCCTCGATGAACTGGATAAAACACCTTTGTTGTAACACTAACATACCACCTTTACAATATCTCCACCAAGGGATTTCTAATTTTTACTATTTTATAACTTGTTGTATTTCTATATCCTTCAAAAGTTTTTCATCGATGGACATTTTCACAGAAGTCACTTTCAAAATTACGATCTAGCTGAATGTGTTAATAATAAGGTAAAACAGAAAAATTATAAAATAATTGCCATCATTCTCCGTCTCCAACGTAATACCTTACCTATGATGTCTTGTGGGCAATTGATTACATATGTATTAGAGCGTGCGATGTTCTTTACCGATGTTTTCAGGGGATAGTTGATGTTCCCTCACTTATGTGTTGAAGAATGAAAAGGTTCGAATCTTTTAGCGCGATTACGGTGTTTCGATTAATGTATTATATGGTCTTTGTTAGTGATATATCGATGGGTAATAAAGTTGATGAAATTGTTTCAAATAGGAAATGGCCTAGGTAAACTGTGCAGGAAATAAAGTTTGCGGTTAGATTTCAATCTTATTGAAAACTTATAGAAGGGTCGATAATTCTGAAACTACAAATTATCTCATTTTGTATATTATTTATATTTTGTACTTTATTCTATTTCTATATCTTTCATAAGTTTTTTATCACAGGAAATTTTCACACAAGTAGCCTACAGAATCAGGGTCTTCCTGAAGATTAATAATAAGAAAATACAGTGTGAAAGATAATACAGCGAAATACATAATAATTCTATTATATTGCTCAGGAACAAGGTTTCAACGAAACTACGTCTTCATAAACTGGGCTTAGGGACAATTCACCGACCACAATTCACCGACGAAAAATTCACCGAAACCACAATTCACCGAATCACAATTCACCGAAAGGTAAATTCACCGACCCACAATTGATCGAATGTAGTATTCACCGAAATTTCCAATTCACCTTATGAAGACGGGGAAGAGCGGAAGTAATATAAGCGGAATGTTGGCAACAATGACACGTAACAATAAACCATTAACGTTTAAGGAGGAATGGGTATGGGGAAGAGAGAAGGAAGATGGAATAGTATGAGAAAATGAAATAATGGCATCATGGATATCCTTCCATTACAAATAACTCGTACATGAATAACAAATAAACAAATTACGCTCACGGGAGTAGGGGGAGAAGAAGGGGAAGGTTAAACATTAAATAAAGTAATACTGGCACCATGGGTGTCAATCGATTGCAAAAAACTCGTAGATGAATAATTAACAATAACTAACAAATTACGCACTCAACGCTTATGGTAGGGGGAGGGAAGGGGGAAGGTTAAACATTTAAAAACAGAATACGAGCACCATGGATTTCATTCGATTGCGAATAGCTCGTAGATGAATATTAAGCAATAAATAAACAAATTACGCAACCAAGGCTTATGTTAGGGGGAGGGAAGTGGGAAGGTAAACATTTAAAAACAGAATACTAGCACCATGGGTGTCATTCGATTACAAATAACTCGCAGATGAATAATTAACAATAAATAAACAAATTACGCAACCAAGGCTTATGGTAGGGGGAGGGAAGGGGGAAGGTCAAACATTATGAAACGTAATACTGTCACCATGGGTGTCATTCGATTGCAAATAACTCGTAGGTGAATAATAAACAATAAATAAACAAATTACGCACTCAACGCTTAAGGTAGGGGGAGGAGAGGGGGAAGGTTAAACATCTAAAAACAGAATATTAGCACCATGGGTGTCATTCGATTGCAAATAACTCGTAGGTGAATAATAAACAACAAATAAACAAATTACGCACTCAACGCTTAAGGTGGGGGGAGGGAAGGGGGAAGGTTAAACATTTAAAAACAGAATACTAGCACCATGGTTGCCATTCGATTGCAAATAACTAGTAGACGAATAACAAACAATAAATAAACGACTTACGCAACCAAGGCTTATGGGAGGGGGAGGGAAGGGGGAAGGTCAACATTCAAAAACAGAATACTAGCTCCATGGGTGTCATTCGATTGCGAATAGCCCGTAGATGAATAATAAACAATAAATAAACAAATTCCGCACACAACGCTTATGGTAGGGGGAGGGAATTTGGAAGGTTAAACATAAAAAAACAGAATACTAGCACCATGGCTGTCATTCGACTGTAAATAAATCGTATGTGAATAGTAAACAGCAAATAAACAAATTACGCACTCAACGCTTAAGGTGAGAGAGAGAGAGAGAGAGAGCGCGGTATGTCCCCTGATTGTTAGAGAGAGAGCGCGGTAAATCCTCTCAGTAGGAAACAAACAGGCGGCAACGCCGGATGCCTTTGATTTGTTGACGAAGGGAACGCCCTCATATTTGGCGGCCATCTCAGCGATCATTAAGTTTGGTACGTAGTATAATAACAAGCTACTGTGAAGGTAAAGGGTAATATTTCGGGAAATTTTTATTTTAAACACTAATGTCTCGTTTAACTCGAAATTAAAACATTTTATAAGATTTTTCTCATGTCATCATAACCTATTATTTCTTATGCATGCTAAGGAAACAGATGTGTGGGTGGACTGAGTGTTTAAAAAAAATATTTTTATAATTTTCTACTTTAGTTACTTCCAATGCAGAAAACCAAAAAGAGAGAAACTTCGTTCCTTATAGTCTGATTTTTTTAAAGGAATGTTTATGGAAATGGTATTTTATTCCAAGGACTGTAGGATAGTCCGTGAATGATGAATAAGCAAAGACACTTCCTGACATGTAAGTGTAGATCATTCTGACGGCTAAACCTCATTCGAACATTTAGCAAATAACATTTCGGAGAGGAAGTTAATGCTACCCTGACTACGCATCGTGTCACCGAAATAAAAGGTTTCTCAACCAAAATTAGGAGACTGGTCATACGAAAGAAGAATGTTGCTTAGGTGCCTTTCTTGATGGGCTGTGGTGCTTTTATCTACGCGAAAATCAAACGTGTGATAAATGCATCATCGCCCTTCAAGAGCGACATCTCTAATCTACGAGGTCTCCGCATCTAATATGTGAAACTAGAATTATACTGAAGAAAGATAATTACCTTCATTTCAGTCTATAACGGGTTTTTACTTGTAATAATAATGTATGTTTAACGTTATCTCCACTAACAGGTCACTAACATTAACTAATTTAATAATTTATAGTATGTATTTCTATACACATCAGTAGTTTTCCATCACTGATAAAATCACCTTCACAACACGATCTAGCTGAATATGTTAATATTATGATGAAACAATAGGAAAATAATAATAACAATAATAAATGAGACTTTATTTTCAATGGCGATATTTAGACTATATAGTCCATTCTTACATACAACCAATTACGACGAACACAAACATCCATGCCCCCAGCGGGTTTCGAAAACGCGACCTTCGCATATGGCGGCAGATACTCTAAGCACCCTTCTACCTTACATCTACATCTACATGATACCCTGCAAACCACCAGACTGGTGGGTGGCAGGGGGTGCCGCACACCAAAACCTTCCTAATAAGGTCTCTCGTGGGAATCCCTCTCCTGTTATGATCCCGTATGGTCCTAGGGAAAAACGAGCTCCGATATCGCTCGGTCCTACAGTCAATCTCACGTATTTTATTCTAGTGATCCTGCCTGCCCATGTACGTAGGCGCCTCTAATATTCCTGGGACCTCCTCTAAGAGAACTTCCGACCTAAATTTCTCCGGAAACCTTAACCTACCGCTAATTCTGCGACACTCTCGCGATATCCAATTCAACACCTTCAAGAGTGATGTGACGCTTAATTTTTGCTCATATTCTTGCTTTACGAATCTGGCTGCACTGCGTTGGATTCTTTCTAACTCAAGTATTTGTCCCTTTTCGTACGGATCCCATATGCTGGAAGCGTATTCGACCTGAGATCTGACCAATGATAAATAACACATTTCTAGTACCTGTTCTGTGCTACTTCTTACTATTCTGCCTACGAAGCCCAATTTCTTATTAGCTGCGCCTACGATCCTTCGAATATGCATATTCCATGATAGATCACGACAAATGGTGACTCCTAAATATTTAACGTACTCTGCAGATTGGATATTCAATTTATCAATGCTGTACTCCTAGTCTAATTCATTGTTCTTACTCTTCCAGAAACTCAATAGTGAACATTTGCTGTGATTAATTTCGATTTTCCAATCTTGACACCATGCTGAAAGGGCGTTTAAATCTTCCTGGAGCGATTTTTGGTCATCCTGTCTCGTTATCTCCTTATGTAAAACGGTGTCATCTGCGAAAAGTCTTATTTTGCAGCGAACTACCGAGCAGATATCGTTTATATATATCAGGAATAGTAGTGGGCCTATGACACTTCCCTGTGGAACACCTGATGCGACTTTTACCGGGTATGAAGATTTCCCATCAATAACTACTATCTGTTTTCTGTTTGAGAGGAAGTGTTTTCCCCAACTCACGATATGAGGGGATATGACGTACTTTCCTAGTTTTCCTATTAATTTATTATGGGGTACTTTGTCAAAGGCTATTTTAAAAACAATGAAAATGGCATCAACCTGAGTGTTTTTCTCTCCGCATTGTAACAAATCTTTTACGAACAGGGCGAGCTGCGTTTCGCATGACCTACCTTTCCGAAACCCGTGTTGGTTTTTGCTTAGCGAAGAACGACCATCTAAATAACGCAAAACAGAGGTAACGATTATATGTTCTAGAATCTTACACGATAACGACGTCAGGGAAATCGGTCTATAATTTTCGGGGTTCTCTTCATCACCGCCTTTGTGGATGGGCGTTACGTATGCTAGCTTCCAGTCTTTTGGAACGGTACCATGTGCAACGGATTTTTCGAATATTATTTTCAGGTAAGGTGCGATTACCGAGGCTAGCTCTTTCAACACACGCGAGGGTATGCCCTCCGGCCCGGGAGACTTATTTTGCTTAATCGACTCTAGCTGGCGCGCGAAACCTGTTTCAGAGAATATCAAATCTTCCATCGAATTTCCCTCATCATTCAAAGCTGGTTCCTCAAATTCGTTGCTCACCGAAGTAAACGCTTTCTGAAAGCTTTTTCCGCGCTATCATGTACCACATCACCTGCCTCCGTTCTCAATGACGCAATGGTGGGGCCTCTACCAAGAACCTCTCTAACGTACGACCAAAATGCTTTCGGATTTTCTTTCAAATTACTATGCAGAACTTTCTTTTTGTATTCATTAAATGCTTCTCGCATTGTTACTCTAGGTCGTGACCGCGCCTCTCTGTATTGATGCCGTATCACTGACCTCTGTTCCTCTGTGACTTTTGAAGAATTACTATTTAAGCGAGCGTGAAGTTTTCTTTGCCGTCTAAGAGCGCTTACTATGTAATACTTCCATTATATTACTCAGTAATTCCACTAGGTTTCAACCTAACTCCTACATCATCACCAATTATCACCTAGTTGCGTCGCAGTTAAGTAATTTGCTTTAGTAGATGTCATAATTATGTAAAATTCGCTAAATTCGAAATATTGCTATGATTAATTTCCAATGGGGAACGAGAGGGAAGAATATTCTACAGAAATTTAGAAATTCATAGAGAATTTCTTATTTAACTTATGAAAAATGTGAACATGAGAATATAGATAATGCTGTCTGCCTTACGAGAGTATGGTAGACGGATTGGGTTTTATAATGGCTGACGTTATGTTTTATTCATCAGTTAAGAACGTATAAATGCCGTTATTTTTTAATAATTGTGCAGGGATTGCTTAGTAATATGTTAAATATATGGATGAGTGTATAATACAGAATTGCGTAAAACCGAACTAATAATATGATTGTGATAGATCAGCATGCTGCCTCCGCGGAGTTAATCGCGTGTCCTAATAATAATGCTCCAATGTGACTCATATCTCATATCAACTTCCACTTTTTCTGAAAATGAAATAAGAGAATACGAATGACAAGAAAGATGAATGATGCAATGGTGACTTTATTGAAGGACTTTGGAGAATTTATCAAGGCGAAAATCAATCGTCTGCTACGTGTCTCCATAATCTTCAAGGGGGACGTCTCTAATCTACGAGATCTCCAAATCGAATGCGAGAAACCAGTATTGTCCTGAAGAAATACGATTTTCTCCCATTTATGCATTCGATAAAACATCTCTGCTTGTAAAATTAATATACGTTCTTTGCAACATCCACGCCAACATATTTCTGATTTTAAATAATTTTATAATGCAAGCTATTCTGCATCGTTGAGAAATTTTTTATCACATGAACTTTCACACAGATCCATCTCACAATGACGTCCGTACTGAAGGTTAGAATAATAGATAACACCGTTTGGCAATCTTATGTGATCGCAGCGTTGAAACCAGTAGTCGCATCGGTAACATAATTATTCTGAAAAAGTGTGACGACATAATATTACGCAGATATGTCGAGCATTTTTCTTCAGTTGAGACATTATTATAATGTGATAAGATTCACCGTAGACCTTCAATATGGATCTTCTACCGACGCTATCTTTAGTGAAGGGTTATGGTGGGTTCCACGAGATAATTAAACGGGGAGGTACCACAGACTCTCGAGAGCGACATCTCGAATCGACGAGATCTCAGCATCGAATGTCTGAAATAAGATTTTTTTTTGAAGAAAAGCGATTTTCTGTCGAAGGTAATTATAGACAAACTGCGCATCTTTTCCATAATAGTATTTCACTGTGTAGAAAACACTAGTACGCTAACTACTAATAAGAATTTATTCAACCAATAAGAGAATACCGCCGACTTGATGGAATAATGAGGCAAAGCTGTCTGTATTGAAGGACAATGGGGAATTTGTCAACGTGAAAATGAAATGTGTGGTAATTATCGCCATAGAACTGCAGGAGAGACATCTATAATCGACAAGATCGGCGCATCGAATTTGTGAAATAAGGATACGCAATAGACCTTCAAAAGGGATTTTCAGCCGACGCTAATGCAAGGTTAACTAGGCACCGATTCCTTAAATGAGGAATTGACACATCAAATAAGAGGAGATGACTGAGATGAAAGAAGAATGATGAGGTGTCTCTATTGAGGGGCTGTGGTGGTTTACACGAGATAATCAATCGTGGAGCAACTACAGATTTCAATTCCTAATCGACGAGAACTACGCGTCGAATCTGTGAGAAAAGAATTTTTTAAGAAAGGCGGTTTTCTACCGACGTTAATGCTAGGATAACTGAGCATCTTATTTCAAAACGAAGAATTGTCAGAACAAATAAGGGGATATAATGGAGATGTAAGACGTAAAATCTGGTGTTTTTCATGAAAGGCTGTGGTGGGTTCCACGAGACAGTCAATCGTGGAGCTTCCACAGTCTTTCAAGCGCGACAATTGTAGTGGACAGGATAAGCGCATCGAAAATGCGAAACGATTTTCTGCCGACAAAACATTCCATAAATCCCTTTTTTGTTGTAACATTATAATACGCGCGTTGCATTATTTTCTCTAAGGGGTTACTTTGTAAAACTGATTTTATAATTTAAATTTTAATGTAATGCTTCTCGTTGTATTGCATAAACGATGAAGAATGGTACACGTAGATGATGAATGGTGAAGGCGGAATGATTAGGAAGTCATTAAAGCGTTTAAACATTTGTATCAGTATTTCACTGTGTAGAAAGCACTACTACGCTAACTACTAAAGAAAAATTTCTCAACTAATAAGAGAATACCGCCGACATGAGAGAAGAATGATTCAATGGTGTCTTTATTGAAGGACTATGGGGAATTTATCAAAGCGAAAATCAAACGTGTGGTAATTACCTACATAGCCCTTCATGAGGGACATCTATAGCCGACGATATCACAGAATCCAATGCCAGGGTGTATTTTTTATAAAATATCTCTATGGTTATTAGGAGGTTCCTGCAATCATCTTCATTTTATCCCAAGGTACATTTGAAATGACGGACATGGAGAATGAGGTAGTGCTGTGTACAACGTTGAGGTAGAGTACGTGGTTTTGATGTTTCTCGTAGTGAAGGATTTCCCCACTTTTGAAGGAAATCATAACCTTCGATATTGAACTATTTCGCTGGTATTACTTGTGCGATGAAAACCACAGTACATAATATTCTTGCTCGGAAGAAATTCGGTCTCACTTACGCTTAAGTTTCTTCGTGAAAATTTGTTATCTAGAGACCCTTTTCCTCATAATATTATAGTTTTACCGACTATTTTTAGAAAGCATTATTAGAGTATTGCTAATGAAATAAAACTGTGTTACTCCTATGTGAACGCAATGTACGATTTCGCCATGTAGAATATTTTACAATTTACGTTTTTCGGGACATTTTCTCCAATAATGGAAAAAAATAATCAAGTAATATTTATTACTGTAGCGCGGGTGTCACTACTTCGAATATAAACATTGCACAGGACATGGTAAAATTCGAAATTTTTCATTTTCTACTATTCGTATCTTGAAAACTTTTTTATCTAGACACCCGTTTTCGGAGTACGTTAACAATTTACAGGTTTTACTTATAAATGCTTCTTTAGAATGTAACTAAACTATTTCATATCGACTTCCACTTATTCTGAAAATGAAATTACAGAATACGGATGACAAGAAAGAAGAATGATGCAAAGGTATCTTTATTGAAGGACTATGGAGAATTTATCAACGCGGAAATCAATGGTTTGATACGTGTTTCCATAGACCTTCAAGGGGTACACCTCAATCTACGAGATCTCCGTATCGAATGTGAAGAACGAGAATTGTCCTGAAGAAATAAGATTTTCTACCGCTGATGCATTCGATAAAATACCTCGGGTGGTAAAATTAATATACGTTCTTTGCAACATCCACACCAACATATTTCTGATTTTAAATAATTTTATAATGCAAGCCATTCTGCATCGTTGAGAAATTTTTTATCACTTGAACTTTCACACAAGTACATTTCACAATGACGTTCTTAAAGAATGTGAGAATAACAGATAACACCGTTTGGCAAACTTATGTGATCGCAGCGTTGAAACTAGTAGTCGCATCGGTAACATAATTATTCTGAAAAAGTGTGAAGACATAATAATACGCAAATATGTCGAGTATTTTTCATCACTTAATAAGTTAATATAATTTGATAAGATTCACCGTAGATAATCAAGAAGGATATTCTACCGACGCTGCCTTTAGTGAAGGGTTTTGGTTGGTTCCACGACATGATTAAACGTGGAGGAACCATAGCCTTTCAAGAGCCACATGTCGAATCGACGAGATCCCCGCCTCGAATCTCTGGAATACCAAAACAAAGAGTTGTCACAGCAAATAATAGGATATGATGGAGATCTAAGAAGAATGATGAGGTGTTTTTAATGAAGGACTATGGTGCGTTCTACGAGGTAGTCAATCTTGGACCAACTATAGCCTTTCACGTCCGACAGTTGTAATCGACAAGATAGCATCAAAGCTGTGAAACGAGGAATTTTCTCAAGAAAAGCGATTTTCTACCGACAATACATACCATAAATCCCTTTCTTCCTGTAACAATATAAGACGCGCGATGCATTATTTTCTTTATGAGGTTACCTATTTTAACTAATTTTATAATTTAATGTTTGATGTTATGTTTCTCGTTGTATTGCATAAATGGTATAGAATGGATCACGTAAATGATGAATGGTTATGGTGGAATGATTGGGACGACTTTAAAGCGATTAACCTTTTTTGTCTGTATTTCACTGTGTGGAAAACACTGCTCCGCTAACTACTAAAGAAGAATTTTCTCAACTAATAAGAGTATACCGCCGACAAGAAAGAGGAATGATTCACTGGTGTCTTTATTGAAGGACTATGGCGATTTTATCAACGCGAAAATCAAACGTGTGGTAATCTTCACCATAGCCCTTCATGAGGGACATTTATTGTCGACGATATCACAGCATCCAATACCAGTGTGTGAGATTTTTTTATAAAATGTCTCTATGGTTATTAGGAGGTTCCTTCAATCGTCTTCATTTTATCCCAAGGTACTTTGAAATGACGGCCATTGGGGAATGAGGTAGTAATAAAATAAACAACTTCATTAATCCTATTTGCTCGCAGTGTACGACGTTGAAGTAGAATATGTGGTTTTGATGTTGATATTAAACGTGGAGGTACCACAGGCTCTCGAGAGCGACATCTCGAATCGAAGAGATCTCCGCATCTAATCTCCGAAATAAGATTTATTCCGAAGAAAAGCGATTTTCTATCGAAGTTAATTATAGACAAACTACGCGTCGTTCCCATAATAGAAGCATTATCACCTCAAAGAAGAGGAGATTACTGAGATGAAGGAAGAATTATGAGGTGTCGCTATTGAAGGGCTGTGCTGGGTTACACAAGATAATGAATCGCGCATTAACTAAAGCCTTTCAAGAGCGACATTTCTAAACGACGAGAACTTCGCATCGAATCTGGAGAAAAGAATTTTTTTTAGAAAGGAGAGTTTCTAGCGAAGTTTATGCTACGCTAACTGAGAATCATGTTCCAAATCGAGGAATTATCACTACAAATAAGAGGATACGATGGAGATCTAAGAAAAATGATGTATTTTTCACGAAGGGCTGTGGTGGGTTCCACGAGATAGTGAATCGTGGACCTACTACAGCCTTTAAGGCGCGACAGTTTTAGTCGACCAGATATCCGCATCGAAACTGGAAACGAGAATTTTTCTCAAGATGGCGGATTTCTAACGACAGTATATTCCATAAATCCCTTTTTTCTTGTAACATTATAACACGCGAATTGCATTATTTTCTCTAAGAGTTTACCTATTATAACTAATTATATAATTTAATGTTTGATATTATGTTGCTCGTTTTATTGCATAAACGGTATAGAATGGACCACGGAAATGATGAACGGTGACGGTGGAATGATTCGGAATTCATTATAGCGTTTCACCAATTTTATCAGTATTTCACTGTGTAGAAAACACTAGTACGCTAACTACTAATAAGAATTTTTTCAACTAATAGGAGAATACCGCCGACATGATGGAATAATGATGCAAAGGTGTCTGTATTGAAGGATATGGGGAATTTGTTAATGTGAATATGAATTGTGTGGTAATTACCGCCATAGAACTGCAAGAGAGACGTCTATAATCGACAAGATCGGCCCATCGATTTTGTGAAATAAGGATACGCAATAGACCTTCAAAAGGGATTTTCAGCCGAAATAATGCAAGGTTAACTAGGCACCGTTTCCTTAAATGAGGAATTGACACATCAAATAAGAGGAGATGACTGAGATGAAAGAAGAATAATGAGGTGTCTCTATTGAGGGGCTGTGGTGGTTTACACGAGATAATCAATCGTGGAGCAACTACAGATTTCAATTTCTAATCGACGAGAACTACGCGTCGAATCTGTGAGAAAAGAATTTTTTAAGAAAGGCGGTTTTCTACCGACGTTAATGCTAGGATAACTGAGCATCTTATTTCAAAACGAAGAATTGTCAGAACAAATAAGGGGATATAATGGAGATGTAAGACGTAAAATCTGGTGTTTTTCATGAAAGGCTGTGGTGGGTTCCACGAGACAGTCAATCGTGGAGCTTCCACAGTCTTTCAAGCGCGACAATTGAAGTGGACAGGATAAGAGCATCGAAAATGCGAAACGATTTTCTGCCGACAAAATATTCCATAAATCCCTTTTTTGTTGTAACATTATAATACGCGCGTTGCATTATTTTCTCTAAGGGGTTACGTTGTAAAACTGATTTTATAATTTAAATTTTAATGTAATGCTTCTCGTTGTATTGCATAAACGATGAAGAATGGTACACGTAGATGATGAATGGTGAAGGCGGAATGATTAGGAAGTCATTAAAGCGTTTAAACATTTGTATCAGTATTTCACTGTGTAGAAAGCACTACTACGCTAACTACTAAAGAAAAATTTCTCAACTAATAAGAGAATACCGCCGACATGAGAGAAGAATGATTCAATGGTGTCTTTATTGAAGGACTATGGGGCATTTATCAAAGCGAAAATCAAACGTGTGGTAATTACCTACATAGCCCTTCATGAGGGACATCTATAGCCGACGATATCACAGAATCCAATGCCAGGGTGTATTTTTTATAAAATATCTCTATGGTTATTAGGAGGTTCCTGCAATCATCTTCATTTTATCCCAAGGTACATTTGAAATGACGGACATGGAGAATGAGGTAGTGCTGTGTACAACGTTGAGGTAGAGTACGTGGTTTTGATGTTTCTCGTAGTGAAGGATTTCCCCACTTTTGAAGGAAATCATAACCTTCGATATTGAACTATTTCGCTGGTATTACTTGTGCGATGAAAACCACAGTACATAATATTCTTGCTCGGAAGAAATTCGGTCTCACTTACGCTTAAGTTTCTTCGTGAAAATATGTTATCTAGAGACCCTTTTCCTCATAATATTATAGTTTTACAGACTATTTTTAGAAAGCATTATTAGAGTATTGCTAATGAAATAAAACTGTGTTACTCCTATGTGAACGCAATGTACGATTTCGCCATGTAGAATATTTTACAATTTACGTTTTTCGGGACATTTTCTCCAATAATGGAAAAAAATAATCAAGTAATATTTATTACTGTAGCGCGGGTGTCACTACTTCGAATATAAACATTGCACAGGACATGGTAAAATTCGAAATTTTTCATTTTCCACTATTCGTATCTTGAAAACTTTTTTATCTAGACACCCGTTTTCGGAGTACGTTAACAATTTACAGGTTTTACTTATAAATGCTTCTTTAGAATGTAACTAAACTATTTCATATCGACTTCCACTTATTCTGAAAATGAAATTACAGAATACGGATGACAAGAAAGAAGAATGATGCAAAGGTATCTTTATTGAAGGACTATGGAGAATTTATCAACGCGGAAATCAATGGTTTGATACGTGTTTCCATAGACCTTCAAGGGGTACACCTCAATCTACGAGATCTCCGTATCGAATGTGAAGAACGAGAATTGTCCTGAAGAAATAAGATTTTCTACCGCTGATGCATTCGATAAAATACCTCGGGTGGTAAAATTAATATACGTTCTTTGCAACATCCACACCAACATATTTCTGATTTTAAATAATTTTATAATGCAAGCCATTCTGCATCGTTGAGAAATTTTTTATCACTTGAACTTTCACACAAGTACATTTCACAATGACGTTCTTAAAGAATGTGAGAATAACAGATAACACCGTTTGGCAAACTTATGTGATCGCAGCGTTGAAACTAGTAGTCGCATCGGTAACATAATTATTCTGAAAAAGTGTGAAGACATAATAATACGCAAATATGTCGAGTATTTTTCTTCACTTAATAAGTTAATATAATTTGATAAGATTCACCGTAGATAATCAAGAAGGATATTCTACCGACGCTGCCTTTAGTGAAGGGTTTTGGTTGGTTCCACGACATGATTAAACGTGGAGGAACCATAGCCTTTCAAGAGCCACATGTCGAATCGACGAGATCCCCGCCTCGAATCTCTGGAATACCAAAACAAAGAGTTGTCACAGCAAATAATAGGATATGATGGAGATCTAAGAAGAATGATGAGATGTTTTTAATGAAGGACTATGGGGCGTTCTACGAGGTAGTCAATCTTGGACCAACTATAGCCTTTCACGTCCGACAGTTGTAATCGACAAGATAGCATCAAAGCTGTGAAACGAGGAATTTTCTCAAGAAAGGCGATTTTCTACCGACAATACATACCATAAATCCCTTTCTTCCTGTAACAATATAAGACGCGCGATGCATTATTTTCTTTATGAGGTTACCTATTTTAACTAATTTTATAATTTAATGTTTGATGTTATGTTTCTCGTTGTATTGCATAAATGGTATAGAATGGATCACGTAAATGATGAATGGTTATGGTGGAATGATTGGGACGACTTTAAAGCGATTAACCTTTTTTGTCTGTATTTCACTGTGTGGAAAACACTGCTCCGCTAACTACTAAAGAAGAATTTTCTCAACTAATAAGAGTATACCGCCGACAAGAAAGAGGAATGATTCACTGGTGTCTTTATTGAAGGACTATGGCGATTTTATCAACGCGAAAATCAAACGTGTGGTAATCTTCACCATAGCCCTTCATGAGGGACATTTATTGTCGACGATATCACAGCATCCAATACCAGTGTGTGAGATTTTTTTATAAAATGTCTCTATGGTTATTAGGAGGTTCCTTCAATCGTCTTCATTTTATCCCAAGGTACTTTGAAATGACGGCCATTGGGGAATGAGGTAGTAATAAAATAAACAACTTCATTAATCCTATTTTCTCGCAGTGTACGACGTTGAAGTAGAATATGTGGTTTTGATGTTGATATTAAACGTGGAGGTACCACAGGCTCTCGAGAGCGACATCTCGAATCGAAGAGATCTCCGCATCTAATCTCCGAAATAAGATTTTTTCCGAAGAAAAGCGATTTTCTATCGAAGTTAATTATAGACAAACTACGCATCGTTCCCATATTAGAAGAATTATCACCTCAAAGAAGAGGAGATTACTGAGATGAAGGAAGAATTATGAGGTGTCGCTATTGAAGGGCTGTGCTGGGTTACACAAGATAATGAATCGTGCATCAACTACAGCCTTTCAAGAGCGACATTTCTAATCGACGAGAACTTCGCATCGTATCTGGGAGAAAAGAATTTTTTTTAGAAAGGAGAGTTTCTACCGAAGTTTATGCTACGCTTACTGAGAATCATGTTCCAAATCGAGGAATTATCACTACAAATAAGAGGATATGATGGAGATCTAAGAAAAATGATGTATTTTTCATGAAGGGCTGTGGTGGGTTCCACGAGATAGTGAATCGTGGACCTACTACAGCCTTTAAGGCGCGACAGTTTTAGTCGACAAGATATCCGCATCGAAACTGGAAACGAGAATTTTTCTCAAGATGGCGGATTTCTAACGACAGTATATTCCATAAATCCCTTTTTTCTTGTAACATTATAACACGCGAATTGCATTATTTTCTCTAAGAGTTTACCTATTATAACTAATTATATAATTTAATGTTTGATATTGTGTCGCTCGTTATATTGCATAAACGGTATAGAATGGACCACGGAAATGATGAACGGTGACGGTGGAATGATTCGGAATTCATTATAGCGTTTCACCAATTTTATCAGTATTTCACTGTGTAGAAAACACTAGTACGCTAACTACTAATAAGAATTTTTTCAACTCATAGGAGAATACCGCCGACATGATGGAATAATGATGCAAAGGTGTCTGTATTGAAGGATATGGGGAATTTGTTAATGTGAATATGAATTGTGTGGTAATTATCGCCATAGAACTGCAAGAGAGACGTCTATAATCGACAAGATCGGCGCATCGAATTTGTGAAATAAGGATACGCAATAGACCTTCAAAAGGGATTTTCAGCCGACGCTAATGCAAGGTTAACTAGGCACCGTTTCCTTAAATGAGGAATTGACACATCAAATAAGAGGAGATGATTGATATGAAAGAAGAATGATGAGGTGTCTCTATTGAGGGGCTGTGGTTTGTTCCACGTTATAATCAATCGTGGAGCAGCTACAGTCTTTCAAGAGCGACATTTGTAATCGATGAGTACTTTGCATCGAATCTGTGATATACTTAATAGAATTTTATTAAGAAATGTGTTTTTCTGCCGACGTTAATGCTAGGCTGAGCATCCTGTTCCTTACCGATGAATTGTCACAACAAATAAGAGGATGTGATGGAGATGTAAGAAGAATAAGTGGTGTCTTTATTGAAGGGCTGTCGTGGGTTCCAATTTTTCAAATAATGAGCGAATATCGCCCGCATGAAGGTAGAATGCTGAAAGGTGTCTGTATTGAAGGACTATAGGGAATTTGACAACGCGGAAATCAGTCGCGTGGTAATTAACCCTATAAATCTTCAAGAGACACGTCTATAATCGACGAGATCTGAGCATCGAATCTTTTAAATAATAATACGAAATAAACCTTCAAAACGGATTTTCTACCGACGATAATGCAAGGCTAATTACGCACCGTTTCCCTAATTGAATAATTGACGCATCAAATACGAGGAGATAACTGAGAAGAATGATGAATTGTTTCTATTGAGGAACTGTGGTGTGTTCCATGAGATATCCAATCGTGGAGCAACTACAGCCTTTCAAGAGCGATATTTCTAATCGACGAGTACTCCGCAGCAAATCTGTGAGAATATAAAATTTTTGTAAGAAATGTGTTTTTCTGCCGACGTTAATGCTTGGCTAACTGAGAATCCTGTTCCTAAACGAAGAATTGTCACAACCAATAAGGGGATAAGATTGAGATCTAAGAAGAATGATGAGGTGTTTTTAATGAAGGACTGTTATGGGTCCCACGAGATAGTCAATAGTGGACAGACTTTCAAGGGCTACAGTTGTAGTAGACAAAATATCCGCAACGAAAATGTGAAACGTGAATTTTTCTCAAAAAAGGCGTTATTCTACCGACAATACATACCATAAAGCCCTTTTTTCTTCTAACATTATAACACGCGCGTTGCATTATTTTCTCTAATAGTTTATCTTTTTTAACTAAATATATAATTTCATGTTTGATATTATGTTCCTCGTTGTATTGCATAAACGGCATAGAATGGTTCACGTAAATGATGAATGGTTATGGTGGAATGATTCGGACGACATTAGAGCGATTTACCTTTTTTGTCTGTATTTCACTGTTTAGAAAACCATACTACGCTAACTACTTAAGATGAATTTTCTCAAATAATAAGGGAATACTGCCGACATGAAAGAAGAATTATTCAATGCTGTCTTTATTGAAGGACTGTGGGGAATTTACCAACGGGAAGATCAAACGTGTGGTAATTACCGCCATAGCCTTTCTTGAGAGACATCTATAGTCGACGAGATCACAGCATCCAATACCAATGTGTATGTGAATATTTTTGTATAAAATATCTGTGTGGTTATCAGGAGGTTCCACGAGATAATTAAACGTAGAGGGACTACAGCCTTTCAAGAGCGACATCTCGAATCGACGAGATCCCCACATCGAATCTCCGAAACAGGAATTTTTCTGAGGAAAGCGATTTTCTGTCGACGTTATTGCTCGACGAACTGCGCATCCTTACCCTAATAGAAGAATTGTCACATCAAAGAAGAGGAGGTGACTGAGATGAAATAAGAATGATGAGGTGTCTCTATTGGAGGGCTGTGGTGGGTTACACGAGATAATCAATCGTGAAACTCTACAGCCTTTCAAGAGCGACACTTCTAATCGACGAGAACTCCGCATCGAATCTGTGAAACGGGAATTTTTTTCAAGAAAGGCGATTTTATAGCGACAATACCTTCTATAAATCCATTTTTTCTTGTGACATTATAAATAGCGCGTTGCATTATTCCCTCTGATAGGTTACCTATTTTAACTAATTTCATATTTTAATGTGTAATGTACTGTTCCTCGTTTTTTGTGTAAACGGTATAGATTGGATCAGGTTAATGATGAATAAGGAATGAGTCTTTTTGTGTTGATGGCGGAATGATTTGGACGTCATTAAAACGTTTAACCATTTTTATCAGTATTTCACTCTGAAATCAACGCTACTACGCTTACTACTAAAGTAGAATTTTTTCAACTAATGAGAGAATACCGCCGACATAAAAGAAGAATGATGCAAAGGTGTCTTTATTGAAGCGCTAGGGGGTTTTTGTCTACGCGAGAATCAAACGCGTGATAATGGTCTCCATAGTCCATCAAGAGGAACATTGCTAATCTACGAGGTCTCAGTATGGAATGTATGTAATCAGAACTATCCTGAAGAAATAAGATTTTCTACCTCTTATTCATTTGATAGAACACCTCAGCTTGTGAAATTAATATACGTTCTTTGCAACATCCAAACCGACATATTTCTGATTTTAAATAATTTCATAATGTAAACTATTCTGCATCGTCCAGACATTTTTTATCATTTGAACTTATCACAGAAGTCGAACTCACAATGACGGTCTTATTGAAAGTGAAAATAATCGATAATACAGTTAGGCAATCTTATGTGATCGCAGCGAAAAAGTAGTAGTCATTAATGCTGGGCTAAATCAGCAGAGTATTCTTAAACGAAGAATTATCACCGCAAATAAGAGGATATGATGCGGATGTAAAATGAATGGTGAGGTGCTTTTAATGAAGGGCTGTGGTGGGTTCCACGAGATAGTTAATCTTGGAGCTACTTCAACCTTTCAATTGCGTCAGCTATAATCGACGAGATCTGCGCATCGAATACGTGAAATAAAAATGCGGCATAGACCTTCAAGAGGGATTCTCTACCGACGCTAACGCAAGGCTAACTACTCACCGTTTGCCTAAATGTAGAATTGACACATGAAATAAGAGATGACTGAGACGAAAGAAGAATGATGAGGTGTCTTTATTGAAGGGCTGTGGTGGACTCAACGAGATAATCAATCGTAGAGCAATTAGAGCCTTTCAAGAGCGACATTTCTAATCGACGAGATCTCCATATCGAATCTGTTAAAAAGAATTGTTCTTAAGAAAGGCGATTTTCTACTTACAATACATTCCATAAATCCCTTTTTTCTTGAAACATTATAACACGCCCGTTGCAATATTCCCTTTAAGAGGTTACCTATTTCAACTAAGTTTATAATTTAATGTTTAATATTATGTACCTCGTTGTATTACGTAAATGGTATAGAATGGATCACGTGAATAATGAATAAGCAATGAGTGTTTTTGTGGTACTTGTGGAATGATTTTATCTTCATTAAATCGTTTAAACACTCCTATCAGTATTTCACATTGAAGACAATACGACTACGCTAAATACTAAGGAAGAATTTTTTCAACTAATAAGAGAATACCGCCGACATCAAAGAAGAATTTTGCAATGGTGTGTTTATTGAAGGATTATGTGCAATTTATCAATGCGAAAATGAAACGTACTGTAATTATTGCTCTTGACCTTGAAGAGGGCCATCTATAATCGACGAGATCTGCGTATCGAATCTGTGAAATAAGAATTTTTCTCAAAACCGAGAAATTCTTCGTAACCCTTTTTTCTTGCAAATTTATATTAAGCGCTTTGCCTTATTAATTTTATTATTTACAGTTTAATGTTATGTTACTTTCTGTATTGTGTAAACGGTATGTAATGGCTCAAGTGAATGATCATTAAACAATGAGTCTTTTTGTGGTGCTGGTGAAATGATTCGGACGTCATTAAACGTTTAACCATCTTTCTCAGTATCTCACTCAATGTAACAATACTACGCTTACTACAAACTACCGAAAAAGAATTTTTTCAACTAATAAGGGAATACGGTATACATGAAGGAAGAATGATGCAAAAGTGTCTTAGTGAAGGACTACGGTGAATTTACTAACGCAAAAATGAAACGTGTGGTATTTATAGCCAAAAACCTTTAAGAGACATCCATAATCGACGAAATTTCCGAATCGAATCTGTGAAATAAGAATCTTCCTGAAGAAGCGCTAAATCTACGGACGACGCATTCCTTTAAACTCTTTAACTTGCAGCATTATAATACGCGCGTTACATTATTTCCACTAAGAGGTTTTTTTATTTTAAGTAATTTTATGTTTAATGTTATGTTACGATTGGAATTGTATAAACGATATAGAATTGATCACGTGAATGATGAATAAACACCGAGTATTTTTGTGGTGCTTGTGGAATGATTCGGACGTCATTATATCTTGTAACCATTTTTCTCTGTATTTCACTCTGAAGATAACAATACTACCCTTTCTACTAACTACTAAAAAAGAATTTTTTCAACTAATAAGAGAATACGGTCCAGAAAGAAGAATGATGGAAAGGTGTCTTTATTGAAGGAGTAAGGGGATTTTACCAACGCGAAAATGAAACGTGTGGTACCTATTTATCACCATAGACCTTCAAGAGTGTCATCTCTAATCGACATCTCGGAATTAAATCTGTGAAGTAAGAATCTTCCTCAAGAAGCGCGATATTCTGGGGCCATGCATTCCATAAAACACATTGGAACATTATAGTACTAGCGTTGCATTATTTCCACTAAGAGGTTTCTTATGTTAACTAATTTTATAATTTAATGATTAATGTTATGGGGCATCTATAAGCGACGTGATCTCCACATCCAATACCAGTGTGTATGTGAGCATTTTTCTTTTTAAAAAATATTTGTATGTTTTTTTATGAGGTTCCTTCATTCATCTTCATTTCATCCTTTGAAATTTCGGTCATAGAGAATGTGGTAATAATAAGGTAAACAATTTCGTTACCCCTAAGTGCTCGCAGAGTACAACGTAGAAGTAGAATATGTGGTCTTTATTGTTTGTAGCAGTGAATGAAATTCCCACTTCTGAAGGAAATAATCATATAAGATAATCAGCTATTTCGCTGATATTAATTCTGCGATGAAAACAACAGGACATAATATTCTTGCATCTAAAGCAATTTATTGTCTACATCTACATCTACATCTACATGATACCCTGCAGGGGGTGCAGCACACCGAAACCTACCTAATAACGTCCCTCGTGGGAATCACTCTCCTGTTATGATCCCGTATGGTCCTTGGGAAAAACGAGCTCTGATATCGCTCGGTCCTACAGTCGATCTCTCGTATTTTATTCTCGTGATCGTGCCTGTCCATGTACGTAGGTGCCTCTAATATTCCTGAGACCTCCTCTAAGAGAACTTCCGACCTAAATTTCTCCAGAAGCCTTAACCTAGCGCTAATTCTGCGATCCTCTAGCGATATCCAATTCAACTCCTTCAAGAGTGATGTGACGCTTAGTTTTTGCTCATATTTTTGCTTTACGAATCTGGCTGCTCTGCGTTGGATTCTTTCTAACTCAAGTATCTGTCCCTTTTCGTACGGATCCCATATGCTGGAAGCGTATTCGACCTGAGATCTGACCAATGATAAATAACACGTTTCTCGTACCTGTTCTGTGCTACTTCTTACTATTCTGCCTACGAAGCCCAATTTCTTATTAGCTGCGCCTACGATCCTTCGAATATGCATATTCCATGATAGATCACGACAAATGGTGACTCCTAAATATTTAACGTACTCTGCAGATTGGATATTCAATCTATCAATTCTGTACTCCGAGTCTAATTCATTGTCCTTACTCTTCCAGAAACTCAGTAGGGAACATTTGCTGTGATTAACTTCGATTTTCCAATCTTGACACCATGCTGAAAGGGCGTTTAAATCTTCCTGGAGCGATTTTTGGTCATCCTGACTCGTTATCTCCTTATATAAAACGGTGTCATCTGCGAAAAGTCTTATTTTGCAGCGAACTACCGAGCAGATATCGTTTATATATATCAGGAATAGTAGTGGGTCTGACGTTCAGACTTTCATCGTGAAAATTTGTTACCTAAAGACCCTATTTCTGATATTATTATAGTTTTACAGCCTTTATTTCGAAAGCATCTTTAGAATATTGCCAATGAAATAAAACAGTGGGTTACTCATATGTGATAGCAATGTACGATTTCGTCATGTACGTAGAATATGTGACAATTGACGTCTTTCGAGTCACATTATTTTCCCTATATGGAAGAAAATAATCAAGTAAGATTTATTACTGTTGTGCAGGTGGTACTTTTTTTTAAAGTATAACTACAACAGAACATAGTCAAACTCGAAAGTATTTCATTTTCTACTATTTGTATCGTTTAAAAATTTTAATCTAGAGACGCGTTTCCTGAGTACATTAAAGTTTTAGAGGATTTACCTATAAATGCTTCTTTAGAATATTGCTTAACTATTTCATTTAACTTCCACATATTTCTAAAAATGTAATATCTTTACTTAACTGCTATAAATTGTGATGAAATGGAAATTTTTTTCACGTGAGAAAAAAAAATAAAAATATTGTCATGTACTGTTAGATATAATTGTATTTCAAAGTGTAATTATGTTCATTTCCCAAGTTTTATTAATTAAAAGTAAAAAAATATACTAAAGGATATGAAAAACGCCTAATTTATACTGTATGATTAAAGTGTATTATTCCTACTTTTTATCCGTGGCGGGGGAGGTATGTTCCCGCTAAGCCACTTGCCAGTGGCATTCATATTCTATATGTAGAATACCCCGTTATGCGAATGAGATGAGAAAGAATATTTTTCTTATAATTCAGAATTGTGAGGGATCGTTTATAAGCATATGGAATGGTTGTTTAGCCTCGTTTGGAAATTGCGTCACGTTTTCCCACTTCACTATAGTCGATCCAACATCGGAAGACTTATGGCCTCGAAAACGGGGCGTACACGAGTTAGCAGCAGCCAATAGGAGACCGTTTGTTTGGGAAGGTAGTGGGGAGGAAACCAGTCTCACTCCTGCTCTCGAAGAGATCGCATCGGACTGCGTTGCCGTTTCTACCGCCGTTTCCTTGCTGTGGATCAAAAAGAAGGATGGGAAGTATTTTATTTAGAAACTGCGTAGTATATCAGTTGAGCAAGAGCTGGCAGAGCGCACCGATATCTGCTCTCCCGCACGAAAGTTGAGAGGGGCGATGGAAGGGGAAACGTTCGTGATTGGCTACTTCCTCTAAGTAGGCCAAGAGACTTCCGAAGTGGGATCGACTATAATTACTTTCTTGTCCCATATCAGAGGATTTAAATTTTCTTAATTTTGCTATAGAAACGGCAATTGGGAATAAAATCATTCAGAGGTGACTTTTAAATTCGTGTTCGGCATTGAAAAACATACTAAAAGAAAATTTCTTCGAATTGAACGCGAAAAAACGATCGTTATTGTGGCTCATAAACTAAACGTATAAAGGATGCCGTTAAGGCGAGCAATGGTGTCATAGATTTTATTTCAACGGGGACACGTTCTCAGAGATGACCATTAAGGTCACACCCGCGCAAGGTACATAAGAATACTCCGCAGAAATTTAATTCGCATTCGCATAAATAAGGGATGGAAACATTTAGAGGTGACCTTTAAATTCGCGTTCGGTATTAAAAACGTACTAAACGAAAATTCCTTCGAATTCAAAGCGAAGAAGCAATCGCTCTTATGACTCATAAACGAAAAGCAATAAGGATGTCGTAAAGGCGAGCTAAGCAGAGCCCAGCCATTTTACTTCATGATGTCATGTTCTTAGAGATAACAATTTAAGTCACCCCCGCGCGAGGGACATAATACGAGAAAACATCATTCGCATATGCGCCATCGTTTGATAAGGTTGACTGTCTTAAGGTGAATATTTCGTAAAACCAAGACTTTCACAATGGGTGGTAAGTTGCAAAAGTTAATTATTATTTTAATAGCTGTTTTGAAATTTACCATAGAAAAATATTCCAAATGTATATAGTCCATCGGTTAAAAGACCCACAAATTGTTAAGATAGCGATTTTAAGGTCCTATTTGTGAATACTCTAATTTATTTATTTTTATTATTATTTATTGTTGTTTTAATAGTATGAGACGAACGTTCTTTCCAATTTCTTATTTTTGCTACAGAAAATCTGGACTATGTGCAGTAGCTTGAATTGGTAAGTTGAATTAGTTTTATTATTAAACATGAAGAAATGAGCATATTATTAAACAAGCAGAAATAAATACGTTTACTCATTTTTGCTTAAAATTCACATCTGCAAAATAATATTATAGTGATTTTTGTTTTGTTTCACCTTTTAAATTTGACAATGATTCGTTGCATTTCGCAATTTCGTTGGTGATATTTGCACGTGTATTAGTAAGTATTCTTATTGTATCCTTTATTATACTTCTATATACACGAAAATCAAACGTGAGATAAACAGAGACGTATACATTCAACATCGACATCTCTAACCTACGAGATCTTCGTATCGACTACTAATGTGCCCGTCAGGTCTACTTTAAATTATTATTTTAAAATTTTATGATCTTTATTTGTTTTAATATATTGTATGCATGTTTGAATTTAGTGTTAGTTAATTTATAAATGCAGTGGTGCAATATTCTGTTGATTTTAATGAAAAAATATGGGCTTTTACATTGCGGGAACACATCTCTATTTATAATATCATTTTCTATGGAAAATTAACGACCGCTTAACGTACGGGTTTTCAAGAACATAAGCTGTACGTTAAGAGGACGCTGGCTGTATATGAGAGAACACGGTGTCGGTGAGAGGAGGGGCGAGGAGAGGGGTGGAGCTAGAGAAGGCGAGGAGCCAATAAGGGGCGGAGCGAAGAAGGGGTGGAGCCAAATGTGACGGGACTTGTAAATATAGCCTTATAATATCTGCTTTGGCAATACCTGCCTATAGTCGATCCGAAATCGGAAGACTCCTCGAAAACGGGGCGGACACCAGTTAGCAGCAGCCAATAGGAGACTGTTTGTTTGGGAAGGTAGTGGGGAGGAAACCAGTCTCACTCCTGCTCTCGAAGAGATCGCATCGGACTGCGTTGCCGTTTCTACCGCCGTTTCCTTGCTGTGGATCAAAAAGAAGGATGGGAAGTATTTTATTTAGAAACTGCGTAGTATATCAGTTGAGCAAGAGCTGGCAGAGCGCACCGATATCTGCTCTCCCGCACGAAAGTTGAGAGGGGCGATGGAAGGGGAAACGTTCGTGATTGGCTACTTCCTCTAAGTAGGCCAGGAGTGTTCCGATTTCGGATCGACTATAACTTGTTTTTATTTATGCAGGAAACGTGTATTTATAGTCGGGCCGACGAGAGTTGATCTCTGAGTGTTTCAGTGGAAGGGATGCAGTGTTGCCGCTTTGGACGCCCCTCCCTTCCGCCTGACTGACTCGTAACCGCCCCGATCCCGAAGCGTGAGATAGTAAATTTTCGAGCAACATAAACGGGTCTATAGATTTATTCCTGGAAAGAAAATTTTTCAAGGACGAGTTTATCGAACGATTAACTTTTCGAGATTAATGCTTCGTTTTAAAAAAGTAATCAATCATTGCTTTAACTGATTCAACCGTTTAGAAATACTATAACCTATCACTTGATCATTCTAATGAAACATTAGGTCATTAAGATTAAATTAATGAACAAATATTTCACTGATATTCTATTTATTCATAATTATAGAGTGGTTAGCCATATTAGTAGACTCGGTCACCAAATTTCGTATTTTCTCAATTCAACCACTCGTACCAAATTAACGGTTCATCTTAAAAAACAAAAATTACCTCAGTATTACATTCTCAAAGAAGAATATCATTAGATGATTAACAAGATGCACAAGTAAACATACAGCAATCCCTCACATAACGACGTTAATTCCTTCCATGAAAAAGCGTCCTTATGCGAAACGTCGTTATGCGGATATTAAAAACTCATATGAACAATGTTATATTGATTTAACTGGTAGGTACCTGGCTGAAGGTTAATGGACTGTAAATTAACAAACAAAGAGGAAAATCTACGCGGTAAAGTTCAGGAAATACAAATAGTAGCATTTATTACGTGCGGTATATGTACAGTACAGGAATCCTTCGTTTAATGCTGTTGATGCGTTCCTGCAAAATACCCCGTTACTTAAACACACGACAAATGAAAATGAATTTCCAATAAGATTAGATGAATGACTGGATGCATTTTTGGCAAAACATTATTGCGCATATAAATTTTAAAACGTGTTTTATGGTTTTAATAAATGAAAATCATCAAATACGCGTTACTATAACATGCCCTAACGCCCGCGACCGGTCTAAATAAATGAGAACTTCCGTTATGAAAACGGTTCTAATATGTAACGCGCAATTCGGGTTTTCATTTCTTGTAAAAATATGAAAATTAAAATTAAGAAAGGAATAAAAATAAACATGGAACAGACCTAATCAAGTTGAGACTTTTGGAATTGTAAATCATGCTGACACAATTTCATTCTCTGCTTGAGACTCCCCGACAGGAGGCTCGAGTGAACTTTTAAAGAATTTGTCTAAGGACAACTGCATTGAAGCGTTTACATTTTTTTCCAAACGTGTTTTTCAAGTGTCGATATGTAAGCATCGTTTGTAAGAGGAAAAATGTGGGAAATCCCCCTGGGTTTTTGACTGCTATGTTTAGAATTGCGGGAGGCGGGAAAGTGAGAATTGAAAACTGGTAACAGCGCCATGCATAAAGGCTCCTGATAGGCTCATTCCACTCCCTCCTCTCCAGCTCCGCGTACTACTCAGATATCAACTCTCCCCTGCCCGAGTATAAGATAAAATATTCTGAAAGGGTGCCTATAACTAAAAGGGTGACGAGATTCTTTTGCAGTTATATCGATTTTTTCTTTATATTAGAGTTTATTATAATATGAAGCAATGAAATGAGTGTTTTTTATTAATCTTGTTTGTAACTGAATTTAGCGTGACATTGAAATGATAAATTATTTTATTACATGTTGACGCCACTCAGGCAGATGAGAATTAATAAATTAAATTCTATGTATATTTAAAATTTCCTTATTTTCGAAATTACCAAAATGAGGCGTTATATCTCGTGTGAATCAGAAACGAATATTGAATTATTCTTATCATAATATGATCAGATGCTTTTGCATGTATTGGACAACGGAATCGACGATCAGTTATCACATTCCCCAGAGAATAATGACCACGCAACCTCTAATAATTATGCCTAGTTAACATAGCACTAATGTACTCTGCGTTAATTACGGTGGTAGATGTTCCAACATTTTATAGTAGTTCGGATCTAATAAATTCGCAGTCATACATTCTTCAGCACATATTTTAAGTACATGAAACTATTCCCTTTAAACTTCACTAGACAACTTCCTAATTAATTAATTTATATCAGCAATCCGCCGGATTTTCTAATTGAGATCCTACATTTTAAATAGATAACAATAGGCAGGGCCGGCCCGAGGTACGGGCGAGCCGGGCGGTTGCCCGGGGCGCCTAATTGTAGGGGGCGCTTTCCAGATCTTCTGTCTATGCATTACTTGCAAGCGAATAAATATTGGACACCAATTTATATCGTAAAACAGGTTAGAATCATGATGATTCCTTTTATTTATTCATTATCAATAAGTTTTACAGAGCGTTGAATAAATTAACCTATATTCTGTAAATATCTCAACAAATCAACAAACATTTACGGAGGGGGGCGCTGGAGTGCTATCTCGCCC
Source organism: Uropetala carovei (assembly GCA_036926305.1). Lineage (NCBI taxonomy): Eukaryota > Metazoa > Arthropoda > Insecta > Odonata > Petaluridae > Uropetala > Uropetala carovei. The sequence continues at coordinate 951,851 of JAXCHB010000087.1, forward strand.
GGGGCGCCAAAATTCCTCGGGCCACCCCTGTCAATAGCAATTCATAATTTTCTCTTCTCCCACCAATAAACCAAAGCGAGTCTTTGCAAACTCAAATTTATTGGTAATTTCATTATTTAATCTCAAGATTATTCATTAAGATAAATTAAAAACGGTGCTTAATCCCATTTATTAAGTGGGGATTATAAGTTTGGCAGTATGCCACGAGACATTATATGGATTTAAGTGAGGGAATAAGAACACCACTTTTAGTTAAATAACTTTTCATTCATTTTCGAACACGCATTCAGAGTTTATTTGACTACGCCAATGTTAAGTTTTTAACATGTCACCCTCTTCATTTAAGTTATGGGTTTGTCAACCTTTTCTCCATTTGAAGAGCTTCTATTAAACGTAGTGCGAAGGCCTTATTTCTTTAACTTTTTAAAATATATTAACATTGAGATATCGACGGTGGATTTGCACTCACATACGGAGAAAATCATTAAGATAAATTTGAATGTCGTCGATTTTTTTTCTTCAGATCGAAATCGACCTTATTTAACGTTTAAATTCTAAAAGTAAAAATACAGTAATAATTTGGTATTTGGATACCTATTATTCAGTTATTCGGCTTAAATACACCGAGGCAGAAGCCGAACAATGGATTTAAGTAGACTGAAGAACGATATCGACTATTTATTCTTACCATCTTAGAGAAAAATGATCACGCAACCATCATTTGAGGATTTGTAATAATAATAAAATTTTATATTTAGTAAGTTTGAAATGATAAATTATCGATCCGTTGTAACTCTCTCCGACAAAAATGATCACGCAACCTCTTAAATCATTAATATGTTTGTTCAAAAGCGAGCTTCTGTGAAAAAAGTGAATGTAGTAGAGGAAATATTTCTATTAACATCTTCTAAAAGTGAGGATATGGTTGTTTTAAGATTGATTTTTCTTAAGGAATAATAATATTAATATTAAATGTTGTTACTGCAATAAAAACATTATAGAATAGGTTATGTGGATGATGTAGGTATAAACAATGAGTCTTTTTAAGGTGCTGTGGTAGTTGATTCAAGACGACTACAAAATGTCCGAAGATATATCAGTTATTCGCAGACAGGATATTAACGCTACGCTAACTACGCTTCATTTGTCAGAAAGAAGAATTTTCTCAACCAATGACAGGAGATGGATCATACGAAAGAAGAATGAAGCAATGGTGTTTTTCTTGAAGGTCTGTGGTCTATTGATCTACGCGAAAATCAAACGCGTGATGACTAGGCCTTAGATCTTCTAGAGCGACACCTCTAATCAACGAGATCTATGTATCGAGCGGGTGAAACAAGATTTATCCTCAAGAATGAAGATTTATTACCCTCGATGAACTCGATAAAACACCTTTGTTGTAACACTAACATACGACCTTTACAATATCTCCACCAAGGGATTTCTAATTTTTACTATTTTATAACTTGTTGTATTTCTATATCCTTCAAAAGTTTTTCATCGATGGACATTTTCACAGAAGTCACTTTCAAAATTACGATCTAGCTGAATGTGTTAATAATAAGGTAAAACAGAAAAATTATAAAATAATTGCCATCATTCTCCGTCTCCAACGTAATACCTTACCTATGATGTCTTGTGGGCAATTGATTACATATGTATTAGAGCGTGCGATGTTCTTTACCGATGTTTTCAGGGGATAGTTGATGTTCCCTCACTTATGTGTTGAAGAATGAAAAGGTTCGAATCTTTTAGCGCGATTACGGTGTTTCGATTAATGTATTATATGGTCTTTGTTAGTGATATATCGATGGGTAATAAAGTTGATGAAATTGTTTCAAATAGGAAATGGCCTAGGTAAACTGTGCAGGAAATAAAGTTTGCGGTTAGATTTCAATCTTATTGAAAACTTATAGAAGGGTCGATAATTCTGAAACTACAAATTATCTCATTTTGTATATTATTTATATTTTGTACTTTATTCTATTTCTATATCTTTCATAAGTTTTTTATCACAGGAAATTTTCACACAAGTAGCCTACAGAATCAGGGTCTTCCTGAAGATTAATAATAAGAAAATACAGTGTGAAAGATAATACAGCGAAATACATAATAATTCTATTATATTGCTCAGGAACAAGGTTTCAACGAAACTACGTCTTCATAAACTGGGCTTAGGGACAATTCACCGACCACAATTCACCGACGGAAAATTCACCGAAACCACAATTCACCGACCCACAATTGATCGAATGTAGTATTCACCGAAATTTCCAATTCACCTTATGAAGACGGGGAAGAGCGGAAGTAATATAAGCGGAATATTGGCAACAATGACACATAACAATAAACCATTAACGTTCAAGGAGGAATGGGTATAGGGAAGAGAGAAGGAAGATGGAATAATATGACAAAATGAAATAATGGCATCATGGATATCCTTCCATCCATCCATCCTTGCACACCGACGATAATTGGGAAATTATTTAGTAAACATGAATTTACCTGACACCAACTGATAAAATTAAGCAATGTATGGCAAAACTCAAGTTGTGAGAAAAGGCGAATTTTGGGAACTTCGAAGGAAAGGATAACTCTATCGCAACACATTGCAGAATATATTGTTAATTGACATCATTATTTCGATGGAATTTATAGATAAAGTAATAACAAGCAAACTTAAAAATGTTGGAAAATTCATGCAACACACTATGTAACAATTTCACTGTATTACTCAATAACACTACCAGGTTTCAACATAACTCCTTCATCGTAACCTGATAACGACGTAGGTACGTCGTAGTGAAGTAATTTTCATTCATCGATGTCATAATGTTATTAAATTTGGTAAACACGACACCCTTCGATGCATGGCTATTGGAATGTTTTCATGAGGAACGACAGGACAGAATGTTCTAAATCTATTATGTGTCGATGAATTTCGTAAAAAATTATTTTTTCATCAAAAAGATAACGGAACATATATATAAATTAGTACGATGTATGTACCTTATTTGCCTCTTTAAAGGTGTGGTCTAAGGAATCTGCCTTAAGAGGAGGTCCTTGATGGATAAAATTTCTGATTCGGTGTAGTAATGTTCTATGTATCAGGAATTCGGGCATGCTATTAAATGGAAAATGAAATTAGTTATCAACAAATATAACTACAATTTCTGTAAATATTTAACATGATTAATTTAGAGATACAAATGTGTTAAGCAGAATCCATATGAAAACATATAATGAACCATTCATCACAGATTGTCTCGTTTACAAAATATTACATCATTATGACACCATAATATACTAATTATTCACCGCGACTCAAATAGGTCATCAATTTATGGGATCTACGACAATTCACCGACGAAAAATTCACCGAAACCACAATTCACCGAATCACAATTCACCGAAAGGTAAATTCACCGACCCACAATTGATCGAATGTAGTATTCACCGAAATTTCCAATTCACCTTATGAAGACGGGGAAGAGCGGAAGTAATATAAGCGGAATGTTGGCAACAATGACACGTAACAATAAACCATTAACGTTTAAGGAGGAATGGGTATGGGGAAGAGAGAAGGAAGATGGAATAGTATGAGAAAATGAAATAATGGCATCATGGATATCCTTCCATTACAAAAAGCTCGTACATGAATAATAAATAAACAAATTACGCTCACGGGAGTAGGGGGAGAAGAAGGGGAAGGTTAAACATTAAAGAAAGTAATACTGGCACCATGGGTGTCAATCGATTGCAAATAACTCGTAGATGAATAATTAACAATAATTAACAAATTACGCACTCAAAGCTTATGGTAGGAGGAGGGAAGGGGGAAGGTTAAACATTTAAAAACACAATACTAGCACCATGCGTGCCATTCGATTGCGAATAGCTCGTAGATGAATAATAAACAATAAATAAACAAATTACGCAACCAAGGCTTATGGTAGGGGGAGGGAAGGGGGAAGGTTGAACATTTAAAAACGGAATACGAGCACCATGGGTGTCATTCGATTACAAATAACTTGCAGATGAATAATAACCAATCAATAAACAAATTACGCACTCAACGCTTATGGGAGGGTGAGGGAAGGGGGAAAGTCAAACATTAAGAAACGTAATACTGCCACCATGGGTGTCATTCGATTGCAAATAACTCGTAGGTGAATAATAAACAATAAATAAACAAATTACGCACTCAACGCTTAAGGTAGGGGGAGGAGAGGGGGAAGGTTAAACATCTAAAAACAGAATATTAGCACCATGGGTGTCATTAGATTGCAAATAACTCGTATGTGAATAATAAACAAATCATGCACTAATGGCTTATGGTAGGGGGAGGGAAGGGGGAAGGTTAACATTCAAAAACAGAATTCTAGCACCATGGGTGTCATTCGTTTGCGAATAGCCCGTAGATGAATAATAAACAATAAATAAACAAATTCCGCACACAACGCTTGTGGTAGGGGGAGGGAATTTGGAAAGTTAAACATACAAAAACAGAATACTAGCACCATGGGTGTCATTCGACTGTAAATAACTCGTATGTGAATAGTAAACAAAAAATAAGCAAATTGCGCATTCAAAGCTTATGGTATGGGGAGGAAAGGGGGAGGGTTCAACAATTAAAAACAGAATACTAGCACCATGTGTGTCATTCGATTACAAATAACTCGCAGATGAATAATTAACAATAAATAAACAAATTACGCAACCAAGGTTTATGGTAGGGGGAGGGAAGGAGGAAGGTCAAACATTATGAAACGTAATACTGTCACCATGGGTGTCATTAGATTGCATATAACTCGTAGGTGAATAATAAATAACAAATAAACAAATTACGCACTCAACGTTGAAGGTAGGGTGAGGAGAGGGGGAAGGTTAAACATCTAAAAACAGAATATTAGCACCATGGGTGTCATTCGATTGCAAATAACTCGTAGGTGAATAATAAGCAAATCGTGCACTAATGGCTTATGGTAGGGGGAGGGAAGGGGGAAGGTTAAACATTTAAAAACAGAATACTAGCACCATGGGTGTCATTCGATTGCAAATAACTCGTATATGAATAACAAACAATAAATAAAAGACTTACGCAACCAAGGCTTATGGGAGGGGGAGGGAAGGGGAAAGTTAACATTCAAAAACAGAATAGTAGCACCATGGGTGTCATTCGATTGCAAACAACTCGTTTGTGAATAATAAACAATAAATAAATAAATTACGCACTCAACGCTTATGGTAGGGGGAGGGAAGTTGGAAGGTTAAACTTCAAAAACAGAATACTAGCACCATGGGTATCATTCGGCAGTAAATAACTCGTATGTGAATAATAAAATATAAATAAACAAATTACGCACTAAAAGCTTATAGTATGGGGAGGAAAGGGGGAAGGTTCAACATTTAAAAACAGAATACTAGCACTATGGGTGTCATTCGATTACAAATAAGCCGCAGATGAATAATAAACAATAAATATACATATTACGCACTCAATGCTTATGTTAGGGGGAGGGAAGAGGTGAGGTTCCACATTTAAAAACACAATACTAGCACCATGCGTGCCATTCGAATGCGAATAGCTCATAGATGAATAATAAACAATAAATAAACAAATTACGCAACCAAGACTTATGGTAGGGGGAGGGAAGAGGGAAGGTTGAACATTTAAAAACGGAATACGAGCACCATGGATGTATTTCGATTGCAAATAATTCGTTGATGAATAATTAACAATAAATAAACAAATTACGCATCAACGCTTATGGTAGAGGGAGGGTAGGGGGAAGGTTAAATATTTAAAAACGGAATACGAGCACCATGGGTGTAATTCGATTGCAAATAACTCGCAGATGAATAATAAACAATAAATGAACAAATTACGCAACCAAGGCTTATGGTAGGGGGAGGGAAGAGGAAGGTTAAATATTCAAAAACAGAATACTAGCACCATGGGTGTCATTCGATTGCAAATAACTCGTATGTGAATAATAAACAATAAATAAGCAAATTACGCGCTCAAAGCTTATGGTAGGGGGAGTGAAGTGGGAAGGTTCAACATTTAAAAACAGAATACTAGCACCATGGGTGTCATTCGATTGTAAATAACTCGCAGATGAATAATAAACAATAAATGAACAAATCACACAATGAAGTCTTATGGTAGGGGGAGGGAAGTGGGAAGGTTAAACATTTAAAAACAGAATACTTGTACCATGGGTGTAATTCGATTGCAAATAACCCGCAGATTAATAATGAAAAATAAATAAACAAATTACGCACTCAAGGCTTATGGTAGGGGGAGGGAAGGGGGAAGGTTAAACATTTAAAAACAGAATATTAGCACCATGGGTGTCATTCGATTGTAAATTACTCGTAGGTGAATAATAAACAATAAATAAACATATTCCGCACTCTAGGCTTATGTTAGGGGGATGGAAGAGGTGAGGTTCAACATTTAAAACACAATACTAGCACTATGCGTGCCATTCGATTGCGAATAGCTCGTAGATGAATAATAAACAATAAATAAACAAATTGCGCAACCAAGGCTTATGTTAGGGGGAGGGAAGGGGGAAGGTTAAACATTTGAAAACAGAATACTAGCACCATGGGTGTCATTCGATTGTAAATAACTCGTAGTTGAATTATAAATAAACAAACGACGCAGTCAACGCTGATGGTATGGGGTGAGGGGGTTTAGCGTATCTTACAAGTTTTTATAGAAAAAGTTGAATCAAAGCCAATGTTCAATCCTGGATAACATGGGCGTCAGTAAAAATTTTTCAAGCATGGGCAAAACACAAAAATGCCTATTACCCACGTGCGGACGCAATTTTTCCCAATCCGGTAAAATTTTACTTAACCGGCCCCTAACTGACCACAAATCCTCACAACTGAATCACTATGAATTATATTATCACAGTGTTGAATATCCTCTTGAAATTAACTCAAATTATATTTTAAATGGCTAATTTATTTCCCTTAAAGCAGCTTAGAATAAGATCCCGGAACGCACCGGTACGCCGCCCCGGCTCGTCACATGTGCCGATGATACCGTTCTCTTTCGACAGACACATAGAAATACCGTCCCTTATAAAAAGCGTCCCGTTTCAAAAAAAATTTCCCTTCCACAACCAATACAAGCGTTCCGTTTCGTAACATTTTCCATTTCGAGCACTGGTTAAAATCCACTCCGATCTGATTAATACTTTGACACAAATACCCCATCTCCCTACACCCGATCTTTCTTCCCCTCACTTTCCTCTTCCCGTCTACAACCCTTTTGATCAGCGTGCCCCTTGGAAAACTTTGAAGATGTGCATACCCACTGGTATTATCACATAATACGAACAATTCCACAGAAAATCTTTAAATGATTAGAATTAATTTTGGTGGACTAAGTTTGTATTCACTGCACCTAATCGTAAAGGTTATGAAAAATGAATCTTTTGCGTATCCTGAAAAAACCTCCCGACCCCGAGCGTATGAACAAGCTTTCCATAGAGGAAGGAATAAGCGATCATAATGCTGTGTACGTAGAATTTAAGCTAAAAGTGGAGAAACAGGTTAAGGCTAGAAGACGCGTATATACGTACGCCAAAGGCGATTTCTCGAAATTTAGGTCTTTTTTACAGACACAATTCCCTAATTTCTGCGAGGCACCTATCGACGCTAGTACAGAGTAATTATGGTGCGTGTTCAGGGATATGATGCGAGAGGGTACGGATAAATTCATTCCACATAAAGTTAAACGTGATGGTGCGGAACCAAGATGGTACAACCAGAAAGTTAGATGCGCTCTTAGACGGCAAAGAAAACTTCACGCTCGCTTAAATACCAATTCTTCAAAAGTCACAGAGGAACAGAGGTCAACGATACGGCATCAATACAGAGAGGCGCGGTCAAGAGCTAGAGTAACAATGCGAGAAGCATTTAATGATTACAAAAAGAAAGTTTTGCATAATAATTTGAAAGAAAATCCGAAAGCATTTTGGTCGTACGTTAGGGAGGTTCATGGTAGAGGTCCCACCATAGCGTCATTGAGAACGGAGGCAGGTGATGTAGTACACGATAGCGCGGAAAAAGCAAACTTGTTAAATGAACACTTTCAGAAAGCGTTTACTTCGGTGAGCAACGAGTTTGAGGAACCAGATTCGAATGATAAGGGAAATTCGATGGAAGATTTGATATTCTCCGAAACAGGTATCGCGCACCAGCTAGAGTCGATTAAGCAAAATAAGTCTCCCGGGCCGGAGGGCATACCCGCGCGTGTGCTGAAAGAGCTAGCCTCGGTCATCGCACCTTACTTGAAAATAATATTCGAAAAATCCGTTGCACATGGTACCGTTCCAAAAGACTGGAAGCTAGCATACGTAACGCCCATCCACAAAGGCGGTGATAAAGAGAACCCCGAAAATTATAGACCGATTTCCTTGACGTCATTATCGTGTAAGATTCTGGAACATATAATCGTTAGCTCTGTTCTGCGTTATTTAGATGGTCGTTCTTCGCTAAGCAAAAACCAACACGGGTTTCGGAAAGGTAGGTCATGCGAAACGCAGCTCGCCCTGTTCGTAAACGATTTGTTGCAATGCGGAGAGAAAAACAGTCAGGTTGATGCAATTTTTATTGATTTTAAAAAAGCGTTTGACAAAGTACCCCATAATAAATTAATAGGAAAACTAGGAAAGTACGGCATAAACCCTAATATCGTGAGTTGGGTAAAAGACTTCCTCTCCAACAGAAAACAGATAGTAGTTATTGATGGGAAATCTTCATACCCGGTAAAAGTCGCATCAGGTGTTCCACAGGGAAGTGTTATTGGCCCACTGCTATTCCTGATATATATAAACGATATCTGCTCGGTAGTTCGCTGCAAAATAAGACTTTTCGCAGATGATACCGTTTTATATAAGGAGATAACGAGTCAGGATGACCAAAAATCGCTTCAGGAAGATTTAAACGCCCTTTCAGCATGGTGTCAACATTGGAAAATCGAAGTTAATCAGAGCAAATGTTCCCTATTGAGTTTCTGGAAGAGTAAGAACAATGACTTAAACTCGGAGTACAGAATTGATAGATTGAATATCCAATCTGCAGAGTACGTTAAATATTTAGGAGTCACCATTTGTCGTGATCTATCGTGGAATATGCATATTCGAAGGATCGTAGGCGCAGCTAATAAGAAATTGGGCTTCGTAGGCAGAATAGTAAGAAGTAGCACAGAACAGGTACGAGAAACGTGTTATTTATCATTGGTCAGATCTCAGGTCGAATACGCTTCCAGCATATGGGATCCGTACGAAAAGGGACAGATACTTGAGTTAGAAAGAATCCAACGCAGAGCAGCCAGATTCGTTAAGCAAAAATATGAGCAAAAATTAAGCGTCACATCACTCTTGAAGGAGTTGAATTGGATATCGCTAGAGGATCGCAGAATTAGCGCTAGGTTAAGGCTTCTGGAGAAATTTAGGTCGGAAGTTCTCTTAGAGGAGGTCTCAGGAATATTAGAGGCACCTACGTACATGGGCAGGCACGATCACGAGAATAAAATACGAGAGATCGACTGTAGGACCGAGCGATACCAGAGCTCGTTTTTTCCAAGGACCATACGGGATCATAACAGGAGAGTGATTCCCACGAGGGACGTTATTAGGTAGGGCTTGGTGTGCTGCACCCCCTGCCACCCACCAGTCTGGTGATTTGCAGGGTATCATGTAGATGTAGATGAAGACACCGCATTGGCACATTTGCATTACACACGGGAAATAATACAATTGGCATGGTTAGTTAAAAACGCGGAATTACGCCCAAATTCGAGCGAATCCGAATAGAAGGATAAATTGACTTTCAAATTAAGAAATGTTCCTTTTTTTTAAAAAATATTCTTGGTTCGTAGAACGCGTCAAATTTTCCTATTTTCATTTGCAATAGGAACAAGGGTTGCTGAGCGGAATTTTAAATATTACATATTATCTTACGAGGAATGAAAATAATTGCTAGAGGTCGATCTCGCGACATTTTTCGAGATATTGTAACGCGTCCCCAGGTAGCTCGGTCGCGGGTCCAACGAAGGAATCGGGAGTTGGGCGCCAGTGCGGGTAAAAGGGAAAAAAAAAACAACAGGGGAAGAGAACGGAAATTCCGCCCGCACTCGGAATGGAAAATCGGGGTAGCGGCCGGCAAGGATAAGGGATAGCTCGTGTCGACTCCGATGCCCCTCGTAACTTTCACCACCGTGCCCGTCACCCGACTGACTCCTCTCCTCCACCACTCTCCTTGGTTGCTCGGTTGACCCCCGAGACACCTAGGGGCCACCACCGAACGAAAAATAAACTCAAAGCGAAAACCGGCGGGCGTAATTACGCGCGCGAGCGTTTAAACGTCACATCACCCCCCCTCCCGAAAGTTTAACACCACGCAAAAAAAAACCCACGCACGCCGTTGAGCCCTAACACGCTGCTTTCAGATCCCGTACGTGCCACTGGCCTACAGGTTTCCCCCCGGGCGTTACCAATTCATATATTGAATCGCTAACTCTTTTTCGAACGATGAAGGGACCCACAAATTTCGGCTCCAATTTAGCCGCCGAGAATTCTCCTCCGTCCGACTTTGGAAAATTTCGGCGCCATACCAGGGACTTTTCGGGAAAGATTATATCCCGGTGCCGCAAATTATAATAGTGCGCTTGGCGCGCCGAAGCCTTAAGTTGGGCCGTCGCGGCCCTTTGAGCCATTTCACGCAGAGAATTTTGAAGTTTTCCCGCATAGGCTCGCGGATCGAACTCCGTCACACAATCTGCGTCAGACTCGCGATACAAATCATTGGGTTTTCTAAGACGTCTACCAAAATTTAACTCCGCGGGAGAATAGCCCGTAGTCTCCGAAACAGCCGTGCGCAACGCGAACAAAAGGTCCGAAATATTTTCATCCCATTTTCGTTGAGAATCCTCGCAGTAAATGGAAATCATTGTTTTCAGGGTTCTATTAGCTCTCTCACAAGGGTTCGCTTGAGGAAGATACGGCGCCGTATGGCACAGCTTCACGCCAAACATGCGTCACACTTTCTGCAACAATTTGCTGATATATTGCGGACCGTTATCGGTTATCATGATCTCTGGACAACCCCACTGGTTAATGACCTCCGTGCGGAAATACTGCGCTACATGGTTCGCTTTGACACTCCTAAGAGGGATCGCGATGGGCCAACGGGTACTTGTATCTAAAAATACTAAAAGGTAGCGATTTCCCTTAAGAGACCGGGGCAGAGGGCCTATTATATCGGAGGCAACGACGGTCCAGGGCCGCACCATTACGTGAGGTTTCATCGGACCGGCCGGCTTCGCCTGGACAGTCTTATAACGCTGACACACCTGGCAGCGACGAACGAAATTGCTCACGTCTTTTCTAAGAGAGGGCCATGAATAAAATTCTCGAATTTTTCGATACGTTTTGAAGAAACCCATATGACCTCCCCTCGGTGAGGAATGATGAGCCTCTACCAGTCTAAGTCGTTCGCCCGCTGGCACTACCAGTTTCCAGGTCCCATTATCACCTTTCGAATATAAGTGACCGTTAGCAACTCGCAGTCCGGGATGAACAGCGGGGTTTCTCTCCGCGTTCTCCCGTAACTCCCGATACCACGGGTCGTCCTCGACCGCCGCATCGAAGGGCGTGACGTCTCCCATCGCCGCGATCCTCGACAAGGCGTCAGGTACCACGTGAAAACGTCCTTTACGGTGAATAATTCTACAATCGTATTGCTGTAGCTGAGAGATCCACCTGGCCAACCGGCCTTGTGGATTATTTAAGTTATACAACCATTTTAACGAGGCGTGGTCAGTGATCACATCAAAGGTATAACCTTCCACATAAGGCTTAAACTTAGTTATGGTGAATAACACCGCCAGACATTCTCGCTCCGTCACACTATAATTCCTCTCGGCATTCGAGAGTGTTCGCGAACAGTAAGCAATGACTCTCTCCTCTCCGTCAATTACCTGAGTCAGGACTCCTCCTATCCCGACTCCCGAAGCATCACATTGTATAGTGAAAGGGATATCAAAATGAGGACAGGAAAGAATGGGGGCCGATACACGACAGGCTCTCAATTTCTCGAAGGCATTCGAATGTTCATCTGACCACTTAAACCTGCGCTCTTTTCCCTTCAGCAGGTCAGTTAACGGTGCTGCTACAGCAGCAAAATTTGGCACAAATCGTCTATACCAACTCACGAATCCTAAGAACCGCCGAAGCTCGGTTCTATCGGTTGGGATAGGATAACTTACAACCGCAGAAATTTTTTCGGGGTCAGTTTCTAATTTTCCGTCACCCACAATATACCCTAGAAATCTTAAACGCGATTTAAAAAAGTTACATTTATCCTAATTCAGTTTCAGTCCGGCGCTCCTTAAACGTCTAAACACTTCCCTCAAATGGTCCAAGTGTTCCCCAAAGGTTTCACTAACCACCACAACATCGTCTAAATAAGCGAAACAGTTCGGTTCCATATCCGGCCCTAACACCTTATCCATTAAACGCTGGAAGGTCGCGCCCGCACTATGTAATCCAAACGGCATTACCTTAAAGTGGAAAAGACCTTTCCCTGGGACCGTAAACGCGGTTATCTCTCTACTCGAGGTTTCCAGTTCCACTTGCCAATAACCCTTCTCTAAATCGAGCGTGCTAATGAATTTTCCTGCTCTTAACTTATTTAAGATGCTTGAAATGAAAGGGATGGGGTAAGCGTCCTTTTTACTCAGACTATTCACCTTCCTGAAATCAACGACAAAGCGCTTGGAGCCATCGGATTTAGGGACTAACATCATCGGTGAGGACCATGGACTCGAGGATGGTTCGATGACTCCATTCGCTAACATTTCGTCTATCTGTTCATTAATCATTCCCTGTATAACCGGGGACACCGGATAGTAACGCTGTTTGATGGGAACACATTTTTCCAGAATAATCTCGTGTTTGACGAGGTTCGTCCTACCGGGTACCAGGTCAAACAATTTTATCTCTGAATCTAAAAATCTCATCAACGCAGAATCTTGGGCAGGGGAAAGACCTAGCCCGTTTTCGACTTCCTCAAAACTACCGTGAAATTCGTTCAGACCGCCCGTTTGTGTTGTCTTTAGTAATTGGTTGCCATCGGCCAAAACTACGGTCGCACTGGAAAAATCTATTTTTGCCCCCAGCGTGGTCAAAAAATCAGTCCCCAAAACGAAATCATAAGTCATTAAAGGAAGAATGCCACAGTTCATAATTAATACCCTATTTTCTATAGTTATAGGAATCGTGACACTACCCGATGCAACCGACGTACGGCCATCAGCCATTTCTAACGTGACCGACTTTCTCCGAATGGGAATATTTAAATCTCTCAGCCACGTAACTACACGAGAATTAATTACAGAGTGAGTAGCACCCGAATCAAGAAGGGCCGACCAACTCTTCCCATAAACACTTATCTCTACGAATATTCTTCTACCAATTGGTACCACTATCGGCTCAGGGTTCATAAATTCCTTAACTTTCGCAAGCCATTCTTTCCATTTGTTATCCAGGCGGGGGGGTCTGAAACGATCCTGACGGCGCCTTAGGCCTGGTTCTAATGCGCCGCCGTATCGTTTTCCGAACACTCGCACGTACTCGCTACTTTTCCGGCAAGTCCACATCGGTGGCAAAACTTATTGAGTTGCTTTTTACACTGCCGAAAAAAATGATCTCTATCGCCACAGTTCCAACAGGACCTTTCGAACTTGTTACCTCTTCCAAGATTAGTGACAGTATTGATCGTTACAGATGGCTCGGATCGAGATTGCTTTCTCGGTTCATATCCGAACTCAGAATCAACTAATTGACTCGACGCTTGAGGCGGTCTATAATATTTTCGTCTCTCGTTTACTTCCTCTACCTTACGCCCGGCTCTTAATAGATCATTTAAACTACCATAATTTACTGCCGGAATGTGGCTCAAAAAATCGGGATTGAGGTTGCTATACGCTAACTCAACCAGTTCTTCTTCGCACAGTGGCCTTTGCAGCCGCGAATTCATCGCGCGAAGACACGACAGATAGTCATCTATCCTTTCGCCTATTCCTTGCGATCGCGAAAATAGGTCCTTCTTTAACCTCAGATCATAACCGGCGGGTTGATATGCCTCACGGATCTCAGATATAAAATCAAGGAAAGACTTTATTGAGTCCTTATTAACCTTGAACCACCTAAAAGCATTTCCCGTTAACAACTCAGGAATAAGTCGCCCCATAGTATCATCTGAAAGCGAATTAAAACTTTGAAAATCAAGGCACCTCTCGATGAAGGAATTTACGCTTTCATTACCATTTCCGGAAAAACTAATCCCTCTGCGGTTTACGTCTTTCGACAACCGACTCAGATTCGGAGAATTACTCAAAGTCACCGAATCCACGATTCTTTCGAGTAACTCGTTTAAGACACCATTTTCGGATTTGGGAGGTTCGTTTTGCGGATTATCACCCTTATGGTAGTCTCTCAGCCTCGCACGAAGCTGATCGAGAGTCCCTTCACTTTCCAGCCCGAAACGATTCCAAAATTTTTCCGCCTCCGTCTTAGTGAGCTCATGGATCCACGAGGTACCTTTCGAAGGAATCTGCTTCGCCATATCTAAACCTATCAGAAAACCAACTCGGGAAAGGAATAAGGGTTCTAAGTCTTCTCTCCCCGAGGTCCGCCGGGGAATACACTACGGGTATAAAGGATGGACCATGGTAGGGAACCAAAAGGATTGAGACCAAAGACAGAACGCAACAAACTAAACCTAACCTTAAATAACGATTCCTTCGATTTCCGGCCCCACGTTGGGCGCCAAATTATGTAACGCGTCCCCAGGTAGCTCGGTCGCGGGTCCAACGAAGGAATCGGGAGTTGGGCGCCAGTGCGGGTAAAAGGGAAAAAAAAAACAACAGGGGAAGAGAACGGAAATTCCGCCCGCACTCGGAATGGAAAATCGGGGTAGCGGCCGGCAAGGATAAGGGATAGCTCGTGTCGACTCCGATGCCCCTCGTAACTTTCACCACCGTGCCCGTCACCCGACTGACTCCTCTCCTCCACCACTCTCCTTGGTTGCTCGGTTGACCCCCGAGACACCTAGGGGCCACCACCGAACGAAAAATAAACTCAAAGCGAAAACCGGCGGGCGTAATTACGCGCGCGAGCGTTTAAACGTCACAATATATTACGCCGTTACCTTCATATATCCCATTTAAATATCCTGTCAAATTTTCGATCCTCTGTGTACACCATTTAACGAATTGTCTGAATTTCTATACAGCGTGATACACGGACCAAACAAACAACCAGTCAGAGGACAAACCAATTAATACTGCCTTTTATTATAATTGGAATCTTGCACATCAGCAGACGGACGAATAAGGTGAAAACAGAACTTTAAAAAATAACACGAAATAAATCCAAAATCTAAGAAATCGGAATTACAAAGTGGTCATAGGATAAGTATGTATGTACTTCGATTTTCAAAGACGCAAACATAAATGAACAGAGAATGATAACTCTCTCTTCTATAATTCGAAACAACAAGGCAAGCTTCATTTATGACGTTCAATAATCATAATAAAATTCGTTGTATAATTTGTACATCGAGAAGAATACCTTAATGGTTTATGTCTCAGATCCGGGGCCATGCTTTGGAAGACTACCTGCTCTTCCATTTCGACGCTCATTAGAGAGGATTAGCGACCCTCACTAGGACTCGGTGTAGTCTATCCTCACAGCGGGTGGTGAAATTCCCGATCTATCATTGCAAAATTGCAATACTTTTTGCAAATAAGACCATTGAAAGTTACATCATTGCATTGCAGCGAAAATCCTGATTATTGGCGTATTTTAAACGAAATTCTACGATACATATTAACGGAATTAGTATTCTTTTCGTTGGATTCTTTCTACCTGTTCTGTGCTACTTCTTACTATTCTGCCTACGAAACCCAATTTCTTATTAGCTGCGCCTACGATCCTTCGAATATGCATATTCCATGATAGATCTCGACAAATGGTGACTCCTAAATTTACATTTACATTTACATAAATACCCTGCAAGCCGCTAGAAGCGTTTGGCAGGGGGTGTCACAACACCAAGTGAAGTCTAGCTAATTCCTCTGTTGGATTGTCTTATCGCGTCTGGGAAAAAGGATCGGTAGTATTTCTCTGTTCTAGCGGTAATTTCGAGATATTTTCTCCTGCACTGTGATCTAACATTACGTTCACTAACACCGATGGGGACGACTATGCCGCGTACGTCTTCAACGAATTCGGAACTTTCAAATTTTTCAAATAGTTTCCTCTTGTATTCAATTCTTCTACTCTTCAACGTCTGCCATTTCAGATCTCTCAATAACTCTGATACACTCGCATCATACCGATATTCTCCTTTTACAAATCTAGCCGCTCTACGCTGAACCATTTCGAGCTCTCTAGTTAGGCCCTCCTCGAAAGGGTCCCAGACGGCGCAACAGTATTCCACGATGGGTCGTATTAGGGAAAAGTATGCGATTTCCTTCACATTCGAGGGGCATCCCCGCAGGACTCTAGAGGAAAGCCCTTGAATTCTGTTTGTCGATGCTATAACGTTACAAATTTCATGCTCAGCTGAAAGTGCCTTATAATTTTTGTCCTCGTATGGGACAATATTATCATTAGAAACCTTTTAATAGTAATACTTCAAGAAATCAGCATATATTTGGTTTCCGTGTAAACAAAGCAAAATAAAAAAATCTGTACAACATACATTGTACAAACTTTCTCATATATGGGTACTAATGCGTCGTTTAGTTATCTTTAGAAAATGAAAATCGTATGATCCTGTTTTTAGAAAATCCAATTTTTGTTCAAGTTGCCCAAGAATAAACTAGCCTTATGTTCATTCAGTGAGAAAAATGAAATACGTAGTATTATTGTAGATGTATACTCAAGTAACTGTACGAAATTTGATCAAAATCGTTAAAGCCGTTTTTGAGAAAATCGAATTGTTGTTAAAGTTGCCTATAATAAACTAGTCTTATATTCATTTTTTGTTAAATATGAACTACACATTATTATTGAGGACGTAAACACAAGTAACTGTACGAAATCTGATCAAAATCGTTCGAGCCGTTTTTGAGAAAATCGAATTAATGTTAAAAATGTGTAGAATAAACTATTCTTCATTACTGAGCAATGTCAACCATTTCTACGTATACTCTGCTCAGTATGATAAAATGCCTAAGTACGAGATTTTATTCATTTTTGCTCTACCGTTTAGGCTTCAGAGCCAGTAACAGACAGACGGCAGACAGACGGACGGCATTGCAAAAACCACTTTTTCGGATTCAGCGACACCTAAAACATATATTTCCATAAAAATCTCGAGGTGGAATTTTTTCGCGTTAACAATACTTTCTCGCTACTTCGTATGAGAAAGTAAAAATATATTACCTACGTTAAATGTTTTCCCATTTTTAATGCATTGGATTCAAATCCGGCGGCAATGGGAGTTGTCATAGCTGCTTTTAATTGGTGTTGTCATAAAACTAATAAAATCGCGTATTTTTCTGATTCTAAATGTATTTTTACGATAATTCGATCAGGATTCGGATTCTGAACTATTAAGTCTCAAGTTCGAACTATGTTTCTAAGTAATATTAAAATTCAAATGAAAAATAAGCTGCAGTCACCCCCATGTTATTCAAATGGGGAAAATTGAAAAAGGGAATATTAAAAAAAAATTAGAATGATCAATCAAATCGGTTTAAAACCCGACTACACCACTTAACTCTTTATTCCGGTTAAAATGATACCCTTTTCTTGCTTCTAAGTGCTGTCAATTGCTGATTTATAGAAAAACACACACACAAACACTTTTCTTTATAGATATCTATAGACTATAGATAGACTAGAGATAGGTAGATAGATGCAGATTACTATTTAACCACTAGCAAAACTGCCCGGCGTTGCTCGGGTTGATATGATATTTGGCACTTTCCAATGTTAAAAACTTAAAATAAATACCTTTTTTCATGATTAAATACTACATTTTACCGGAAATCGGCTTTGATGGGATTTATGTCTTTTAGAAATATAAAGTTGATTTTTTCAGATTAATAGGTTTTTATCCCGAGTTCGTATATTCATGTTAAGAAATATAAATTTGCAAAAGAATAAAATTTTGCGAGTCAAGCAATCGATTTTTACTTGTTATCTTAAGGAAAAATGTCAATGCCCTTTAATGGCAGCACTGACTAATCCCGAATTCACTAATAAAGAAATCGCAACAAAATTTATTTTATAATCATTATAATTGTTATTTACATAATATATGTATCTTGCAATATACAGTTTACAAGTGAAGTTCAAGTTTCCTGCTGTAAATAAGTCTATCGCGGAACCCTTGGATTTCCTCGGGTCACAGTTTGAAGACCTTTGTCGTAGAAAGCGTCGAAAGATTCTTTCAGGGATAAGTACATGAAGGAGCGCGTCCCACGTCAGGAGGCAAAAGGAACGGTTAATGACCCTCTAGTTGGCCTTCCTCCACACCCTAATCGAGGTTGAAAGGGTAGAAAGTGGAGCTTCCAATGGTATATGGTCAGAATCGAAAATGTTCCTTCCCGCTGAAACGGAAACCTCAACGGAAAAGAAAACATTTAAAATAGCCTCCTCACGGGTAACACTAATTTTTATTGAAGACAGAAACCGAATCTTGACCGAATTAGTGGAAAAATGCGTTTAGAACATGGGTCTCAAATTCGCGGCCCGCTTGTTCATTTTATGCGGCCTTCTCACTGGTCTTCTTCTAATTATATTATTCGGCCCGGCTCATTGTCGAACAATTTTTCCAATTTGGAAATATTTTTAGTCCTTTTGAAGTGTAAGTTTCTCATTTTTGGCCCGCGAACGATTTTCATTAGAGATCTCTGGTTTAGAATCAGAAAAAAAGAAGTGATTTTATCAGTTTTATTACAACAATTACAAACTACCTTTGGTGGTTGAAAATTTTCGTAGGTATGTCACTCTAATATCCTTATGTTTCATTGTTTAATCATATAATTATTTATTTATTATGCATATATATTCCGAGTCATAAAAACTCCTCAAAATATTTTTTTAAAGATTAAATTTGGAAACTTTCCTTTAATAATATTTTGCATTTGACAACTTATGTATGGAGGAAGTCATGTGTTGTACACCTCCGTTTATTTATTAGTAAGGCCGGCGAAATTTCGTCTAATTAATTTTTACCCGTTTTAAAATAATTATTAAAAAATGTATAAAATTGTCTTAATTTTCAAATTTAAATATGTATCAATAAAAATAATTTTAAAATTTCGATTAAAATAAACATCGAGAAAAATGTTGTTATAAAGGTAGTTAAATATAATTTTTATATCTTGCATTAAACGTTTGGACCAGACGCCAAAATTTCCGATAAAGTGATCAAGTGCCAAAATTTCCGATGAATATTTTTAAATCCTATGGGAAATTTATCGGAAAATTACTTACCACTCAGTCAAATTTAGTTTATATAGTTAATTTGTATTTTTATTTTTTAAATTTAAAATATATAAAACCAAATGCCAAATTTCCGCCCGCTCTGAATATTCCAATGAAAACAATATGAAATAGCATTTAAATAACGTAAATCAAAATAAGCATTATATTTCTTAATAAGTTCAATTAGTTATTTTTTTTCTTTTCTTAATAGCGTGTTCTTGTTGGTAAATTTAGATTTGCCATTATAAACTGGAAATTATTCTGTAATAAGCTTTGCTTTGTTCTTCATACAATGATAAATCTAATAAGGAAGGTTTTGTAAACATTTTACGAAGGTTTATATTGAAAGCTTCAACCGAATTTGTTTATGGAGGAATTTTTTTGTAACAACTCTTCAAATGAAATTTCTCTTTTTACAATATACATAAAGGTTTTAACCTTCTTTTACAGTATTGGGTAACCAATATACAATAACGTTCCTTTATTTTAAATAACTGTTATTATTTTAAATTTCTTATCTTAGAGCATTTATAAGAATTAGGCAAAATTTCGCAGCGTCTTCATTTCTTATTTCTAGTAATACTGACAGATTTTGAATCTGCAATGACAAATGCAATAAAACGCGAATTCCCCCAAACAAAGAATCGCGGATGTTATTTTCACTTCTCCCAATGCATATACCGTAAGATTCAATCCCATGGACCTCAAAAAAGGTATGAAACAGAGGCAGCATTCGCCTTGCAACTACGCCTATTACCTGCAATAGCATTTGTACCCATAGCACACGTCGTGGAAGCATTCGAATCACTTTGTGACAATAATCTCCTTCCTCCAGAAGCACAAGCTGTAGTGGATTATTACGAAGATACGTGGATTGGTCGTCCACAAAGAGGTCACCGTCGCCGCCAACCACGTTTTTCTCACGACGTGTGGAACTGCTTTGACGGAGTAGTGGAAGGTTTGCCAAAAACCAATAATTCAATTGAAGGATGGCATCGTGGTTTTGAGCAGCAAATTTCTGCCGAACATCCTAGTATATGGAAATTTATTGCTGCCATCCAAAGGGAACAGAGCTTTCACGAAATCCAAATCGAGCAATATATACGCGACCAAGAAGTTCCTCCTAGCCGTAAAAAATATAGAGATTGTGCGGAAAGAATAAATCGGCTTGCTTCAAATTTTGATGTTGGAAATATTTATGATTATTTACGTGGTATTGCACATAACATAGGTTATTAAAGTGTTATGTAAAAATGAAAGAAACGTATTAAACAATACAGAAATAAATTGTTAAATTAATGAAATTACAGTTGTAAAATTAAAAAAAAATCTATACATCAAAAGGCTTGGGTATGTTTCCATCCTTAACAACGAAATTCTTGCTTGTTATGTATAATGTAATAAACAACTCAACGTATAAGATTTTTGCTATATGTGCGTTTGCTTATTTGCATTTCATTGGAATAAAATTTAAAATAGTGTATTGTTATTTACTTCCATTGTAGATGAATATCTTTTTGTCATTTGGATATATATTATGAATTTTAGAACTAATAGATAATGATTTAACATGAACAAATTAATTATGCGGTAAGATGCTTAACACCAGGGATTGCAATCCCGGCGGGATTTTTCAATCCCGGGATTTCGGGATTCACTTTCTCCAATCCTGGGATCCCGGGATTGGCCTTTATTACGATTCTACGTATAAATAAAAAGAAAACGTTCTAGATGAATGAACTGCATAATAAAATATGACTTTTAGAATTAAAGGACTCCTATTATGTTCTACTGTAAGATTGTGAAATATCATTATTGTTATGCACACCTATGCCATTTGAGCTATAAATTCAAACCAGAGCTGCAAACCACTTCAACATTTGGGAGTGGTTCGGTTCTAAATTTTTGGAAGTGGTTCGGTTCATGGTTCGGTTCAGACGAGAATTTTGACAAGTGGTTCGGTTCGGTTCAACTAAATTAATCATTTGAAATACTATTCAGAAATATTTTATCCAATATAAACAAATTACACATTCAGTATCAATCTGTAAGTAAATCAATCAGCAGTCATTATTATTTTAAATGAAAGAAGAATTTACTTAAAGAAAGGAAAATTTTATAGTTTAAATATATTACAATACCATCATCATCTTTATTTCTTTTTCTTACCTGTAATACAGATTATTTAGAGGAAAAAAGATTTATAACAATGGCCTTACCGTCCGTCTCCCAATATTTAACCTCTTTAGTTCTACCACCGGCACTTGCCTTTATTTTCCTTATTCCCACACACACACACCCATGGCCGCTTTGATAATTTCCTCCCTCCTCTCTCTGGGGTTCACCCTCTCTCCGTCTTCCACAAGGCCTTTCTTTTAGTCCTTCCCCCGTCTTTCCCAGAACCCTCCCGAGGTGGTCCCCCGCCTTCAGCCTTTCCTTTCCCCTCCCCTTTATCCCTTTACAACCTACCGCAATAACCCTCTGAGACTGGTTCCTCCTTTCCCTCCCCTCCATTCCTTTCCGTCGTACACACTACCCTCCCTCCCCCCTCTCCACCCATTTTTCTCCATATATACTTTCTATTCTCACCATATCTGCATCTGACGATAGCATTGTTATGCAGTCGTAAGAGAAATAAAAACAATGGAAGTTACAAAGCGTTATTTCTTTGGTTCATTTATAAAAAACAAAATAAAAATTCTTCGCTATATATATCAACGGTCCAGGAAAATTCAATGACCACAATTCACCGAAACACAATTCGTCGATTAGGAGAACTTTTTTCCGTGAGCCTCTATTAAGATTTCCTTGATTGAATGATAGATTTAATTATTGAAGTAGACAGTTTCTTGCTTTCCAATGGCGATGATGCACGGCGTGGGGGGCAGAGAGAGGGAGGGGAGAGAGAGAGGAGGGAATTAGGGGAGAAGAAGGGTTATGCAGGAATGTAGTAATAAAGAGGGTAATGGGAAAAGGAGACAGGGTGAGGGAGGGAGGAAAGGAGAGAGGGGAAAGGGGAGAGACAAAGAGACAGAGAGAGGAAGATGTATCAGTAGTGCAAGAAAATAGTATAATACGTCTTTAATAGAATAGTTTTCTATGGGGATGTCATTTGCATCATTAATTAATTCACATTATTATTAATACATTAAAACATTATGCGGGTACAGCCAGAATGCCTCCTCATGAACTGAAACCATTATCATGCTTCTTAGAAACCTAATGCCATTGAGAGGACTGTGTAATGGTACAACACTTACTGTTACTCGTTCAGGTAAGTTAAGGTAATCATGAACTTTAGTCACTTTTATTATAAAGGAGGTTTTAGCACTCAAGAAAACCCTAATTCAATTTTTAAAACATTTATTACTTTCATGTTTAATAAAAATTGAAGTGAATCACAAAACATACTCCTTAATAACATGGCTTACGGAAAATTGAATTGTGGTCGGTGAATTTTCCTAGATAACACAAAGTAAAAAGCTATTGAAAAGATCTGAATCACGAAATGCGTTTCGACAAATAAATTACATTGGTTCCATTTGCGGCGCAACAGTGAAGAGGATATAACTTAGAAAGGGTATATTGACGAGCCTTCGGCTCGCTTTGTATTAATGGGTAGTCGTCTCCGGGCGCTACCCGGAACTAAAGTATCCCTCCTCGTTATCCGGTGATTGGGTTTGTAAATTTCAAGAGCGGCCAATCAGTTTCTGTTAATGTTGTCTAAAATTTTCGATAAATAAAACATTTTGGTCATCATGTATTTTAGTGTCTTCATTATGGAATGTAATATGCAGGAGGATAACCGACCAGTACCGAAATATATTATTTATAGCAACATGAACTGATTGTTTTTTGAAGTATACATATCAATTTACATAATAAAAGTGACTGAACTTGAGCTTGGAAACCCTTTGTAATAAAAGTCACTAAATTTAATTAGTTTGGAAATCCTCGGATAATAAAAGTGAATAACTTCATGATTACTTAAGTTACTTACGTAGTTTTAAAAACAGTTCGCTTTGGAGAACTCTATGCAACACTTTGTGTTTCTTTCTTCGCAATTCTTATCGCCATCATTATAACCTATGTTACCTGCACGGTAAAATTATATACCTATGCGAAGTTCTGTGACGATTTCTTAAAAACGTAAACTAAGTAAAACCAGCAAGAACACAATAATCATCAAAAAATAAATCACTAAAGGAACTTACGAAATGATTAAATTTAATGAAAGACAAAAAAGTAAATAGGGAACGTTTAAGAAAAAGAGTGAATATTACCCTCAGACCATTAGCTCGATTCTCTCATCCACGAGTTCTGTAACAAGAAAATTGTCTACATCAACAATATTTTGGAAACAATGAAACGGTTTATCCTATCACAATCTGTGGAAAATCTACGTCCAAATATTTAAGTTATTTACGTAGTTTTAAAAATATCTTGCTTTGGAGAACTGTACGCCACAATGTAATCTCGCACAGAGAAATTGAAAAACGACATTACGCTAAAACATTTTCAATATAAATGCTTTGGACTGTCACTTTCGGCGACAAAGGGAGTTGTCATGGTAGCTTATAATGGGTATTCTAATAAAACTGATAAAATCACGTATTTTATTGATTCTAAATGCATTTCTATGCTAATTTGATAAGAATTCGAATTATGCCTCCAATAAAAATAAGCATTTTTCTATTCTTCATAGAATTATTCAAGTCTCAGTTTCGTACCATATTTCTAAGTAAATTTAAAATTCAAGTGAAAAAAAAGCTGCACTAGTCCCTTTGAAATTCGAATGAAAAAATAAATTATTTTCTTTTAATTCGGCATTCCAATCAAATCGACATAAAAACCTTACTACACACACGTATTCGTTCATCCGATTAAAATGTTACCTTACACTTGTTTCTAGGTAACGTAGTTATTGCGCTTTAAAATTACATACAAACATTATATATATATTGTGGCGGTACAGGTTTAACCTGTAGCACTGTTGGCCACATTAAAGCCTTGGTTGCAAAATTGAATAGGATTTTGGGCGCGCCGAAGACGAAGGAGAAATCGACGTCAGCGTGACCTTCCAGGTTCGTGGCCTGCGAGTCACGTTGCCGGAAGGGGGAGTGGAAAACGCAGCGCATCACCCGCGCCCTATATAAGAAGGCGTCTCCGACGCCTAAAGGAGAGACTTCACCTGGGTCGCGTCGGTGCAACAGTTCGAGTCAGTGGTATAATTTTTACAAAGAGTGCTTCAAGTCGTCGGCTGACGAAGAAACACGCAACCTAGAGGACTTCTGTAAACGGAGGAGCAAGTACGCTGTGGACTGGTCTTGAGTTTTAACCTCAAAATTTGAGGACTATAAGGTTTTCTGGAATTACTTTTGTTGAAGAACTTTATATACCTTTTGTTTAAGAAACTAGAGTCTACATAATTAGTGGTGTATTATTAGATAATACGTGTGTGATCTTTAAAAATGTTTGTGAATTAAAAACAATAACTTTGGAATGTGAACTAAATGATTGTGACTTTGGTTGTTCTTGAACTATCTTGTGCACTTGCGACACGCTCGGCTCCGAACCTTGTAAATTAAATCGAGGCGAAAAATTTCACCTTTTCGGCTACATTGGCGCCCAACGTGGGGCCCGACTGTACGTGAGTGCATAAGTTTAAGTGAGAACGATTAGATAATTAATTTGAGTGGCGTGTAATTAGGAGTTTTTCATAAAGTGTAAATTTTTTTGTTGTAAAATGGCTGAAAAAGACGCTTTCCGGTCGTATAGAGAAAAAAAAAGGGACTCGGACGAGGAATCAGATGTAGGGACATTGTTTCGCACAGTCCTATCTTTTACTCCAGATAAGTGTGAGGGCCCGGAATTAGGAACGATGTCGGGTGCTAGTTCTAAAGCCGTTACCCCGAATACGACGGAAGAAGGGTCGAATTCTGATAGCCCCGATTTAAAAAGTTTTATGTGGACAATAATGGAACAACTTCGGGAAATGAAGGCTGAAATTAATTCAGGGACAAAAGAAACTAACTTAAATGTCGCCAAAATGAGCTGCGAGATAAACGGAAATCTAGGGAGATTGAATAGGCGACTCGATGACCTCGAGCGAACTACCGCGGAACGCTTGATGGAACAGAAAAAAAAATGTATTTACATTTACATTTACATAAATACCCTGCAAACCGCTAGAAGCGTTTGGCAGGGGGTGTCTCAACACCAAGTGAAGTCTAGCTAATTCCTCTGTTGGATTGTCTTATCGTGTCTGGGAAAAAGGATCGGTAGTATTTCTCTGTTCTAGCGGTAATTTCGAGATATTTTCTCCTGCACTGTGATCTAACATTACGTTCACTAACACCGATGGGGACGACTATGCCGCGTACGTCTTCAACGAATTCGGAACTTTCAAATTTTTCAAATAGTTTCCTCTTGTATTCAATTCTTCTACTCTTCAACGTCTGCCATTTCAGATCTCTCAATAACTCTGATACACTCGCATCATACCGATATTCTCCTTTTACAAATCTAGCCGCTCTACGCTGAACCATTTCGAGCTCTCTAGTTAGGCCCTCCTCGAAAGGGTCCCAGACGGCGCAACAGTATTCCACGATGGGTCGTATTAGGGAAAAGTATGCGATTTCCTTCACATTCGAGGGGCATCCCCGCAGGACTCTAGAGGAAAGCCCTTGAATTCTGTTTGTCGATGCTATAACGGATTTGATATGCTCTCTACTAGACAAATTGCTACTGAGAATTACTCCTAGGTATTTGTAGCTATTGACGTATTTTAGCTTTAGTTCGGATATTTGGTACGGGTAACGGTTGAAATTCGTGGAGCGCGTGAAGTTCATTGCGGCGCATTTCTTTATATTCAGATCGAGTTGCCAATCTTTACACCATTTCGTGATAGCCTGAAGGTCCTTTTGCAAATTCTCCTGATCGTGTATTGTGTTGATTTCTCCATACACAAGTGTGTCATCCGCGAAGAGTCTAACTTTACACTTTATATTATCCGCTAAATCATTTATATATATCAAGAATAACAAAGGTCCGATTACACTTCCCTGAGGCACGCCGGAAGTCACTTTGACGAGGTCTGATGCAACTCCATCGAGGACTACTCTCTGGGTTCTATCGGAAAGAAACGAGGCGATCCAATTTACAATTTTCTCGTTAATTGAATAAGCCCTTAATTTTTGCACTATTTTCACGTGAGAAACGGTGTCGAAGGCTTTCCTAAAGTCTAAAAATACTGCATCGACTCCTATTCCTTTATCCGTTGCTTTCACAATATCTTGTGTGAGTAGAGCTAACTGAGTCTCGCATGACCTGCCTCTCCGCTCACAAGAAACTCTAAGGGTAGAATTGGAAGCCAAGTACGACCAGATGATTGCCTCTTCCTCGTTAAAATTGGAAGAGATGGGTCGAACCGTCGAGGGACGTTTAGTTCAAACTGTGGGAATAATTGCTGAAAATCAGTCAGAAATAATGTAGCTTAGGGCCCAAGCTGAGGAATCGAAGAAGAGGTTAGATGTTATGCAGTCGAAAAGCCTTCTGAACAATTCCGCCATGGGTTCCGCAATACCGAATAATTGCGTCTCCAAACCAAAATATAGGGGTCGTCAGTTTGAGCACCCGGTTCAATTCATCACTCAAGCAGAGAGTTACTTCGAGTTATATGGGATACCCCCTTTCCAACAGGTCATGATTGCCTTGCAAATGTTAGAAGGCGACGCGGAGTTGTGGGTGAAGAGCCTGAGGGAGAAAAACATTCTTCTTATTTATTCAACAGTGCGTCACCCGCAGTCAAACCCAACGGAAAGAATAATGAGAGAAATTTCTCGCGTATTTCGAGTCTACTGCAGGGATCATCAGGACTGGGTAAACTTTATTCCGAAACTGAATATGTGGTTTAATCATACGTACCACGAGAGCATAGGGATGACCCTTTTGGAAGCTCATTTCGGAACAAAACCGGAACGAGATTTCGGACAAATCGTGCCGTTACCGCGAATTCCTGCGTTAAGAGACACATCGAGACAGCGCATTGTGCTTCGGAACTTAGAAAGGGCAGGAAACAAAAGACGGGGAAGACAGAAATCGAAAGTCCATAATCTCAAGGCCAGTGATCGTGTGTTGTTAAGGACGCCGCGTGTATCAGACACGAAACTAGATTTATTTGCGAAGTTTTTCTATTTATACAAGGGTCCGTATATGGTGACTCGAATACAGGAACCTAATGTGTGTGTATTGGTGAACGACATGGGAGAAGAAGTGGGGAAATATAACTTTTATAACTTAAAACCCTTCTTTAATTAAGTTAGGGCTGTATGTGTTGCTTTAGAATTAGGTGCATCAGTATGAGTTTTCTTTTGATTGTGTTTATGTTTTGGGTAGGGGAGTTATGAGTGTTTGTGTTAGGGAGAAGCATTCCCTCAACTATCCCTTACTTTGCGGATGGCTGAATAAGTCGTGAGTTCACTTCGGCAGTGATTCCCCGAAACCCTTCATCCCTCTTCGTAAGAAGGACACGGGAATTGCGGCCTTCGCAGACCGATGCAGCAGTATAGAGGCGCCATCCGACACGCAACGTGTGGGACGGGCTATGACCTGCACGGGAGGCTCTCTATCCTCCAAATCCACCACATGTTTCTTGCTGATTGCCGAGGACTATCGGTGTTTCCCAAGGAGGAAAATTGCAGCTGATGTTTATGTTTTCAAGATACGTTTTGTTTATTTTGTTTGTCGAACGTTATTGCGTTGAAGAAAAAAATCTCCCACTGCTCGATTTTTTTTATTTTTACAGGAGGGGTATGTGGCGGTACAGGTTTAACCTGTAGCACTGTTGGCCACATTAAAGCCTTGGTTGCAAAATTGAATAGGATTTTGGGCGCGCCGAAGACGAAGGAGAAATCGACGTCAGCGTGACCTTCCAGGTTCGTGGCCTGCGAGTCACGTTGCCGGAAGGGGGAGTGGAAAACGCAGCGCATCACCGGCGCCCTATATAAGAAGGCGTCTCCGACGCCTAAAGGAGAAACTTCACCTGGGTCGCGTCGGTGCAACAGTTCGAGTCAGTGGTATAATTTTTACAAAGAGTGCTTCAAGTCGTCGGCTGACGAAGAAACACGCAACCTAGAGGACTTCTGTAAACGGAGGAGCAAGTACGCTGTGGACTGGTCTTGAGTTTTAACCTCAAAATTTGAGGACTATAAGGTTTTCTGGAATTACTTTTGTTGAAGAACTTTATATACCTTTTGTTTAAGAAACTAGAGTCTACATAATTAGTGGTGTATTATTAGATAATACGTGTGTGATCTTTAAAAATGTTTGTGAATTAAAAACAATAACTTTGGAATGTGAACTAAATGATTGTGACTTTGGTTGTTCTTGAACTATCTTGTGCACTTGCGACACGCTCGGCTCCGAACCTTGTAAATTAAATCGAAGCGAAAAATTTCACCTTTTCGGCTACAATATATATATTTTTTGGGCAACTAGGTGTTGAAGGAAACCCAGTGAACACTTACCGGAAGTAGAGCCGCTGGGGTGTTGGAGAGACACATTTGTAGAGGTTAGAGCTTTCGGGATGATCCCTTCATCAGCACACACACTATTTATTTATTTATTTATTTATTTATTAGGACACCAATAACAGCAACAGAGGCCTTTTACATTGGGTGTAGTAACAAATAAATTATTTAAAAAAAATGACAAGATAACAGAATATATATATAATAGTATTAACAATAACAAGGAAAATTAAGCATGATCTTAGTTGTTTATATGATGTTTGATGAAAGAGGTGAAAATATTAGGGGAGGTGAAGAGGTCCAAAGACGGATATTTTGCAGTAAGGGTGTTGAAGAGGGAGGGGATTCGGTGGAATAGGGATCGCTGGGAAATAGATAAACGGAAGTGAGGGATGTGCAATAAGCTCATGTTACGGGTGGGGCGAGGAGGAATGCGAAAGGAAAAGAAAGAGAGGAGGTCACCAGAGCGAAAATGTCCGTTCAGTACACCACGTAATAATTTTAGGTCAGCTGTTAAGCGGCGGTGAAAGAGGTGGGAAAGCCCTAAAGATGACAACACAACTTCTCGTGAGTGATTCCTGAAGGAAGGAACACGATATCGGACAATGGCAACGATGAAATTTACCGGGCGGTTGAGAAGTTTGAGAGTGGTGGCAGTAGACCAGATGGGTGAGCAGTATTCCAGAATGGGGAGTGCACAGCCGAGGAACACTGCTTTCAGTGCAAGGGGGTCAGTAATTTCGGAGAAACGGTAAATTAAGCCAACTATGGACATTGCTCTCCCGGAAATGCTCTTCATATGTTCTATGAAGCGTATTTTATCATCAAAAATTACGCCCAAATCAGTATGTGTTTTCACAGAAGGGATAGGATGATGGGAGAGGGTGTAGGAAAATGAAATGGGAGTGTGCTTGAGGGAAAAAGACATTACAGCCGACTTAGTGGGGTTAATACGTAGGTGCCATTTGGAACACCAAGCGTCGACAGATTTAAGAGCAGATTCAATTGATAAGGAATCGGCTAGAGAGTTAACTCTTTTAAAGATTTTACAATCGTCTGCATAAAGAAGTATATTGCAGCCCGATGGGAGTACGCATTCTGCGATGTCATCCACGTAGAGGGCAAAGAGAAGGGGGCCGAGAACGCTACCCTGAGGAACACCGGAAGAGACAGGCAATAGAGGAGAAGAAAAGCCATCTATTAAAACTCTCTGATTGCGAGAATTCAGGAAATTAGAAATTACTGATAAGAGGCGGCCATGGATATTGTAACGAGTCTCAAGTTTGTGGAGGAGGAGGGTGTGGCTCACTGAATCGAAAGCTTTAGAAAAGTCGATGTAGCAGACATCGAGTTGAGATTTTAATTCAAAGGAGGAAATAATATGATGTTGTAAGACAGAAAGATTGGTGAGACAGGAGCTACCAGGAAGAAAACCATGCCGAAAGGGTGAGATGTATGGAAGAGTGAAATGTAGGATACGGTTGTGGATTATACGTTCAAAGATGATAGAGAGTACTGGCAAAATGGAAATAGGACGAAAATTTTCAACGATGTCTTTTGATCCTGACTTTAAAATGGGGGTGACGTTGGAATTCTTCCAAAGAGACGGGAAAGTTCCTGACGAAAAGAATTTATTGAATAATAGGGAGATGGGAACGTGGAGAACGGCGGATGTGCGTTGGAGAAAGAGAGAACCAATATTATCTGAGCCGGTAGATTTGGAGGGAGGTAGGGAAGAAAGATGAGCAAGGACCTCCTGAGGTGAAGTTGTTATAAACGCAAGGGAATGGGTGCACACGGGCTGAAGAGGTGGGAGAGGAATGCTGGGGGAGGCGGGTGTGAAATTGGAGCAAAAATATTCATTGAAGGCTGAAGGCCTAGCATCCCCTTGGAACGATGTGCCGTTGGCAGAGACGGAAATTGGGATACGATGTGTTTTCCTTTTGGAGTTTATCAGGGTCCAAAATCTCTTTGAATTGTTTTTAATTTCATCCGTTATCCCTTCCACAAAATTCGAGTAATCTCGGCGAAGAAGATAACGGGCGTGCCGACGTAGGGTAGCAAAGGAGGCACGAGTGTGGGGATTGGGGTTAGACTTCCACAATCTCCAAGCCGAAAGCTTATTCTTTAGGACGAAGGTCGTCTCAGGCGATACCCAAAGACGCTTTTTCTTCGACACTCGTCGTGAAGGGACGAAGTCCTCGATGACTGCGTGGAGAAGGTCGTAGAAGAGGTCGAGCCCATCCTTGGTATTACCGCTCTCGAGCAGGCCCCAGGGAAGGAGGGAAAGAGCACGGTTAATAGCGGGTCAGTCCGCTTTGTTCCAGGTTCTGAGGAACCTGGGCGGGGTTGGAAGCGTCGCTGCAGCTCGCCGGGGGGTAGGTAGTGGGAGGGATAGCGAGCACTCGAGGGATCCGTGGTCAGTTTCGAAAATGTTACGGCCCACGGCTAAGGGAGACACTGGGTCGGAGGAAAGAATTAGATCCAGCGTTGCCATATTTCTAGTAGGAAAAGAATTACACTGAAGGAGGCCTAAGCCGTTAATGAAATGATCGAGAAAATAATGATCAACGTTATTAGATGAACTGCCACTGGTGGATGAGGTCCAATTGATGGATAGATTGAAGTCTCCGAATAAAATAAGGTCACCTAATGCACGAACACGAAGAACTGAATCAAAACAAGCCTCCAAACACGATAAATCATTGTTAGGTGGACGATAAAAACAACCAACAAATAATTTAACTGAGTGCTCACTGTTGGCACTACATTTCACTCGTAATTCGGACCACAAAATTTCACAATTGGTTTCTAAATCCGCCCGTCGGGTAGCGGGGAAGTCAAAATCAATGGCAAGAAGAACACCGCCACCACGGGAAGTTCGATCACGACGAAAAATTTGGTGGGTAGCCGCCAACGCAAGTTCACCATCCAAAACGTTGCTGTTAAGCCAAGTCTCCGAGAGTGCAATAATGTTGAAAGCCGAAAGTTCACTAATATGTGAAGAAACCACAGAGAGCTTGTTCCGGATATTCCTCACATTTTGATAGTAAATATCACAAGAGGAAGTACCGGGATTGAGATTCACATCCCAGGAGAGAAGAACGAGAAGGGCAAGACGTTTCCATGCCGGGGAGAAGCGCCCGCGGTTGCCGGGAAACACCCCGGGTGTAGGCGGGAGGCGATGGCGAAAGTTCGACAAACCAGTGAGAGCGAAACCATTCTAAGTAAATTCACAATAACTAGGGAACATGATGAAATATCCCGTAACAAACGAAGTATTGTGAGAGGGGCACCGCAAGTTGTTGAGAAAGTATCAAGGGAAGCACTGTTAAGGCAAGGAAAGACACAAGTATCACAGCGACGAAAACACGCGAATGCTCTTCGGCGGCCATCTTCCCCGTTATATATATATATATATATATATATATATATATTATTCATCTACGAGTTATTCGCAATCGAATAACACCCATGGTGACACTATTACGATTTTTATTGTTCGACCTCCCACCTCTCCTCCCCTCCCATAAGCGTTGAGTATGTAATTTGTTTATTTATTATTTATTTTTCACCTACGGGTTATTTGAAATCGAATGACACCCATGGTGACAGTATTACGTTTCTTAATGATTGACCTTCCCCCTTCCCTCCCCCTCCCATAAGCCTTGAGTGCTTAATTTGTTTATTTAATGTTTATTATTCACATACGTGTAATTTTCAATCGAATGACACCCATGGTGCTAGTATTCTGTTTTTAAATGTTTAACCTTCCCCTTCCCTCCCCTACCATAAACGTTGAGTGATTAATTGGTTTATTTATTGTTTATTATTCATCTGCGAGTTATTTGTAATCGAATGACACCCATGGTGCTAGTATTCTGTTTTTAAAAGTTTAACCTTCCCCCTCTCCTCCCCCTACCTTAAGCGTTGAGTGCGTAATTTGTTTATTTATTGTTTATTATTCATCTGCGAGTTATTTGTAATCGAATGACACCCATGGTGCTAGTATTCTGTTTTTAAATGTTGAACCTTCCCCCTTTCCTCCCCATACCATAAGCTTTGAGTGCGTAATTTGTTTATTTATTGTTTATTATTCACATAAGAGTTATTTACAGTCGAATGACACCCATGGTGCTAGTATTCTGTTTTTGAATGTTTAACCTTCCACCTTCCCTCCCCCTACCATAAGCGTTGAGTGCGTAATTAGTTTATTTATTGTTTATTATTCACATACGAGTTATTTCCAATCGAATGACACCCATGGTGCTAGTATTCTGTTTTTGAATGTTTAACCTTCCCCCTTCCCTCCCCCTACCATAAACCTTGGTAGCGTAATTTGTTTATTTATTGTTTATTATTCATCTACGAGTTATTTGCAATCGATTGACACCCATGGTGCTCGTATTCTGTTTTTAAATGTTTAACCTTCCCCCTTCCCTCCCCCTCCAATGTCCGGCGTGTGGTGGCGCCTTTACTGTCACGGGCCCGCCGGGAGGGTGTTCATGAGCGGGTGTTCTCCAGGTGTATACCAGTAGGTACGGTGCCCCAGGTGACGAAGTAGGTCAGGGCGTCGGTTTTGGGCACGGGTTGCTCCTCGTTGCGGATGGTGGCCCATGTTGGGACCAATGACGCCTCGAAGCGCGGCTCCGAGGAGGTTTTAAGTTCTTTTAAGAACTTGGCCGCTGAGGTTGCTCGTGTCCGAGAGGAGTCGGGTTCTGATGTGCGGCTTACCATCTGCAGCATTGTCCCTCGGACGGACTGCGGTTCTATGGTTTGGAGCCGTGTGGTGGGCTTGAACCGTAGGCTGTGGGACTTCTGTAGGGGCAATGGAGTGGACTTCGTTGACCTGAGGCCGGTGCTGGACTCATGTAGGGTACCCCTAAACGGTTCTTGTGTCCACTACACGGCCGAGGCAGCGGATGCGGTAGCGCGTAGGGTTTTTGAATACGCTAGGGTTTTTTTAGTCTAGACGAGGATAACACAAATATATTTGTTAGAAAAGAGTCCGCCAACATTAACCGTAGGGAATCCAAGATTAGCGGTAGAGTGAGAAGTAGAAAAATAAAATTGTTAGATCAAGTGGCGGGGAAATCCAGAACGAAAATATCCGTATAAAACACAATAAAAATTATTATTATGAACTGCCGAAGCATTCGAAGGAATCAGGCTGATTTTTGCCACTCAGTTAAAAGCCATCGTGCAGACGTTGTATTGGGAACTGAGAGCTGGCTGTCGGGCGACATTAATTCTAACGAGATTTTCCCACCAGATTACGTGGTGTATCGCAAAGACAGGAGGGAAAGAGTCGGAGGCGGAGTTTTCATCGCCGTCAGAAAGAGTATATCAAGCCAATTAGAGGAGATTAACGTCAGCGAACACTGCGAAACGATATGGTGCTCCCTTCGTACGAGAAATGGTAAAAAATTATTTTTTTGCTCATTTTACCGCCCACCTCTCGGGAGAAGAAGTGGACGCACGTCCCAGCAGTGCCAACTCTGACCGACCTCCCTCGTTTCCGCCCTCCCCCTTATATACTGAATCGTACCCGTCGAGCCAATGACGGGCCGATCCAGTTACGCGTTGAGTGCGTAATTTGTTTATTTATTGTTTATTATTCACCTACGAGTTATTTGCAATCGAATGACACCCATGGTGGCAGTATTACGTTTCTTAATGTTTGACTTTCCCCCTTCCCTCACCCTCCCATAAGCGTTGAGTGCGTAATTTGTTTATTGATTGGTTATTATTCATCTGCAAGTTATTTGTAATCGAATGACACCCATGGTGCTCGTATTCCGTTTTTAAATGTTCAACCTTCCCCCTTCCCTCCCCCTACCATAAGCCTTGGTTGCGTAATTTGTTTATTTATTGTTTATTATTCATCTACGAGCTATTCGCAATCGAATGGCACGCATGGTGCTAGTATTGTGTTTTTAAATGTTTAACCTTCCCCCTTCCCTCCTCCTACCATAAGCTTTGAGTGCGTAATTTGTTAATTATTGTTAATTATTCATCTACGAGTTATTTGCAATCGATTGACACCCATGGTGCCAGTATTACTTTCTTTAATGTTTAACCTTCCCCTTCTTCTCCCCCTACTCCCGTGAGCGTAATTTGTTTATTTATTATTCATGTACGAGCTTTTTGTAATGGAAGGATATCCATGATGCCATTATTTCATTTTCTCATACTATTCCATCTTCCTTCTCTCTTCCCCATACCCATTCCTCCTTAAACGTTAATGGTTTATTGTTACGTGTCATTGTTGCCAACATTCCGCTTATATTACTTCCGCTCTTCCCCGTCTTCATAAGGTGAATTGGAAATTTCGGTGAATACTACATTCGATCAATTGTGGGTCGGTGAATTTACCTTTCGGTGAATTGTGATTCGGTGAATTGTGGTTTCGGTGAATTTTTCGTCGGTGAATTGTCGTAGATCCCATAAATTGATGACCTATTTGAGTCGCGGTGAATAATTAGTATATTATGGTGTCATAATGATGTAATATTTTGTAAACGAGACAATCTGTGATGAATGGTTCATTATATGTTTTCATATGGATTCTGCTTAACACATTTGTATCTCTAAATTAATCATGTTAAATATTTACAGAAATTGTAGTTATATTTGTTGATAACTAATTTCATTTTCCATTTAATAGCATGCCCGAATTCCTGATACATAGAACATTACTACACCGAATCAGAAATTTTATCCATCAAGGACCTCCTCTTAAGGCAGATTCCTTAGACCACACCTTTAAAGAGGCAAATAAGGTACATACATCGTACTAATTTATATATATGTTCCGTTATCTTTTTGATGAAAAAATAATTTTTTACGAAATTCATCGACACATAATAGATTTAGAACATTCTGTCCTGTCGTTCCTCATGAAAACATTCCAATAGCCATGCATCGAAGGGTGTCGTGTTTACCAAATTTAATAACATTATGACATCGATGAATGAAAATTACTTCACTACGACGTACCTACGTCGTTATCAGGTTACGATGAAGGAGTTATGTTGAAACCTGGTAGTGTTATTGAGTAATACAGTGAAATTGTTACATAGTGTGTTGCATGAATTTTCCAACATTTTTAAGTTTGCTTGTTATTACTTTATCTATAAATTCCATCGAAATAATGATGTCAATTAACAATATATTCTGCAATGTGTTGCGATAGAGTTATCCTTTCCTTCGAAGTTCCCAAAATTCGCCTTTTCTCACAACTTGAGTTTTGCCATACATTGCTTAATTTTATCAGTTGGTGTCAGGTAAATTCATGTTTACTAAATAATTTCCCAATTATCGTCGGTGTGCAAGAGAAGTGACTTAGCCCAATATGGCAGTATAAATCCATGTGTTTACAGTTTCTCCTTCATACATACGGCCCAGTTGCGTGCGGTTCAAATAAGCGATAACGAAGAAACATATTTATAATTATTCAGAATTTATAATTAATACTTTCATCAATAAGCATATAACGAAAACACAACCAAAAAGAAACAACTGGGACGTGCTCCATCGCCAATGGTAAAATTCTAGAAGAGAGAGAGAGAGAGAATAGTAAGGCGACGAGAGAGGAGGCAAGCTTTTCTCATAACGCATTCTTTACGTGCTCTCGCTCTAGAGAATAGTGGGGAAGGAAAGACAAACAAGCTGGGGGAAATGTGCGTCGATACGTTAATTTTATCTTCTTCTTCGTCCGCGATCTGTCGAAGGCTCCGCCTCCAATAGTATGATGTACCGGTACGAGTAGACGCACCTTGACAGCAGGTTTAGGGGTAAGGAGAAGGGTACATAGCTTTTCGAGAGCAATGGCGGTTTTAGTCCCTAAGGGGTGTGGGGAGGAGCGGTTTTAAATTTTGCATAAAAGGTTTTTGTGTTTAGATGGCCGAGTGTGGTAGTAATTCCACAGCTCGGTCTGAAGAGTGTTTAGAGTGAAGGGTAGATTTATTTGAAGGTTTAATGAGAGTTTACGTATGAAGGAAAGAATAGGGGGAATAGCGTGGGCATTTATAATTTGATTAATGGGAATTAAATGAGAAGAAGGGGTTAGGTATCTTGAGGTTTTGTTTTGGAATACCTGAATCTTTCGCTTGAGGTATTAGGGACAGTTGCCGAATAGTTCGGTCGAGTAGGTGAGGGTGTGACGTGTTATGGAGACGTAGTTTATCTCTCCTTGCGAGAGGGGACTTGGGGGTCAAGAGGGGCATTAGTATATTTTTGACCGCCGTTGCTCGTTAAGTTTCTCAAGGTTTCGAGGAGGAAGCAGACGGTAAGCGTGCTGTCCATTGGTTCTTTCTTGTCCTTTTTCTCGGTGGAAAGAGGTGAGGAAGGGAAAGAGACGAGTTTGTAAGAGGAGAGACGGGGATGGAGACAGGAGAGGAAGTCAGTTATAATGTGCCCATAATATGGTGCAGCAGTGCCGCGCTGACTTAAGGTACGCCAGATGCGGGAAGCCGCATCGCGTCGGGCAGTGCGCCACAGACGTACCTAGGTGCGCCAACTGCGGAGGAAGCCACGCCGCGGGAGACTGAAGCTGCCCCAGACGACCTAAGGAGCCAGCCAGCCTCACCACCACCGTCACTCTGACCCTGGCCGTGGATGAAGACGACGTCATTCGGGTGAAGGAACCCACGGACCCAGCAACCATCTCCGAAGTGATTAGGTTCATCAGTACCTATCGCGATGACCAACACACGCCCGACGGAACGTGCCACTGTGGCCTCCATTCAAAACGGAGCAGCTACGGCAGTCTTCGGGCAAGGAGTGCACATGCACTACAATAGAAATACAATGTATCCTAAGATCATGTATGCTTCTCTCTTCCAAGAGGAAAGAAGAGGCTGACGCTGAAGCAGGGACCCACCTATGGGAGACGACCATCGGATAGGATTCGTGAACGCGAGAGGCGGTCTCAAACAAAAGAGGCACCTCATATCAGATCTAATGGACAAAAAATCCATTATCTGCTTGGGGATTGCCGAGACCTGCCTCAAGGCCAACACCCGGTTCCACATCCCAGGATACAGAACGCTACGGAAGAGGAGTGGCCCTTCTCATCAGAAAGGGAGTCCCAGCAAAAAGAATAGACCTTCCACCGATTGTCAGAGAAGAAGACGCAATCGTGGCCACACTAAGCTTGCCAAAACCTATCCTCATTGCATGTATATATGTTCCGCATCAAAACGTCTTCCCAGTAGCCCTTCCTAATTTCCTCCAATGCACTAACAAAAATTTTATTCTAGTATGCGACTTCAACGCCAGATCGAGGAACTTCGGGGACACGACTACCAATACACGCGGAAGACATAGAGGCGATTCTATACAACAATAACCTAGTCCGCCTCCATATCTCTTCACCCGCCTTCCATAACCATCTAGGTACCTCCAACCCGGACCACGTGGTAGTAAAGGGAAACGCCGCCGGACTCGTGGGAGAGGTGACGGTGGAAGACATCATCACTTCGGATCACCTGCCACTCACCTTTCCGATCGCCACCGAAGGAATCGCCAGAAATAAGCGAACCTTTGTAAAAACAGGCTGGAGGAAAGCTGACTGGAATAAGTACGAGGACATAATATGCGCAGGTTTGCAACAAGAGAAAAGACCTACCACAACGGAACAGGTTGGCAAGACGATAAGAGTAATCAACACCGCCATCTCGCAAGCCGACGCAGAAGGCATCCCGAAAAAAACTGTCGACCCCCATAAGCCACCTCTCCCAGAGCATATAATGAAACTAATTAGGGAGAACCGACGAATATACAGAAACTACATTCGAACCAGAGACGCCGCTAAAAATGATATGGAACCGCAGCCAAGCGGTAACAAGAAGAAAAATCATCGAGCATAAAGAACAGGCATGGGAAAAAGCATGCGCTAAACTAGACTATAGGAATGGAGCACAATTCTGGGACACCTTTAAAGTCCTCAGCGGCCGCAAGCGATTCGCACGGTCCCGCCTAATGGATAACGTAAGTGCCCTCAACTCAGAAGAAGACCAGGCGAAGAAATTCCGAGACACCCTGGAAAAAATCCACACGCCACAGACGGACGCCAAATTCAACGAGGCGTTCCGCAGAAAGATTGAAGACGAGGTAACTAACGACATACTCCCTTCCTTCGACCAAATCCGCGCAGAAGATATTGAAGATAGCATCACTATAGATGACATCAAAGACGCCATCCGAAGGACGAGGAATGCAGCACCGGGTCCAGATTCCGTCACTAGGAACTGGGTGAAATTCTCTCCCACACTAACCAACTACTTTTTCCTCTCTTTAATGCATGTTTCTCGCTAGGTTATTACCCCAAGGAATGGAGACAGGCCACCCCGGTGATGATCCCGAAACCGGGAAAGGACATCACCGCCGCAGAGAACTACCGCCATATCAGCCTGACGAGCGTGCTGGGAAAGCTGCTGGAGAAGATTCTTGGAAAACGAGTCACCGGAATGCTTGAAGGAGGAGGCGTCATTCCGGACCACCAGTACGGGGTTTAGGGCTCGCAGATGCAGAAGTGACCCAGAAGCACTACTAACCAGCACGGCAATGGAGGCAATGAACAGGGGACATTGCACTGCAGCAATCTTCATGGACATAGAGAGGGCGTTCGATAAACTCTGGCATGGAGGACTTATCCATAAAATATCCCAAACCCCCAACCTTCCCCTCCTAATAGCCAAATTCCTAACTTCCTTTATTTCCGACCGAAGTGCCAGAGTGAGGGTGGGGGACAAACTCTCTATGCCATTTAAGATACGCTGCGGCGTCCCCCAAGGTACGGTATTGTCTCCTCTACTTTTTATCATATACTGCGCCGACATCCCTCCCCTCCATCGTCCGCAGGTAACGACGACGCCGCCCTATTGGCCACGGCTACGGCCCCTGACGTCGCAGCACGATACCTGCAGCCCGAGCTGACTAAAACGGCGAGGTGGATGATGAAGTGCAGACTGCGACCCAATCCAGCCAAATCCATCTTCATCACCTTCCAGACAGGACTGGGGCACAAACATGAACCGGTTCCCCTCACCCTACGGGGAGAAAGGGTCAAACTTCAGAGAGAAGGAAAATACCTTGGCATCACCCTCGACCAGCATCTCTCGTCCGGGAAGCACCTACCAAATATTATCGCCTCAGCATGCCGCCGCAGCAACCTGGTGAGAGCAGTCCGAGCGAGAGGGAGAGGAGCGTCAGCGCAGACGGCGGTCCAGCTCTATAAAACGTTCATCAGGCCGATATTCGAGTACGCGGCCGTCGCAGTAACGCACAGGAACGAGTCACAGATGAAGAAAATCGTCGGGACCGAGAGGATGATCCTCCGGCAGGCACTACTGATGGCGCCAAGAACGCCGAGAGCGGAGGTGTACGAGGCGGCCAAGTTCGAGCCGGTCCTGCACCGGATGGCGAGGCTAAACTTCACAGCAGCGGAAACGACGAGGACGCACATCCCTCCCACCTACCAAGAGATCCTTCAACCCCTTTCCCGGGTCCTCCCAGGAAAGCCCACAAAATAAAATACCCTTCCGCGGGTAGAATAATTGCAGAGACAATGGCGCTATTCTACCCGGACGTCCCCCCACCCAACCTAGCACCTCGGCCCCCATACCCTACCACCTGTGCCCTTGCTCTGGATGGCCCCTGCACCAGCCGAAGAGGAGGAAGAAGACAGACCGCCGCAAGAACCAAATCCCAGTGAATGTGTCGTGAAAGTCCTTGTGATAGAGACAATATATTTTTTCAGAGAAATATTTATATTTATATAAAATCAACATATTTACATCGTTATTATATTGTATCTGTTAAACAGAGAACTGTTTTGTTTTCACTATATATATTTGTTACATTTATTATTTATTATTATTTAATTTAATCAGGTTGTCTACGGAAGGTTTTGCCGGGTTTCCTTTCCGTCTTAGGACGAATGTCAGACAAATGCCACCTCCGGAAGAAACAAAATAAGAAAGGTACTACCAAATGGTTGGACAAATACATAAGACTTGCAACCTGAACCGACCCTGAAGAGGCAATCCGCTTATAACAGGACTTTCCTCGGTGAGGCCCATGTACAATGAAAAAGAAAACTGTAAAATTCCTCTGTCAAAAATGAAATGTATGGGTCTCCATGGAAAATAAAAACTTTTAAATGGAATTGAATTGGTGCTTTACTGCAGCGTTTTACTGGTACAGTAAACGTCCCATTTATGAAGAACACGCGTTACTGAAAAGTAGTTCGTAAACCGAAATTTCGGTGAAT
This sequence comes from Uropetala carovei, assembly GCA_036926305.1. Classification (NCBI taxonomy): domain Eukaryota; kingdom Metazoa; phylum Arthropoda; class Insecta; order Odonata; family Petaluridae; genus Uropetala; species Uropetala carovei. The sequence goes on from JAXCHB010000087.1 coordinate 993,193, forward strand.
CGGGAGAGTTGTTCCCATTATTGCAATGTTAAAATCATGATAGGTGTTCGTGTTTATTGTACGCACAACTTTTTGAAAAAATCTTATGTGGCCAACATGACTTTCTCCATATTTGGTGTATAGATTTTTAAATTATTACGAATAATATTACCAGGCAAAATTATTATTTCCTATCGTAAAAGAAGACACGTCCTTGTTTCCATAATTACGTATATTTTGAATGTTAACAGAATTCACCGCTACATGGTGTTGGCGCTGTATACTGGTATTAAGATAAAGCGAAATATATCCGAAATGGATGGTTCTACGAAAATTAGTTTCAAACAAAACTTGGAAGAAATATTATTCTCTACAACTTTGGTCCTTACGAAGATTACCAATAACGATGTTTTTAAGGAGATATTTAACGGAAACCGAAAAACAGGTTTTTTATAAATAACTCCTAAACAAGAACTCCTATAGAAAATTGTTTCAAATAAAAACCGTAGGAAATTACATTCTCTATAACTTTTGTATAGAATTGTATATACAATAATGATGTTCTAACGAAGAAATATCGCAAAAACCGAATCGGGTTACGAATAAACCTCGACTTTCTGTTTACCGTTATTGTCCAAAAACTAATCAGTTCTTTGTGCTCATGCTAAAGTGTTATATATGAAGTTTGGTAACGATATGGCAGGTACTTTTTGAGTTAGAGCGCCCACAATAACATACACACGCACGCACGAGTTTGTCTTGTTTTATTGTTGTTTTTGTTACCGTCTTTATTTGTTGATCTGGTTGTTTTTTTTGTTGTTATTGCGGTTTTTGTTGTTGCTCTCGCTCCGAGAGGTCGTTTGGGGCGATCGTCTTTTGTTTCCCTCCGGCCGCTCGTCTCTCCGTTTGCCGGGAGTCGAGAGGGTTATCCCCGGGGTTTTGTTCCGTCCCTCCCCCGGCTTTGGTCGGGGGTCGGTTGGCAATGAGCTCGTCGGAGGGGGGGAGGAGTCGACGCCTCTCCTCCTACGGTCCTACTTCCCCTCCCGCCACCCTCTCGGGACTAGGCCCGAGGCCGCTCTTCTCCGAGTTATTTACCGCACTCCCCATTTCACGCTACTCCTCCATGTCTGGTTTACCGGTCGCTGCCGCATCTCCTCCTTACCTACGTGTCCACAGATCCGAAGAATCCGTTGCGGTTCTTAGGCGTGAATGTGGAAAACTTGCCGTTCATGCAAAACATCTATCTATACCAGATCTCAGTACTCCTGACTTGACTGCGCCTCTTAGCGCACCCATTCCGCAACCGTGTTTAACACATTCCCCTCCACCGTCACTTTCCTCTCGCGACCAAAACGCGGGAATGTCCTTTGACGCAGTTGCCCCCTTCTGTCAAAAGCCCCCCTCGCCTTCCGCAGGCCTCGCGCCCGGCGCATTACCCGCATCCCTCCTCCCCCACTCTCCTGCCTCTGCGTCGCAGGTCATAGGCCATCCCGTTCCGAACTCCACCGCCCAAGGTCCTACCGCTACCCGTCTCGCACAGTCGAAAGGGATTAACACCGTTCCCCCGCCCCTCTCCATACTGCCGCCCGCAGCAATGCCGGTATTGCCGGTGGTAGGTCGGGTAGCGCTCCCGGACCGTCGGACTCCGAAACACCGAGGAACGTCTTTACTTTCGCCACAAAGAAAGTAAAGCCTCTGTCCAGTGGCCCGACCAAAAAGACTGGGGTCATCCTCCAAGCGTTGCCGAATACATCCCTCCAGGAATACGTGTTCGCCGTGGGAGATGCCCTTGGTGGAGGTGGGGCAATCACCCATGCGACGCGCTTGTCGAAAAATCGGATTTGCATTTACCTAAAATCCGAGGACCTCGTTGACCGATTTATGTCCGAACACGGGGGGATAAAGGTCAACGACGCATACGTCACCGCCAGGAGGATGAGGAATAAGGTCGACCGACTCGTGGTATCCAACATTCCGCCCGAGTTCCCCAACGCCGACCTCATCGACATATTAAGCCAGGCGATGCGGATCGTGAGCCCCGTCCAGACGCTCAATCTAGGCATCAAACGGGAGGGGTTCGACCACATCGGCTGCTGGAGGAGGCAGATCCACGTGGTTACGAGGGAGGGACTGGAAATTCCAGACTCTGTCGTCGTTGACCTCGGGAACACCCCGCACCGAATATTCATGAATTTCGACGACTGGAGGTGCTTCAAGTGCAAGGCGGAGGGACACCTTTCGAAAAATTGTCCTGCAATGAACATCGTTCCTCCGATCCACGAACAACCCGTCCCCTCCCCCGCGCTTCCACCCTTGGAAGTGACGGCCACCTCATCCCCGACGGAACGGCCTTCCCCTTCCCCTCTCCAAGCCCGAGACGAGCACAGCGGAACGCCTCCTTCCTCAGCCCTGACGCCCTCGGCCCCACTGGCCCCGACTCCCCCGATAGCCCCTTCCGGCACGCCCGTCTTTCTCTCCGCGACGGGTAATGCGTCCGCCGAAGAAGGTTGCGCGTTCCCCTCCCCTTCCGGTAGGCCAACTACCAAGAGGAAGACCGTGGAGGCCGCTGAGAAAACTTCGCCTCAGCGGAAGCGAACGGCCTATAATATGAGGGAAGAAGAGGGCTTGCGGCTAATCGGCGAGATTTTCGCGGAAAAGCCCTTCGTCGCAATGGTGCCGCCGGACGCTCTTTCCAACTATCTGAAGGACGTCAAGGGGAGCAACGATCCGCTGGGCTTGGCCAGGACGGTTTTTAAAGATCTCACTCCTCTGCGGGAGACTTTAACGGCTCTCATCGGTGAGCGGTCCCTTCGGCAAACGGCGTTGAGAATGCGGATCCAAAGGCTGCTCAAAGCCTTTGACCGCGAGGAGGCTGTTGTTTAATACACTCTCTCGCTTTTATCGGTTTCTCGCCACTTTTTTCCCCGTCCTAATTATTTAATTATGTATTTATTTTATTTATATTATTTATTTCAATTATTGTAACGGTGGGCGAACAGCAGGATATTACAATCCTTACGCTCAACGTCTGCTCCGTCAAAAGTGCGGCCAAGTGGGCGCAACTTTCGGCCTTCCTGAGACGCTGGTCCCTGGACATCGTCTTACTGCAGGAGACCAACGCCACAGAAGCCCCGCTTGCGAACCTCCCGGAGTATAGCGCGTACTTTAACGCGCCGAGGACTCCGAGGACCGGTACCGCTATTTTGATAAAAAGTAGTTTAAATGCGGCGGTGTTAAATACCACCATCGCCTTCGACGGCCACATCCAAGAGATGGATCTGGGCTTCGGCAGCATTCCCGAGGTCTTCCTCCGGCTAGTCTGCTTCTACGGGCCCCTCTGCGAGCCCGTAGCGGTAGAAGCCACGGAGTTTCTCGACGCCTCCCTGTCGCTTCCCTCTTCCGAGGCTGCAGATAGGTGCGTGGTTTATCGCAGGTGATTTTAACGTCTGCCTGTCGGCCGCGAGGGACAGGTCTTCCGGCGTGGAACGTCACCCGAGGTTCGCTTCGGCCCTGGGCGACTTGATGGGGCGCCACGGGTTGGTAGATGCATGGAGCGAACTGCGGCCCCAGGATGCCGGCCACACTTTCCACGGGCATAGGGATGGAGACTCGAGCGCGAGACTCGATCGTTTCTACGTATCTCGATCGAGAATACGTGCCCTGAAGGACATCCGGCTCCTGCAGTCCTTCTCCGACCACGACGCGGTCGTGATGCGACTGGGAATCGTGGACCAAGCTCTGCGCATCGCCCCGTGGAGATTTGACAACGCGCTCCTGCAGTCGGAGGAGTACGTAGCACACGCGACGGCGCTCATCACCGCTCTCCTCGAAGACGGCTATCAAGATCCCTCCCTGAGATGGGAGAAACTGAAGGAGGAGGTGAAAGGGCACGCCATTATATATAAGTAGATCATCAAGGCCAATTCAAGCTTCGAGGTTGAAAAGGAGTGGTACGAGAGGGAGGGCGAAAAAGTGCTCAGACGTATCGGTTGGGACCAGCTGGTTGCCAACGATCAGCCTTCCGCTGCACACCTGACGCGGTGGGCGGGGAAATGCAGGCCGAGAGAGCTCAAGGAGATAGTCGCTGGTGATCTCCTGCTGCGAGATCCTGGCGCCGTTCGCGACTTCGTCTCTCGTCACTTCTCCGATCTGTACAGCGACGACGGAGAAGACGAAAACTGCCCGGTCGGCCCGAGGGACTGTTGTGTGCTCCCACGTCTATCCGAGAAGGATAGGACTTGGATGGATTCGCCCATCCAAGCGGAGGAGTACACCGACGCACTGAGGAAACTAAACAGGAACAAAGCACCTGGACTCGACGGCCTCACCGTAGAGATTTAGTCGGCTTTTTGGGGGTTGCTTACCGATCCGTTCACGGACATGGCTGAAGCCGCTTTCTCTGGGGGACGGTTGCCGCTGTCGGCCGCGACGGCGGTGATCGCTCTCATAGATAAGGGGGGTGATGCCAGATCTGTGGAGAATTGGAGGCCAATATCCCTGCTTAACACGGATTATAAGATCCTAGCTAAAGCGCTCTCCGCGAGGCTGTCCACCGTCGTGGCCTCCGTGGTCTCCCCCGAACAGGGCTACTGCGTGCCGGGAAGGAGCATTTTTGACAACATCGCTCTAGTGCGGGACGCGATCCGGCTAGAGAACGAGGAAAACGTCCCTTCGGCACTGCTGGCCCTCGACCAAAAGAATGCCTTCGACAGGGTGCGGCAGGGGCACCTATTTCAAACGATGCACGAGATGGGGTTTGGCCCTCTCGTCATCGAGAGAATCCGCGCCTTATACAACGGTGCGAGGTGCGTCATCAGGGTCGCCAATTCCCTGACCGGCCCGATCTTCTTCGCGAGGGGGATAAGGCCAGCTCTACTCGCTGGCAATAGAGCCCCTACTGGGGTTGTTCAAGGAAAACGTCAGCGGAATCCGCCTTCCGCCGCAGCCACCTGCGACCGCCCTCGTCGTCGCCGCCTACGTCGACGACGTATGCGTCTTCATCGGGGAGGAGGACGACTTCAGCCGCATCTCCCGGGCCTTCGACAGCTATTCCCCCATGTCCGGCGCTCTTTTGAACACCGCAAAGAGCAAAGGGCTATGGATGGGACGCTGGAAGGACCGTCCGGATGCGCGGGGGGCTGAAGTGCCTCGGCGTATGGCTGGACAATGACGCCCAGAACGAGAGGGACGTGAACAACGGCGCTTTGCTACGAAAGCTCGAGGAAGGCCTAAACAAATGGAAGCCGAGGGTCGCCCCGATGTCCTTAAGAGGACGAATCCTCGCGGTTAACAAGTTCGTCGCTCCTAGGCTGTGGCACACCCTGCAGGCTTACACTCCTCCGAGTGGTTTCCTGCACAGCCTGCAGGCAAAGTTGGTCGCTTTCGTCTGGAACGGGGGGAAGCATTGGGTAGACTCCACGACCGTCACCGCACCGCTCACCGAAGGAGGCCTGGGTCTCGTGGACGTTAGTCTGAAGATACGGGCATTTCGCTTCTTGTTTGCCCAAAAGTTTCTCTTTGGACCCCCCGAGAGTCCTTGGAGGATCCTTGCGTCAAACCGACTAGCGAGCTACGAGAGAAGCGGTGAGATCCTTCCGACCTCCTGGCCCGGGACCCCTTCCGGAAGTCTAACGCTCTTGGTGACTTTTACAACTCGGTCGTGCACGCCTGGAAGGCCCTCAAGGTGGACGCCAGTAGCGTGAGCGAAGGACGGCCGTTTCCGACGGGGTGGCCACCTCCACAACCCCTGCCTAGTTTTATCCGTTTTAAGATTTTTAGCGCAAAGTTTAAGACGTTCAGGACTCTGCCGCTGCCGAAGCAGTCCGCCTACGGGGAATTTTTATACGCCACCAAGAGGGTGGGCTGGCCCATGAAAGGGGCAGGCACGGGAGGCCGCATCAACTGGTTGGGGATTAGGGATTACCCCACACTCGGGCGCGACGCCGATGTCGCCTGGCGATTGGCTCACGGGAGGCTGGCCGACGCCAACTTTTTGCACCATAGCGGAATCCGGTCGGAGGAAGGTTGCCCCTGGTGCGCTGGAACGGAGGGGGACTCGTGGCACCTCTTCTTCGACTGCGCCAAGGTACGCGAGATCTGGGGGAGGACGATCGACATGGTGTTGTCGCTCACCGGGGCACGCAGCGTGAACGCCGAAGTCCTCTACGGCGGGCTGCAGGGCAATAAGGTGGTCATGTCGAACGCTGGCCGCCTGGCCAATTACCTGATAACGGCGACGAAAAGCGCGATATAGCAAGAATTCACGTTGTTCTTTCGGGGGAAAAAGGAGCACGTGAATTACGGGCAGGTTTTCCAGTTGACCCTACAGAAAAGACTGGTGACGGAGTGGCGCCTCAGCAGGGAGGGGAGAAACATTCGAAAAATTCTGGGGGCAGAAAAGCCTCCTCAGCACCTTGGAAAGCGGCTCACTTGTAATGAACCGCAAAACGTTCGACCTAATAAGGCTGGAAGACTGAACGTCTTGCACCCATCGGAGCGCGGTAGGTGCATGGGTGGGGTCCACGCTCCAAGATTGCGGTTGCAGCCCCTTTGGCGGAGCGCCCTCACCCGGCACTGACCCGTGCTTTGACGGACCGACGATCAGCTCTTCCGTAACGGAAAATGACAACGATGCTTAATAAATAAGGTGATGACGAGAGTACAACCCCCTTTACCGTGGCCTTAATGATAATAATAATAATAATAATAAAATAACACACACACACACACACACGCACGCACGCACACACAAACATCATTCCGAAAATAGTCTAAACGTGTTCTAGGGACCTCAAAACATGTATTTCCGTTGAAATCTCGAAGTCGATTTTTTTCATGAATACAATACTTTCCCATTACTACGTATGGAGAAAGTAAAAAGAACTTTCTCATCATTGAGAAATGGGTGATATGAAGAAAGGATGGTGCAAGGGTGTCTTTATTGTAGGTCTCAGATGGTTTTTATCCACGAGAAAATCAAACATAGGGTAAAAACGCCTTAGGCCTTCAAGAGGGGCATCATTAATATACGAGATCTCCGCTTCGAATGTGTGAAACATGAATTTTCCACAAAAAAAAAGATTTATAATATTTCCGCTAATGTTTCTAATTTTTATTAATTTTATAATTTGTTTCTATATCTTTCAGAAGCTTAATTATCACTGGGCATTTTCACACATGTCGCCTACAAAATGGCGATCTTGCTGAAGGTATTACTAATTAGAGAAAAGTGTGACAGATAATGCACTATATACGTAATAATTGTATTATATTGCACAGTAAAAGGGTTTCAACGCTACTACGTCATCATTTAAAATTTACAATTTAATTGCTAAAATTAATCTAAATTTCAACCAATTACATTTACGCTACTGGCTAATGTTATGAAAACGTAATCCAATGTAATGGTTTTTTAATTCACTGATATTTTGATTCTTTCCTTATTTTATAAGTTATTCATACCATTCTCAAAATGAATAACTTTCCCTGTAAAGGGGTATGAAGCATATTTCCCTAATTTTCTAAAATTAACCATAGTTGTATTCAATCTAACTCCATCAAACTTGGACAAAAAATGGAATGTCAGACCTTAAGAATTTACAGAGGAAAGTAAGTAAACATCACTCACCTCAATTTCATGGCAATAATTGGATAAGTTTAAAACGGCTAGGCCGTGTTAGTATAACATCAATGTTAAGCTCAGCATATCATGAATCAATAATTCAACACAATTTGAAAGTTGATAAGAACAGAGAAATGCTCACCAAAATTATGAATTGTGTACATTTTTGTTGAGAATTTGAGGTAGCATTGAGAGGGCATGATGAGTCAAGTGATTCTAAAAATCCTGGGTCATTTTTAGGTCACATTAACTTTGCTAAAACTCTTGATGTTCAGCTCAAGAATTTTTTAGAAGGAAATTCGCCTTTCAAAGGCACCTCAAAAACGACACAAAATGAATTATTACAGTGTTGTTAGATGTGTATCGAGAGGAGGTATTATTAGAAATTAAACAATCAGACATTTTGGCCGTGATGGGTGATGAAACAATGGATGTTTCAAACAATGTACAATTTGTGATTGTGTTGCGCTATGTGACTGAATTAGGTGATGTTTCTGAGAGATTTTGGGGATATTTTAACCCAGATGGACAGGATGCGGACGCAATTGCTGTTTGCATTTTGGATGAATTAAGCGTGATTATTCCTGGTGAAAATGAGAAATTAATTGCACAAGGTTACGACGCAGCAAATGTGATGAGTGGTGCTGCAAATAGTGTTCAAGCAAAAATAGGAAAGCATTACAAGTATGCTTATTACATTCATTGCGGTGCACACCAGCTGAACTTGGTAATGCAAAGGGCTTCATCACAAAATGCAAAAGCAAGAAAACTTTTTGTCAGTTTGAATACTATTCGGGTATTTTCCTCCTAACCACCTAAGCATTCTAGAGTCTTGAATAAAAGACTAAAAAAACGTGTGCCCAATGCTACGCCTGTTCGCTGGAGCTACAACTCTAAAATTGTGAATGTTGTGCATGATAACAAGGAAGCGCTTAGGGAATGCTTTTCAAAAATTAGTGAAGATGGGTCATTTAATGATGCAACAATTAGAAAAGCATCTCATTTGGAGTTCCTTATGCGGGACGAAGAATTTAATTGGTGGCTGTCTTTTTTCCATCAAGTGATGCCTCATATTGACATTTTATACAAGCAGCTTCAAGCCCGACAAGTTGATGCAACTCATGTGAATAAATGTTTAAGTATATTTTTAAGTTTGGTCCAAAAGATTCGTGATTCACAAGTAACTGATGAAGTGCGCAATATGCAAACAGAAGAAAGTGAGATTTTCAGCGAAACAGACAGTGATTCGGGTGAAAGTCATGATGGAAGTTCGACAAGTTCAGAAGAAAGTGAAAAAACTGACGCAGAGCCCCTGCCTACTAAAGGGAGAAAAGTAAGGCATGTAGTAGCTCAGAAATATCAATCTCGTGTTCACTCTGCCATAGAAGTCTGTGATGTTATAATAGCTCAAACAAAAGATAGATTCGCCTTTATTGAGCATTTAGAAGCTTCGTTTTTGGTTTTCACACAAAATTTTGAATTATGCTGTCAAAATCTTCCTTTAAAAGAACTTGAAACGGCATGCAAAATATTTCCTCAACTGAAAAAAACTGAATTGCATTCAGAACTTTCTTTATTATACTCTAGACTTGACTTCAGAGTTGCGTCAGGTGCTGTGTGTTTATTAAAGTTCATCATTGCTGAAAATCTTCAAGAGATCTTTCCTGAGGTGGTTAAACTTTTAAAAATTGTTGTAACCATGCCCATGTCAACTGCAGAAGCTGAACGTTGTTTTTCTACAATGAAACGTATCAAGACATTTCTACGCAATACAATGGACCAGAAGCGCCTTACTACGCTTGCCATGTTATCCAAAGAAAAATCTTTTATTCGAAGGATACCCTGTTTTCATGAAAAAGTGATTGACAAATTTGCAAATCTCAAGAGAAGAAGAGAGGATTTTATGTATAAAAATCCCTAAAGTGAATGCCTTTTGCCACATGTTTTTCCAAATGTTTTCCTGTTCATGCACTCCACACACAGTAATGTAAGTATGACAGTATACTTTAAAAGGATTTATTACCTACCGAATTACATCAACTACAAAAATGGATTAATACTGTAACTTTACTTTGAATTCCGTTTCAAATTTAATATAGAATGGAATTATGGAAAGGCGCAAGAAATGTATTTCTTTCTGCAGAGTACCGACGATTTTTCATTCAAATACAATTATACTATATATATATATATATATATACACATATAATTTTCTACTTTTTAATAAGGAAATCATGTTTCTATATTATTATTGATTTATAAATCGGAATGCAATTTGTTTGTAAGTTTTTTTGCGAGATGAGATTATAGTAATTATTGTCAACGGATATATTAATTGACGAAGGGAAGGTCATGTCCGTCACAACCCAAAGCGAAGCTTCCCCTCCACTTTCATTCAGCCACGCTTTGGGGAAGTGGAGTGGAAGGTACATAATTCTCGTGGCGCAAGGAGGGCCTGCGGGTACCTGGAATAAGGATCCGAGGAAAAATACCTCGAAAAAAATTGCAATAAATGGGACTCGAACCACGGCAGTTCGATAACGTCTCCGCCCGTTGTTCGACTCGTTAGCAACTAGTCTACCGTAGATACTTAATGTAAACTGATATCTATGGTTAATATCAAGCCATAAGAATTTTTTAACGTTTTAAGATCATTTTTCGCGAGAACGAGAAAGAGTTGCGTTTTCTTACTTCACAGACTTCCATTATTCACAGCCTGATACCAACCGCGCAAATTTGAAGGAAATCGGCGATATGAATGTCGTGGACCCCCCTTGTCAGTATCGAATATTTGAAAGAATACAAACTCGGGAAAAATGACGTTCGAAAATGCAGTGAAAAAATTAGATACATTTTCTCATGTGTACTATTTAATAGATTGTGTATTTCAACGCATGTATAATTTATTATAGTAAGGTACGTGGAAGATATATAAAAGCCACGTAATATAAAAGTCACATAATATTCTAGTAATTTCGATTAAATTTTTTCGTTTACATTTTTCTCAATCCATATTATTCATCAAATGGAATTTGTGTCGTCTGCATTAAACAAATTTTATTTATTCCTACTCAAAGGCACGCTTAAAATTATAATCACACGGATGTATCCGTTAATTTTTAAAAAAACGCTTTTTAATACAATCAAGTCATATTCATTTCATCAGCAGAGAACACTTGGTAGAATATTTAGATGCGTATGAGGTGGAAAGATTATGGTTTGCTAAATAGGGAGCGGAGGAAGCATATTTGAAGAATATATAATGTTTGTTAACCAAATTTATTTTATGAAGTTATAATAATTTCTAATTATAATTAGAGTATCTACAATATAAATATTCAATAAACAATTCCTACATATCATTCGAGGATTTTAAATAATAATACCTTTTCATACTGAGTAATTTGAAATGAAAAATTATTAATCCATTGTAACCTTCTCAGACAAAAATGATCACGCCTCTTAAATCATTAATATGTTTGTTCAAAGGCGAGCTTCTGTGAAAAAAGTGAATGTAATAGAGGAAATATTTCTATTAACATCTTCTAAAAGTGAGGATATTGGTTGTTTTAAGATTGATTTTTCTTAAGGAATAATAATATTAATATTAAATGTTATGTTACTGCAACAAAAAGATTATAGAACAGGTTATGTGACTGCTGCATAAAAAATCTGATGTGGCCAACACGACTTTCTCCATATTTGGGGTATAGATATTTAAATTCTTTTTATGAATAGCATTATAAGGCAAAATTATTATTTCGTATCGTAAAAGTATACAGTCGTCCTTATTGCCGTCAACTACGTAAATTTTGAATATATTTACATAATCCACCGCTAAATGGTTGTGGCGCTGTATACTGCAAATTAAGAAAAAGCAAAATATCTCCGAAATGAATGGTTCTACGAAAATTTGTTTCAAACAAAACTTGGAAGAAATATTGTTCACTACAACTTTGGTCCTTAGGAAGATTACCAATAACGATGTTTTTAAGGAGGAAACCGAAAAACCGTTTATTTATAAATAACTCCTAAACTATCACTACAACAGAAAATTGTTTCAAATGAAAGTTGTAGGAAATTACATTCTCTATAACTTTTGTATAGAATTGTAAATACAATAATGATATTTTAACGAAGAAATATCGGAAAAACCGAATCGGGTTTCGAATAAACCTCGACTTCCGGTTACCCGTTATTGTCGAAAAACTAATCAGTTCTTCATGCTCATGTTAATGTGTTATATATGAAGTTTGGTAACGATATGGCACGTACTTTTAGAGTTAGAGCGCCCACACTAACATACACACACACACAGACATCATTCCGAAAATAGTCTAAACGTGTTCTAGGAACCTCAAAACATGTATTTCCGTTGAAATCTCGAAGTCGATTTTTTCATGAATACAATACTTGCCCATTACTACGTATGGAGAAAGTAAAAATGAGTCTTTTGAGGTGCTGTGGTAGTCGATTCAAGACGACTACAAAATGTCCGAACATATATCAGTTCTTCACGGAGAGGACATTAACGCTACGCTAACTACGCTTCATTTGCCCGAAAGAAGAATTTTCTCAACCAAAGAGCGGAGGTGGATCATACTAAAGATTAATGAAGTAATGGTGTTTTTATTGAAGGACTATGGGGAATTTATCAACGCAAAAATCAAACGCGTGATAACATTCTCCATAGCTCTTCACGAGGGACATCTCGAATCTACGAGATCTCCGCATCGAATGTGTGCAACAATAATTTTTCCCGAAGAATATTTTCTACTCTCGCTGTTTTCTATGAAACACTTCCGCTTTTAAAACTAACTTACGTACTTTATATTATCTCCGTTAAGAGGTTTCTAATTTTAATTAATTTTTCAATTTATTCCTTTTTAATAGTTTTAGAAGTTTTTTGATCACTTAACATTTTCACGTATAATGACGACCTTGCTGAAGGTGTTAATAATTAGATTAAACAGTGTGAAAGATAACGCAGCAAACTACGTAATAATTCTATTATATCGCTCAGTAACAAGGTTTCAACGCAACTACTTCATAAAAAATCGGTACAACATACATTGTACAAACTTTCTCATATTACTAGTTCGTCGTACAGTTATCTTTTGAAAAATTGGAACTATGTAGAATCGTTATAAAAATCAACTTAAATAGCTATATTAAATATGATAAAAATCGTATTAGCCGTTTTTTAGAAAATCCAATTGTTTTTAAAGTTGTCCAACAGTAAAATAGTCTTATATTCATTGTTTGAGAAATATGAAGTATGTAGTACTATTGCAGACGTATACTCAAGTAACGGTAGGAAATTTGATCAAAATCGTTAGAGTCGTTTTTTAGAAAATCACATCGATGCTAAATATGCGTAGAATAAACGTCTCTTAATTAATGAGCAATGCCAACCATTTCTTCAAAGCATCTACTCAGTATGATAAAATGCATACCCATTTCATTCATTTACGCTCTACCGTTTAGGCCAGTGGTCTTCAAGGTGGGCGTTTTTGGATTTTTGGTGGGCGTTAAAGATCTCACCATATGCTATTCTAATTTGTACACTGAAAAATAAAATTCTATAAAAAAGCACACATATTCTGTACAACTATTTTATATAGTTGGTTTGTCGATAACTATAGTATCATATCATACTACACTAGCGACAAAATATCCATGCTGCGGTAAAATCGAAAGGCCGATGAGGGTGGTCGGAGTCTCTCGCAGAAGCAGCGAGGCGTTTAAGTTTAATTTTATCAAATATATAAAATCATAAATTTTTAAACACTGTTATTACCACTGAGACCGTATTCGGTAATCTCATCTAACGACAATCTCACTAGTATTAGGGTTACCATACCTCCGTAAATCGCTTTGCTACTGGGGGCGCAAAATTATTCTTTGCCCCGGGCGCCAGAAACCCTCACTACGCCACTGAGTGGGCGGTGAACTTATTTCAAAGGACAACATATGGTAAAAGTGGGCGGTGACTCAAAAAAGGTTGAAGACCACTGGTTTAGGCTCTAGAGCCAATAACAGACAGATAGACGGCATTTCGAAAACCACTTCTTAGAACTCAGGTACACCTAAGTAAAACGCATATATTTCCATCAAAATCTCGAGGTCGAATTTTTTCGCGATAAGATTACTTTCTCGATATAATTCGTATATGAGAAAGTACAAACTGACGTTGACTTAGTTAAGTCGCGGTGAAGAATTTACATTTTATGGTGTCATAATTGTGCAAAATTTTGTCATCGAGAGAATCTGTGACGCATATGAAATGTTTTATTGTTTTCTGTTTAACACAGTTTTATCCATAAATAAAACAGGTTAAATAAGGGAATACATGTATAAATAATTACAGAAATTGTCTGTTGCTAATTAATTTCATTTCCCATTTATTAGCGTGACTGAATTCCTCATACATAGAAAATTATGTCACCGATTCACAAATTTTATCAGTCAAAGTGCCCATATTAAGGCAGATGGCCTTATCGTGATTCCTTTTACCAAACTTTAACGAGGTAAATGAGATACAATGTATTAATTTCTATATATTTAACTTTTGGTGAAAAACAAATTTTTTTCTAAATTTATCGAAACATAAGAGATTTATAATGTATCCAAAACATTCCAATTGCAATGCATGGACGAGTGTTTCGTTTACCAAATTTTTCCACATTATGACATCAATTAATGCAAATTACTTCACTAAGACAACTACGTCGTAATTAGGTTATGATGAAGGAGTTACATTGAAACCTGGCCGTGTTATTGAGTTAATACATTGAAATTGATACATAGGGTGTTGCATGAATTTTCCAACGTTTTTATATTTGCTTCTTATTACTTTTCTTCGTCCATAAAATACCATCGAAATATTCCTAAAAATAAACACTCCGTAAATGTTATAATATCAATATTAATTTGAATTAATGAATTAGCAACTCTTAAATATCGCGAAAAGCGAACGGCAAGATTTGGTCAAAATAAATGACTTGCGAATCTTCAAAACCGCTTATTCAATATATAACAACAATAACATCCAAAATCGTTCAACTATTTCCTTAACGAAGTTTTTCATCCCCCCATTAAAAACCAACCATGGAAACCTCGTGTGCCTGAGATGAATTTCTTTCAAATACAATGCTATAGCATTCATTTTTGTCTACTCTAATATATTCCGACTATTATACATTTATATGTGTTTTGTCTGAAATTTTGAAACAAATAATAAGTTTAAATGCCTAAGATGCGACTGTTAACCCTTTTTCTCGGTAAGGGGTGTCGAGTCATTTTTTGCAGGTGCATACGTTTAATTTTACGTGGCCATATCTCAACCGGAAGTGGAAACTCTTTTGCTTTCCTTGTTCTTCGTGGATGGACGTGGCTATCCTATCCTCAGACAAAGTTCTCGCAATCGTGATACGAGGTCAACTATACATATTCATACATACGACCCAGTTGCTTGCGTACATATAAGCGATCAACCAATAAAAAAATTGGATCAATATGTACAGAACGAAAGCTCAACCAAAAAGAAACAATTGGTACGTCCTTCGTCGCCATTGGTGAAATGCGAGAAGAGAGAGAGAGAATAGGAAGGCGACGAGAGAGGGGCTTATCTCTAAACGCCTTCATTGGGAGCATGCGCTCGACAGAATAGCGGGGAAGGCGGCAAGTAGTAAAGATAAACGAGCTGGAGAGAATGTGCGCCGACACGTTAGGTTTCTCATTGGTTCTTTCTCGTCATTGTTCTCGGTGGAAAGAGGAGAGGAAAGGAGAGGGACTGGTTGGAAAGAGGAGAGGCGGGGATGGACACAAGAGCGGAAGTTATAGTGCGTTTCCCGAAGTCGTACGGGTCAGATTCGCAGTATTCCGTCCGCATTCGGGTTATTTCGCTTAGGCTACGACCCAATGTTGCCACATTTCGAATTTCGCTCACTTCAACAGCAGCTGTGGACGAGTGGACGAGTCAACAGCGCTAGTCAAGAATTTTTGAATGGCGTTGGAAATTTAAGAGCTCTTATTGGCTGACACATTCTTCCCCTCACCCTACAAGTCTAACCGTAGACACGCCTCACCCGTCCGATCTCTGGAAACGCAGTATAGCTATAATGTGTCCATAATATGGTGCTTTTCTGCAGCATTTTGCTAGTACAGTAAACTCCCCAATTATGAATACCACGCGTTATTGAAAAGTAATTAGTAAACAGAAATTTCGTAAATCGGGAGAGATTTCCCATTAATGTAATGTTAAAATCATGATGTGGTCGTGTTTGCATTCTGCCAAATTCAAGATGTCCCATTAATCGTCGCCATGCAAGAGAAGGTGGCTAAGCCAAAATTGCAGTATATATCCATGATAGGGCCGGCCAAAGGGAGGGGGGGGGGGGGGGGGGGGGTTAGGCGGATGAGAAGCATCCTGGCCCCCCGAATAATGGGGGCCCCGGAAGTTCTCAATTATTCTAGCATGGAGTGTAAATCCATGAATCGTTCGTTATTACTAAAATATTATTTTCGTGAGGCCACTATTGATATTCGCATCCGCGTCTCCTTACACTCGGGCCGGCGAAAGTTGATCCTGAATGATTCTGTGGAAGGGATGCAGTGTTGCCGCTTTGACGCCCCTCCCCTCCGCCCGACTGATTCGTAAACGCCCCGATCCCGAAGCGTGAGATAGTAAATTTTCGAGGAACATATACGGGTCTATAGATTTCTTCTTGGAAAGAAAATTTTTCAAGGACGAGTTTATCGAACGATTAAGTTTTCGAGATTAATGCTTCGTTTTTAAAAAAAAATCAATCATTGCTTCAACTGATTCAACCGTTTAGAAATACTATAACCTATCACTTGATCATTCTAATGAAACATTAGGTCATAAAGTTTAAATTAATGAACAAATATTTCACTGATATTCTATTTATTCATAATTATAGAGTGGTTAGCCATATTATTAGACTAGGTCACCAAATTTCGTATTTTCTCAATTCAACCACTCGTACCAAATTAACGGTTCATCTTAAAAAACAAAAATTACCTCAGTATTACATTCTCAAAGAAGAATATCATTAGATGATTAACAAGATGCACGAGTAAACATACAGCAATCCCTCACATAACGACGTTAATTCCTTCCATGAAAAACCGTCCTTATGCGAAACGGGGTTATGCGAATATTAAAACCCATATGAACAATGTTATATTGGTTTAACTGGTAGGTACCTGGCCGAAGGTTAATGGACTGTAAATTAACAAACAAAGAGGAACATCTACGCGGTAAAGTTCAGGAAATACAAATAGTAGCATTTATTACGTGCAGTAGATGTACAGTACAGGAATCCTTCGTTTAATGCTGTTGATGCGTTCCTGCAAAATACCCCGTTACATAAACACACGACAAATGAAAATGAATTTCCAATAAGATTAGATGAATGATTGGATGCATTTTTGGCAAAACATTATTGCGCATATCAATTTTAAAACGAGTTTTATGGTTTTAATAAATGAAAATCATCAAATACGCGTTACTATAACATGCCTTAACTCCCGCGACCGGTCTAAATAAATGAGAACTTCCTTTATGAAAACGGTTCTAATATGTAACGCGCAATTCGGGTTTTCATTTCTTGTAAAAATATGAAAATTAAAATTAAGAAAGGAATAAAAATAATAAAAATAAACATGGAACAGACCTAATCAAGTTGAGACTTTTGGAATTGAAAATCATGCTGACACAATTTCATTCTCTGCTTGAGACTCACCGACGGGAGGCTCGAGTGAACTTTTAAAGAATTTGTCTAAGGACAACTGCATTGAAGCGTTTACATTTTTTTCAAACGTGTTTTTCAAGTGTCGATATGTAAGCATCGTTTGTAAGAGGAAAAATGTGGGAAATCCCCGTGTGTTTTTGACTGCTATGTTTATAGTCGATCCGAAATCGGAAGACTCCTCGAAAACGGGGCGGACACCAGTTAGCAGCAGCCAATAGGAGACTGTTTGTTTAGGAAGGTAGTGGGGAGGAAACCAGTCTCACTCCTGCTCTCGAAGAGATCGCATCGGACTGCGTTGCCGTTTCTACCGCCGTTTCCTTGCTGTGGATCAAAAAGAAGGATGGGAAGTATTTTATTTAGAAACTGTGTAGTATATCAGCTGAGCAAGAGCTGGCAGCGCGCACCGATATCTGCTCTCCCGCACGAAAGTTGAGAGGGGCGATGGAAGGGGAAACGTTCGTGATTGGCTACTTGCTCTAAGTAGGCCAGGAGTCTTCCGATTTCGGATCGACTATAGAATTGCGGGAGGCGGAAAAGTGAGACTTGAAAACTGGTAACAGCGCCTTGCCTAAAGGCTCTTCTACATCTACATCTACATGATACCCTGCAAATCACCAGACTGGTGGGTGGCAGGGGGTGAAAGAAAAAATACCTTTAAAAGGAAAGTTCACTCACGTCTCACAATCAGTATTATTTCTTATAGGATTCGTTAGACATTTCGTAATGAAAATTTTTCGAATTCCATCCAGTTAGTCCTTTAAATGAACCTAGAATGGCAAAATCTTACTATATTCTTGTCTTGAACAAAACTTATTGGGTGAAAATAATAACTTTCACGAGGAATCGAGTGTTTCTCTACTCTTCAGCCAGGATATTTCACTCGTCAACAGCGTTTTTGCTCACTTTCTGTGTATTGGTATGAATAACATGTCTAAATGACTAAAGGAGAGTGGCTTAACGTGAGGTATCTGAAATCTCCCCTCAAAGGAATGATATTCCTAATAATTGTGCCGCTTTGTTTGTGCCCCTCCATACGCAAATGTTTTCGTTACGCTAATGTACAGTGATATACTTCGAATCTAAATTCAGGAAAAGGTGATCATTATGGCATGCAAACAAGAAGAATCGTTCCAATGAAAAAAAATCGGTACAAGATACACTGTACAAACTTTCTCATATAATAATGCGTCGTTAGTTATCTTTAGAAAATGAAAATAGAATCAGCCGGTTTTTAGAAAATCAATTTTTTTTAAGATGCCCAAGAATAAACTAGCCTTATATTCATTCGCTGAGAAAAAAGAATAGGTAGTAATATTGCAGACGTATACTCAAGTAACGGTATGAAATTTAACCAAATCGTTAAAGCCGTTTCTGAGAAAATCAAATTGTTGTTAAAAATGCGTAAATAAACTTCCCTTAATTATTGAGCAATGCCAACAATTTCTCTATAGCCTCTGCCTAGTATGATAAAATGCCTAAGAACGATATTTCATTCAATTTCGCAAAACCGTTTAGAAATTAACCCAGATAAGCCTACGTCCTACATGTAGGGCGGCTACCATTTTGCTGAGTGGAGCCAGTTCAGTTACTCTACACTAGAAGGCATAGTAATTACTATTCTTGTAGGATTGAGTTTTATGTTTTGAGGCAGTTTCTTTGATCGAGGCCTTGATTTGGTGAAGTGAATAGCCTTTCTGATTCGAGGTCGTGGCTTCTTATCAACTATGGCAAACTCTTTGTAGGTACTCTTTACTTTCTAGATAACATACAGCTTTGTAACTGCATTTACACACTCTTTATACCTGAATGCAATAAAATGTTATGGAAAATTGAGGTTATAACTCATTACCTATGTTTTATGGTTGCATAAACACAACCGACCTATATATAGGACGGTAGGATAATTCAAAGAAGTACCTATTTAAAAACAGTTACTACTCTTACTACTCATTTGGGTGTATACTAACAGTAATTCTTTCAGAAAAAGAAAACTAATTCTTGGTCCGGTAAATAAAAGACTTATTGACTCCCCATATTACTAGTGCTAAAATAGTACAGTGGTAAAGCGCCGGACTTCGGAGTGATATACCACATGTTGATTGGTTTTTTCCATATTTGATGATGATGTGATTTGGCTGCTTGGCTCTGAGACTATCAAGTATATCGCACGTAAAAATAAGCTAGGTGATGTGACTGTAGAAGAAATGAAGTGCTTTATTGGCGTACTACTTTTAAGTGGTTACCTGAGTCCAGCCCGGCGGCGAATGTATTGGGAAAACTCAAGTGATACTAGTAATGCTCTAGTGACTTCTGCAATGTCACGAGATCGATTTGATATCATATTTCGACATTTGCACCTAAATGATGTTGAAAATCTGGACAAACAAGATAAATTCACAAAATTACGACCTTTGAAAAGTTCAAACTGTTTGATCATGTTGAAAACCATAGCATTGATGAAGCCATGGTGCCCTATTACAGACAGAATGGGTGCAAACAATTTTTTAGGAATAAGCTTCTAAGATATGGCTATCAATTTTGGGTTGGTGCAACAGAGGATGGGTTTGTCATTTGGTTTGAACCATACCAGGGGCTTCAACACCAGTAAAAGAGGAATATCTAGAATATGGCCTGGGAGGAAGTGTCATACTACAGTACTCTGATGTTTCGAGGTTTACTGAGTTCTCAGACGCTGCTTAACACATCTTCTTTGATAATTTTTTACCAGTGTTCCACTGTTACTTAAGCTAGGTAAGCGAAAAATCAGGGCTACCGCCACCATTCGGGACAACAGGATTTCAAACTGTCCTGTAGAGGATACAGCAGTCATAAAGAAAAAACAAAGGTGTTCTTTCGATTATCAAACAGCTGAAGGGAAAGTCATCATTCATAAGTGGAATAACAACAGCGTTGTCAGTGTGGCGTCGAATGCTGTTTCTGTGAACCCGGTGCAAAGTGTTACTAGATATTCCAGACACGACAAAAAGAAAATCCACGTTTCTCAGCCTAAAATAGTGTCCACGTACAACAAGCACATGGGGGGAGTTGATCGCGCCGATGAAAAGATTTCTTTGTATCGCATAGCCGTTCGGGGGAAAAATGGTATTTCCCGGTAATAATGCAGTGTATTGACATGGCGGAGCAGAATGCATGGCTCCTCCATAGGCTAAATGGTGGAAAATTGGATCATTTGGCATTCGGGGGACGAATTGTTACTGCATTGTTAGAGACAAATAAGCGTACTATTAAAAGGGAACCAAGCAAACCATCATGACTAGAACACATTGATTCTAGATATGACAGGCTAGATCATCTGGTTATCCCACAAGACGGTCAAACAAGGTGCCGACAGTGTCATCAGAAGACCACAACACGCTGCATGAAATGTGATGTTGGTTTGCATGTTGTGTTTTTTAGCATATCACACAAAGGTATAGGCATATTTATCTATTCTGTACTTTTGTCATTTATGTGTTATACTTCTGTTTATTTTCTTAAATTGAGTATATGTCACTATAACAGACTAAATCATATTAAGCAATCTATAAGTTAAAAATTTAGATACATAAAGAGTAACTATATGCGCAAATATGTGTTAAATCTGCATATTAGCCTTATGTTCCTGTGTAAAACCTACCGTCCTATATATAGGACATTTTTTTCAAAAACTAGCTTAAGAAGGAAAAAAAAAATTGTTAAAACCCTTCACATAGGTCCCTTTTGAGGACATTTTAAAGAGTTAAAACGAAATTCCTCAAAAAAAAAGTTTCGGGCTTATCTGGGTTAAGAGCCGGGAACAGAGAGACAGACGGCATTACGAAAACAACTTTTTCGGATTAAGACAACCTAAAACGTATATTTTAATCAAAACTTCGAGGTCGAATTTTTCCGCGATAACAATAATTCTCAATATACCTCGTATATGAGAAAGTAAACAGGCGGCGAGAGAGTCATTTCTACACTTATAGATATATTATAGTATAAATTATAAGGAGAGAAACGCGGTCGCAGAAATGAACAAATGCATAACAATTCTCAAAGGTGACCTTTTTAATCATGTTCGGTATTAAAAAATAAAGAAAAGAAAATTTCTTAGAACTGATAGCGAAGACACGATCGTTTCTATAGACCATATATACAAACGAATAAAGTTTATCAGCTAAGAGGCAGGTGTAGCATATTCCAGATTATTTTAATACGCTTTAAAGACGAATACGCGTTTAATGAAACGTATACAGGATGTCGTGAAGACGAGATAAGCAGAGACGATCCATTGTGTCGGAGACTGTAATTTCAAAGGTGACACGTTCTCAGAGATAAAAAATGAGCTCATCCCCGCGCAATGGACATAAAAATACGCCGCAGAAAATATCAATCGCATATACTGCGTCATTAAAGAAGGTCGATCGTATAGGGGTGAAGATTCCGCGAAGTCGATTCCTGCGCAGGGGGTGGTAAATTACAATTGTTATAGTTGTGCCGCTATATAGTGACCCATGCCCCGCCCATTTGCTTATTGTGGCAGCGGAGGCCTTGTTGCCAAATTGTGCTTTTCGAGATAACTTATAATAAAAAATATTTTCCTCTATAAATTCTAACGCGGCATTCATTTATGGTATTATTCTTATCAAAATGTTTCTATTTAATTTACAGAATAATATTTTATAGGATTTTCCTAATATCCATTTTTCATTACTCATTATTATTCCTCAAGTAAACACGGAAAAATGGTACAACCTTCTAGGTTTAGAAAATTACATTAGATTATTCATTGCTTTATCTTACCAACAACGTTTATTTATTGTGCATAAGTTGAATTGTTAAGATGATAAAAAATCTTTTAGATTAGTCCGGCGCAAATTTTTGAGTCAACGTCATGACAAAAGTAGCCTCCTGCTAAATCTCATTCTATCAAAGTTACACCCACACATTATACGTATGCTGTTTAGGTGAATAGCGAAAATGTTTTTAGTGAAAGTTTCATTCCGATATCTTACTCGAGCCTCGAGTTATGGCTGTTTATAAAAACGTCACATGCGCGCTGACGGCAAACCTTAGGAAGCTGCAGCAGTCTTTTCAACAACTTGATTCACAGGTAAAAGAGGCTCGTTATTGTTCTTCTCTTCCTCAAAATACATTCGCAGATTGAAAATCATCTCGCGGGCCTGACTACCGAGAACTCGCTTGCGACTTGATTTTACTTTTCCCGCTGGCTCTTCCACACTTTCGCACATTTTAACTCAATAAATTAAAAGAGGTAAATAAACTAACGAGCCACCTATAACAGATTATCAGAAGGAAAACAAAAACTCCTAAAATTATATTTCAATTAAATCAACGACGAAGCGAAACTAAAAGCGTATTTAAATTTTTGAATCTACCACAAGAAAAATAAAATAAATAATCAAGCAAAATTATAGACGTATTTAAATTTATGATATATGAAACTAAACTACCGAACAAATATATGTAATATAAGGAAAATTAAATGAAAGCAATAAAATAGAAAATTTTACGGCACACTTAAATCAATGAGTGACCTAATGTGATAAAACAACCGAAGAACTGTTCGTAAATCTACTATAAGATAAAAATTAAACGAAACGAAATTAAAAATATAAGCGAAATTACTGAACAATTGCAAAAATACAGGAATTCCTAAATGATTATTAAATAAAAGCAAAAGAAAATCGAACGTAAAGATTAATAACCTACCTAATCTATTAAACGAACAAAAAGAGGATTATAAAATGAAACGAAAAGTGCAGCGAAGCGAGCTCCCGAAAAAGTCACGACGAACGCAGAGATCAAACTATTCGGACGGCAACGCTGAGGGTTTTCCGCCACGAATCAGCACTTACTATTGGCTACGACTCCCCATCCCTTCGAACATCTAGTAGGCAGGGCATGGGTCAAGACATAGCGGCTCAACTATAATTATCAGTTTCATAATTTTTAACGCATTTATTATAGCCATATCTTCCGAAGACTAGCGTTTTCATCGGATGATAGAAAGGTAGATGGTTTAAACAGTGGTTGTAACTATATATTTCTCAAGCAGAAGTCGAATGAAATATTACTGATAATTTTAATTCCAAACCGTTTAATGTTTTTCATCTAACTGTCTGTCCTCAATAGAAATTAAGAAAGCGCAAACGCTTTTCTGCTCACTTTGTGAATATTTTCATTTATTTAATTGTATTGTTAAATATTACGTCCTTGTAATTAAAGGTGTCTTTAGTAAGTTCTACGAAAGTCGAACACAAATATCTGAGATGTAAGGGGTACAATATTCTTTATTTCCATTTCTGCTTACAGGTACAAAGGCGGAGTAGAACATCAGGTCGATTTGCAGGTGCAAGAAAGGGTAGGTAGTGAAAATATTTTCATAAATCAACAAACAGAAGTAAAGGCATTTAACTCACTTTCGCGTAACATTGAAGTCCCTAATTTTGAGGCTTACTAATTGATGACTGACTTCATCATTTTAACCGCGAATAGCGTTGCATCTTGCACATTTTACATTGCGTAGTGATATTAATATAATGCTTCTTATCCCACATTTTGTACGTTTATAAAATGAGTGTTTAACGAAAATGCTAACTAATTTGTTATACTATTCCTGATGCTATCTATTGGGAAATTTTATTTGACTTTTTAGGTATTTCAATATGCTTACGTACAATTTTATTGATTTTAGCGAAGTAAATGATATGATGTTATCAATAAACTATACTACCTGAAACGCCCGGCTTCGCTCGGGAAAGTTTTCTTTTAAGTAGCAAACGATTTTTATTGCTCGGGGCAAACGATTCCCATTCCTTTATTACGCAAGCGATGCTTACATTAACATTTACTATTTTAAGTATTGTATTGTAAAGTTTTACCATTAATATAATTACGCATTAACGTCTTACTTAATATTCACGTGGATAGATGCACCGAAGCCTGCAGCAATAAAAATATGTGGATTAGTTTAATACTATTAGCCAAAAGATAAACAATAAACAACATCTTGGTTACCGAACAAATGTAAGTAGATGTATCGATTTATGTTGCGATAAATCTTTCAATGTTAATGGTAAAAGATAACAATGTTCTAATATTCCTGAAAAATCATTTGACTCACTTTAAAAGTATTCATAGACTATATTTAGGCATAAATCGATTTGTACCCTTTATCTTGGAGTTAGCTATTCTTCCTCTACGGCTCACCACGGCGTGGATATCTCTAACTTTGAAGAGGACAATTATTAAGAAATTTATCTTTGTTGCCGCCTGGAAAATGGTCATCTAAACCGATAAATTTTTCGCTTAAAGGAAAATTTCGAGCGATTTAGGATGGAATATGACAAAACATGAACAGAATTAAAATACTCAGTCTTTCATGCGTAAAATAAGCAATTTCCCGTGATCATAAGTTAATACTTAGGTATATTTATATCCACATCAGTGAAGAGCTGAATGGCATTTTGGGATTTCTCCACACCATTTCCCATACATTCATACGGAAATAGTATTTTGTTGACGCCATGGGGTATAATAGACTCCATGGTCTGTAAACCTACACCAAGTTATTTATAAGATATGGTGTATCGCAAAAAGGGGATTGGGGGGCATCGATTTGGTTTTTCGACGATAACTCTCGAGTAAATTAACTTAGGAAGTTAAAATTTGATATTTGTCCCTCTCAATACAAGTATAAGATCAATCTCCTATATATAAATGAACGTCTGTTTGATTTTGCATCTATACATTTCCACATCGTTAAAGTTAGAATAATCAAACTGTCAACAAATACTTACTTCACAAATAGGAAGGTCGTATGCTACTTTTTAATCCCTAATGTTTTATATCAATTGTTCAAAAAGCGAAATAACTGTATGCTAATGCATTGTCATCTAGAGATGGTCACAAAGAACGGGACAGTTCTTTCCGAAATGTTCTGATGCCTAAACTGTTCAATAAAATAACTGTTCACATAAATTTCCGTTTCTAAAAGAACCGGTAACTATACAGATTATACACAGTGAGCAAGGTGAGAAACGACTACTTCGTTATCCGTAATATGATGGCAGGGACTGATTAAACTGGCTGATTAAACTATGCGTATTTTCCCAAGACCTATTATTGATTTGAATCAAATTTGGTACGATTGTGGAGGGCTCCCAGAAATAATTCATATGTGGTTTTTGATTCTCTCTGCCCGTTTTATTGAAAACGGCGCGGCGACCAAGTGAATTGTTAAATACCATGTATCATCTGGAATTCCGATCGCATTTGAACCAAATTTCCCCGGGCAACGCCGGGAATTTCTGATACTTCAAAATATAAAGAAAATCATTTAATATCTATATATAATGGATATTCTTTGTGACATAACACATTGTTACATATAAATGTATTAAATTACTACAAATTCTCCGTGGACGCGGGATGCTATGTTCCGGAGTTCGAAACCGTCGCTGAATTAATAAATTTTTCTCGTTTTAAAGATGTGTATTTGTCTATAACGTAATCATAACTAACGCTAAATCATCAAAGATGCTTTAATTTAACTTTTTCCTTTTAAATAATACAAAGTAAAAAGAAATCATTTAATTTCCATATATAATGGGTTTTCTTTGTGACATAACAAATTTTACATATAAATGTATTACATTACTATAATTTCTCCGTTTCCTGTCTATATTTGAAATGATTAAAACCACAAATCGTTAAAGATAATGAAATATTGTTATTTAACCGGCAGAAATTCCCAGCGTTGCCCGGGGAAATTTGGTTCAAATCCGATTGGAATTCTAGGTTATGCATGGTATTTATGAATTCACTCGGCCGCTGTTTTGAATAAGACGGGCAGAGAGAAACGAAAACCACGTACGAATTATTACTGGGAGCCCTCCACAATCGTACCAAATTCGATTCATATCAATAGTACGACGTGGGAAAATACGGTTAGTTTAATGTTTAAATCAACGGCCATTTTGAAAGAAGTGGACATACAAATACTAATGAACCAAATTTGGTGGGAATCGGTTAATTGTGGGCGTGCATAAAGGAGCCGAGAGATAATGGGTTGCCATTAGCATTAGCATAAAAAGTTATCTTGCTTTTTGTAGAATTTCCTATATAAAACAATTGGGATTAAAAAGCAGCGTACGGCCTTTCTATTTGTGAAGAAAGTTCTGTTGAGAGTTAGATTACTCTAACTTTAACGGCGTGGAAATGTATAGATGCACAAACAAACAAATTTTTATAAATATATAGGAAATAGTTATTAAATCCAGAAATGCTAAATGTGAATGTAAATGATGCCTTGAAGCAATGTTGCATAATTTTCAGGATAGCTCAGCAATTACAATAAATGAGGGGTGTGAGGCAAAAAGATGGTAACCTACAAACTTATGTATTTGTAGTTAGGTTGCATACAGAAAAGAAAAAACTTCAATTATTATCTTGGAAATTTGTTTATCATTTGTTGTAGTTCATATTTTTTAACTTGCGTTAATTTATTGATTTCTCATGTGGGTACCCCCCGCCCCCCCACAACCCCCCTCCGCTTGTCTGATTTTGCTCATCTACAAACTTGATCTTATAATTGTATTGAAAGTGACAAATATCAAATTTGAACTACCTAAGTTAATTTACTCGATAGTTATCGTCGAAAAAACAAATCGATGCCCCCGCCACTTCAATTTTTTTTGAGACACAACACATAGCCTATATTTTAAGATGGACCAGTCTAAAGATACCCTCAAGTTTCATAAAAATCCGACTAGCCGTTTCTGCGTGATGCGGTAACAAACAAACAGACAGACAGACAACAATTGTGCAAACCGTTTCAAACATCTTCTTGTAATGCGAAACGCACAAAAACAGTACAAGTACATTCATTTGCTCATATATATTCGATATATTGGCAAACGAATTTCGGACCTGGATCAAGAATTCTTATTTTCTTTTTACTTTCTCCATATGTAGTAATGGGAAAGTATTGTATTCATGAAAAAAATCGACTTCGAGATTTGAACGGAAATACATGTTTTGAGGTCCCTAGAACACGTTTAGACTATTTTCGGAATGATGTCTGTGTGTGTGTACGTGTGTGCGTATATTAGTGTGGGCGCTCCAACTCAAAAAGTACATACCATATCGTTACGAAACTTCATAAATAACACTTTAACATGAGCACAAAGAACTGATTAGTTTTTGGACAATAACGGATAAGCGGAAGTCGCGGTTTATTCGAAACCCGATTCGGTTTTTGCGATATTTCTTTGTTAAAACATCATTATTGTACATACAATTCTAAACAAAAGTTATACAGAATGTAATTTCCTACAATTTTCATTTGAAACAATTTTCTATAGGTGTTATTGTATAGAGGTTATTTATAAATAACCGGTTTTTCGGTTTCCGTCAAATATCTCCTTAACAACGTCGTTAATGGTAATCATCGTAAGGACCAAAGTTGTAGAGAATAATATTTCTTCCAACTTCGTAGAACCATCCATTTCGGATATATTTCGCTTTATCTAAATACCAGCCTACAGCGCCAAAACCATGTAGCGGTGAATTCTGTAAACATTCAAAATATACGTAATTTACGGCAACGACGTGTCTTCTTTTACGATACGAAATAATAATTTTGCCTTATAATGCTACTCATAATAATTTAAATATCTATACCCCAAATATGGAGAAAGTCATGTGCTGGCCACATCAGATTTTTTCGTTTACGATTCTAAATCGCCCGCATTTGAAGTTTAATGAATATAATTTGCACTAAAGTTGCACTTTATAGCAAAATACCTTTACAACGGAGAATATCGTACTGTAAGACCTATTGTTGTAGAACCGCATTTAGCTAACGAGAGTAAGATTAGCGTGTTTTATAAGCCGTTCAAATGGAGAGAGTAAGGGGAAAAGGAAAGAGGGAGGGAGGGGGTGGGAAAGAAGAGAGGGGAAACATGAGGGGTGGTAGGGGAAGCGGGGAAATCGGAGTGACATACGTATCTATATTTCCGTGAAAATCTCGAGGTCGAAGTTTTTCGCGTTTGCAATACTTTCTCAATATACTTCGTATATGAGAAAGTAAAAATTTGGTAGGATCATGAGGTGAAGAGGTAAGACGACATTAATGGGGACGCGGATGGTGTTCAAACAAGAACGAGTGCTCGGATCAATATACTCAATATACTTCGTATATGAGAAGGTAAAAAAGGAAGACTTGCGCACGGGGTGGTAAGTTACAATAGTTAATTATTGTTTGCATAGCTGTTTTTAAATTTCCCTTTGAAAAACTTTCCAACGATTACTAGTTAATCGGTTAATAAACAAGGACAAATTTGTCAATTCTTAAAAAGGGCATTCTTTTCTCCTAATTCTATAGAACTTTAAATTCAAAACTTTTATACACAGTTTGTGATTATTTTAGTTTGTATTCTTATATTCGTAATTCTTCCAATGCAAAAGAGAGAGTTACTTCTACACTTATGACGAAAGAAATAATAAGGAGGTACGCGAATTCGCGGAATTGAACAAGAAGGATAGAAACATTCTGAGGTCAGCTTTTAATTCGTGTTCCGTTTTAAAATACGTACTAAAACAATATTTCTTCGAATTCAAAGAGAAGAAACAATCGTTCTTATGACTCATACATGTAAAGCAATAAGGATGTCGCAAATGTGACGAAACGGGGCTCAGCCATTTTACTTCAAGATCTCACGTTCTTAGAGATAACAATTTAAGTCACCCCCGCGCGAGGGACGTAAGAGTATAGGTTAAAAATCATTCGCATATTCGCCATCGTTTGAGAAGGTTGACTGTCTTAGTGTGAATATTACGCAAACCCAGCACTTGCACAGCGGGTGGTGTGTTACAGCAGTTAATTATTATTTTATTAGCTGTTTTGAAATTTACCATCGAAAAACCTTCCGATTATTAATTGATGAGTTAACGATATCAGGACAGATTTGTCGGACATTTAATTGAATATTATGGATAAATGTAATACCTAACTAAGGTCTTTTTCCTTCTTTCTTTGGGCCCTTAAATTCAAAACCTTTATTTTCTTATATTCCCAATTATTGTGTTCTTGTAACAGAATACGTCATGATCCGATTTTCTAATTTATATTTATTTTCTTACAGGACACATCTTTAGAAGAGCATCAGGACCATTTGCAGTAGCATCAATTGGTAAGTTTAATTTGTCCTTATTAAACGATACTATTCGTCTCGAAAATTGTAATACATTGATTTATGTATTACCTCAAGTGTAAAATTTCACTAAAAAGTAGGTCGAATTTAGCACATTGTTTAGTGATACGTACTTACTTATATTACTAAGAATGCTATTCCTTTCCTATTCAATAATTTTATAGAACTTATTATTGAATAACATAAGGTGTAAGAATAGATTAATAATGGAACTTTGCTGTGTATTCCGTATTAAATTTAATATAACACAGAATTTTGGAATGGTGTTAGATCTGTATTTCTGTCTTCAGAATACTGACAATATGTCATGGAAATATAATTCTACCATATATTCATTTGATTTTCTACTGTTTAATAATGAAACCATGTATTTATATATTATCTCTGATTTAAACATCGGAATGAACCTTGTTTGTAAGCTTTTTGCGAGATGAGATAATAGTAATTATAGCCGTGAAGTTATTTTCGTAACTTTTTTGAACAGCTTATATTGCGAAAACCACATTTCTGATTCAGCTACACCTAAAACGTATATTTCCGTAAAAATCTCGAGGTCGAATTTTTTCGCGATTTCAATACTTTCTCAATATACTTCCTATATGAGAAAGTAAAAATTTGGTAGGATCATGATGTGAAGAGAAAAGATGACAACAATGGGACGAGAATGGTGCTCAAACACGAACGAGTGCTCGGATTAATACTAATGGTGTAATGATAACTGTACGAAATTTGATCAAAATCGTTCTAGCCGTTTCTGAGAAAATCAGATTGTTGTTAAAATGCGTAGAATAAACTTCCCTTAATTGTTGAGCAATGTCAACCATTTCTTCATATACTCTGCTCAGTATGATAAAATGTCCAAGTACCAGATTTCAAGGAAAACTGATCATTATTACATGGACAAAAATCGAAAATTTGTTCTAATGTAAAATAAGCGGCGAGAGAGCCAGCGCTACACTTATGACGAACGAAGAAATAACGAGAGATACGAATTCGTGGAATTGAACAATAAGGGATAGAAGCATTCAGAAGTGACCTTTAATTTCGTGGAAGGCGTTAAAAAACGTACTAAAAGGAGATATCTTCGAATTCGAAGTGATTCAATCGTTGTTATGGCTCATAAATGGATAGCATAAAGGAAGTCGTGAATGCGAGCCATCGTGTAAAAGATTTTATTTCGAAGGTGACACGTTCTTCGAGATACCCTTTTAAGGCACACCCGTGCGAGAACACATCATTCGTATCTTCGCCGTCGTTTGAGAATGTTGTCTGTCCTAGTGTGACTATTCCTCTAAACCAAGTCCTGCACAACGGGCGGTAAGTTACAATAGGTAATTATTATTTTCATGGCTGTTTTGAAATTTACCATCGAAAAATCTTCGAGAAAATTATTCAATAAACGGCAGGGCGTTATATAGTTGTTTATGACCCGCCAAAATACGCAAAAATAACTAACAAGGCGTTGTTATACATCAGTAATTTATAATCGCAAATGTTGAAAGCTGGTTTATAACAATCGATTATTTAAATAATTATATATTAACAATTACGTGTCGGGACTTCTTGTCCATGATTTTACGTATGGAACTGCATTCCGCGTAACAAGTGGAGATTCATTTATTTTGATGAACATAAGTGATGATACGATGTAAGCAAAGGTTATGATCGAAGTTTCGATATGATGAAGTTTCACATTGGCTTGCGATACAAGGTATCGTCTTAATTGCATCTCTCACAGTTTCAGTGGAGCGATATGTGACGGAATATTTCGCCCGCCTCCATCGAACAAATCCCGAAAACCGTTTAATATTGAACGGCTGCTCTCGAGGCGGAAACGCGAGCACGTTTCTAATTCTTTCTTCTCATTGGTATTATTTTGGCCTTCGACCTTTTAGAACCTAAGAAACCCTGTGATTCGCATTGTTCTGTTCTCTCGAAAAAGGACACGGCAATAATACTAATACTAGGTATACTTCTTGTTTCCTATTTGAATTTCAACGGATTTAGTGAATCTACTTACGCTGTCAGTTTTAGGACGTATGCGTATATACAAAAACATTTTATTTTACGAAGAACTGAAAATCTACCTATATATATATATCTATAAAGTTTGAGTGCGTGCGTGTGCGCGTGTGTATGTAAGCAAGAGGAAGGTGTATTTTAATCGGAATTAAGAGTTAAGTGGTGTAGTCGGGTTTTTAAACGGATTTGATTAACCTTTATAATTTTAAGAAGTATTTTCTTTTTTCATTTTCTCCATTTGAATAACATAGGGAAGAGTGCAGCTTATTTTTTATTTGAAATTTAAAATTACTTAGAAACATGGAACGAACTTGAAACTTGGATGGCTCTATGCAGGAAAGAACAAAGTTTATTTTTACTGAAGAATCAAAAAAATACGTGATATTATCACTTTTATTACAATGCCAATTATAAGCTGCCACGGCAACTCCCACTGTCGCCGAATTTGAGAGTCCAATGCATTTATATGGGAAAATTTTTTACGTAATATCTTTTTTCAATTTCTGTATGCGATTTTACTTTGTTTCATGGCAACCAAATATTTGTTATTTTAATTGAAATATTACCAATTAACGGTTTTTAATGATATTTTCCTGTGGCGTGGAGTTCTCCAAAGAAAACTGTTTTTAAAACTACGTAGATAACGTAAATAATTAGATATAGATTGCCCACAAATTGTGTTTTCCAAAGCTTTGAAGATATCTTCACGAAAGTTCGCATTGGTATAGAATTTTACCCAGCGGATAACACAGTCTATACGGGGATTAAACAATTGGGGGGAAGGGTTGCTTAATTCTATAATTATTTTCCCACAAGTTTACACGTAATTTCGAATTTATTATCTTCTTTCATTTATCTAATTAGGTAATTAAGAACCGGTTTTCTTAGTTTTTGCTTAATTCGACGGTTAACTGTGTACTATATTATTCTTACGACGTTTACATGTTACACAGTCGAAGTTTTAGATTCACTAAATCGGTTGAAATTCAACGGGCACTTCCGCTAGTCACCTATAAATAATACTTTTTCACTTAAATTTTAACAATTAACCAAAATTGTTTGTTAACAATCCGCTTCCAAGCGTATTCAATTAAAAAATTACGATAATTTTTTTACCTATCATATCACTTTCGCTAAATCCAGCTTCATTTCTTGTGTAATTGTGCCTTTCTGAAATGTTTGCTTTTATGCCTTGTAAGCAAGAAAACCGTGAAAATGCATTGTCCTAACCTATACTTTGCCTATACCTGTACTATAATATAGGTCCGAAAGATAGAAGGGACGATACGGAAGAACAGCGCTGGCCCTAAATTTATATTTATACTATCTGAAAAATAAAACTTCTAATTTAAATAATTTACCATACCTGCCCTAAATTTATATTACGATTTGATAAACAAAACATTTAATGTGAATAATTTTACATACCTAGTATAGTCGCACGTTAAAATTTAACGGGAGGATTACGATCATCGAATCATTCAGAAAGTGAAACATTTCAAATATAATACAATCGAATACTCGTAAATATTAGCTTATAGTTCCGCGTTAAGTTGCCGTCTTTGCGACGCTTGTTCAGGTGTTTTTTCTGCGAGATATAATAACAATAATAATAATAAGCCGTCTTTGTTAGGTCGATATTCCACTCCAAATGAACTAGGAGTATGAAATTTTGTCTTTGTACGTTTTGGTATACCCTCAACGTAAAATTCGTAAATCTCAGGACGAAGTTCCAGGTTCAACTCCAGGGGACAATTTCCATTTCCAATAAGATAACACGTAACAATCGTAGTGCAACCTTCTACTCTTTTGCAAATTTAAATTGGAATTGACCGACGGTCTTCCGACCTGGACTGTTTAAAGGAAGAATAAATCGAGTTTCTTATTCTTATAGTCGACTTCATCCTTCAGCTCGAAATCGCTCAAATTATACGTTTAATTCACATATTTTGGGAAAAATCGACTGTTTTCCTTGACGACCATGTATCCTGAATTAAATTCTTCCGTCGGCTATTACAAACTTAATTTATATTCAATACGATGAATGTAAGATAATAATATTAGTATTGTAGGAAAAATAGGAAGGGAAAGAAATAAAAAATATGCAATATAATAATGAAAATAAAAGTCATCAATATTCAGGTGATAACTGCTCCTATTTTTATAAATAAACACCTGATATGTTCTAATAATGCACGTTCTTTAACATTATATGTGATTAATTTCGAAATTAACAATATATTTTTACTTTTTAAATGTATTTTATCTGTATCTTAATCATCAACAAAGCTTTTAAGGTATTTAAGGGTCAGAAACAAAATAATTATATACATGTTTTACGTCTTTTCACTGGATTTCGAGAAGTAAATTTAAAAACAACAGACAATCTATTGATTTTTATGGTAATCTAGCCCTTCTTTTGGAAGAAATGTGTCCGTAAACAGAGAAATTCCTTTCATTTTGAGTAGATGTTGTAGTTAAAGCATTTCTCAGTTGCTCCATTTTGTTTGTTATGTTTCCACTGTTTCATATATATTTTTCTTTTGTTAGTGACCGGATATCTTCATAAATTAGTTGGTTTGTCTTCAGGCTGTACGGAGAGCCTTACATAAAAATTTGAGAACTTCCTCACCGGTTAGAATTTCAATTGCTATTCTGACAGGTTTTAAAATTTCCAATATATTCGATACCATTACCTCATCTACTTCTGCTAATCAAAAATAACTTACATTTAGATCCTGCCATGATCTTGTAATACAGCGTTCCCTACTTGTTAGTTTCTGTATAATTTAACAATTTTAAGAATGTTCTGTACCATTTTGTAAATACTTATATTCATCCAAAAATTTTCTGCAATAAATGTGCTTTCTTTTTCACTAAACTAATTCATCTTCGCTTTTATGTTCAGTTTCTGAGGAATTCTCCTTTGAATCTTAACTTGCTCCTTGATTTTTTTCATAAAAAAATCCATAACCGCTAAATGAATAGCGTTGTTATAATACAACTGTTGGTAATCCGGGCACAGCTTACAGTGAAAACAATATATCTTTAAAACTAATCCCGAAATATTGAAGCTGTGAATCGATCAGTTTGATTGCCTTTTCGGCAGAAAAAGAAATATGAGTTCGCACTAAACCAAAGTTTTCTGAATTTCCGTTGTAATAATATAAATGCATATTCATATCTGATTTCGAAAACTGGTCCACTCATCTATGGATTGGCTAAATTTTTGCTGACTTTCAACATTATTTCTTGTTTTACTGTCATAATATTTATATACGAATTTTAATACATCGGACGGTTGTTTTGGGAAGATGAATCCTTTGGATCGTAGACTACTCCAAATAAATTCAGTTTTGCAAATAGTAGATATCGGAATTTCATCCTTGGCAGCAAGTTCTGAAACAAGTTCTTCCAGTGCAGCGCTATTCTTGCTTATCGATCTATTTGTTTGGTTTGTCATAAACGCTTATTCTGCGTTTTCATTGGTTGAATGACAGCCAATCAGGGTTCACGACACCATTATGAAATTAGAGAACGTCTGCGGTGATATAAGTCAGCCTTGGTAAGCGTATCTACGGACGGTAACTAAGGTCGCAGGTTCGAATCCCGCCTAGGACATCGATGTTTGTGTTCGTCAGGTGCAAATAGCTCGAGTATTCGATGTATTATAATTGAAACGTTACGCATTCTGAATTATTTGAATGATCGTAATCCTCCCGTTAAATTTTACCGGGCGACTATACTAGTTATGTAAAATTATTTACATTAAATGTATTTTTTTCAAATAGCAATATAAATTTAGGCCAGTTATGTTAATTAATTTACATTAAAAGTTTTATTTTTCAAATATTAATACAAATTTAGGGAAGGTATGGTAAATTATTTACATTAAAAGTTTTATTTTTCAAATAGTACTATAACTTTAGGGCTAGGACTGTTCTTCCGTATCGTCCCTTCTATCTTTCGGACCTATATTATAGTGCAGGTATAGAGAATACGTTGCATTTTCACGGGTTTCTTGCATAAAAGCAAACATTTCAGAAAGGCACAATTACATAAGATATGAAGCTGGATTTGGCGAAAGTGATTTGATTGGAAATAAAATTATCGTATTACTTTAACTTAATACGCTTGGAAACGGATTGTTTACAAACAAATCTGGTTAATTGTTAAGAAAAGTTGAGTGAAAAAGTATTCTATATAAGTGATTTTCAGTTTTTCGTAAACTAAAATGTTTTTGTATATATCGCATACGCCCTAGAATTGGCAGCGAAAGTAGATTAAGTAAATCCGTTGAAATTCAACGGGCACTTACACTAGTAATTATATAATTATCAATGGTTTTAACTTTTCTGCAAGTGTGAGGAACAGATTCTTCTAAGTTTTCGTTTCATGTAATTAATATTATATCAGAGGCTAAATATTTAGACCTAAAAAAATATAAAATATTGCATGCTTTCAGTTGAAAAAAATTCTCTAGAATCGAGAATCTCGAATTTAAAAAAAAATTAAATTTATCGAGAAATGAGAATCTGAAAGAACAGTAATTTCTCGAGAATTCTCAAGACGAGAATTCTCGAGCATAATCACTATTTGAGTATTACAATAATACTTATTTGTGAGAAAATGAACTTTTGGCACTTTTTCCGGGAACGTTTGGCGCCTTTTGCAAGCGGCGCCTATGGCAAATACCACCTTCGCCATACCCTAGGTACGGCAGTGGGCGCAGCCATATCACAGAATTTAGGATGCCGTAATTTCTATGAGTTTACATGGACTAAGTAAATTTTTTTCTAAATCTTCTAAACGAAGCCATGCTTTAATGAATTCACAGCCAGAAAAATGCCAGAAAATGTTCAAACAAGGTGAAATTTTTCATCGTGATTGGTTCAAACGGTGGGAGAATATAAAGCTGAATTTCTTAATTTTTTTCATGTGCATCAGATCCTCTGTAAGGAGATTTCTGCTGATCGCTGAGAAGCAGTTATTGTTCGGAGTTGCTTGTTCCTGTGTCGTTTGCGACGTCGGCTCCCTCGGATCCTGAGCTGCGAGCAGAGGCCTCCTCCACTCCGATGCAGGGCATCACCACTTCTCGCGAAGGAGGCGCCAGGATGAAGGCAATATTGTCTTCTCTTTCCGCGCCCACTGAGAAACCTACTTCCAACCGATACGCTCTTCTTGTCTCACATGCTGAGAACTCCACCGAGCCGTCGAAAGAAACCGTAATGGAGACCATCCCTACTCCTCGGTCCGAGAATCCTCCTGCTATAAACATCTATGCTGTCACCAGCTACAGGACACTTGCGGAAGCAGTTAAATGCTGCGTTGCTAATAAAGAATTCAGCTTTAAACACTATAAGGATTTCATACGACTCCAGCTCAGAAGCAAGGCAGACTATGACACCGTAATTTACATGTTGAGTAAGGAGGGGATGCAGTACAGCACTTGGAGGGGTAGCCACAATCGTATTGCCAAGTTCGCAATTCTGGGACTAAGCCCAGGGATTGACGAAGACTACTTGAAACAGGACTTCAACCAAAAGGGTATTCCGGTAACGGAAATAAGAAACATCCGCGCCTCTGGGGGCGCACCCACCGGTCTGTACATAACGACACTCGCCGTCAATGACGAGTGGACTGCTGACCGTTTTCTCAAGATCCGCAAAGTGATTCACTCTACCATCCGAGTGTTTCCTTTTGTATATCGCCGCCCGCAGCAGTGCTTTCGCTGCAACAGATGGGGTCATGGATCCAACCTCTGCACAGCGAATCCCAGGTGCAACAAATGTGCTATGAGCCACGATACAAGGACATGCACCTTACCGGAGGATGCCACACCTCGTTGCTGTAACTGTGGAGGTCCTCACGTATCCTCCTCCACCGTTTGCCCAGAATACCAAGCCAGGTTCGCCCAAATTTCGTGGAAGAGACAACAGAATGAGAGGAAGGAGAGCAAGTTCACCGGGAATCAACCTACTTACGCTGCTGCTACCAAACAGCATCATTCTTCACCCCCTTCGGAGCCATCAGCAGCGCCGGCAACCACAGAATCATCAACTGTGGCCCTGAAAGAGGCCGTTCCGGGACCCCGCATTGGACAAACGCCTGTAGTCACTAACACAGCGGTCGGTGCAGCATCGTCGGCAAAGCCTCCACCTGTATCACCAATACGGGGTATGATGGATCCTAAAATCTTCCCTGCATTTCCTCAGCGTACGGAACTCCTCCCGGCACGCCACTTTGGGGAAAGAATGTCATCCTCTACTGCATCCGCAGCCACACCAGAAGCAACAGACCTCACGCTCACCGACTTAGTTAAGAACATTAATATCACGATCTCTGCTATCCAGCAGCAGGTTTTGGTCATGGCCCAGGCGATCTCTATAAATAATGACCGCCTCAATGACTAATTTTTCATCTGGAAATACAAGACTCATCCTGGCGCTGTGGAACTCCAACGGTGTCAGCTACTATAAAACCTCGGAACTACTGCCTTTCCTCAAGAAGCATCACGTCTCGGTAGCCCTGATATCGGAAACTCACCTCTAAGCTGGAAAAAGATGGGTTGTTCCAGGCTATGCTGTATTCCGCAGA
This sequence comes from Uropetala carovei, assembly GCA_036926305.1. Classification (NCBI taxonomy): domain Eukaryota; kingdom Metazoa; phylum Arthropoda; class Insecta; order Odonata; family Petaluridae; genus Uropetala; species Uropetala carovei. Next base: position 1,031,412 of record JAXCHB010000087.1, read on the forward strand.
GACCCCCCCACAGCCTACTCCAGATGCAGCGGCGGAGTTGCCATCTTACTTCGCGACAAAGTAGCAGTGCACGAGATTCTTCTCAACGGACTTGCGACCCTGGAAGCAGTTATGGTCGCGGTCGATACACCGGCTGGGAGACTGAGCATTGCTTCCTGTTACCTCCCTCCTGCTGCAACGTTTGAGGACAACGACTTTCACCGTCTGTTTGACGTCCCTCAACCCTCAACCTTCACAGCCTTTCAACCCTTTCCAGCGACCATAACCCCATAGCCGCCTATATTGTGTGTCACCTCCGCCTTGATCCTCCTACTCCTTTCCGAGACCTCTGTTTCGCGGACTGGGAGTTATTCCGCCGCGTCCTTTCTGATTCCCTTCCTCGCGAGCCCCCTCCTCTGACCACGCCGGCTGCTGTTGACGAGGAAGCCTGCTCACTAGCAGCCAAGATTGATGCAGCGATCTCCGCAGCCACTAAGATCCGCCCTGTTCGTACTCCTGACTGCATTGGTCTCCCCAGAAGGATACTTGATGACATCAGAAAAAAAATGGGAAAGAGAGAGGGAGAATCTCCTATACCTGTCCATAGTGCACATGACGCTGTAAAGACTTTGATTGTCGATGAGGAAGAGAGTTTTCATTTTTTCAAATTGTATTCACATGAGATTGATGTGATTCTATTTTATTTTACAGCATTGAATATTTTAACCAATGTATTATATAACAATAAATAAATAAATATTATCAGAGATGTTTTGATCTATAATACATCTAAAAGAACTTAAAAATCCATAATTTGCGTGTTTCAGAAGTAAAGGGCTTAATAAATATTGCACCAATTGAATTAAAAATAAATACTCCTTAACCGTAAAAAGTGAAAATATTTAGAGACAAAAACAATAAAATTGGGCTTTAAAAAAACCGATAAGAAAGGAAACAATGAAAGGAAAAACAAACTAACACTCACAGGTTTTTCGGGGGAAAAATCCTCGCAGGAAACCTGGTGTCACCCGTTCATGCACACATATCCTTCCCCAAAGGAGAAATATCATTCAAACACGCACTCAAAAAGGGAGGGGGAAAAAAACGGGAAACCTATTACACATTCACTCCTAAAAAAAACACAAGTTTTTTAGAAGAACACAGTTGTACGTACATTCTCGCAAAACGGGGAATCTCTAAATATTCACAAAACACTGATACGTATTTCGGACGCGAAGCGGCCATCATCAGAGAAAGATGTTGAATGAAGGTCTGGTGTGTGGTTTAAAAGTGTTGATGGGAAAGTGTTTACGTGAAAGTAAAAGGAGGGGGGGGAAGGATGAACCGTTAGACCATTGGTCTTCAAGGTGGGCGTTTTTGGATTTTTGGTGGGCGTTAAATAACTCACCAAATGCTATTCTAATTTTTACACTGAAAAATAAAATTCTATAAAAAAGCTTAATAATACGTACACATATTCTGCACAACTATTTTATGTACAACTATTACAGTTCATTTGTCGTTAACTATAGTATCATATCATACTATAGTAGCAACAATGTATCCATGCTGCGGTAAAATCAAAAGGTCCATGAGGGTGGTCGGAGTCTCTCGCAGAAGCAGCGAAGCGTTTAAGTTTAATTTTATCAAATATATAAAATCATAAAATTTTAAACACTGTTATTACCACTGACTCCGTATTCGGTAATCTCATCTAACGTCAATCCCACTAGTATTAGGGTTAACATACCTCTGTAAATCGCTTTGCTACTGGGGGCGCAAAATTCTTCTTTGCCCCGGGCAGCAGAAACACTAACTACGCCACTGGGTAGGCGGTGAACTTATTTCAAAGGACAACATATGGTAAAAGTGGGCGGTGACTCAAAAAAGGTTGAAGACCACTGCGTTAGACTATAAAGAGGGGAGTGGGGGAGAGGTCCAAAATCGCTGTTCATAACAGTTACTTTGTATTTAGCGATGAGCATACTTTCGTAGGCGTCCAGTTTAAAATCGTTGTGTACAGATTTCAAAAGTGATTAGTTGTCTATGGTAATGGGATGATTGTATTCCTGTATGTGAGATGCTACACTGGAATTAACAAACCTCCCGAATTTAAAATTTTGTCACAACCCTCGCATGAAATTTTATAAATACCTGACTTCTGTAGCAAAGGAATGGTGTCTTTCGGATTGTGGAGGAGGTTAACAAGTTTATTTCGGTTAACTTGTACAGTTACAAAACCGTGCTTGGAAACACGGTTTTGTAACAAAATTTATATTGGGCAGACAAAACGAAAACTGGAAACTCGTTTTAAGGAATATTTGTCACCTTTTAAATTCGGGAGGTTTGTTAATTCCAGTGTAGCATCTCACATACAGGAATACAATCATCCCATTACCATAGACAACTAATCACTTTTGAAATCTGTACACAACGATTTTAAACTGGACGCCTACGAAAGTATGCTCATCGCTAAATACAAAGTAACTGTTATGAACAGCGATTTTGGACCTCTCCCCCACTCCCCTCTTTATAGTCTAACGGTTCATCCTTCCCCCCCCTCCTTTTACATTCACGTAAACACTTTTAAACCACACACCAGACCTTCATTCAACATTTTTCTCTGATGATGGCCGCTTCCCGTCCGAAATACGTATCAGTGTTTTGTGAATATTTAGAGATTCCCCGTTTTGCGAGAATGTACGTACAAATGTGTTCTTTTAAAAAAACTTGTGTTTTTTTTAGGAGTGAATGTGTAATAGGTTTCCCGTTTTTTTTTTCCCCTCCCTTGTTTGCGTGCGTGTTTGAATGATATTTCTCCCGAAAGAAAAAGGTTTGTTTTTTCCTTTGGGGAAGGATATGTGTGCATGAACGGGTGACACCAGGCTTCCTGCGAGGATTTTTCCCCCGAAAAACCTGTGAGTGTTACTTTGTTTTTCCTTTCATTGTTTCCTTTCTTATCGGTTTTTTTAAAGCCCAATTTTATTGTTTTTGTCTCTAAATATTTTCACTTTTTACGGTTAAGGAGTATTTATTTTTAATTCAATTAATTTAACTCGCCGTAGTCTCCCACGTTTTTTATTAAATATTGCACCAACAAACAAATTTACGTCTTTGGTAGCGAGACCTAACGCTTTTTTGAAAGGTTCAGTATATTTATTAACCGCATTTATCGCTTAGAGGAACACTATTAAGATCGTATAAGAAAATTCATAACTGCTCCGAACTTGGAATTATTTAAAATTACTCCTTCCGCATACACATAAAAATGCCTGAAGAATTAATTAAGTCAGATTTTTAAAGACCACAACTTTAAACATAACGTGCAGATTTAAATATATATATACTTAATTTAAATATAAACTTGCATTATGCTCAGAATGTATATAAAATAATTTGTCAGAGAAAGAAAACACCATAATGAGTGGAAGACTTCACCGAACACAAGTCAGTGACGATTTCGCGTCGTTTAGCTTACTACTTTGAAGAATATATTGCTCGAACGATAGAGTTTGGACGTATGTACCCGGAAATTTGCCGCTTCGCTCGAGATATAACTCGCTTTTATTTTGTAACAATGTCCTCCGCACGACCCTGCATTGCGTGATTACGTTGAGAGATTGACTTGTAGGCTAATTCTGCATAAAAGCTAAATACACGGCTCTTTTAAGCATTATTTTTAAAGGAATTGATATCGGCGCGCCCCTATGTATAGTATGCAAAGGAGTACAAATCCTTTTAAAGGAGTACAAAAGGAGTACATGATTTTTCAGGAGTACAAATTCCTGAAAGCAGTACGTCTGGTCACCATGTATAGCTATCTATCTCTAATCTCGTTACGTTTACAAATTTTGCAGTAGTTCGGTTTAATTGAAATTATGGCGTGTTTTCACAACAAATTTCATGCCGAATCCGATGATATATGTTTTAATTTTCTGCAAATTCTGGAAATACCTAAAAAAAATTTTTAAAACTTCAAAATTTTGTTATCTGCGTACACCGTTTTTTTATAACATCATATCTCGATCTCTATTGACCAAAAACTGACTGTTTTTTAATGCGACCGCTTTACTGATTCTGAATAACATTTATGTGACTGAAAAATATATAAAACTTACGAAATTCCTATAAAAAATTAACAAACCAAACGTTTACCTAAAATTTTTAGTTACAAGCATGATAAACGTGTAAGGCGCCATATAACTTTTACAAAAGTTCTAAATAAAGTTTAGTAAATCAACATTGTTGAGCAAGAAGGAATTTACTCCACTGAAATTGTTGTAAATTTTGTTCCTCCTTACCAGCCGAACTCACGATCGATAAATAATTAAAAAATTATTTTTTCCTTTTTAGTGCATACTATAAAAGTTATTTTTTTAAAAAACCTTTTTTTAATTAATTTATGCAGTTTTAACACAATCGATCGATCTTTGTTTCAAACATGTTCACTATAATATAATTTGAAGTAGAAATAAATACCGATCGTCACATTCTTCTACTAACCCATTTAAAATAATATGAAAACAAAGAAATTAATCAATGATTCATAACTAAATTAATATAGCAATCATTATTAAAATTATATACTATAAAATTGTATGCTTTAGGCCTGAATCTAGCCACATTTATGAATTTGATTTGGCAACTGTCAGCAGCCCGCTCAGTCAGGTGACGTCAGTGACGGTCAATCTACCTTTGGTCGACAGCTGTGTTACATTTCGTCTCTAACACTACCCCTCAAAATGACCATAAGCAAGAAAAGGAAGTTTCTTGAGGTGAACAGAGTGTTTAATATGAAATGGGAGGAAGAATATCTTTTCATTGAAATTAATGGAGAAACACTGTGCCTTGTGTGTCAACAGACAGTTTCTGTAGTGAAAGAATATAATGTCAGGCGGCATTATGAGACATTGCACAGAACACAGTATGCCCGGTATGTGGGAAAATCACGAAGTGATATTGTGATGAGCCTAAAGAACAAACATCAGAAACAGTAGGTGCTAAGTAGCTTTTGGAAACCTCAAACAGCGAGCCTTACTGCATCATATGAAGTTGTTATGATGCTTGTGAAAAACAGGAAATCATTTAGGGATGGAGAATTGATAAAAAAATGTGCAGTGAAAATGGCACAAGTGTTTGGAGAAGAAAAAGTCGCCAGAATATTTTAAAGTGTGTCATTATCTCATCAAACAGTTTCAAGAAGAGTAAGTGAACTTAATGAACATGTTTCTTTGAAACTGAAAGATATAATGAAAAATTGCAAATATATTTCATTGGCTTTGGACGAGAGTACAGACATCAGGGACATAAGCCAGTTGCTCTAATTCACACGTACTCTAGATGAGGATATCGTAGTACATGAAGAATTAGTCAAGATGCAACCCTTGAGATTTCCTTGAAGAAATGAATGCAGAATTCAGTGACATACCACTGCACTCAAGTATCAGGTGGCTGAGTGCTGGGAAGATGTTCCAGCATTTTTTTGCTCTTCGGAAAGATATCCTTTCATTTCTTCAAAATGAGCAGCTGTAGGATAAAGACTTTCTTTGCTACCTAGCATTCCTGACAGACATGACTACCCCCTTGGATGTGCTGAACCTGAGCTTACAAGGCAGAAAACAAAATATTTCCCAGCTAGTGGGACACATTGAGGCATTCCGGAAGAAGCTGCAACTTTTCAGTGTGTTTAAGAAAGAATGATCTTTCACACTTTGCTTCTTGTCGTGAACTCATGGCAGATGATATCGAGGTAGACTTTACAAGTTTTGTCGGAAAAACTGAAACTCTATCTAGTGAGTTTGAGAAAAGATTTAGAGACATTGAAAAAATGAAACCCAGTTTCCTTTTATTTAACAACCCCATGGAAGTTAATGTGGAGAGACAGTTACCAGAACTTCAGCTTGAACTGTGTGAACAGCAGTCTGACCCATTCTTGCTTACAAAGAAAAATGAAAACCAGAAGAGCTTCTTGAAGTTGGTCTGCAAGGATAGATTCCCCAAGCTGAGAAACTTTGCACTAAAGCTGCACTCAATGTTCGGTAGTACCTACAATGTATTCTTCTTTTTAAATTAGCAATAATATCAAAAGTAGATTTTTGTGAGATGTTATTTTGATTATGGAAGAGCAGAAGTATTTCGTTTAATTTTACTCAGTTGAAGCCTTGCACCTGATTCTAGATCGAGCCTGTTTCTGCATTTGTGTTTCACATTTAACACGCATAGTGAAGATCCTAGAAAGGAAGAGTTCTGAGGGTCTCCAGTGTAACAAAATGAGTCATGGTAAGGTTTGTTCTTGTTGGAATGGGAATCTAATCCTTTATTTTACTTTGTCTGAATTACTTCTCTTCGCGATTTTGGCTTTCGCAGTGCTTCCGTGAACGTAACTCCGTCAAATACGAGGTTTACCTGTAAACCTTTTTTCAAATATCTACGTGTGGACTCCTGAAAATTAGTTCGCGGACCCCTAGAGGTCCGGGGACCCCAGTTTGGGAAACACCGCTCTATAATACCTACCTCGTATACCTACGCTGACGACGTTACACTTGAAAACCTTACATTACATTTTCAAATAAATGAGATATCGATTGTATTTTCCAATGACTAATGATCATCCCTCATAACCCTCAATTCATCACATATGTTAGTATTAATATACCTTATATATTCACTACATAATAAATTTCATAATATCACCCATGCTATGAGTATAATCACAGTATTATCACCGAATTATGTATATGCTAGCTTTACCCGCGCAATGTTTGCGCGGATATTTTTCAATTAATTGAATAATAATAATGTGAATCAATTAATGGTGCAAATATATCCCAATAGAAAACTATTCTACTAAAGACGTCCTTTACTATATTCTTGCATTATTGAAACATCTCCCTCCTCCCTCTCTCTCCCCTCCATATCTCCCTATCCCCCTCTCTCCCTCTACCGCACCTCCCTCCCATTCTTTGTCTCTTCCCTTCCCTCCCTCTCTTTTCCCCTTGATCCAGGTTTGAAGGCAGTATGCCAATATTTCGAATTTATAGGAGCAAATGAATGAAAACCTACAAGCCGAAAAGTCGAGTTTTACGTGTTATCTTATGGAAAATATAAATGATTCAAAAGATTCGAACCCGGGACTTCATGAAAATGAAAATAGCTTCCCATGGACCTCCTAGCTAGTAGAAACAAAACGCCGTTTACCGAATATCTCTACGACAAACTATTCTCGAGATACAAATGGGGACAGACGGAGAGACACTTGAAAAATTAGATAAAGGCAGGCGCGTAACCAGAGGGGGGGTGCGAGTTTAACCCCCCCCAACAAAATTCCAAATTTTCTGGATTAAGAATCTTAAACAATTAGGAGTGTGTATTAACTAGATACGTTGGTACTACGCAGAAGACTCTGCTCCTGCCTGTGGTTGAGGGTACCCAAAATTGTCCAAATGTTTGGTGGATAATTTTTTGTTTGCATTGAGCCTACCCCAAGAGAAAATCCTGGGGGCGCGCCTGGATAAAGGATATTATTATTATTAATGCAGAGCGGCAACAAATTGGCATTTGGCCAGGTGGCAGCTTTACAGACTCTTACACACTAACAACATTTTTACAACATATTTAAAGTTTTCTCTTCAAAACGCTTCCTAAATATTACAATCTTACATTACTTTAAATGACATTAGCAATTTTAATTACAAAAAGTAAAACTAATTTTCTACGAATTTCATTTAAACTCCTGACAAATGTAATGAAACATAATACAATGTAATGCTTTTTTAAAGCATTGCAATTTTTATTCTTCCCTTATTTTATAAGTTATTCATACAGTACTCAAAATGAATAACTATCCACATAAGGGGTATAAAAAGAAATTTCTCTATCATAACACTATAAACTGGATACACGCAGAAGATGTGTAAAAGAATGTTCCCCCACATGGCGAAAAAATATACGCAAACCATCACGAATAATAGTCAACTTTGGGTAGCAAGTATTTACATGGCAGGATTACTTGTAAGTTGGACGGAAGTGGACCTGCAGTGGAGAGGGATATTTACTAGCTGAGGAAGATAATTGTAATGGAGGAGGGAAACGAAGTGCGAAAATAAACTGATCACTTGCCCGCGAAGAAGGAGAACCTTCCAAGAAGAGTGATGTCAGACAGGTGGTGAGAAATTCCAAGGAATGGAATTGTAGAAAGACAACCGCGGCTGCAGAAACGTCGAAAGAAATGTTGCTGGGATGGGAAACCGTTCTTAATTAGTAATTATATCTCCGAGTTATGGTGTAATATACCTAACTTATCGTGAGTTTTGAGCGAATTACGTTCATTTTCAATAGGGAGAATATTCCGTTAAAGTGAATGAGACGGGAAAGAATATTTTTGTTTTAATTAATAAACGGATGGATCATTTTCGAAGCGTATGGAATGATTGTTAACTTTCGTTTGAAATTTACGTCCAGCTTCACAATCACTTTTATTACTTTCAATTTCAATGCTAAATTCAATAGAGATTTTCAATGAAGACGAACACATCAGGAGGTGAAATCCGTTCCATTTCGTCAGACAATAGAAATACCGTCCCTGATAACAAGCGTTCCGTTTCATAACATTTCCCATTTCGAGCACTGTACTGTTCAATTTCGTTTTGCAATATTAAATGGTTTCAAATGCATTATGTTTGTAAATTACGGACGGTCCGAAGAGATTTTCTGCGATTTATTCGATGCTTTCCATTTAACTCCATATGACACCAAGCTGACTAGATACCAATGTTTTTATATATCGCTCCAGATATGTGCGCACTATGTTAAATATAAATACTTAACAATTTTCTGGTAAAATAATAAATGCAAATGAGAGTGGTAAACGTAAATTTTAATTCCGGACGATATAAGCAAAAAATCTGATGTGGCCAACACGACTTTCTCCATATTTGGGGTATAGATATTTAAACAATTATGAATAGTATTATGAGGCAAAATTATTATTTCGTATCGTAAAAGAATACAGTCGTAGTTATTGCCGTAAATTACGTATATTTTGAATGTTTACAGAATTCACCGCTACATGGTGGCGGCGCTGTATACTGAAAATTAACGAAAAAGCAAAATATCTCCGAAATGGATGGTTCTACGAAACTTTTTGTCAAACAAAAGTTGGAAGAAATATTATTCTCTACAACTTTGGTCCTCACGAAGATTACCAATAAGGATGTTTTTAAGAAAACCGAAAAACGGTTTATTTATAAATAACTCCTAAACAATAACATACATGGAAAATTGTTTCAAATGAAAGTTGTAGGAAATTACATTCTCTATAACATGTTAATACTATAATGTTGTTTTAACGAAGAAATATCGCAAAAACCGAATCGGGTTTCGAATAAACCTCGACTTCCGGTTAACCGATATTGTCGAGAAACAATCAGTTCTTTGTGCTCATGTTAAAGTTTTATATATGAGGTTTGGTAACGATATGGCACGTACTTTTTGAGTCAGAGCGCCCACAATCACATACACATACACACGCGCGCGCGAACTCACATAGACATCATTCCGAAAATAGTCTAAACGTGTTCTAGGGAGCTCAAAACGTGTATTTCCGTTGAAATCTCGAAGTCGATTTTTTTCGTGATCACAATACTTTCCAGTTAGTTCGTATGGAGAAAGTAAAAAGCACCTTTAAATAGAATATAACGCGTCAAACTTTTGTGCTTTGGATCAATGGCGCAGTATTATATTATTATTGTATGTTATCTTTGATATCATAGAATTCGAATTTAATATAATAAAAGCCGTCGTTGGTTGATATGTTGGTCACGCTATGCAATCGCTAATAACTCGAGAAATAATAATGATAGAAACTCGAAATTTGGTAGGGTTGCTTGATTAACACTTATTCAGAAAATGACGAATTTAAATCGTGAAAAAATTTCTTGGTTCAAGAGAGGCATTTCCATTTCCCATTACTTAACATGTAAAACGCGATTTTTCGACGTGCAGGCTTTTATTCATTTGGAAATTAAAATTAGAAGAAATTAATAGACGACCTTCGGATTTGAACCATTTTGAAGAAAAATATATAAAGTTTCTTATTCCGTTCGTATTTTTTCGCCCAGAGTTCCAAATACTCCATGTTAAAGGTATAATTTTCATATTTTGTGGAAATCTCGCCATTTTAACGTGATGTTGCCATGTCGACCATTATCAGTGTTACACCTCAAATAATATTATTATATATACATCCTTCTGGAATAAGCGTGCCTCGAGTGCTTCAGTACGAGAGAGACAGAGACAGAGAGAGAGAGAGAGAGAGGGGGGGGGGGGGGGGGGAGATATTGGCGCGTGTGGTGGAAAATGATTATATTAAGGTAAATATAAAAAATTTTAAGTATCAACATCGTCATTTTAGAGAAATTGGAACCTATTTAACACAGAGTACGTTCTGAAGCTTATAATCCATTTAAATCTAATAACATGACTATTATAGTTTAAAGAAGGAAATTTATTTATTCACATTACCGAATCAATTAATTTTAGGCTAGCAAAGCCTATTATAAAATGAGTTACTTTGGAATTTACAGTATGTAAAGTGGAAGATGTACTGAATTGACCCAAGTATATTTCAAAGCAAAAATCAATTTAATACTATTGAAAATTGTTGTTTCGGAAACTGAGAAGTCCAGCGTGGTGAGCGGACTTTCTCATATAAGAATGCGTCGTTTAGTTAACTTTAGAAAATGAAAACAGAATCTGCCGGTTTTTAGAAAATCAATTTTTTGTTTAAGATGCCCAAGAATAAACTATCCTTATATTCATTCGTTGAGAAAAAAGAATAGGTAGTAATATTGCAGACGTATACTCAAGTAACGTTATGAAATTTTAACCAAATCGTTGAAGCCGTTTTTGAGAAAGTCAAATTGTTGTTAAAAATGCGTAAATAAACTTCCCTTAATTATTGAGCAATGCCATCAATTTCTTTATAGCCTCTGCCCAGTATTATAAAATGCCTAAGTACGAGATTTCATTCAATTTCGCAGAACCGTTTAGAAATTAAGAGCCGGGAACAGAGAGACAGACGGCATTACGAAAACAACTGTTTCAGACTAAGACAACCTAAAACGTATATTTTAACCAAAACCTCGAGGTCGAATTTTTCCGCGATAACAATAATTCTCAATATGCCTCGTATATGAGAAAGTAAACAGGCGGCGAGAGAGTGATTTCTACACTTATAGATATATTATAGTATAAATTATAAGGAGAGAAACACGGTCGCGGAAATGAACAATTGCATAACAATTTTCAAAGGTGACCTTTTTAATCATGTTCGGCTTAAAAAAAAGAGTAAAAGATCATTTGTTTGAACTGATAGTGAAGAAACGATCGTTTCTATTGATCATTTATAAACGAATAAAATTTATCTGCTGTGAGGCAGGTGTAGCATGTTCCAGATTATTTTAAAACGCTTTAATGACGAATACGCGTTTAACGAAACGTATACAGGATGTCGTGAAGACGAGATAAGCAGAGACGATCCATTGTTTCAGAGACTGTAATTTCAAAGGTGACACGTTCTCAGAGATAAAAAATGAGCTCATCCCCGCGCAATGGACATAAAAATACGCCGCAGAAAATATCAATCGCATATACTGCGTCATTAAAGAAGGTCGATCGTATAGGGGTGAAGATTCCGCGAAGTCGATTCCTGCGCAGCGGGTGGTAAATTAAAATTATTAATTATCAGTTTCGTAATTGTTAACGCATTTATTATAGCCATATCTTCCGAAGACCAGCGTTTTCGTCGGATGATAGAAAGGTAGATAGTTTAAACAGTGGCTGTAACTATATATTTCCCAAGCAGAAGTCGAATGAAATATTACTGATAATTTTAATTCCAAACCGTGTAATGTTTTTCATCTAACTGTCTGTCCTCAATAGAAATTAAGAAAACGCATACGCTTTTCTGCTCACTTTGTGAATATTTTCATTTATTTAATTGTATTGTTAAATATTACGTCCTTGTAATTAAAGGTGTCTTTAATAAGTTCTACGAAAGTCGAACACAAATATTTGAGATGTAAGGGGTACAATATTCTTCATTTCCATTTCTGCTTACAGGTACAAAGGCGGAGTAGAACATCAGGTCGATTTGCAGGTACAAGAAAGGGTAGGTAGTAAAAATATTTTCATAAATCAACAAACAGAAGTAAAGGCATTTAACTCACTTTCCCGTAACAGTAAAGTCCTTAAATGGTAGGTACTGTTATTCACTTTCCAGAATGAATGAATTCTAGGTTAACATTGCATATTAAAAAAGGATTTTCTTTGGAATAAGAAGGTTGTTATGTGGTTATTTTAAGTGAATTGAATCAAGTTCTCTTCTAAGTCTGAAATCCATTTAAAACTGGTGAAAGTGGTTGTTATGGAAAATGAGAAGGCAAGAGTGCTGAGCAGACGATAAACGATATTGAGGTACATTATATTCCAAAATCTAATTAAAGTACTATCAGAGGTAATTGAAGATTGAACCAATTTTTTGGAACCGCAATTCTGCTTATTTAATGAAATTGAAATCCTCATGCTCTAATCAATTAAAAACTAATAACAATGGCTATTTTAGTAGAAAGAAAGGTACTATTTTATTCACAAGGAATTTCTGTGAGATTTCATGTGATTAATTAAAACAGACTTATAATATAGAAATATTCAATGGTTAAAACAGTGCACTATTTTATTATTGCGATTTTCACATGTTACATTGACGAAAATTTAGATACATTAAACCCGTTGAAATTCAACGGGCACTTATGTTTGTTATCGTATAAAAATTATCGGACTTTTAGAAGTTATACCTTTAAATCAAACCTACAAAATACAAAAAATAGCCGAATTCTTATCACGAAAAACAACATCAAGATTAGAATAAAATTTTCAAGTGAAATTCATTCTTTCTATGCTGGACAAGCGCTATTTATCACTCATTCTTTGTCAGTTAGAAATAAATATTAATCGTCCCCTTTTGCTGTGCTCCTTAGCACGCACAGGAGGTCTTTGTAAGCTATTTCAAATGAATATGCTATGAATATAAAATCAAGAAAAATTGATCATTATTACATGGACACAAACAGAAAATTTTTTCTAATGCAAAATAAACGGCGAGAGAGCCACTGCTACAATTACGACGAAAGAAAAAAATAAGAAGTAATGCGAATTCGTGGAACTGAACAACACGGGATGGAAGCATTCAGATGTGACCTTTAATTTCGTGTTCGGCGATAAAAACGTAATAAAGTAAAATTTCTTCGAATTCAAAACGAAGAAGAAATCGTTCTTATGGCTCATAATTGAAAAGCAATAAGGATGTAATTTTTTATTAATTTTAATTTTGAAAACGACCTTTCAGCTGATGCAACCTGTCACTGGCACTGTAAGAATTATCCTACAAAGTATTTCTATGTTTCGATATATTTCCTGCAATTTATTTTTGTGTAGGAACTTCAAAATATCAATTATGCTATGATCTTCTGACACAACCGTTGATAACATTCTTAACTCTTCACTAAGTTCAATTCCATCCATGTCGCTCTCTGAACTTCCTTCATCCTTAAAAACTTTCTCTATATCGCAGCAGACTCTCTGTAAATTAGATAAATCCCAATTTTTAATTTGGCTTATGCTGTTCATGAAACCAAATCTAGAAATGTACTCACTGTACTGATCAAAACGCCACGACAGAGAGGTTAGTGCCATGTCTATCACTCGCAGAAAGAAATCCGTTCTAAACCTCTTCTTCGAGTTTTCCTGTGCATCGTCCTCTCTTGCGCAATCAGAATGTCTCCTTTTTACATTTTTAGAAAACTCTATAACAATTGACATATCATTGGCGACTGTTTCGGCTACTGATACGGCTTGATTAAACCCTTCATTTCTGTATATATTTAATAATGACTTCAAAGCATCTAGATGTTCAACTGCAATATCCAACGGAATTTGAGCAGATTGTAGAACCTTACTTACTTATTTTACAATTTGTAATATGTCATACCAAACAATAACAGATAAATTCAAATCTGTTTAATTCATGGGAAAGGAGTGAATTTGCCTCGCTTTTTGTCTTCGGATCTTTACAAACTTCAGCTCACTCAAGTAAAGCATTTTTTAGTTTTGGTAAATGAAGGCGTACAGCTTTTATGCTTGCGAGTCGGGACTCCCACCTAGTGCTAAACAAAGGTTTTAGAGATATATCTGCATAATTCTTTAAGATACTCAATCTTGCCGGTGAAGCTGCGAATAAAGTATACAATCTTTGAATTATACCAAAAAATGACACCGCTCGTGGACAGGAATGAGCCATATTACTAAGAACCAAATTTAAGTTGTGTGCTCCGCATGGCATGAAAAAAGCTTTATAATTTAAACTTATAATTCGTGCTTGAACTCCTTGTTCATGACCTTTCATATTCGCACCGTTATCATACCCTTGCCCTCTGCGATATTTCAATGAAATTCCCATATCATCTAATTCTTTCAGTAGAGCTTGGCTAAGTCCTTTTCCTGTCGTACCTGTGACTTCCAGAAAGTTTATGAAGTGTTCAACTACTTCTAGATTTCTGTTTTCAATATGAACTATTCTTAGAATTACTGACATTTGCTCTTTGTGGCTCACATCTGGAGTACAATCCAGAATAATAGAATAGTACTTGGCATTGACTAAACCCCTCAGACGCCAATGCCGACTTTGACTCTGATGATGGAAACAGTTTACAGCAGAAACAAAAGACGACATATTTTTCTTCACAATAAAACAACCACGTCCTTCTCACCTTCTCCCCATTTTTCAAAATCCTATAAAAATGGTAGTCAGAAAAGCATCTGTGCTCTGATTTGCGTGGATAATTCCTCATTTTTTCTTCAGCGTGCTTCGGACCCATTTCTACTAAAAGATCCCTATAAGAAGGAGTAATAAATGTAGGCCATGTACCGAGGTATGACGTAAAATTAAAATTTTCAGAGCTTACAGCAAGGTGACTGTGACTAATATTTATGGAAGCGTCATTCACATAACTGGAAGAAAAGGATAGCATACTCGGTGATGGAGTCACAACGAAATGAACGTGTTTGGCAAATTGCTGTTCATTGTCACTATTTGTTGACACCTCGATTCCTACCTCTGAAGAAATCAATGCTTTACTTTCACTTTTACCCGATATGATGTCACTTAGCGCTGGAAAGGTCTTGATGAACTTTTTTAATGTTCCGTTTTGTTTCTTCAACTGTCCTTGTACTTCTTTCACCCTTTTTCTTTTTTGTGATCTACTATTCTATTTTCTTCCTATATCTCTCTCCCTGGAGGCACTCATTTTTTCGTGATGGGATACTAATGAATATAAAATATGAGAATTTTATTTTAAAAGTCCTATAAAAAGAGTATCATATTCTTATATTACAATAATGAAGAGATATCTGTATTAACCTTGAAAACTAAAATGCTGAACTCATTTCCCAGACTACGTCCAAAACTTCCAAAGAATAAAAGGTTCACTATTTAACAGAGGTAGCATTCTAAATTAATTTAAATGGCCCTCGAGTACGCATACTGAAATATAAAATAATATATATGAATGCACTAACCTTCTATGTTTATGTCAAATTCTTCATGAAAATGTCCAATAAATCCAGGTGCCCTTTTGTTTGCAGATAAGATTCACATGCCACAAGAAAAAGTTCTCACAGTTGATGTTCCTTCTACCACAGTTTTAGGAGAACTGAGGAGATGCGTTTCACTGTTTTCCTAAGTTCCAAAATGACACCAGTGCTGCAAGCAATAAACCGAACCGAATGTGGCTGAAAAATTGTGCCCTCACCCTCGGTTTTTCGCATATCCCTTCTGAATTCTACTATATGGGATAAAGTGCCGCTATGCGCGTTCTGCACTATTTTTCGGTGGACAATCCCATTAGGGAAAGGGAAATGAGTCTGTAGGGGTTCCTGGTGGGAGCCTCAAAGCTCGGGCGGCACTTCTTACTTTGTAAGTGGCATTGACCTTGTTGAAGGCAAGATAAGAATTTTATTGTGCATGTCTTCCATTTCCCGAAAGGAATTAGGATATGGAAAAGCAGGCTAGATCTCCGAAAGAATGCCTGGGAAACGGCGTTGTCGGGGTCTATGTCGATGTCTGCCAGATGTTTTCAAAGGCCGAATTTTGCAAATGACGCCCTCATGTCTGTCTTGGAGGCAGGGACATAGCTTTCTCCTAATTTTTGGACGAAGCGGTCGCATTGCCGACTCCTCTATCCCCAAGTTCATGCATTGTATCGAATTTTTGCGTGGTTTCGCAAGAGGAGATGTTTCTTGAGATTCTCCAGAGAATTCATTGAGAAGCAATATTACCGAATTATTTTTTTAAAATGGTATTATTGGTAATCGAGAATATGAAATAAATTTTAACGAGAATTTTCGAGACAGAATTTATCGAACATAATCTCTACTAGAGTTCCTCGTAGGCGCGGGGCCCCCCATAGGCGCGGGGCCCGAGGCGACTGCCTACCCAGCCACCCCCTTAAGACGGGCCTGACTGTGGCAATATCTGTGTATTACATCCTATTAATGATATATATCATGGATTTGCCTACGAGCCTAATTCCATATTTGAAAAATGAAAGGTCACACCCGCGCGAGGGACATAAGAGTATAGGAGAAGGCATCATTCGCATATTCGCCATCGTTTGAGAAGATTGACTGTCTTAGTGTGAATATTAAAAAATCTGTACAACATACATTGTACATACAATCTTTCTCATATACTAACGCGTCGTTCAGTTATCTTTAGAAAATTAAAATCGTATAAGCCGGTTTTTAGAATATCCAATTTTTGGTAAAGTTACCCAAGAATTAACTAGCCTTATATTCATTCATTGAGAAAAATTAATTATGTAGTATAATTGCAGACGTATACTCAAGTAGCTGTACGAAATTTGATCAAAATCGTTTGAGTCGTTTTTTGAGAAAATCAAATTATTTTTAAAGCTGCCTAGAATAAACAAACCTTATGTTAATTTTTTCAGAAATATGAGCTATTAGGTATGATTGAACTAATAAACTCAACTAACTAAAGGAAATTTGATCAAAATCGTTATAGCAGTTTTTGAGAAAAGCAAATTGTTCTTAAAAATGCGTAGAATAAACTTCCCTTAATTATTAAGCAATGTACCTAAACCATTTCCTCACAGCCTATGCTCTGTATGATAAAATGCCTATGTACGAGATTTCACTCATTTTCGCTGTACCGTTTAGGCTGTAGAGCCGCGAACAGACAGACGGCATTGCGAAACCACTTTTTCCGACTCAGGTACAGATGAAACGTATATTTCCATCAAAATCTCGATGTCGAATTCTTTCGCCTTAACGATACTTTCTCAATATACTTCGTATATGAGAAAGTAAAAATACCTTTAAAAGGAAAGTTCACTCAAGTCTCACAATCAGTATTATTTCTTATTAACAGAAATTCCCGGTGTTTTCTGGGAAAATTTGTTTCAAATCCGATCGGAATTCTATTTCATACATGGTATTTAAGAATTCACTCGGCCGCCGTGTTGAATACAACGGGCAGAGAGAAACAAAAACTACGTATGAATTATTTCGGGGAGCCCTCCGAAATCGTACCAAACGTGATTCAGATCTACTTGGGAAAATTGCGTAGTTTAATCGGTACTCGCCGTCCATTAACAGATAAGAAACTAGTCCCTTCCGACCTTTCTCAGTGTGTAAGTATAAGACGTTGATAATAAAGAAAATCAGGAAATTATGGAAAATCAGGAAATTCATGTAAATCAGGAAAACCAGGAAACACAGGAAATTCTGGAACATCAGGAAATTAAGTAAAATAAGGAAATTCAGGAAAATCAGGAAATTCAGGAAAATCAGGAAAATCAGGTAAATCAGAAAAATCAGGAAATTCATGAAAATAACGAAATTCAGGAAATTAGGAAATTCAGGTAAATCAGGAAAATCAGCAAATTCAAGAAAATCAGGAAAATCAGCAAATACAGGGAAATCAGCAAAATCAGGTCAATCATGAAATTCAGAGAAAAAGGGAAATTAAAAAAATCATGAAATTCCGGAAAATCAGGTAATTCAGAAAAATCAGGAACATAAGGAAAATAAGGAAATACAGGAAAATCATAAAAATCAGGAAATTCAGGAAAATCATGTAATTCAGGAAAAGCAGGAAATTCAGGAAAATCAGGAATTTCACGAAAATCAGGAAATTCAGGAAAATCAGGAAATTCAAGTAAATCAGTAAAATAAGAAAATTCAGGAAAATCAGGAAATTCAGGAAAATCATGAAGTTCAGCAAGATCAGGAAATTTAGGAAAATCAGGAAATTAAGTAAAATCAGGAAATTCAGTAAAATCAGGAAAATCAGGAAATTCAGGAAAATCAGGAAGTTCAGCAAGATCAGGAAATTTAGGAAAATCGGGAAATTAAGTAAAATCAGGAAATTCAGTAAAATCAGAAAAATCTAGAAATTCAGGAAAATGAGGAAATTCAGGAAAATCAGGAAATTCAGGAAAATCAGGAAATTCAGGAAAATCAGGAAATTCAGGTAAATAATTATTCTGATTTTCCTGAATTTTCTGATTTTCCTGAATTTCCCGATTTTCCTGAATTTCCGGATTTTCCTGATTTACCCGATTTTCCTGAATTCCGTGATTCTTCTGAATTTCCTGATTTTCCTGAATTTGCTGATTTTCCTGAATTTCCTGATGTAGCAGAATTTCCGCATTTTCCTGATTTTCCTGAATTTTCGGTTTTTCCACAATTTCCTGATTTTGCTGAATATCCTGATTTTACAGATTACCCAGGTTTTCCCAAATATCATGAATTTCCTGAATTTCATGATTTTCCTGAATTTCCTGTTTTTCCTGATGTTTCTCATTTTCCCGAATATCGTGTTTTTCCCGATTTTCCTGATTTTCCTGAATTTTCTGAATTTACTGTTTTCCTAAATTTCGTGATTTTCCTGATTTACCCGAATTTCCTGATTTTCCTGAATTTTCTGAATTTCCTGATTGTCCTAAATTTCGTGATTTTCCTGATTTACCCGAATTTCCTGGTTTTCCCGAATTTTCTGATTTTCCTGAATTACCTGAATTTCCGGAATTTGTTGATTATCCTGAATTTCCTGATATTCCAGAATTTACTGATTTTCCTGAATTTTCTGATTCTCCTGATTCACCCGAATTTCCAGAATATCCGGAATTTCTTGATATTCCTGAATTTCCTGATTTTCCTTAATTTCCTGATTTTCCTGAATTCCCTGATGATCCTGAATTTCCTGAGTTTTAGGAATTCGCTGATTTTCCTGCATTTCCTGATTTTTCTACATCTATTATTTCAAACAACTTATTAAGGAAAATCAGGTAAATCAGGAAAATCGGGAAATTCATGAAAATCAGAAAAATCAGAAAATTAGGAAAATCAAGAAATTCAGGAGAATCAGAGAAATTATTTCCAGGAATTTCCTGATTTTGCTGAAATACCTGATTTTCCTGACGTTCCTGTAATTCCTGATTTACCTGAATTTTCTGATTTTCCTGAAATTCCTGATTTTCCTGAATTTCCTGATTTTCCTGAATTTCCTGATTTTCCTGAATTTGCTGATTTTCCTGATTTATCTGAATTTCCTGATTTTCCTGAATTTCCAGAATTTCCTGATTTTCCTTATTTCATGAATTTTCTGATTTACCTGATTTTACTGATTTTCCTGATTTTCCTGTTTCACCTGAATTTCCTATTTTCTTGAATTTTCCGATTTACCTGAATTTCCTGATTTAGCTGAATATCCTGATTTTCCTGAATTTGTTGATTTTCCCGAATTTCCTGATTTTCCAGAATTTGCTGATGTTACTGAATTTCCTGAGTTTCCTGAATTTCCTGATTTTCCTACATCTTTTACTTCAAAACATTTATTTAAGGAAATCAGGAAAATCAGCTAAACCAGGAAACTCAGGATATTCAGGAACATCAGGAAATTCAGGAAAATCAGGAAAGTGAACAAATTCAGGTCAATCTGGAAAATCAGGAAATTCAGAAAAACCGGAAATTCAGGATAAATAAGGAAATTCAGGAAAATCACGTAAATCAGAAAAATCTGGAAATTCATGAAAATAAGGAAATTCAGGAAATTCAGGAATGTCAGGAATTTCAGGAATATCAGGAAAATCAGGAAATCCGGCATACCAGGAATATCAGGAAATTAAGAAAATCAGGAAATTCACGAAAATCAGGTGTATCAGGTAAATCAGGAAATTCAGGAAAATCAGGAAATTCAGGTTAATGAGGAAATTCAGGAAATTCAGGAAAATCAGGTAATTCAGGAAAATCAGAAAATTCAGGAAAATCATAAAAATCAGGGAAATCAGGTAATTATGGAAATTCAGGAAAATCAGAAAAATCAGGAAATCCAGGAAAATCAGTAAAATCAGGAAAAACAGGCAATTCAGGAAAATCACTAAAATCAGGAAAATCAGGAAATTGGGGGATATCAGTAAAATCGGTAAATTCAGGAAATTCTGGAAAATCAGGATATTCAGGAAAATCAGGAAATTCAGGAAAATCAGGTAATCCAGGAAATTCAGGTATATCAGGAAGTTCAGGATAATCAGGAAAATGATGAAATTCAGGTCAATCAGGAAAATCAGGAAATTCAGAAAAAACCGGAAATTGAGGAAAATCGGGAAATTCAGCAAAAATCAGGTAAATGAGAAAAATCAGGAAATTCAGAAAATAAGGAAATTCAGGAAATTCAGGAAAATCAGCAAAATAAAGAAATTCAGGAAAATCATTAATTATAGGAAAATCAGGAGACTCAGGTAAATCAGGATATTCAGAAAAACTGGTAAATCATGAAATTCAGTAAAATCGGGTAATTCAGGAAAATTAGGAAATTCAGGAAAATTAGGAAATTCAGGAAAATCAGGAAATTCAGAAAAATCAGGAAAATTAGGAAAATCAGGAAAATCCGGAAAATCAGGTAAATCCGGAAAATCACGAAATTCAGAATAATCAGGATAATCAGGAAATTCAGGAAAATCAGGAAAGCCAGGAAAATCAGGAAAATCTGGTAAATCAGGAAAAACAGGAAATTCAGGAAAATCAGGAAATTCATGAAAATCGGGAAAATTATTTCCTTGAATTTCCTGATTTTTCTGAATTTCCTGAATTTTTTGATTTTCCTCATTTTCCTGAATATCTTGATTTTCCTTAATTTCCTGAGTTTTCTGAATTTTCTGAGATTCCTGAATTTCCTGCATTTCCTGATTTTTCCACATCTTTTATTTGAAACAATTTAATAAGGGAAATCAGGTAAATCAGGAAATTGAGAAATTTAATTAAATAAGGTAAATCATAAATAAGGAAAATTAGGTAAATCAGGAAATTGAGAACTTTAGGTAAATGAGGATAATCATAAAAATCCGGTAAATCAGGTAAATAAGGAAATTCTGTTCGAATTCGTGGAATTGAACAATACTGGATGGAAGCATTCAGAAATGACTTTTAATTTCGTGTTCGGCGATAAAAACGTACTAATGTAAAATTTCTTCGAATTCAAAACGAAGAAGCAATCCTTCTTATGGCTCATAATTGAAAAGCAATAAGCCTATATACGAGATTAGGCTCTAGAGCAGCGAACAGACAGACGGCGTTGCGGAAGCACTTTTTCGGACTCAGGTACACATAAAACCTATATTTCCATCAAAATCTCGATGTCGAATTTTTTCACTTTAACAATACTTTCTCAATATACTTCGTATATTAGAAAGTAAAAATACCTTTAAAAGTAAAGTTCACTCACGTCTCACAATCAGTATTATTTCTTATAGGATTCGTTAGACATTTCGTAATGAAAATTTTTCGAATTCCATCCAGTTAGTCCTTTAAATGAACCTAGAATGGCAAAATCTTACTATATTCTTGTCTTGAACAAAACTTATTGGGAGAAAATAATAACTTTCACGAGGAATCGAGTGTTTCTCTCCTCTTCAGCCAGGATATTTCACTCGTCAACAGCGTTTTTGCTCACTTTCTGTGTATTGGTATGATTAACATGTCTAAATGACTAAAGGAGAGTGGCGTAACGTAAGGTATCTGAAATCTCCCCTCAAAGGAATGATATTCCTAATAATTGTGTCGCTTTGTTTGTGCCCCTCCATACGCAAATGTTTTCGTTACGCTAATGTAAAGTAATATACTTCGAATCTAAATTCAGGAAAAGGTGATCATTATGGCATGCAAACAAGAAGAATCGTTCCAATGAAAAAAAAATCGGTACAAGATACACTGTACAAACTTTCTCATATAATAATGCGTCGTTAGTTATCTTTAGAAAATGAAAATAGAATCAGCCGGTTTTTAGAAAATCAATTTTTTTTAAGATGCCCAAGAATAAACTAGCCTTATATTCATTCGCTGAGAAAAAAGAATAGGTAGTAATATTGCAGACGTATACTCAAGTAACGGTATGAAATTTAACCAAATCGTTAAAGCCGTTTCTGAGAAAATCAAATTGTTGTAAAAAATGCGTAAATAAACTTCCCTTAATTATTGAGCAATGCCAACAATTTCTCTATAGACTCTGCCTAGTATGATAAAATGCCTAAGAACGATATTTCATTCAATTTCGCAAACCCGTTTAGAAATTAACCCAGATAAGCCTACGTCCTACATGTAGGGCGGCTACCATTTTGCTGAGTGGAGCCAGTTCAGTTACTCTACACTAGAAGGCAGAGTAATTACTATTCTTGTAGGATTGAGTTTTATGTTTTGAGGCAGTTTCTTTGATCGAGGCCTTGATTTGGTGAAGATTCACTTCACCAAATCAAGCCTTTCTGATTCGAGGTCGTGGCTTCTTATCAACTATTGCAAACTCCTTGTAGGTACTCTTTACTTTCTAGATAACATACAGCTTTGTAACTGCATTTACACACTCTTTATACCTGAATGCAATAAAATGTTATGGAAAATTGAGGTTATAACTCATTACCTATGTTTTATGGTTGCATAAACACAACCGACCTATATATAGGACGGTAGGATAATTCAAAGAAGTACCTATTTAAAAACAGTTACTACTCTTACTACTCATTTGGGTGTATACCAACAGTAATTCTTTCAGAAAAAGAAAACTAATTCTTGGTCCGGTAAATAAAAGACTTATTGACTCCCCATATTACTAGTGCTAAAATAGTACAGTGGTAAAGCGCCGGACTTCGGAGTGATATACCACATGTTGATTGGTTTTTTCCATATTTGATGATGATGTGATTTGGCTGCTTGGCTCTGAGACTATCAAGTATATCGCACGTAAAAATAAGCTAGGTGATGTGACTGTAGAAGAAATGAAGTGCTTTATTGGCGTACTACTTTTAAGTGGTTACCTGAGTCCAGCCCGGCGGCGAATGTATTGGGAAAACTCAAGTGATACTAGTAATGCTCTAGTGACTTCTGCAATGTCACGAGATCGTTTTGATATCATATTTCGACATTTGCACCTAAATGATGTTGAAAATCTGGACAAACAAGATAAATTCACAAAATTACGACCTTTGAAAAGTTCAAACTGTTTGATCATGTTGAAAACCATAGCATTGATGAAGCCATGGTGCCCTATTACAGACAGAATGGGTGCAAACAATTTTTTAGGAATAAGCCTCTAAGATATGGCTATCAATTTTGGGTTGGTGCAACAGAAGATGGGTTTGTCATTTGGTTTGAACCATACCAGGGGGCTTCAACACCAGTAAAAGAGGAATATCTAGAATATGGCCTGGGAGGAAGTGTCATACTACAGTACTCTGATGTTTCGAGGTTTACTGAGTTCTCAGACGCTGCTTACCCCTTCTTCTTTGATAATTTTTTACCAGTGTTCCACTGTTACTTAAGCTAGGTAAGCGAAAAATCAGGGCTACCGCCACCATTCGGGACAACAGGATTTCAAACTGTCCTGTAGAGGATACAGCAGTCATAAAGAAAAAACAAAGGTGTTCTTTTGATTATCAAACAGCTGAAGGGAAAGTCATCATTCATAAGTGGAATGACAACAGCGTTGTCAGTGTGGCGTCGAATGCTGTTTCTGTGAACCCGGTGCAAAGTGTTACTAGATATTCCAGACAAGACAAAAAGAAAATCCCAGTTTCTCATCCTAAAATAGTGTCCACGTACTACAAGCACATGGGGGGAGTTGATCGCGCCGATGAAAACATTTCTTTGTATCGCATAGCCGTTCGGGGGAAAAATGGTATTTCCCGGTAATAATGCAGTGTATTGACATGGCGGAGCAGAATGCATGGCTACTCCATAGGCTAAATGGTGGAAAATTGGATCATTTGGCATTCGGGCGACGAATTGTTACTGCATTGTTAGAGACAAATAAGCGTACTATTAAAAGGGAACCAAGCAAACCATCATGACTAGAACACATTGATTCTAGATATGACAGGCTAGATCATCTGGTTATCCCACAAGACGGTCAAACAAGGTGCCGACAGTGTCATCAGAAGACCACAACACGCTGCATGAAATGTGATGTTGGTTTGCATGTTGTGTTTTTTAGCATATCACACAAAGGTATAGGCATATTTATCTATTCTGTACTTTTGTCATTTATGTGTTATACTTCTGTTTATTTTCTTAAATTGAGTATATGTCACTATAACAGACTAAATCATATTAAGCAATCTATAAGTTAAAAATTTAGATACATAAAGAGTACCTATATGCGCAAATATGTGTTCATTCTGCATATTAGCCTTATGTTCCTGTGTAAAGCCTACCGTCCTATATATAGGACATTTTTTTCAAAAACTAGCTTAAGAATGAAAAAAAAAATTGTTAAAACCCCTCACATAGGACGCTTTTGAGGACATTTTAAAGAGTTAAAACGAAATTCCTCAAAAAAAAAGTTTCGGGCTTATCTGGGTTAAGAGCCGGGAACAGAGAGACAGACGGCATTACGAAAACAACTTTTTCGGATTAAGACAGCCTAAAACGTATATTTTAATCAAAACTTCGAGGTCGAATTTTTCCGCGATAACAATAATTCTCAATATACCTCGTATATGAGAAAGTAAACAGGCGGCGAGAGAGTCATTTCTACACTTATAGATATATTATAGTATAAATTATAAGGAGAGAAACACGGTCGCGGAAATGAACAATTGCATAACAATTTTCAAAGGAGACCTTTTTAATCATGTTCGGCTTAAAAAAAAGAGTAAAAGATCATTTGTTTGAACTGATAGTGAAGAAACGATCGTTTCTATTGATCATTTATTAGCGAATAAAATTTATCTGCTGTGAGGCAGGTGTAGCATGTTCCAGATTATTTTAAAACGCTTTAAAGACGAATACGCGTTTAACGAAACGTATACAGGATGTCGTGAAGACGAGATAAGCAGAGACGATCCATTGTGTCGGAGACTGTAATTTCAAGGTGACACGTTCTCAGAGATAAAAAATGAGCTCATCCCCGCGCAATGGACATAAAAATACGCCGCAGAAAATATCAATCGCATATACTGCGTCATTAAAGAAGGTCGATCGTATAGGGGTGAAGATTCCGCGAAGTCGATTCCTGCGCAGGGGGTGGTAAATTACAATTGTTATAGTTGTGCCGCTATATAGTGACCCATGCCCCGCCCATTTGCTTATTGTGGCAGCGGAGGCCTTGTTGCCAAATTGTGCTTTTCGAGATAACTTATAATAAAAAATATTTTCCTCTATAAATTCTAACGCGGCATTCATTTATGGTATTATTCTTATCAAAATGTTTCTATTTAATTTACAGAATAATATTTTATAGGATTTTCCTAATATCCATTTTTCATTACTCATTATTATTCCTCAAGTAAACACGGAAAAATGGTACAACCTTCTAGGTTTAGAAAATTACATTAGATTATTCATTGCTTTATCTTACCAAAAACGTTTATTTATTGTGCATAAGTTGAATTGTTAAGATGATAAAAAATCTTTTAGATTAGTCCGGCGCAAATTTTTGAGTCAACGTCATGACAAAAGTAGCCTCCTGCTAAATCTCATTCTATCAAAGTTACACCCACACATTATACGTATGCTGTTTAGGTGAATAGCGAAAATGTTTTTAGTGAAAGTTTCATTCCGATATCTTACTCGAGCCTCGAGTTATGGCTGTTTATAAAAACGTCACATGCGCGCTGACGGCAAACCTTAGGAAGCTGCAGCAGTCTTTTCAACAACTTGATTCACAGGTAAAAGAGGCTCGTTATTGTTCTTCTCTTCCTCAAAATACATTCGCAGATTGAAAATCATCTCGCGGGCCTGACTACCGAGAACTCGCTTGCGACTTGATTTTACTTTTCCCGCTGGCTCTTCCACTCTTTCGCACATTTTAACTCAATAAATTAAAAGAGGTAAATAAACTAACGAGCCACCTATAACAGATTATCAGAAGGAAAACAAAAACTCCTAAAATTATATTTCAATTAAATCAACGACGAAGCGAAACTAAAAGCGTATTTAAATTATTTAGAAAGCTAATAAAAAAACAAACAAATTTTTGAATCTACCACAAGAAAAATAAAATAAATAATCAAGCAAAATTATAGACGTATTTAAATTTATGATATATGAAACTAAACTACCGAACAAATATATGTAATATAAGGAAAATTAAATGAAAGCAATAAAATAGAAAATTTTACGGCACACTTAAATCAATGAGTGACCTAATGTAATAAAACAACCGAAGAACTGTTCGTAAATCTACTATAAGATAAAAATTAAACAAAACGAAATTAAAAATATAAGCGAAATTACTGAACAATTGCAAAAATACAGGAATTCCTAAATGATTATTAAATAAAAGCAAAAGAAAATCGAACGTAAAGATTAATAACCTACCTAATCTATTAAACGAACAAAAAGAGGATTATAAAATGAAACGAAAAGTGCAGCGAAGCGAGCTCCCGAAAAAGTCACGACGAACGCAGAGATCAAACTATTCGGACGGCAACGCTGAGGGTTTTCCGCCACGAATCAGCACTTACTATTGGCTACGACTCCCCATCCCTTCGAACATCTAGTAGGCAGGGCATGGGTCAAGACATAGCGGCTCAACTATAATTATCAGTTTCATAATTTTTAACGCATTTATTATAGCCATATCTTCCGAAGACTAGCGTTTTCATCGGATGATAGAAAGGTAGATGGTTTAAACAGTGGTTGTAACTATATATTTCTCAAGCAGAAGTCGAATGAAATATTACTGATAATTTTAATTCCAAACCGTGTAATGTTTTTCATCTAACTGTCTGTCCTCAATAGAAATTAAGAAAGCGCAAACGCTTTTCTGCTCACTTTGTGAATATTTTCATTTATTTAATTGTATTGTTAAATATTACGTCCTTGTAATTAAAGGTGTCTTTAATAAGTTCTACGAAAGTCGAACACAAATATCTGAGATGTAAGGGGTACAATATTCTTTATTTCCATTTCTGCTTACAGGTACAAAGGCGGAGTAGAACATCAGGTCGATTTGCAGGTGCAAGAAAGGGTAGGTAGTGAAAATATTTTCATGAATTAACAAACAGATGTAAAGGCATTTAACTCACTTTCGCGTAACATTGAAGTCCCTAATTTTAAGGCTTACTAATTGATGACTGACTTCATCATTTTAACCGCGAATAGCGTTGCATCTTGCACATTTTACATTGCGTAGTGATATTAATAAAATGCTTCTTATCCCACATTTTGTACGTTTATAAAATGAGTGTTTAACGAAAATGCTAACTAATTTGTTATACTATTCCTGATGCTATCTATTGGGAAATTTTATTTGACTTTTTAGGTATTTCAATATGCTTACGTACAATTTTATTGATTTTAGCGAAGTAAATGATATGATGTTATCAATAAACTATACTACCTGAAACGCCCGGCTTCGCTCGGGAAAGTTTTCTTTTAAGTAGCAAACGATTTTTATTGCTCGGGGCAAACGATTCCCATTCCTTTATTACGCAAGCGATGCTTACATTAACATTTACTATTTTAAGTATTGTATTGTAAAGTTTTACCATTAATATAATTACGCATTAACGTCTTACTTAATATTCACGTGGATAGATGCACCGAAGCCTGCAGCAATAAAAATATGTGGATTAGTTTAATACTATTAGCCAAAAGATAAACAATAAACAACATCTTGGTTACCGAACAAATGTAAGTAGATGTATCGATTTATGTTGCGATAAATCTTTCAATGTTAATGGTAAAAGATAACAATGTTCTAATATTCCTGAAAAATCATTTGACTCACTTTAAAAGTATTCATAGACTATATTTAGGCATAAATCGATTTGTACCCTTTATCTTGGAGTTAGCTATTCTTCCTCTACGGCGCACCACGGCGTGGATATCTCTAACTTTGAAGAGGACAATTATTAAGAAATTTATCTTTGTTGCCGCCTGGAAAATGGTCATCTAAACCGATAAATTTTTCGCTTAAAGGAAAAATTCGAGCGATTTAGGATGGAATATGACAAAACATGAACAGAATTAAAATACTCAGTCTTTCATGCGTAAAATAAGCAATTTCCCGTGATCATAAGTTAATACTTAGGTATATTTATATCCACATCAGTGAAGAGCTGAATGGCATTTTGGGATTTCTCCACACCATTTCCCATACATTCATACGGAAATAGTATTTTGTTGACGCCATGGGGTATAATAGACTCCATGGTCTGTAAATCTACACCAAGTTATTTATAAGATATGGTGTATCGCAAAAAGGGGATTGGGGGGCATCGATTTGGTTTTTCGACGATAACTCTCGAGTAAATTAACTTAGGAAGTTAAAATTTGATATTTGTCCCTCTCAATACAAGTATAAGATCAATCTCCTATATATAAATGAACGTCTGTTTGATTTTGCATCTATACATTTCCACATCGTTAAAGTTAGAATAATCAAACTGTCAACAAATACTTACTTCACAAATAGGAAGGTCGTATGCTACTTTTTAATCCCTAATGTTTTATATCAATTGTTCAAAAAGCGAAATAACTGTATGCTAATGCATTGTCATCTAGAGATGGTCACAAAGAACGGGACAGTTCTTTCCGAAATGTTCTGATGCCTAAACTGTTCAATAAAATAACTGTTCACATAAATTTCCGTTTCTAAAAGAACCGGTAACTATACAGATTATACACAGTGAGCAAGGTGAGAAACGGCTACTTCGTTATCCGTAATATGATGGCAGGGACTGATTAAACTGGCTGATTAAACTATGCGTATTTTCCCAAGACCTATTATTGATTTGAATCAAATTTGGTACGATTGTGGAGGGCTCCCAGAAATAATTCATATGTGGTTTTTGATTCTCTCTGCCCGTTATATTGAAAACGGCGCGGCGACCAAGTGAATTGTTAAATACCATGTATCATCTGGAATTCCGATCGCATTTGAACCAAATTTCCCCGGGCAACGCCGGGAATTTCTGATACTTCAAAATATAAAGAAAATCATTTAATATCTATATATAATGGATATTCTTTGTGACATAACACATTGTTACATATAAATGTATTAAATTACTACAAATTCTCCGTTTCCTATCTATATTTGAAATGATTAAAACCACAAATTATTAAAGTTAATGAAATATTATTATTTAACAGGAATATGTTAAGGTAATGTCAATCTAAGAACTCAAATTTAACTATATAAGAGTCGGAATATATAGATATCGATAAAGGTGTTTGTGTGTACGTACGTACGTACATGGACATGTATATATGTTACTAAACGCATATTATACAACACAATGAAAATTAATTTTCTAAAGATAAATACTTCACTGAAAATGTCACATTATATACGCAAAGTTATCTAAGAAAATATTCTAGATAAATATATACATTTAAAGCGAAAAAAAATGTTTAAAAATTAACTTGAGATTTGAACCCCTGAACTACGCGCACGACGTCCTGTTGGTGTAATGATTAGCGTAGTGGACGCGGGATGCTATGTTCCGGAGTTCGAAACCGTCGCTGAATTAATAAATTTTTCTCGTTTTAAAGATGTGTATTTGTCTATAACGTAATCATAACTAACGCTAAATCATCAAAGATGCTTTAATTTAACTTTTTCCTTTTAAATAATACAAAGTATAAAGAAATCATTTAATTTCCATATATAATGGGTTTTCTTTGTGACATAACAAATTTTACATATAAATGTATTACATTACTATAATTTCTCCGTTTCCTGTCTATATTTGAAATGATTAAAACCACAAATCGTTAAAGATAATGAAATATTGTTATTTAACCGGCAGAAATTCCCAGCGTTGCCCGGGGAAATTTGGTTCAAATCCGATTGGAATTCTAGGTTATGCATGGTATTTATGAATTCACTCGGCCGCTGTTTTGAATAAGACGGGCAGAGAGAAACGAAAACCACGTACGAATTATTACTGGGAGCCCTCCACAATCGTACCAAATTCGATTCATATCAATAGTACGACGTGGGAAAATACGGTTAGTTTAATGTTTAAATCAACGGCCATTTTGAAAGAAGTGGACATACAAATACTAATGAACCAAATTTGGTGGGAATCGGTTAATTGTGGGCGTGCATAAAGGAGCCGAGAGATGATGGGTTGCCATTAGCATTAGCATAAAAAGTTATCTTGCTTTTTGTAGAATTTCCTATATAAAACAATTGGGATTAAAAAGCAGCGTACGGCCTTTCTATTTGTGAAGAAAGTTCTGTTGAGAGTTAGATTACTCTAACTTTAACGGCGTGGAAATGTATAGATGCACAAACAAACAAATTTTTATAAATATATAGGAAATAGTTATTAAATCCAGAAATGCTAAATGTGAATGTAAATGATGCCTTGAAGCAATGTTGCATAATTTTCAGGATAGCTCAGCAATTACAATAAATGAGGGGTGTGAGGCAAAAAGATGGTAACCTACAAACTTATGTATTTGTAGTTAGGTTGCATACAGAAAAGAAAAAACTTCAATTATTATCTTGGAAATTTGTTTATCATTTGTTGTAGTTCATATTTTTTAACTTGCGTTAATTTATTGATTTCTCATGTGGGTACCCCCCGCCCCCCCACAACCCCCCTCCGCTTGTCTGATTTTGCTCATCTACAAACTTGATCTTATAATTGTATTGAAAGTGACAAATATCAAATTTGAACTACCTAAGTTAATTTACTCGATAGTTATCGTCGAAAAAACAAATCGATGCCCCCGCCACTTCAATTTTTTTTGAGACACAACACATAGCCTATATTTTAAGATGGACCAGTCTAAAGATACCCTCAAGTTTCATAAAAATCCGACTAGCCGTTTCTGCGTGATGCGGTAACAAACAAACAGACAGACAGACAACAATTGTGCAAACCGTTTCAAACATCTTCTTGTAATGCGAAACGCACAAAAACAGTACAAGTACATTCATTTGCTCATATATATTCGATATATTGGCAAACGAATTTCGGACCTGGATCAAGAATTCTTATTTTCTTTTTACTTTCTCCATATGTAGTAATGGGAAAGTATTGTATACATGAAAAAAATCGACTTCGAGATTTCAACGGAAATACATGTTTTGAGGTCCCTAGAACACGTTTAGACTATTTTCGGAATGATGTCTGTGTGTGTGTACGTGTGTGCGTATATTAGTGTGGGCGCTCCAACTCAAAAAGTACATACCATATCGTTACGAAACTTCATAAATAACACTTTAACATGAGCACAAAGAACTGATTAGTTTTTGGACAATAACGGATAAGCGGAAGTCGCGGTTTATTCGAAACCCGATTCGGTTTTTGCGATATTTCTTTGTTAAAACATTATTATTGTACATACAATTCTAATCAAAAGTTATACAGAATGTAATTTCCTACAATTTTCATTTGAAACAATTTTCTATAGGTGTTATTGTATAGAGGTTATTTATAAATAACCGGTTTTTCGGTTTCCGTCAAATATCTCCTTAACAACGTCGTTAATGGTAATCATCGTAAGGACCAAAGTTGTAGAGAATAATATTTCTTCCAACTTTTGTTTGAAACTAATTTTCGTAGAAACATCCATTTCGGATATATTTCGCTTTATCTAAATACCAGCCTACAGCGCCAAAACCATGTAGCGGTGAATTCTGTAAACATTCAAAATATACGTAATTTACGGCAACGACGTGTCTTCTTTTACGATACGAAATAATAATTTTGCCTTATAATGCTACTCATAATAATTTAAATATCTATACCCCAAATATGGAGAAAGTCATGTGCTGGCCACATCAGATTTTTTCGTTTACGATTCTAAATCGCCCGCATTTGAAGTTTAATGAATATAATTTGCACTAAAGTTGCACTTTATTGCAAAATACCTTTACAACGGAGAATATCGTACTGTAAGACCTATTGTTGTAGAACCGCATTTAGCTAACGAGAGTAAGATTAGCGTGTTTTATAAGCCGTTCAAATGGAGAGAGTAAGGGGAAAAGGAAAGAGGGAGGGAGGGGGTGGGAAAGAAGAGAGGGGAAACATGAGGGGTGGTAGGGGAAGCGGGGAAATCGGAGTGACATACGTATCTATATTTCCGTGAAAATCTCGAGGTCGAAGTTTTTCGCGTTTGCAATACTTTCTCAATATACTTCGTATATGAGAAAGTAAAAATTTGGTAGGATCATGAGGTGAAGAGGTAAGACGACATTAATGGGGACGCGGATGGTGTTCAAACAAGAACGAGTGCTCGGATCAATATACTCAATATACTTCGTATATGAGAAGGTAAAAAAGGAAGACTTGCGCACTGGGTGGTAAGTTACAATAGTTAATTATTGTTTGCATAGCTGTTTTTAAATTTCCATTTGAAAAACTTTCCAACGATTACTAGTTAATCGGTTAATAAACAAGGACAAATTTGTCAATTCTTAAAAAGGGCATTCTTTTCTCCTAATTCTATAGAACTTTAAATTCAAAACTTTTATACACAGTTTGTGATTATTTTAGTTTGTATTCTTATATTCGTAATTCTTCCAATGCAAAAGAGAGAGTTACTTCTACACTTATGACGAAAGAAATAATAAGGAGGTACGCGAATTCGCGGAATTGAACAAGAAGGATAGAAACATTCTGAGGTCAGCTTTTAATTCGTGTTCCGTTTTAAAATACGTACTAAAACAATATTTCTTCGAATTCAAAGAGAAGAAACAATCGTTCTTATGACTCATACATGTAAAGCAATAAGGATGTCGCAAATGTGACGAAACGGGGCTCAGCCATTTTACTTCAAGATCTCACGTTCTTAGAGATAACAATTTAAGTCACCCCCGCGCGAGGGACGTAAGAGTATAGGTTAAAAATCATTCGCATATTCGCCATCGTTTGAGAAGGTTGACTGTCTTAGTGTGAATATTACGCAAACCCAGCACTTGCACAGCGGGTGGTGTGTTACAGCAGTTAATTATTATTTTATTAGCCGTTTTGAAATTTACCATCGAAAAACCTTCCGATTATTAATTGATGAGTTAACGATATCAGGACAGATTTGTCGGACATTTAATTGAATATTATGGATAAATGTAATACCTAACTAAGGTCTTTTTCCTTCTTTCTTTGGGCCCTTAAATTCAAAACCTTTATTTTCTTATATTCCCAATTACTGTGTTCTTGTAACAGAATACGTCATGATCCGATTTTCTAATTTATATTTATTTTCTTACAGGACACATCTTTAGAAGAGCATCAGGACCATTTGCAGTAGCATCAATTGGTAAGTTTAATTTGTCCTTATTAAACGATACTATTCGTCTCGAAAATTGTAATACATTGATTTATGTATTACCTCAAGTGTAAAATTTCACTAAAAAGTAGGTCGAATTTAGCACATTGTTTAGTGATACGTACTTACTTATATTACTAAGAATGCTATTCCTTTCCTATTCAATAATTTTATAGAACTTATTATTGAATAACATAAAGTGTAAGAATAGATTAATAATGGAACTTTGCTGTGTATTCCGTATTAAATTTAATATAACACAGAATTTTGGAATGGTGTTAGATCTGTATTTCTGTCTTCAGAATACTGACAATATGTCATGGAAATATAATTCTACCATATATTCATTTGATTTTCTACTGTTTAATAATGAAACCATGTATTTATATATTATCTCTGATTTAAACATCGGAATGAACCTTGTTTGTAAGCTTTTTGCGAGATGAGATAATAGTAATTATAGCCGTGAAGTTATTTTCGTAACTTTTTTGAACAGCTTATATTGCGAAAACCACATTTCTGATTCACCTACACCTAAAACGTATATTTCCGTAAAAATCTCGAGGTCGAATTTTTTCGCGATTTCAATACTTTCTCAATATACTTCCTATATGAGAAAGTAAAAATTTGGTAGGATCATGATGTGAAGAGAAAAGATGACAACAATGGGACGAGAATGGTGCTCAAACACGAACGAGTGCTTGGATTAATACTAATGGTATAATGATCATAACTTTTCGTGGGTGTTGATCTAGTCGCATTTATTTCATTTGCTAAGGATATTGACATGCTTGTACGGTCGAAAGTATACGGGTTTCTAAATATGGCGTAGCGGAATCTTTCTGGGGATAACGGATAACAAGTATGAATAATACACTTTAAACATACAGTATAAATTAAGCGGTTTTTCATATCCTTTAGTATATTACGTATTTTTATTTTAACGTGTAAAACTTGAAAAATAAACACACTTTGAAAGGATATTACATATATTAAAGAAATACACACATGAAATTCATTTTATTTTTTTCATTCTCACGTGAAAAAAATTTTCCATTTCAGCAGAATTTATAGCAATTAAATAAAGAAATTTAATTCCTAAGTATTTTTATCCTGTAACTTATGAGTTGTTTCATAATAATAACCTACACTGAAAGATCTATTGATTCCCGTCTTTCGGAAAAGGCCCGTTCGGTTTGACATAGTTCAAAATAATTATGTTAATTTTGTGATAATCAATATATTAAGAAAATTCTCTTCTATCTGAAGGATATCTACTGGTAAACCGATATCAAAATCTAAGGAACACGTTTCCATTCGTTTGATCAGTTCCACCTTTTGTGTTAGCGTTAAAACAAGTTTTTCTCTCCTGTCCCTTGCCTTTAGGTATTTATTTTGATTCCATATTCAATGGATGGGTAATTTTTTAAAGAATAAAATGCAATAAAACTGTAAATTGTAGAAGTACACCAAAACATCTAGACAATGCAAATGACTTACGTAAACAAAAACGCCATACTTACTCGGGGTCCCAGAAGTATACGGAGTAAATACGTAATATACACTTACATATTATATTTTAAGAAATTTTAAAGAAAAGTGGATGTATTACACAAACACAAATTACACAATAATTCATAAAAAAGAAAAAGAAATACGAAATGAATTGTATTTGTGTAATTGCCGGTATCTAAGGTTGGCCGGTTCTAAATAGCCGGATAGCACAGCTTTTACTATATGTGTCTACGTGTTACATGGGATGTACCTATACGCCTAAAACCATGTTTCTCCTATATAAAGAAGTCACGAATATATCGAAGTAATGAGTCGGCCCATTCAGATACGTAATAAACGTGTTTTACTGTATATTTTCATATAAAGTAAGCTTAAATGAAAAGTTAGTGATCCATTGTAACCTTCTCAGACAAAAATGCTCAAGCAACCTCTTAAGACGTAAAAAGGGACATATCGACGTGCAGGCTTTCATTCTTTTTTAGATTAAAATTAGAAAGAATTGACCTGCAATCAGGGCCGGCTTCAGACCTTTGGCCGCCCTGAGGCGGGAAGTTTTTGGCCGCCCCCCTCCCACCCTCATGTCCCGTAATGATCAAGAATTCACACTTTTTTGAAGCATTAATACCTAAAATTATCACAAAATATATAGATATTTAGAGTTTGTATGTTGTGCTGTAGTAGCTTCACTAAATCCGTTGAAATTCAACAGGAAATTCTGCTAGTTTATAATATAAAAATGATAATAATACTAATTTTATATTAAACAAAATCCATTATTGTACGAGCATCCATTAAACAACAATATTTGTAAGGCTACCGCATATTTAAATTTACAGTGGATTCATATTCACCCATTGGATCAAAACTGAATAAGAAAGAACAGACAGACAGAGGGAAGAAAATATAATCTTATTTTGCCAGTGAAAAATTGAATATAAATCTCGTGTAAGTTAATGATGCTATGAACATATTTCATATCCAGTAGAAAAAATATATCAAATTACAAAATTGCGTACTCTTACAGAAAAGGTTAATACATCGAGCCACATAATTAGGTCGGAATATGTAAAATTCGTTTTAATGAAGACATAAAAATGAAAAGTTTTTAAATGCATACATAGAAAACTAATTGCTTAATTAAATAGAATGAAATGTAAGCACATGTTGAACTATTTCTCATAAGAAAATATCCGCTAGTGTTTAAATGTGAAATGCAATTTAGGCGTTTTTTCGAGTCGATTTGAATCGATTGCGACAGTGCAATCCAACAATGCAAATCGCAGTGGGAACATCACGTTAAAATGAGATGAAACAAAAAACTGCTATAGACGTCAGATTTAAGCCATTCCGAATTAGAGACGCTAGGAATAAGGCACTTGATTGAAGTCTCTGTAGGAAATGTGCGTTGCACGTTTGTCATTTCTATCATTTTAACAAAGTTAAAGAGAAACAATTCACTCATCGAGAATTCTTAAGTTATGGTCATAGGCACAGCAACTAATAAGAAATTGGGCTTCGTAGGCAGAATAGTAAGAAAATTCTTACAGGAGAAAAGAACTAGCTACTTTGAGCACTGGGGAAGAGATTTATAGAATTTATCGTACAATAATGGAAAGATACTAAATACAAGTAATGATGATTATCTAAGGGCTAGATAAACGAATAAAATCCAACAAGAAAATTGTAATAAGTTTAAAACTTTAATTTTACTATCAACCGTACTTAATTCGAAGAATCTAGAAATAGTAACATTATTAATTCCGACTATAACATAACTACGCAACTATGAAAATTCACTTTCGATATAAGAATTATATAAAAATTACATTCACACCTTCTCCCTTTGTTTTGGCAAACCAAAAAGTAAAGCAATGAAAAGGTGTAATTTAGTAGGGGTACTATGGAGGAGAATTCATAGGAGTTGCTCTGAAGCTGAGCAGCGATAGTTATATTCAGTAAGGTCTTTCCAGTTATAGACGCCGGTAGGTTTTCCTCACAACAAAGGGTTTAGCGAATAGCGGGGTGGGAAATTTTACTTGAATGACTGATTTGGACTTGCAAGTTATTATAGGAATCATCAATAACATAGGGATCATTATGAAAAGGCGAAAATGCCGACATCGGCTAATATTAATAATATTAATTATTCCGGGAAATGTCACAATACACCCAGAAATAATTGAAGTAAATCTCTCGAAATAAATCAGATTACTAAAAGAAGTGTAATATAAACAGTAACAATTCATTAAAAACAAACTAACCTCTCCAATGGAGGACGATGTACTGACAATGTTGAGTGAAGACGTCCCACGTAGTGATGAGAAGATCTGGATCGTTAGGATATCCTTCTACCAAAATTGAAACAGTTTCTCTCACAAAAACTCCAAAAGCGAAACCAAAGAAATTAAAAACAAATAATTAAAATATTTCACGAGTTCAAATACTAACCAGTCCTATTAATTTTTACGCAGAATTCACACTCTTACTGCAAAAATACGACACGACTCGCTCTCTCTGTGATGTTACTTCTTCCACAGAGTAAGAAAATCTGAGGGTCTT
The DNA here is from genome assembly GCA_036926305.1 of Uropetala carovei. NCBI lineage: Eukaryota > Metazoa > Arthropoda > Insecta > Odonata > Petaluridae > Uropetala > Uropetala carovei. Next base: position 1,069,326 of record JAXCHB010000087.1, read on the forward strand.
GAAGCCGTTTCTTTTTCGAGAAATTTTAAGAGAAAAAGGAGAGAGGGTGAAGAGACCAATGTGTAAAACACGTGTCAGAAAGTTTTCGTAGGAACGTCGCGACGTTTGCCGGCGCGTCGGTAAGATTTCTTTCTAGCCACCCGTAAGGTCATAAAATCTAAAACCTTCAAAAAGAAAGAAAGACTGCCAGCAGTAGCATTTATGATCTTCGCATTCTGAAGAAAGGCCTACGCCGGTGGTCATGGAATTTCGATACAGAAATTGGCGTCAAAGACGGTACAGCGGTTCCTGTCCTCCAATTATTCTTTTCCTTTAGAAACATTTGAAAGAGTGCTTTAAAATATTTTCTCAACTCATGTGGATTCTCAAAGAGTGGAAAGGGGAAAATTCTGTCTTCATAATATAAATAAGAGGGAAACAGAATCGATGGAATCAGGGATGCCCTATCTCCTTTTAGGTCAAATATGCCGATGGGACCAATGTGGAAAATCCCCCCCCACTTTCCTGAGAACATCCCTTTTTTCCTTCACCCTCGGAGACAAAGGATACGGAAAGCTTGTAAAAACTACCTCGCGGATCCGACCCGCACATGTTGCCTTTGTTTTGCTTTATACTTCCCTCCATTTTTCGCAAATATGTCTCTATGATCTTGGTGGCCGCTCCTGCTGTAAGAGCGAAGTTGGGAGAGGGAGGGGCGTCATTGTGACCACAAACGGCATCAGGCCGCCCCCCTCGAGAGTGCGCCCTGAGACGATTGCCTCACTTGCTTACCGTCTGAAGCCGGTGCTGCCTGCAATCTTCGGATATAAACCATTTATAGGAAAACATTATAAAGTTTCTTGTTCTGTTCATCTTTTTCCGCTTACCGTTCGAAATTTCTCAATGTAAATGTTTAATTCAGACAGTTTGAGGAAATATTGCCATTTTAACGGGATGTTGCCTTGCCTACAAATTCCATTGTTTCATATTGTTAATTCAATCCTTATGGGTATAAACGTGCTTTGAATGCTTTTAATGCGAGAGGGGGGGAGAGAGTGGTAGAGGGGGAGCGAGAGGGAGGGGGAGAGAAGGAAGTAGAGGAGGAAGGGGGAAAGAGGGGAAGGGAAAAGAGGGGGACGGGAAAAGAGGGGGAGAGTGAGAAATTAGGAGGGGGAGGGAGAGAGAGGGTGTGAGAGGGGGGAGAGGGGGGGGGGAGAGGGAGGGAAGGAGAGGCAACTATTTTACGTTTAACTAAAATTAGCCCGTCAACAACAGAATATTCACTAGAAATGTTGTGTATGATAAAATATTTCATATGTAAAAGTGTGATATTAATTATTTTAAATGAAAATAATAATAATCACTCTATCTATAATTCTCCCGTTGATATTTCAACGGGCATTACAGTAGTTCTACAATAATCGCTCTTTAGATTCTAATAAATTTTTTTGTGATAGATTTCTTGCATCTATAAATCTGCTCCTTGTAAATCAATTTTCTGTTGATTCTGGTGAATCATTAACTTTATGTCTCGCTTTTTGTTTGTTCTGATAATTTAATCTTGTCTGTCTATCCTCTTCCGATTCTCTTCTCCCAGCTTCAGTAATGTTACTATATGGCGAGATCTCGAGCGAGTACGTGCTCGACTGTTAAGTTTTCTTTTACTTTCATCTTGAGTTTCAGTACTTCCCATGCGTATGATCTGTAATAATTAAAGGATAACGGTAATGAATAGGTTATTTATAGATACTATTGTTCAGAATTGGTATATGATAGAATATCTGTGATTATTCATGCTTAACGTCTAAAATTGGTAAGCCCATATATTGACAGGACCGATGGAAGAACCTATGCTTTTGGCGTTGTAGATTTGACGAGATATTATTAATTTCGACTTTATGGGAGTTTCTTTCTACCATTAGATAATACGTATAAATAAACCTATTTGATGGGCAGACATTATTTCGTCAACATTCTAAATTGTCTCTAATACACGATTAACACGCGACACTTGCACAGTTATGCGGAGAAAATTGTAATGATTAATTACTTAGTAGAAATTCAAATACCATCCGATATCTCCAAAAATTATGTTATAATAGGATTTATCAAAACTTTTACAATTTTTTTAAGCATTAGAATGGAGCCAAATATAGACTTTAACAATTGTAGTTTTGCCGTGACAATAAATTGAATAAATGCGTAAGAATCACGAAAAATATAGGTCAAACGTACTTTTTTACGCATTGCGAATGAGATTTTAAATTCTAGGATATGGAAATTTATTTATTTCTCAGCATAACTGTGTCAATTCCGAGTCGATATCTCATTATTGTCGGACCCAGTGGCGGAAGGGCTAGCGCGCTGGCATACCATCACTGAGGTCGCGGGTTCGAATCCCGCCAAGGGCAAGAATGTTTGTGTTCGTACTCATAATTCATATTTCATCACTCATGTGTGTGTGTGTCTGATGTGGAAGACAACGGGAAACCACAACATCATGTGTTTATTCCCAAGTCATGTCAAACCAATCTTAGGATTGAAAACCACGAATGAATGAATCTCATTTTTATGATATTTCAAAATGCTAAAGAAAAAAAAGATTGCCCGCTTCTTTTCAGCACTGCTAAGGTTATCTTAATAAATAAATGATATGCTCTTGGAATAATACCATGGATTAATCTACACACGAGAGGAAAAACGGGTAACCGAAAGCGAGGTTTATCCTACACCCGATTCGGGTTTTGCGGTATTTCTTCGTTAAAATATCATTAATGTAATTACAATTCTATAGAAAAGTTATAGAGAATGTAATTTCCTACAACATTCATTTGAAGCATTTTCCAATTGTAGTTATTGTTTAGGAGTTATTTATAAATAAACGGTTTTTCGGTTTCCTCCTTAAAAACATCGTTATTGGTAATCTTCCTAAGGACCAAAGTTGTAGTGAATAATAATATTTCTTCCAAGTTTTGTTTGAAACAAATTTTCGAAGAACCATCCATTTCGGAGATATTTTGCTTTTTCTTAATTTGCGGTATACAGCGCCACAACCATTTAGCGGTGGATTATGTAAACATTCAAAATTTACGTAATTTACGGCAATAAGGACGACTGTATACTTTTATGATACGAAATAATAATTTTGCCCTCTAATGCTATTCATAAAAGGAATTTAAATATCTATACCCCAAACATGGAGAAACTCATGTGTTGGACACATCAGATTTTTCTAATTCTATTCATCCCTTCCCATTCCCTTTCCCACCATCTCTAACTCTTCCCTTTCCCTTCCTCCCTCTCTCTTTACCTCCCTCCTCTCTCTATCTCCCTTCCGCACTCGTAATATTCCTCCCTCTCTCTCTCGTTATCTCCCACTACTGCTACATCCCCCTCCCTACTTTCCTCTCCTTCACCTCCACTCCCTCCCTCTAAATAGAATACAAGTGTTAACAGTAAAATATGAACATAAAATTTTAAACATGTAAGACCAATACGGCTTTTAATACATTCACATAGAAATAAATATTTTAAAATATAAATTAATTAAATCACTTTAAGAATAAATCAATACCTCACTTTAAAAAAACTAAAATATCTATAGTCTAACATACTTAAAATACACTCAAGTCGTAGAGTCGTTAATACATCCTCAAGACGAATAATCGTCGTCATCGGGTGAGAAGTATTCATATGACAGGAATATATGTAAGCCGGTTAAATGGGGAATTAAAGTGCAGAGAGATAGGTAACTGATGTGGAGGATAGTCGTATCTATCGAAAGGATGGAAACTAAGGTTAAATAACGACCGGAAACGGAGAAGACGCGAAAATATCCAACTGGACGGAGCTATAAACAGATGTTATGTTTTTACACTCTCTCGCATAGAAATTGACACACGTTTCTCCAATACGTGTAACAGTCGTTACCTTATAGATTAAATGAACCGGATTTGATGAATTTATATTTACAGTTTTAACTTTGCTAAATACCGTGCATTAATTAATTTATATATGGTTTTATATATATCTTTACCGAATAGATAGAGATTACGTAACAATATCATCAAAAAAATTCAGTTTACACAGACATTTTTTGGTTTAATAATAGAGGAAGAAATAAATTTATCATTTTCCTTTTTTTCTATTTAAAATGTAATATTTCATTGTCAACTGCATCTTCATTCACTTATGTTCCGAAGAATTGAAAGTTCCGAATTTATTAGATCGATGATGGTTGAATAGGTAGCTTATTATGTATTCCGTGATATTGGATATGTATGTACAATACGGTCATTCTATGCTAAATGTCCAGACTCGGTAAGTGAAGATCCTTCGAATGGAACCAAATTTTCAGGATCGTTATTAAATCTGACTACCTTCCCAAAATGCACAAGGGTTTCCCCCTATGGCGCCCCCCTCTCCAACAGATCCGTAGCAACTGTGCTCCCGTGCGCTGTGTCGACCTCCGGGAAATGTACTAGTGTCGCCCTCTCTTCATCGCACAGAAATAGATTTAACGTAATTTTATTCGGTAATGACGCCACTACAAGAGCACTCATAGGTTTATGGGTCTGAGACGTTAAAAAATACCGCTTAGCCACCTTTGAATTCCGGGTAAAAAATTCGAGATTTCTATATATTTCCGGCATCAGAGACGGGCCGTGAAATTTTTGAAAGGGTCGACACACCTATCACCGAATACTAGAGCCGGAGAACTCTTAACTCACGCAGTATAAAGGTTCAAAGGTATCTCACGTGGAAGAAAATCAGCTCTGAACATGGTACAATTTGAAAAAGTGCCAACTTGGCGTCCCATAAATGCTGTTTGCATCACAGCAGAGAGGACTGGTTTGCACTGAGAGAACATCCTGAACATCTATTTTCAACATCTGAAGAGAAAAACGATTTATTTTGGCTGAAACTGTAGTTTTACAGGGGGTCGAATATCGGCTCGCTCAAAGGACACCGCTGGCGCAGGCCCCTGGAAGCTGAGCACAGTTGCGACGGATGTGGTGGAGAAGGGGGGGGGGGGGGGGGGGGGGGCGTCGTAGGGGGAAATCTTTGTGAAACTTGGGAAGGTAGTCAGATATACTAAAGATCCTGAAAATTTGGTATGATTCGAAGGACCCATCACTTACCGAGTCTGGACCTGCAGCATGGAATGTCCAATATACTTCTATAACACACTGAATTTGAATTCTCCCTTTACTTTATAAATTATACATGCAGTTTTCAAAATGAATAATCTCCTCACTTAGGGACCAAAAAATAACATTTCCCTAACATTCTAAAATTAACAACAGTTTTCCTCAATTTGAGATAACCGTATGTTAAAACAATCCGGCACGTAGAAGACGGGTAATAGAATATTCCATATGGCGAAAAAATTAAGCACAAGCCATCATGAATAATAACCAAGTTCGGATCGCAAGTATTTACGTGGCAGAGCTTTTTGTAAGTTGGTTGTAAGGGGATGTGTAGTGGAGAGGGATGTTTAATAGGTGAAGAGAACAGTGGTAGCTATCCAGGAGCGGAGGGAAACGAAGTGGATAAATAAAATTGTCGTCTGCGAGGAAGAAGGAAGAATCTTCCCTGAGGAATCGCGTAAGAGAGGGGTAAGCAATGCGAAGGAGCGGGAGCAATATATTAAACATATTATATTACCATTATTTTTCTAACGAAACTTTTAGAAAACAATGTTTTTATACTTTACGTAGTGGCACAATAATTCGTTACAAATCCACTATAGGAATTGCAGCACCAATAGATAATCGTTTTCCTTTATACAAAATAGTTTACCGAGCTGGAGACAAAAATGAGAACGGCTAAATTTCTATCCTGAAAGGCAGCGAGGATACAACCACCGCTTATGTCCACTGAATTATGTCCATATATTCATGTCCGAGGTATATTTTTGAAGGAAAATATGAAAAATTATCGGATTTATTCTAGTTAGATCTTTAATTGACTTGAGAATTGCAAAAACATAAATTCGCCCACTCAGGATGCGCCCCTTAGTACGCAGATGTGGAATTGGGTACGCTTACGCAAATGAATATGCAATGAATCTAAACTCAAGGAAAAATGATCATTATTAAGTTGACAGAAACCGAAAAATTTTTCCAGTGCAAAAGAGAAAGCTAGGGTTACACAAATGATAAAATAAAAAGTAAGGAGGGATGCATATTCGTGGAACTGAAAAATAGGGGATAGAAAAATTCAGAGGTCACCTTTAAATTCGTTTTCGATTTAAAATACGTACTAAAACTATATTTCTTCGCATTCAAAGCGAAGAAGCAATCGTTCTTAAGACTCATAAATGAAAAGCAATAAGGATGTCGTAAAGGTGAGCTAAGCAGAACCCAGCCATTTTACTTCATGATGTCACGTTCTTAGAGATAATTATTTAAGTCACCCCCGCGCGAGGGACGTAAGAGTACATATAGGATAAAAATCATTCGCATATTCGCCATCGTTTGAGAAGTTTGACTGCCTTAGTGTGAATATTTCGCAAACCCAGCACTTGCACAGCGGGTGGTATGTTACAATATTTAATTATTATTTTAATAGCTGTTTTAAAATTTACCATCGAAAACCATCAGATTATTAATTTATTAATTAACGATATCAGGACAGATTATTCGGACATCTAATTTAATATTATGGATACATGTAATTCTTTACTAAGGTCTTTTTTCCTTCAAATTCCCTGGACCCTTAAATTCAAAACCTATATCCACGGTTTGTGATTACTTAAATTTGCTTTCTTATATTCTTAATTACTGTGTTCTTGTAACAGAATAGGTTATAATCCGATTTTCTAATTTCTATTTATTTTCTTACAGGGGACATCTATAGGAGTACATCAGGACCATTTGCAGTAGCATCAATTGGAAAGTTGAATTTGTCATTATTAAACATACCAATACGTCTCCAAAATTGTTATACAGTGATTTATGTTTTAGCACAACTGTAGAATTAAGTAAAATTAGGTTGAATTACGCACATTGTTCATATTATTAGGAATGCTTCTTTTTTCACATTCAATAATTTTATAGAATTTATTATCCAATCACATCAAGTGTCAGAATAGGTAAATAATGGAACTTTGCTTTGTATTCCGTATTAAATATAATATAACGCTGTATTTCTTTCTTCTGAATATTTCAGAAAAAGTTTGTAATTCAAATATAATTCTACCATAGGTACAATCCCGGAAGAAAAAACTGGGACACCTTAACGTTCTCCTTAGGGCGAGTTGGGGAACTTTTTGGAGAGTACAAACTGAATGACAACACTGCTGGATAGAAGAGGGGTTTGAGAAGTGGAAAGGGGGAGAAGTGAAGAGTGGGTCCCGCCAGTATTCGTCACTCTGCTAAGCAAATCAACCGACCTAAAACTTGGGTGAGGCCGAGTCCCCACTTGAAACGAGTTCCTATTCTAGCATCAAGGTCTGCGCGCGAGCTTCGAATAAATCTTGTTGTGATCCAAATGATGCGGTGAAATAAAAACAACTGTGCTAGTGTCGTTAAAATACCCTAAGTGTAATTGATTTTTAATAATCGGGCATTGACTCATGATCGCTATTATCACGTTCGCATTATTACCACATAACGTAATTTCGTAACTTTTATTCTCTCTCTTTAAAAACGGTTATAACCACGCTAACATGTCTGTTATTGGGATGATCCACATGCATGGATATGACTTCAAGGGATTACTTTAGCCTACATAAAAAGATGCTCGGCGGTGCATTGGCGCTGCTACGGAAATTGCGTTATTAATCGGAATCGTGACGCTCAAGTAATTTTTTTCACGGAAAATGAATCGAAAATCGTTATTATATTCACTGAAAATTACTCTAGCAATCAATCAACAATGTGTGAACCAGTATTTTCGAGGTAAGTTACCTGAACGTTGAAGTAAAAACTGTGCTAGGGTTCTTAAAATATACTAAGTGCAATTGATACTTAATAATCGGGCACTGACTCATGATCGCTATTAACCCGACAGCATTTATTTGCACTTACCGCAATTTCGTAAACGCTAATCCCTTTAAAAACGGTAACAACCATGATAACAAATCTTTTATTGGGATGATCAACGTGCATGGATACATTCAAAAGATAATTCCGTCTTCCAACTTTTATGTAGACGGCCTACTGTTGCACTCGGTATGTTCATTTGCAGCGTTTCTTAAGCATATAATATGAGTAATGTTCCAATAAAAGGGTAATTTGAGAAAAAATGAGGAAGATAATTGTAATATTAATTAAATTGTAAAGATTATGAATTGTATGTACGGATTAACGTATGTCAATGTGTTTATATCCAGAGTAAAACATTGTCTACTTAAGTCCGCATAAATATGCCAGTGTAAGTTAATCAGTGAAATGTATGGACGAAGGAAGTTTGGATCATGTGGAAGATTTTAAGGTATGTTTCGTATTGTCATACAGCAGTTGACGGGACGTATGGCGAATCAATCGTTATCCACCGAACTTCTCTACAGATACATATAACCCTAGCTGGCTCAGTATCGAATATTTGAAAAAATATAAACTCCGGAAAAATGTTTTTGTATCATGTATTGCAATTATTACATAATATTCCTTATGTCGAAAATTTAATAGATTATGTAATTCAACTTAAGGGAAGCTTATTATAGTAAAGTGCGTGCGAGATACATAAAAGTCATCGCATATTCTAGTAATGTCGATAATATTTTTTCTTGTTTTGATTTTCACAATTTATATTATTTATCAAATGGAATTTGTAAGATCTGCATTTAACAAATCATATTTACTTATGTAGGGACAATTCCCTACTGCCATACACGCTCAACATTATAATCACACGGAATTATTAATTAATTTCTTCGAGAAAACGATTTGGAATGCCCTGAGAAATTACTTCGTCTTCTAAATGATAAACTACGTAAAATAATTACGAAATTAATAACCTTCACATTTATTTGGCGTAAAATATCGATTGCATTGCATAATTCAATTAACTAAGGTGTCATCAGTTCTGCCTCCCTCCTCCACGCCTTCATTTAGGTCACTTGAAAATTTTTTGGATCCATTCAATGACTTTGGTCGAACAAAGCTGATTATACCTCCAGAAATATGATTCCCTCACTCATTTTTAGCGCCTTTAGCCGTATAATCACGCCACAGACTCTCGTCTTCTTCCTTATCTAATCCTTTCTTCCGTAGTCTCTTCGGGTGATCCCTTGCATGCATCCTTGTATACTCCTTTGCGTTGTTTGCAGGCACAGGACATTTCTACCACTCGTGATACATCTTTCGCATCCTTCCATAAAAAAGGAAGAACAAAATTGATATTATACCTCCTTATTTGCAAGCGATACGCAGATCATCTTCACTCTCCTGTTGATCTCGCCAAGACGTGATCCGTCGGTAATAGGGGTGAGTGTTGCTTTTTGTGCGTGTTGATGCGTATTTACTTGGCTTATGGAGAAACAAAAAACACGATGATCAGATGTCTTCATTGAAGGGTAGTCGTGGGTCCCAAGAGATATTTCATTGCGAGAAGTTGAACATTGTTATTCTCTCCTAGTCCTCGCACTTTTTCTCTACAAGCGAAAATTAATGACTGATATTTTCGGAGCAAGAAGGTAAGCCGAGTAAGAGAAATGTGGAAAGTTTTGGAAGAAAGCATTTCAAAGAGTTATATTTCATCTTATCCGACATTAAACGGTTTGCTGTTCATCATAATTGATTTTCTTGGCAGTTATATTGTACATATAGAGTTTGATGTATATGAAAATTGCAATATTTTAGATAATATAAATGTGTAAAAAACGGATGTATGTAAATATTAGAGTAATTGCCCGTCAAATATGACGGGTATGCGTGAATTAAGTACTGCGTTAAAATCAAAGAAAAATTAAAGACACCAACAATTTTGTGCAATAAATTGTAAAAGGTATATGTAATGAAGATTTATTCGTTAAAGATGCAACATAAGTCTATAAGAATGGTGCTACTTACATATAAATAAACTAAACTACAATAACCGCTGTTCCGATTGTAATTGGAAAATCGTAAATAGATACATTCGCACGCTCAGGTAGTGCCCCTTAGAACGCAGAGGTGGAATTCGGTACGCTTAAGCAAATTAATACGCAATGAAGCTAAACTCAAGGAAAAATGACCCTTATTAAATGGACAGAAAACGAAAAATTTGTCCAATTCAAATAGAAAGCCAGCGTTACACATATGACGAAATAAAAAATAAGGAGGGATGCGAATTCGTGGTATTGAACAATAAGGGATATGAACATTCAGAGAGTCACCTTTAAATTCGTGTTCGGTTTTAAATACGTACTAAAACAATATTTCTTCGAATTCAATGCGAAGTAGCAATCGTTCTTAGGACTCATAAATGAAAAGCAATAAGGATGTCGTAAAGGTGAGCTAAGCAGGGCCCAGCCATTTTATTTCATGATGTCACGTTCTTAGAGATAACAATTTAGGTCACCCCCGCGCGAGCGACCTAAGAGTATAGGATAAAAATCATTCGCATATTCGCCACCGTTTGAGACGTTTGGATGTCTTAGTGTGAATGTTTCGCAAACCCAGCACTTGCACAGCGGGTGGTATGTTATAATAGTTAATTATTATTTTAATAGCTCTTTTGAAATTTACCATCGAAAACCATCCGATTATTAATTGTTAAACTAACGATATCAGGACAGATTTGTCGGACATCTAATTTAATACTATGGCTAAATGTAACACTTAAGTAAGATCTTTTTTCCCCCTAATTCTCTGGACCCTTAAATCCAAAATCTTTATCCGCAGTTTGTGATTATTTTAATTTGCTTTCTTATATTCTTAATTATTGTGTTCTTGTAACAGAATAGGTCATGATCGGATTTTCTAATTTCTATTTATTTTCCTACAGGGCACATCTATATGAGAACATCAGGACCATTTGCAGTAGCATCAATTGGTAAGTTTAATTTGTCATTATTAAACAAACATATATAAGTACGCTTACTCGTTTTCGCATAGAATTCACGTCTCCAAATTATTGCACAGTGATTTGTGTTTTACATCAACTGTAAAATTTCATTAAAAATTTGTTCGAATTTAGCACTTGTTTAGTGATACGTACTTATATTATTAGGAATGCTTCTTTTTCCCCTTCAATAATTTTATAGAATTTATTACCAAATCACATCAAGTGTAAGAACAGATTAATAATGGAACTTTGCTTTGTATTCCGTATTAGATTCAATATAACGCTGTATTTCTTTCTTCAGAATATTTCAGAATATGATTTGTCATTCAAATATTATTCTACCATAGGTACATATATTTGATTTTCTACTGTGTAATACGAATACCATATATCTACATATTATTTCTGATTTAAGTATCGGAATGCAGTTTTTTTGTATTTTATGAGATGATATAATAGTAATTATTTTCGAAAATTTCTGGAATAGTTTATAGTGTTCTATAAAACATAGAATACTGGTGAAACATAGTATGTACTATAATTCGTGTAGTTGTTTCGAGATTTTCCGAAGCTTTCGATCAAATGACATTTTCGCTGAAGTCGAATTCAAAATGGCGTTCGTGGTAAAATTGCTGATGAGATAAAATAATTGGTCCACTCCTACGTGATCCTAGGTTATAAAGCAATCAAAGAAATTAAACCAATAAGGAACGAAAATTTTTCGTGGTGTATAGTCATTGTATGTACCTCGTTCTGGAAGGAAAGGAAACTAACGCTACGTAACTGTTTTCTTGGTTGAACCTACGTGAAGTAAAACACGCTTTGGCAACCGAGAAACTGATAATGTTTAGTAGCAAAGGGTATGATTTAAATGCAAACTTACAACTTCATCATAGCAAGCCAGAAAGAAAACTATGTCGCGTAAATTAATGTCAAGTTCTCGTATCGTGCAGCGTTTCTTAGGAATGTAATGTGAGTCATGTTCTAATAAAAAGAAAATTTTGGACAAAAGGAGGAAGAAAATTGTTATACTAATTAATTTGTAAATATTATGAATTTATGTATGGATCAGCGTATGTTACCGCGTATGTGTGTAGCCAAAAGTATAAAATTCTGTTTTCCACAGACCATGTATTCTATATAACATTTTTTTCGTGTATCATTATAATACGCGCGTTGCCTTACTTACAAAAATAGTTTTTCTATTTATCCAATTTTATAATTTATTCCATTCTATATCCCTAAATAGGTTTTATTTATTTGATATTTCACGTGTCTCCTTGCAAATCGAGGATATGTTGTAACAATTGCTGCTTCTTTGTGATCGCAGAGTGAAATGCAGTCTGTATGGTTACATATATTACGTGAAATATATTATGTCTGCCATCCTATCTGATTTTCACATTTTTGTAGGAAATAATCGCAAATTGAGTCATTCGGACGTGATTATAACATTTAACCATCTATCTCAGTTTTGTCATGGGAATGATTTTAATGCTACGTGGATAACGCATCGGTTCTATACAGCCAGAATTTTCACAGCCATTAATAGAAGATGGCTAATATGAAAGGAATGTAATGACTAGGTGTCTTTATTGAAAGGCTTCGGTGGATTCCACGAGTTAATCAAACGTGTTATCACCACCGTCTTCCAAGAGAGATTTAGAAAAAAACTTTGTAATACACATTTTCTAATAATGTATGACTGTTCATTTATATATCTACCTATGTATGTACCTACTGTTCTGTTGTTGATGTTACTGACGAAATTTTGTTTAGTTGATATTTATATCATTTTGTGTTCACATGTGATCAGTGAAAAAATAATCATCGTTATTATGTGATAATGTATGATAATATATTATATCAAAATCTTTTTTTATTCACGGCACAATCAAAGTGTATATATTTCAGTTATAAATATCGTAAAATATTACTTGAAAAATAGAATGAGAAAATTCTATATATTTTATTCCGTGGATTTTTAGTAATGTTCCACTACACAATTACAAAGTTCTAACTATAGAACTATAATTAAAACCACATAAATTAAATTGAAACTCGTGAATTCTATGAATGGATTAATGTATGTTAATGCGTATGTTAGAGCCAGTAAGAATAGCTCCAGATTTAATTCCGCATCAATAGTTTTTACCAAAATCATCTTATCAAAGAGAACGAGGAGGAAAGACTGGATATTAAGGGTATTTCGATGAACCTTACGTCATATGAGGCCAAATATGACGAATTATTCAGTTTCCATTGCTTTTCACGTCATTTACAAATAAGGTGAACTGACTTAATATCAAATATCCTGAAGCATATAACCTCGTGAAAAATGATTTTTATCACGTAGTTCATACATTAGATACAGTTATATATATATTATCGTATATCGATTTTGTTATCCTAAGTAAGCCTGTATTAGTATTCTAAAGTAAGTGCGATAGTATAGATATAAACGATTGTATCTTATTAAACCGGAAAATTCGATTAAATCTTTTCAGGAATTTTAACTTTTCCTCAATTCACTGAATTCGTCAAATGCAATTTCTTACTTCTGCCTTTAACAAACCTTATTTCCTTATGCAGGATCAACTTCCTACTGTAAGCCACGCTTAATATTATATTCACACGATTGTTTCCGATACTTTTTAGAAAAAAACCCTTTTTAATGGCAAACATCCTTAAATATTCCGTTACTTGATAAGTTGCGGACAGTAATTTCATAATAAATAACTTCCTAACTTAAGGATATTATTCTCTAATACCGGGTTTCACAAGATTTTTTGGCCGCGTACCCCTTAAAACTCAGTCAATCAATTGAAGTACCACCTAATAAAATAATACAAGTATTACACGAAATATAATTATTTAAAAAGGAACGAGTTTATATATAATACATAGGTAACACTTGTTGAGATGAATGGGGCCGTTTTGCATTATATAACGAACAAATCATTGGTCACATTGAAGAAACCTCAAGTGTGAGGTTCGACATGCAATTTCGGACGATTTCTTGTCCAAATTCAACTCACTGGCGAAAATCCAGATTCCCATATGCATATCGCGGGGAAAGGAATCAATATTTCGATTGCTCTTTTTGACATTTCCCCATACTTGCTTGAAAATTGTGACCAATAAGCAATCAAATATACCCTCAAGAATTTAATTTTCAAGTCATCGTCAGTATAAATATACATGAGGTTTTCTTGATATTTTCCTATCAGATGTGAAATAAATGTGACGTAAAATGGATTGCGCCCCTAATTATAAGCATAGTACATTTTCGGAAAATATTAATGTAATTGTTCCGTGAGTTCTTCGTAATGTTTCTTTATATGTGACATATCCAAAGTAAGGAACAGTAAGTATTTCAGATTAGCCAATTTTTTTTACCTAGTTGACGCACGTCATAGAAAGGGTTAGGAGTGCGAGGGAGCGGGAGTGGTAGGCAAAAAACGGTGGCGCGAGAATGCACGACAAAAATGGGGACGAGAATGAGAGAACGTGCTAAAAACAGAACGACTGCTTTGGGTAAAGTTCATGGTCACGGCTTCCAGCGTGCAATTCTCTTGCTGGACACCCTTTTTCGGCGTTCTTTATAAAAATAAAAAATCCGATGTGGCCAACACATGACTTCCTCCATATTTGGGGTATTGATATTTAAATTATTATGAATAGCATTATAAGGAAAATTATTATTTAGTATCGTAAAAGAATACAGTCGTACTTATTGCCGTAAATTACATATATTTTGAATATGTTTACAGAATTTACCGCTACATGGTGGTCGCGCTGTACACTGGAAATTACGAAAAAGTTGAATATCTCCGAAATGGATGGTTCTACGAAAATTTGTTTCAAACAAAACCTGGAAGAAATATTATTCTCTACAAATTTGGTCCTCACGAGGATTACCAATTCGGACGTTTATAAGGAGATACATGACGGAAACAGATAAAATCGACTATTTATAAATAATTCCTAAACAATAACTGTCATGGAAAATTCTTCCAAATGAAAAGTTGTAGGAAATTACATTCTCTATAAACGTTGTATAGAATTGTATATACAATAATGATGTTTTAACGGAGATATTTCGTCAAAACCGAATCGGGTTTCGAATAAACCTCGACTTCTGGTTAACGGTTATTGTCCAAAAACTAATTATTTCTTTGTGCTTACCAAAAACTGTTATATTTGAAATTTGGAATCGATATGGCAAGTACTTGTTGAGTTAGAGCGCCCAAAATCACATAACACACCCACAAACATCATTCCGAAAATAGTCCAAAGGTGTAATAGGGACCTCAAAACGTGTATTTCCGTTGAAATCTCCAAGTCGATTTTTTTCGTGAATACAATACTTATACTGCGTATGGAGAAAGTAAAAAGCAAAATATCTACAGATATGGAAAATTGTTTCAACTGAACGTTGTAGTAAATTACATTCTCTATAACCTTAGTATAGAATTGTATACAAAATAATGATGTTTTACAGGAGGTATTTCGTCAAAACTGAACCGGGTTACGAATCCTCGAAATCCGGTTAACGGTTATTTTCCAAAAATAATGAGCTCTTCGAACACATACGAAAGTGGCAAATATGTAATTTGGTGTGAATATGGCAAGTAAATTTTGAGTTAGAGCGCCCACAATGGCATACACCCACAAACAAACACACACGTCATTCCGAAAATAGTCTAAACGTGTTCTAGGGACTTCTAAACGTGTATTTCCGATGAAATCCCGAAGTCGATTTTTTTCGTGATCACAACAGTAAAAAATCTGATGTGGCCAACACATGACTTTCTCCATATTTAGGGTATAGATATTTAAATTATTATGAATAATATTACGAGGCAAAATTATTATTCCGTATCGTAAAAGAAGAAACGTCCTTGTTGCCGTAAATTACGTATATTTTGAATGTTTACAGAATTCACCGCTACATGGTGTTTGCGCTGTATACTGGTATTAAGATAAAGCGAATAATATCCGAAATGGATGGTTCTACGAAAACTAGTTTCAAACAAAACTTGGAGGAAATATAATTCTCTACAACTTTGGTCCTTACGAAGATTACCAATAACGATGTTTTTAAGGAGATATTTAACGGAAACCGAAAAACCGGTTATTTATAAATAACTCCTAAACAATAACTCCTATAGAAAATTGTTTGAAATGAAAACTGTACAAAATGACATTCTCTATAACTTTTGTTTAGAATTGTATATAAAATAATGATGTTTTAACGAAGAAATTTCGCAAAAACCGACTCGGGTGTCGAATAAACCTCGACTTCCGTTTATCCGTTATTGTCGAAAAACTAATCAGTTGTTTGTGCTCATGCTAAAGTGTTATATATGAAGTTTGGTAACGATATGGCAGGTAATTGTTGAGTTAGAGCGCCCAAAATAACATACACACACACGCACGCACGCACGCACACACACACTCAGACATCATTCCGAAAATAGTCTAAACGTGTTCTAGGGACCTCAAAACATGTATTTCCGTTGAAATCTCGAAGTCGATTTCTTTCATGAATACAATACTGTCCCATTACTGCATATGGAGAAAGTAAAAAGGAAAATATCTCCGAGATGGATGTTTCTACGAAAATTTGTTCCAAAAAAACTTGGAAGAAATATTATTCTCTACAACTCTGGTCCTGACGAAGATTACCAATAACGATGTTTTTAAGGAGAAAACCGAAAAACCGGTTATTTATAAATAACTCCTAAATAATAACTACAATAGGAAATTGTTTCTAAAAAAGTTGAAGGAAATTATATTCTCCATAACTTTCGTGTAGAATTGTAAATACAATAATGATGTTTTAACACTAGAACTTCGGACGGGACAATTTTGTCCCATTCTGATGTTACGTCCCCTACAGTTTCTGTGATTCCGGTTTAATTTAGTCGAAATTTCGTGACTTTTAATCATTTGAGGGTTGCGTTCCACTCTACACTTTTGAACATCCCCTCCTCAATATTAAGCATTATAAATGCATTTTACCCTAGAACGGCGGATGGGACAATTTTGTCCCAAAATGAGTTACTACTTTTTTTCACATATTCTGTGATATTATTCTTATGGAGGCGGCTTTGTAACATTGTTGTAGACGATGGCATGCCCTTCCCCTCCTCCCCTCTCATCTTTCACCAGTCCAACTTCTTGGCCCACTCTTCCACCCTCCCATCTTCCACTTGCTCCCGCAGTGTGATGCAGGTTAGAAAGTGTTCCTGCAGCATTGTTTGCGGGCTAATTTACTAGAGCGTTTCAGTTGTGTACGGTGCTACGCTACATTCTACAGCATGCTAAAGTATGTAGTTAGTAATGTAGAGATTACAAAGTTCATAAAAATTGAACTTAGTACTGCGACTGTACGACTTTGTCATACGGGACGTTTTTGTCCCGTCCGCCGTTCTAGGGGGTACGCCATGTCCAGACGTTCTTGTGTTAACGAAGAAATATCGCAAAAACCTAATCGAGCTTCGGCTGAACCTCGACATCCGGTTACCCGTTTTTGTCGAAGAACTAAACAGTTCATTGCGCTCATGCTAAAGTGTTATATATGAAGATTGGTAACGATATGGCACGGACTTTTTGAGTTAGAGCGCCCACAATCACATAACACACGCACATACATCATTCCGAAAATAGTCGAAACGTGTTCTAGGGACCACAAAAAGTGTATTTCCGTTGAAATTTCGAAGTCGATTTTTTTCGTGAATACAATACTTTCCCATTACTAGGTATGGAGAAAGTAAAAAGGATTAAAAAACACTGCCTTGGAATATAACCTACAGTATAGGACAGCAATCGCGAATGATGAATAAACGATGAATTTTTACTTTGTCCATACGAGGTAATGGGAAAGTATTGTGATCATGAAAAAAATCGACTTCGAGATTTCAACGGAAATACACGTTTTGAGGTCCCTAGAACACGGTCAGACTATTTTCAGAATTATGTCTGTGTGTGTGTGTGCGTGTGTTGTGTATGTGATTTTGGGCGCTCTATCTCAAAAAGTACTTGTCCTATCTTTACCAAACTTCATATACAAAACTTTAGCATTAGCACAAAGAACTGATTAGTTTTTGCACAATAACGGTTAAACGGAAGTCGGGGTTTATTCGAAACCCGATTCGGTTTTTGCGATATTTCTCCGTTAAAACATCATTATGATATATATATACCTCTATACATAGGTTATAGGGAAAGTAATTTTCTAGTTTTCAATCAAAACAATTTTCTATGCGAGTTACTGTTTAGGAGTTATTCATAAATAACCGGTTTTTCGGTTTCCGTCAAATATGTCCTTAAAAACATCGATATTGGTATTCTTCGTAAGGAGCAATGTTGTAGAAAATCATATTTCTTCCAAGTTTTGTTTGAAACAAATTTTCGTACAACCATGCATTTCAGAGATATTTGGCTTTATCTTAATACCAGTATACAGCGCCAGCACCATGTAGCCGTGAATTCTGTAAACATATTCAAAATATACGTAATATACGGCAATAAGGAAATAATCATTTTGTCTCATAATGCTATTCATCATAATATAAATATCTATACCCCAAATATGGAGAAAATCGTGTTGGCCACATAACATTTTTACTTTCTTCATACGTAGTAATGCGAAAATATTGTATTCACGAAAAAAATCGACTTCGAGATTTTAACGGAAATACACGTTTTGAGGCCCGTAGAAAACGTTTAGACTATTTTCGGAATGATGTCTCTCTCTCTGTGTGTGTGTGTATGTTATGGTGGGCGCTCTAGCTCAAAAAGTACGTGCCATATAGTATCAAACTTCATATATAACACTTTTACATGAGCACAAAGAACTGATTAGTTTTTCGACAATAACGTGTAAACGGAAGTCGTGGTTATTCGAAAC
Organism: Uropetala carovei; assembly: GCA_036926305.1. Classification (NCBI taxonomy): domain Eukaryota; kingdom Metazoa; phylum Arthropoda; class Insecta; order Odonata; family Petaluridae; genus Uropetala; species Uropetala carovei. Next base: position 1,088,218 of record JAXCHB010000087.1, read on the forward strand.
CCGATTCGGTTTTTGCTATATTTCTTCGTTAAAACATCATTAATGTATCTACAATTCTACACGAAAGTTATGGAGAATGTAATTTCCTACAACTTTCATTTGAAACAATTTTCTATTGTAGTTATTGTTTAGGAGTTATTCATAAATAAAAGGTTTTTCGGTTTTCTCCTTAAAAACATCGTTATTGGTAATCTTCGTCAGGATCAAGGTGTAGAGAATAATATTTCTTCCAAGTTTTGTATGAAGCAATTTTTCGTAGAACCATCCATTTCGATATATTTTGCATTTTCTTAATACCAGTATACAGCGCCAACACCATGTAGCTGTGAATTCTGTAAACATATTCAAAATGTACGTAATTTACGGCAACAAGGACGAGTCTTCTTTTAATATACGAAATAATAATTTTGCCTCATAATGTTATCATAATAATTTAAATATCCATACCCTAAATATGGAGAAAGTCATGTGTTGGCCACATCAGATTTTTTTGAGGTGCAATGCTGGTCATATCGAGGCGACTATAATACATCCGAAGATCAGTCACAGAACTTCTGAGAAGAGGACATTAATGCGAGGATAACTACGTATCTTTTCTCGGAAAGAATAATTTTCTCAACGAATGCGAGGAGATGGATAATACGAAAGAAGAATGAAAAAGAGGTATATCTATTGAAGGGCTGTGTTCTATTTATCTACGCGAAAATCAAACGTGTGATAAAGAGGCCGTAGAACTTCAAGAGAGATATCTTCAATCTACGAGATCTCGACATCGAATGTCTGAAATATGAATTTTCGAAAAGAAAGAAGAAAGTCTACCTTCGATACATTTCATAAACTACGTTAGCTTATAAAAACATCATCCGTGATTTATAACATTTTCAAAAGGGGATTCTAATAAAAATATATACAATAACATTCCCATAATTCACCAAACAATGACCCATTATGAAATGCTATGGTAGTTCCTTCGAGACGAATATAAAATGTCCGATGATCTGTCACAGCGCGTATCAGAGAAGATATTAACGCTAGGCTAACTACGCATCATACCACCGATTGAAGAAATTTCTCAACCAATGAGATGAGATGGATCATACGAGAGAAGAATAAAGTAGGTGTCTTTATTGAAGGGCTGTGTTCCTTTTCTCTACGCGAAAATCAAACGTGAGATGAAAGGACGATAGAACTTCCAGAGAGACATCTCTAATCTACGAGATCTAGAGATCGATTGAGTGAAATAACTATTTTCCATAAGAAAGAAAGTTGTCTACTTTCGATATATGTCAGGAACCCTTTTGATACAATGAATGAATTGGATGACTGTAGTCTGCGCACAAATGGTGAAGTTGCTGAACAGGTGGATGATTTTGTGTACATCGGAAGAATGTTTTCTAAGAATGGATGAATAGAAGTATAGATTGAAAAACGTGCGAATGCTGGTAGATAAGTTTTGGGTAGCATGTGGTCAGTACTATATCGTGTAGAAGTGACTAAGGAAGCCAAAATGGTAGTGTATAGAAGTGCGCCTGTACCCACCTTGTTGTATGGCAGCAAAACGTGAGTGTGTCAGTAGAAACAGACAAGTATGGTGAATGCAGTTGCATTGGGTTATATGAGGAGCAAGGGTGGGGAATCCAGGGGAGACAGAGTCAGGAATACTTATGTGATGGATGAATGAGGAATGAAAGAAACTGTAAGAGGTCAGTAAGAAAGGGGTGTGCTGCGATGGCTAGCTAACTAGCTTACTGTTGTTGAGTATCTCATGAAAAGAGACGTAAGGAGTTTAAGGAATAGACGACGATGTATGATACTATGCATGGATGTGTTTGAAGCGAAAGAAGAATATAAGGATAGTAAGGTGTGGAGAAATATTGTGAATGGTAGAGGCTCTTAGCTTGCTTACCTCGTAAGGGACAGCGTGATTGGTATGTACCTATGTAATAAGTGTACATGGATCAAAGGAAAGAAGCAAGTCACTGATGTCTGTTTTTTGAAGGGCTGAGGTCTTTTTATCTACGCGAAAATCAAACGTGTGATAGGAAGCCTATAAACCTTCAAGAACGATATTTCCAATTAACGAGACCTCGACAAAGCGAGTACTTTTTGTATGCTATAGTAATCACTCGAGAAGACTGTAATAGTTCTTAAGATCTATCACAGCTGTACACGAAGAGGACATAGGATAACTGAGCATTTTTTCCCCGAAAGACAAATTTTCCCAACCACTTAGATAAATGGGTGATATGAAAGAAAAACCGCGCCAAGGTGTCTTTATTGTAGGCCTCAGGTGTCTTAGTCCACGAGAAAATCAAACGGGATAAAAACGCTTTAAGCCTTCAAGAGGGATATCTCCAATTTCCGAGATCTCCGCAGCGAATATAACACTTCTGAAGATTTATCACAGCTCTAAAAGCAGAGGACATAGGATAATTGCGTAACTATTCTCCGAAAGAAAAATTTTCACAACCATTGAGATAAATGGGTGATATGAAGGAAGAACCACGCAAAGGTTTCTTCATTGTAGGCCTCAGGTGTATTTGTCCACGAGAGAATCAAACGGGATAAAAAAGCTTTAAGCCTTCAAGGGGGATATCTCCAATTTCCGAGATCTCCGCAGCGAATATAACACTTCTGAAGATTTATCACAGCTCTTCACGCAGAGGACATAGGATAATTGCGTAACTTTTCTCCGAAAGAAAAATTTTCTCAACAATTGAGATAAATGGGTGATATGAAAGAAGAACCGCGCAAAAGTGTCTTTATTGTAGGCCTCAGGTGTCTTAGTCCACGAGAAAATCAAACGGGATAAAAACGCTTTAAGACTTCAAGGGGGATATCTCCAACTTCCGAGATATCCGCAGCGAATATAACACTTCTGAAGACTGTCTCCAAGAATGGATGAACAGATGGATAGATAGAAAGGCGTGTGAATGCGGGTAGATAAGTGGTGGGTAGCATGTGGTTAGTAATAAATCGTGTAGAAGTGTCTAAGTAAGCAAAATTGGCTGTGTATAGAAGTGTGCCTGTGCCCACCTTGTTGTATGGTAGCGAAACGTGGGTGTGTCAGGAGAAACACATGAGTAAGGTGAATGCAGTTGAAATGGGTTACATGAGGAGCAGGTTTGGGAAAATCGGGAGAGACAGATTCAGGAATACTTGGGTGATGAATGCATATGTAATAAAAGAAATTTAAGAGGTCAGTGTGGTGATCTCTCTCAAGGAAAGAGGCATAAAAAGTTTAAGGAATGGAAGACTATGTATGAAACGATGCATTGATGCGCTTGAAGTGAAAGAAGTATGTAAGGATATAAAGGTGTGGAGAAATATTGTGATTGGTAGAGTCTCTTAGCTTGCTTACCCCGTAAGGGAACAGCGCGATTGGTATGTATCTATGTAATGAGTGTAGATTGATCATTGGATATATAATATCCGAAGATCTGTCACAGCACTTATCAGAGAGGACATTAAGGCTAGGCTAAATACGCATCATTTCTACGGTTCAAAAATTTTATCAATCAATAAAGTGAGATGGATCGTACGAGAGAAGAACATACTGGGTGTCTTTATTGTAGGGCTTTGGTCTTTTCAACTACGCGAAAATCAAATGTGTGTTGGAGGGACCAAAGAATTTCAAGAGCGGCATTTCTACTCTACGAGATCTAAAGATGGATTGCGTGAAATAAGACTTTTCCATAAGAAAGAATACTGCCTACATCATTTCTCCGTATCAAAACATTTCTCAACTCAGTGGCGTAACCAGCTGAATCCGGGCCCCAGTTCAAGAAGTCTCTACCCCCCCCCCCCAATATATATATTTTGGTTATTTTATTTTTTAAGGTAAAACGTTTAATGAAATAAGTTTCATGAACTTGGATTCTATTCACTGTATTTAGCAGCCCTTGTGGTATAAAATCTCACAAATTGTAAAATTTTGTATATGTCGACTACGGACCTTCGGACCCTCTCGAGATCCTGATCGACCGATCCAACTGATCCATGGTCCCCACGCCACTCTCTCAACCAATGAGTTGCGATGGATCATAGGAGAGAAGAATAAAGTAGGTGTCTTTATTGAAGGGCTGTGGTCCTTTCATCTACGCGAAAATCAAACGTGCGATGATGGGGCCATAGAACTTCAAGAGAGACATCTCTAATCCACGAGATCTCAACATCGCTTGTTTGAAATTAGAATCTTCCAGAAGAAAGAAGTTTGCCTGCATTTGATTCATTTCGTGAACCACTACTCCTTGTATAACTACCATGCGTGCTTTGGGGTATTTCCAAAAAAAGGATTCTAATTTTTAATAATTTTAATATATTTTTATAACCTTGTGAAGATTTTTGTTCAATGGATAATTTGACAAAACTCACCTTCAAACTTTCAATCTAGGTCTGTATATAAATATGATGAAACGGCTGAAAAAATTATAAAATAATTTTGCCATAATTCTTCAAAACAAAATTTCTTTCTCTCTGGTAGTCACTACGAGACGAACATAAAATGTTCGAAGATATATCACAGCCATTATCAGAAACGACATTAATGCTAGGCTAACTATGCGTCATTTCTCCGATTCAAAATTTTACTCAACTAATGAGGTGAGATGAATCTTGGGAGAGATGAATTATTTGGGTGTCTTTATTGAAAGGCTTTTCATCTACGCGAGAATCAAACGTGTGATGAAAGGACCATAGAACTTCAAGAGAAACATCTCCAATCTACGAGATCTCGACATCGATTGTGTGAAATAACTATTTTCCATAAGATAGGAGATTGTCTACTTTCGATATATTTCAGGAACTCCCTTTTTCTTCGGAAAACTCTCATACCTGCTTTATTACATTACCACCGAATGTTATCAAAATTTAAAATTTAATCTATTACTATATCTTTCAGAAGTTCGTTTGTTCACCGCACATTTTTGCACAAGTCTCCTTCTAAATAACGTTCAAGCTAAATGTGTTTATAATAACACAAAACGTGTGGAAAACATACAAAATGATATTTCCAAAATTCATCCAAACCTGTGCTTTCTGGATGCTGTGGTAATGACTCGAGACGACTGTAACACTTCTGAATATCTATCACAGCTCTACACGAAGAGGACATAGGATAATTGCGTAACTTTTCTCCGAAAGAAAAATTTTCTCAACCATTGAGATAAATGGGTGATATGAAAGAAGAACCGCGCAAAGGTGTCTTCATTGTAGGCCTCAGGTGTCTTAGTCCACGAGAAAATCAAACGGGATAAAAACGCTTTAGGCCTCCAAGAGGGATATCTCCAATTTCCGAGATCTCCGCAGCGAATATGCGAAAAATGAATTTTCGTCAAAAAGTATATTTTCTACACTCGATGCCTTTGATATAACCCTTCTGCTTGTGAATCTAACATACGTGAGCAACCTTTCGCCGAAAGAAGTATTTTCTCAACGAATGCGTGTAAATCTGGCTGAGTATGTCGTGAATCACAGGTTAGTGAATGTAGTGAGAGCAGCCTACTCAGGAAATAAGGCTCGCGGAAGAATATGTGGTATGCTGAATGAGTGGTTAAAGATTGAATGTGGTGTTCGGCAAGGATGTGTGATTCTCCTTGGTTATTTAATGTGCTTATGGATAAATGTGTGAGGGAAGACTGTGCTAATACCAATGCTCTGACGATTGGGGAAGTGAATGTGCGGGTCCTGTTGTATGTTTATTATGCTGTGTTTATACCTGAAACGGCGAATGAGTTGCAAAGAATGTTATATAGTATGGCTGAAGTTACAGAGAGAATGGATCTGAAGATCATTGTTTCAAAAACAAAGTTCGTTGTGTTTGATAGAATATATGAAATGAATGACTAAGCTTTAAGTCTATACCCCCCCCCCCAAGATATATATTTTCGTTATTTTTTTTTTTAAGGTAAACATTTAATGAAATAAGTTTCATGAACTTGGATTCTATTCACTGTATTTAGCAGCCCTTGTGGTATAAAATCTCACAAAGTGTAAAATTTTGTATATGTCGACTACGGACCTTCGGGCCCCCTCGATTTCCTGATCGACCGATCCAACTGATCCATGGTCCCCACGCCACTCTCTCAACCAATGAGTTGCGATGGATCATAGGAGAGAAGAATAAAGTAGGTGTCTTTATTGAAGGGCTGTGGTCCTTTCATCTACGCGAAAATCAAACGTGCGATGATGGGGCCATAGAACTTCAAGAGAGACATCTCTAATCCACGAGATCTCAACATCGCTTGTTTGAAATTAGAATCTTCCAGAAGAAAGAAGGTTGCCTGCATTTGATTCATTTCGTGAACCACTACTCCTTGTATAACTACCATGCGTGCTTTGGGGTATTTCCAAAATAAGGATTCTAATTTTTAATAATTTTAATATATTTTTATAACCTTGTGAAGATTTTTGTTCAATGGATAATTTGACAAAACTCACCTTCAAACTTTCAATCTAGGTCTGTATATAAATATGATGAAACGGCTGAAAAAATTATAAAATAATTTTGCCATAATTCTTCAAAACAAAATTTCTTTCTCAGAGGCTCTGGTAGTCACTTCGAGACGAACATAAAATGTTCGAAGATATATCACAGCCATTATCAGAAACGACATTAATGCTAGGCTAACTACGCGTCATTTCTCCGATTCAAAATTTTACTCAACTAATGAGGTGAGATGAATCTTGGGAGAGATGAATTATTTGGGTGTCTTTATTGAAAGGCTTTTCATCTACGCGAGAATCAAACGTGTGATGAAAGGACCATAGAACTTCAAGAGAAACATCTCCAATCTACGAGATCTCGACATCAATTGTGTGAAATAACTATTTTCCATAAGATAGGAGATTGTCTACTTTCGATATATTTCAGGAACTCCCTTTTTCTTCGGAAAACTCTCATACCTGCTTTATTACATTACCACCGAATGTTATCAAAATTTAAAATTTAATCTATTACTATATCTTTCAGAAGTTCGTTTGTTCACCGCACATTTTTGCACAAGTCTCCTTCTAAATAACGTTCAAGCTAAATGTGTTTATAATAACACAAAACGTGTGGAAAACATACAAAATGATATTTCCAAAATTCATCCAAACCTGTGCTTTCTGGATGCTGTGGTAATGACTCGAGACGACTGTAACACTTCTGAATATCTATCACAGCTCTACACGAAGAGGACATAGGATAATTGCGTAACTTTTCTCCGAAAGAAAAATTTTCTCAACCATTGAGATAAATGGGTGATATGAAAGAAGAACCGCGCAAAGGTGTCTTCATTGTAGGCCTCAGGTGTCTTAGTCCACGAGAAAATCAAACGGGATAAAAACGCTTTAGGCCTCCAAGAGGGATATCTCCAATTTCCGAGATCTCCGCAGCGAATATGCGAGAAATGAATTTTCGTCAAAAAGTATATTTTCTACACTCGATGCCTTTGATATAACCCTTCTGCTTGTGAATCTAACATACGTGAGCAACCTTTCGCCGAAAGAAGTATTTTCTCAACGAATGCGTGTAAATCTGGCTGAGTATGTCGTGAATCACAGGTTAGTGAATTTAGTGAGAGCAGCCTACTCAGGAAATAAGGCTCGCGGAAGAATATGTTGTATGCTGAATGAGTGGTTAAAGATTGAATGTGGTGTTCGGCAAGGATGTGTCATTCTCCTTGGTTATTTAATGTGCTTATGGATAAATGTGTGAGGGAAGACTGTGCTAATACCAATGCTCTGACGATTGGGGAAGTGAATGTGCGGGTCCTGTTGTATGTTTATTATGCTGTGTTTATACCTGAAACGGCGAATGAGTTGCAAAGAATGTTATATAGTATGGCTGAAGTTACAGAGAGAATGGATCTGAAGATCATTGTTTCAAAAACAAAGTTCGTTGTGTTTGATAGAATATATGAAATGAATGACTAAGCTTTAAGTCTATACCCCCCCCCCCCCAATATATATATTTTCGTTATTTTATTTTTTAAGGTAAACATTTAATGAAATAAGTTTCATGAACTTGGATTCTATTCACTGTATTTAGCAGCCCTTGTGGTATAAAATCTCACAAAGTGTAAAATTTTGTACATGTCGACTACGGACCTTCGGGCCCCCTCGAGTTCCTGATCGACCGATCCAACTGATCCATGGTCCCCACGCCACTCTCTCAACCAATGAGTTGCGATGGATCATAGGAGAGAAGAATAAAGTAGGTGTCTTTATTGAAGGGCTGTGGTCCTTTCATCTACGCGAAAATCAAACGTGCGATGATGGGGCCATAGAACTTCAAGAGAGACATCTCTAATCCACGAGATCTCAACATCGCTTGTTTGAAATTAGAATCTTCCAGAAGAAAGAAGGTTGCCTGCATTTGATTCATTTCGTGAACCACTACTCCTTGTATAACTACCATGCGTGCTTTGGGGTATTTCCAAAATAAGGATTCTAATTTTTAATAATTTTAATATATTTTTATAACCTTGTGAAGATTTTTGTTCAATGGATAATTTGACAAAACTCACCTTCAAACTTTCAATCTAGGTCTGTATATAAATATGATGAAACGGCTGAAAAAATTATAAAATAATTTTGCCATAATTCTTCAAAACAAAATTTCTTTCTCTCTGGTAGTCACTACGAGACGAACATAAAATGTTCGAAGATATATCACAGCCATTATCAGAAACGACATTAATGCTAGGCTAACTATGCGTCATTTCTCCGATTCAAAATTTTACTCAACTAATGAGGTGAGATGAATCTTGGGAGAGATGAATTATTTGGGTGTCTTTATTGAAAGGCTTTTCATCTACGCGAGAATCAAACGTGTGATGAAAGGACCATAGAACTTCAAGAGAAACATCTCCAATCTACGAGATCTCGACATCGATTGTGTGAAATAACTATTTTCCATAAGATAGGAGATTGTCTACTTTCGATATATTTCAGGAACTCCCTTTTTCTTCGGAAAACTCTCATACCTGCTTTATTACATTACCACCGAATGTTATCAAAATTTAAAATTTAATCTATTACTATATCTTTCAGAAGTTCGTTTGTTCACCGCACATTTTTGCACAAGTCTCCTTCTAAATAACCTTCAAGCTAAATGTGTTTATAATAACACAAAACGTGTGGAAAACATACAAAATGATATTTCCAAAATTCATCCAAACCTGTGCTTTCTGGATGCTGTGGTAATGACTCGAGACGACTGTAACACTTCTGAATATCTATCACAGCTCTACACGAAGAGGACATAGGATAATTGCGTAACTTTTCTCCGAAAGAAAAATTTTCTCAACCATTGAGATAAATGGGTGATATGAAAGAAGAACCGCGCAAAGGTGTCTTCATTGTAGGCCTCAGGTGTCTTAGTCCACGAGAAAATCAAACGGGATAAAAACGCTTTAGGCCTCCAAGAGGGATATCTCCAATTTCCGAGATCTCCGCAGCGAATATGCGAGAAATGAATTTTCGTCAAAAAGTATATTTTCTACACTCGATGCCTTTGATATAACCCTTCTGCTTGTGAATCTAACATACGTGAGCAACCTTTCGCCGAAAGAAGTATTTTCTCAACGAATGCGTGTAAATCTGGCTGAGTATGTCGTGAATCACAGGTTAGTGAATTTAGTGAGAGCAGCCTACTCAGGAAATAAGGCTCGCGGAAGAATATGTGGTATGCTGAATGAGTGGTTAAAGATTGAATGTGGTGTTCGGCAAGGATGTGTGATTCTCCTTGGTTATTTAATGTGCTTATGGATAAATGTGTGAGGGAAGACTGTGCTAATACCAATGCTCTGACGATTGGGGAAGTGAATGTGCGGGTCCTGTTGTATGTTTATTATGCTGTGTTTATACCTGAAACGGCGAATGAGTTGCAAAGAATGTTATATAGTATGGCTGAAGTTACAGAGAGAATGGATCTGAAGATCATTGTTTCAAAAACAAAGTTCGTTGTGTTTGATAGAATATATGAAATGAATGACTAAGCTTTAAGTCTATACCCCCCCCCCCCCCAATATATATATTTTCGTTATTTTATTTTTTAAGGTAAACATTTAATGAAATAAGTTTCATGAACTTGGATTCTATTCACTGTATTTAGCAGCCCTTGTGGTATAAAATCTCACAAAGTGTAAAATTTTGTACATGTCGACTACGGACCTTCGGGCCCCCTCGAGTTCCTGATCGACCGATCCAACTGATCCATGGTCCCCACGCCACTCTCTCAACCAATGAGTTGCGATGGATCATAGGAGAGAAGAATAAAGTAGGTGTCTTTATTGAAGGGCTGTGGTCCTTTCATCTACGCGAAAATCAAACGTGCGATGATGGGGCCATAGAACTTCAAGAGAGACATCTCTAATCCACGAGATCTCAACATCGCTTGTTTGAAATTAGAATCTTCCAGAAGAAAGAAGGTTGCCTGCATTTGATTCATTTCGTGAACCACTACTCCTTGTATAACTACCATGCGTGCTTTGGGGTATTTCCAAAATAAGGATTCTAATTTTTAATAATTTTAATATATTTTTATAACCTTGTGAAGATTTTTGTTCAATGGATAATTTGACAAAACTCACCTTCAAACTTTCAATCTAGGTCTGTATATAAATATGATGAAACGGCTGAAAAAATTATAAAATAATTTTGCCATAATTCTTCAAAACAAAATTTCTTTCTCTCTGGTAGTCACTACGAGACGAACATAAAATGTTCGAAGATATATCACAGCCATTATCAGAAACGACATTAATGCTAGGCTAACTATGCGTCATTTCTCCGATTCAAAATTTTACTCAACTAATGAGGTGAGATGAATCTTGGGAGAGATGAATTATTTGGGTGTCTTTATTGAAAGGCTTTTCATCTACGCGAGAATCAAACGTGTGATGAAAGGACCATAGAACTTCAAGAGAAACATCTCCAATCTACGAGATCTCGACATCGATTGTGTGAAATAACTATTTTCCATAAGATAGGAGATTGTCTACTTTCGATATATTTCAGGAACTCCCTTTTTCTTCGGAAAACTCTCATACCTGCTTTATTACATTACCACCGAATGTTATCAAAATTTAAAATTTAATCTATTACTATATCTTTCAGAAGTTCGTTTGTTCACCGCACATTTTTGCACAAGTCTCCTTCTAAATAACGTTCAAGCTAAATGTGTTTATAATAACACAAAACGTGTGGAAAACATACAAAATGATATTTCCAAAATTCATCCAAACCTGTGCTTTCTGGATGCTGTGGTAATGACTCGAGACGACTGTAACACTTCTGAATATCTATCACAGCTCTACACGAAGAGGACATAGGATAATTGCGTAACTTTTCTCCGAAAGAAAAATTTTCTCAACCATTGAGATAAATGGGTGATATGAAAGAAGAACCGCGCAAAGGTGTCTTCATTGTAGGCCTCAGGTGTCTTAGTCCACGAGAAAATCAAACGGGATAAAAACGCTTTAGGCCTCCAAGAGGGATATCTCCAATTTCCGAGATCTCCGCAGCGAATATGCGAGAAATGAATTTTCGTCAAAAAGTATATTTTCTACACTCGATGCCTTTGATATAACCCTTCTGCTTGTGAATCTAACATACGTGAGCAACCTTTCGCCGAAAGAAGTATTTTCTCAACGAATGCGTGTAAATCTGGCTGAGTATGTCGTGAATCACAGGTTAGTGAATGTAGTGAGAGCAGCCTACTCAGGAAATAAGGCTCGCGGAAGAATATGTGGTATGCTGAATGAGTGGTTAAAGATTGAATGTGGTGTTCGGCAAGGATGTGTGATTCTCCTTGGTTATTTAATGTGCTTATGGATAAATGTGTGAGGGAAGACTGTGCTAATACCAATGCTCTGACGATTGGGGAAGTGAATGTGCGGGTCCTGTTGTATGTTTATTATGCTGTGTTTATACCTGAAACGGCGAATGAGTTGCAAAGAATGTTATATAGTATGGCTGAAGTTACAGAGAGAATGGATCTGAAGATCATTGTTTCAAAAACAAAGTTCGTTGTGTTTGATAGAATATATGAAATGAATGACTAAGCTTTAAGTCTATACCCCCCCCCCCCAATATATATATTTTCGTTATTTTATTTTTTAAGGTAAACATTTAATGAAATAAGTTTCATGAACTTGGATTCTATTCACTGTATTTAGCAGCCCTTGTGGTATAAAATCTCACAAAGTGTAAAATTTTGTATATGTCGACTACGGACCTTCGGGCCCCCTCGATTTCCTGATCGACCGATCCAACTGATCCATGGTCCCCACGCCACTCTCTCAACCAATGAGTTGCGATGGATCATAGGAGAGAAGAATAAAGTAGGTGTCTTTATTGAAGGGCTGTGGTCCTTTCATCTACGCGAAAATCAAACGTGCGATGATGGGGCCATAGAACTTCAAGAGAGACATCTCTAATCCACGAGATCTCAACATCGCTTGTTTGAAATTAGAATCTTCCAGAAGAAAGAAGGTTGCCTGCATTTGATTCATTTCGTGAACCACTACTCCTTGTATAACTACCATGCGTGCTTTGGGGTATTTCCAAAATAAGGATTCTAATTTTTAATAATTTTAATATATTTTTATAACCTTGTGAAGATTTTTGTTCAATGGATAATTTGACAAAACTCACCTTCAAACTTTCAATCTAGGTCTGTATATAAATATGATGAAACGGCTGAAAAAATTATAAAATAATTTTGCCATAATTCTTCAAAACAAAATTTCTTTCTCTCTGGTAGTCACTACGAGACGAACATAAAATGTTCGAAGATATATCACAGCCATTATCAGAAACGACATTAATGCTAGGCTAACTACGCGTCATTTCTCCGATTCAAAATTTTACTCAACTAATGAGGTGAGATGAATCTTGGGAGAGATGAATTATTTGGGTGTCTTTATTGAAAGGCTTTTCATCTACGCGAGAATCAAACGTGTGATGAAAGGACCATAGAACTTCAAGAGAAACATCTCCAATCTACGAGATCTCGACATCGATTGTGTGAAATAACTATTTTCCATAAGATAGGAGATTGTCTACTTTCGATATATTTCAGGAACTCCCTTTTTCTTCGGAAAACTCTCATACCTGCTTTATTACATTACCACCGAATGTTATCAAAATTTAAAATTTAATCTATTACTATATCTTTCAGAAGTTCGTTTGTTCACCGCACATTTTTGCACAAGTCTCCTTCTAAATAACGTTCAAGCTAAATGTGTTTATAATAACACAAAACGTGTGGAAAACATACAAAATGATATTTCCAAAATTCATCCAAACCTGTGCTTTCTGGATGCTGTGGTAATGACTCGAGACGACTGTAACACTTCTGAATATCTATCACAGCTCTACACGAAGAGGACATAGGATAATTGCGTAACTTTTCTCCGAAAGAAAAATTTTCTCAACCATTGAGATAAATGGGTGATATGAAAGAAGAACCGCGCAAAGGTGTCTTCATTGTAGGCCTCAGGTGTCTTAGTCCACGAGAAAATCAAACGGGATAAAAACGCTTTAGGCCTCCAAGAGGGATATCTCCAATTTCCGAGATCTCCGCAGCGAATATGCGAAAAATGAATTTTCGTCAAAAAGTATATTTTCTACACTCGATGCCTTTGATATAACCCTTCTGCTTGTGAATCTAACATACGTGAGCAACCTTTCGCCGAAAGAAGTATTTTCTCAACGAATGCGTGTAAATCTGGCTGAGTATGTCGTGAATCACAGGTTAGTGAATGTAGTGAGAGCAGCCTACTCAGGAAATAAGGCTCGCGGAAGAATATGTGGTATGCTGAATGAGTGGTTAAAGATTGAATGTGGTGTTCGGCAAGGATGTGTGATTCTCCTTGGTTATTTAATGTGCTTATGGATAAATGTGTGAGGGAAGACTGTGCTAATACCAATGCTCTGACGATTGGGGAAGTGAATGTGCGGGTCCTGTTGTATGTTTATTATGCTGTGTTTATACCTGAAACGGCGAATGAGTTGCAAAGAATGTTATATAGTATGGCTGAAGTTACAGAGAGAATGGATCTGAAGATCATTGTTTCAAAAACAAAGTTCGTTGTGTTTGATAGAATATATGAAATGAATGACTAAGCTTTAAGTCTATACCCCCCCCCCCCCAATATATATATTTTCGTTATTTTATTTTTTAAGGTAAACATTTAATGAAATAAGTTTCATGAACTTGGATTCTATTCACTGTATTTAGCAGCCCTTGTGGTATAAAATCTCACAAAGTGTAAAATTTTGTACATGTCGACTACGGACCTTCGGGCCCCCTCGAGTTCCTGATCGACCGATCCAACTGATCCATGGTCCCCACGCCACTCTCTCAACCAATGAGTTGCGATGGATCATAGGAGAGAAGAATAAAGTAGGTGTCTTTATTGAAGGGCTGTGGTCCTTTCATCTACGCGAAAATCAAACGTGCGATGATGGGGCCATAGAACTTCAAGAGAGACATCTCTAATCCACGAGATCTCAACATCGCTTGTTTGAAATTAGAATCTTCCAGAAGAAAGAAGGTTGCCTGCATTTGATTCATTTCGTGAACCACTACTCCTTGTATAACTACCATGCGTGCTTTGGGGTATTTCCAAAATAAGGATTCTAATTTTTAATAATTTTAATATATTTTTATAACCTTGTGAAGATTTTTGTTCAATGGATAATTTGACAAAACTCACCTTCAAACTTTCAATCTAGGTCTGTATATAAATATGATGAAACGGCTGAAAAAATTATAAAATAATTTTGCCATAATTCTTCAAAACAAAATTTCTTTCTCTCTGGTAGTCACTACGAGACGAACATAAAATGTTCGAAGATATATCACAGCCATTATCAGAAACGACATTAATGCTAGGCTAACTATGCGTCATTTCTCCGATTCAAAATTTTACTCAACTAATGAGGTGAGATGAATCTTGGGAGAGATGAATTATTTGGGTGTCTTTATTGAAAGGCTTTTCATCTACGCGAGAATCAAACGTGTGATGAAAGGACCATAGAACTTCAAGAGAAACATCTCCAATCTACGAGATCTCGACATCGATTGTGTGAAATAACTATTTTCCATAAGATAGGAGATTGTCTACTTTCGATATATTTCAGGAACTCCCTTTTTCTTCGGAAAACTCTCATACCTGCTTTATTACATTACCACCGAATGTTATCAAAATTTAAAATTTAATCTATTACTATATCTTTCAGAAGTTCGTTTGTTCACCGCACATTTTTGCACAAGTCTCCTTCTAAATAACCTTCAAGCTAAATGTGTTTATAATAACACAAAACGTGTGGAAAACATACAAAATGATATTTCCAAAATTCATCCAAACCTGTGCTTTCTGGATGCTGTGGTAATGACTCGAGACGACTGTAACACTTCTGAATATCTATCACAGCTCTACACGAAGAGGACATAGGATAATTGCGTAACTTTTCTCCGAAAGAAAAATTTTCTCAACCATTGAGATAAATGGGTGATATGAAAGAAGAACCGCGCAAAGGTGTCTTCATTGTAGGCCTCAGGTGTCTTAGTCCACGAGAAAATCAAACGGGATAAAAACGCTTTAGGCCTCCAAGAGGGATATCTCCAATTTCCGAGATTTCCGCAGCGAATATGCGAAAAATGAATTTTCGTCAAAAAGTATATTTTCTACACTCGATGCCTTTGATATAACCCTTCTGCTTGTGAATCTAACATACGTGAGCAACCTTTCGCCGAAAGAAGTATTTTCTCAACGAATGCGTGTAAATCTGGCTGAGTATGTCGTGAATCACAGGTTAGTGAATGTAGTGAGAGCAGCCTACTCAGGAAATAAGGCTCGCGGAAGAATATGTGGTATGCTGAATGAGTGGTTAAAGATTGAATGTGGTGTTCGGCAAGGATGTGTGATTCTCCTTGGTTATTTAATGTGCTTATGGATAAATGTGTGAGGGAAGACTGTGCTAATACCAATGCTCTGACGATTGGGGAAGTGAATGTGCGGGTCCTGTTGTATGTTTATTATGCTGTGTTTATACCTGAAACGGCGAATGAGTTGCAAAGAATGTTATATAGTATGGCTGAAGTTACAGAGAGAATGGATCTGAAGATCATTGTTTCAAAAACAAAGTTCGTTGTGTTTGATAGAATATATGAAATGAATGACTAAGCTTTAAGTCTATACCCCCCCCCCAATATATATATATTCGTTATTTTATTTTTTAAGGTAAACATTTAATGAAATAAGTTTCATGAACTTGGATTCTATTCACTGTATTTAGCAGCCCTTGTGGTATAAAATCTCACAAAGTGTAAAATTTTGTATATGTCGACTACGGACCTTCGGGCCCCCTCGAGTTCCTGATCGACCGATCCAACTGATCCATGGTCCCCACGCCACTCTCTCAACCAATGAGTTCCGATGGATCATAGGAGAGAAGAATAAAGTAGGTGTCTTTATTGAAGGGCTGTGGTCCTTTCATCTACGCGAAAATCAAACGTGCGATGATGGGGCCATAGAACTTCAAGAGAGACATCTCTAATCCACGAGATCTCAACATCGCTTGTTTGAAATTAGAATCTTCCAGAAGAAAGAAGGTTGCCTGCATTTGATTCATTTCGTGAACCACTACTCCTTGTATAACTACCATGCGTGCTTTGGGGTATTTCCAAAATAAGGATTCTAATTTTTAATAATTTTAATATATTTTTATAACCTTGTGAAGATTTTTGTTCAATGGATAATTTGACAAAACTCACCTTCAAACTTTCAATCTAGGTCTGTATATAAATATGATGAAACGGCTGAAAAAATTATAAAATAATTTTGCCATAATTCTTCAAAACAAAATTTCTTTCTCTCTGGTAGTCACTACGAGACGAACATAAAATGTTCGAAGATATATCACAGCCATTATCAGAAACGACATTAATGCTAGGCTAACTACGCGTCATTTCTCCGATTCAAAATTTTACTCAACTAATGAGGTGAGATGAATCTTGGGAGAGATGAATTATTTGGGTGTCTTTATTGAAAGGCTTTTCATCTACGCGAGAATCAAACGTGTGATGAAAGGACCATAGAACTTCAAGAGAAACATCTCCAATCTACGAGATCTCGACATCGATTGTGTGAAATAACTATTTTCCATAAGATAGGAGATTGTCTACTTTCGATATATTTCAGGAACTCCCTTTTTCTTCGGAAAACTCTCATACCTGCTTTATTACATTACCACCGAATGTTATCAAAATTTAAAATTTAATCTATTACTATATCTTTCAGAAGTTCGTTTGTTCACCGCACATTTTTGCACAAGTCTCCTTCTAAATAACCTTCAAGCTAAATGTGTTTATAATAACACAAAACGTGTGGAAAACATACAAAATGATATTTCCAAAATTCAT
Organism: Uropetala carovei; assembly: GCA_036926305.1. NCBI lineage: Eukaryota > Metazoa > Arthropoda > Insecta > Odonata > Petaluridae > Uropetala > Uropetala carovei. The sequence goes on from JAXCHB010000087.1 coordinate 1,105,637, forward strand.
CCAAACCTGTGCTTTCTGGATGCTGTGGTAATGACTCGAGACGACTGTAACACTTCTGAATATCTATCACAGCTCTACACGAAGAGGACATAGGATAATTGCGTAACTTTTCTCCGAAAGAAAAATTTTCTCAACCATTGAGATAAATGGGTGATATGAAAGAAGAACCGCGCAAAGGTGTCTTCATTGTAGGCCTCAGGTGTCTTAGTCCACGAGAAAATCAAACGGGATAAAAACGCTTTAGGCCTCCAAGAGGGATATCTCCAATTTCCGAGATCTCCGCAGCGAATATGCGAGAAATGAATTTTCGTCAAAAAGTATATTTTCTACACTCGATGCCTTTGATATAACCCTTCTGCTTGTGAATCTAACATACGTGAGCAACCTTTCGCCGAAAGAAGTATTTTCTCAACGAATGCGTGTAAATCTGGCTGAGTATGTCGTGAATCACAGGTTAGTGAATTTAGTGAGAGCAGCCTACTCAGGAAATAAGGCTCGCGGAAGAATATGTGGTATGCTGAATGAGTGGTTAAAGATTGAATGTGGTGTTCGGCAAGGATGTGTGATTCTCCTTGGTTATTTAATGTGCTTATGGATAAATGTGTGAGGGAAGACTGTGCTAATACCAATGCTCTGACGATTGGGGAAGTGAATGTGCGGGTCCTGTTGTATGTTTATTATGCTGTGTTTATACCTGAAACGGCGAATGAGTTGCAAAGAATGTTATATAGTATGGCTGAAGTTACAGAGAGAATGGATCTGAAGATCATTGTTTCAAAAACAAAGTTCGTTGTGTTTGATAGAATATATGAAATGAATGACTAAGCTTTAAGTCTATACCCCCCCCCCCCCAATATATATATTTTCGTTATTTTATTTTTTAAGGTAAACATTTAATGAAATAAGTTTCATGAACTTGGATTCTATTCACTGTATTTAGCAGCCCTTGTGGTATAAAATCTCACAAAGTGTAAAATTTTGTACATGTCGACTACGGACCTTCGGGCCCCCTCGAGTTCCTGATCGACCGATCCAACTGATCCATGGTCCCCACGCCACTCTCTCAACCAATGAGTTGCGATGGATCATAGGAGAGAAGAATAAAGTAGGTGTCTTTATTGAAGGGCTGTGGTCCTTTCATCTACGCGAAAATCAAACGTGCGATGATGGGGCCATAGAACTTCAAGAGAGACATCTCTAATCCACGAGATCTCAACATCGCTTGTTTGAAATTAGAATCTTCCAGAAGAAAGAAGGTTGCCTGCATTTGATTCATTTCGTGAACCACTACTCCTTGTATAACTACCATGCGTGCTTTGGGGTATTTCCAAAATAAGGATTCTAATTTTTAATAATTTTAATATATTTTTATAACCTTGTGAAGATTTTTGTTCAATGGATAATTTGACAAAACTCACCTTCAAACTTTCAATCTAGGTCTGTATATAAATATGATGAAACGGCTGAAAAAATTATAAAATAATTTTGCCATAATTCTTCAAAACAAAATTTCTTTCTCTCTGGTAGTCACTACGAGACGAACATAAAATGTTCGAAGATATATCACAGCCATTATCAGAAACGACATTAATGCTAGGCTAACTATGCGTCATTTCTCCGATTCAAAATTTTACTCAACTAATGAGGTGAGATGAATCTTGGGAGAGATGAATTATTTGGGTGTCTTTATTGAAAGGCTTTTCATCTACGCGAGAATCAAACGTGTGATGAAAGGACCATAGAACTTCAAGAGAAACATCTCCAATCTACGAGATCTCGACATCGATTGTGTGAAATAACTATTTTCCATAAGATAGGAGATTGTCTACTTTCGATATATTTCAGGAACTCCCTTTTTCTTCGGAAAACTCTCATACCTGCTTTATTACATTACCACCGAATGTTATCAAAATTTAAAATTTAATCTATTACTATATCTTTCAGAAGTTCGTTTGTTCACCGCACATTTTTGCACAAGTCTCCTTCTAAATAACGTTCAAGCTAAATGTGTTTATAATAACACAAAACGTGTGGAAAACATACAAAATGATATTTCCAAAATTCATCCAAACCTGTGCTTTCTGGATGCTGTGGTAATGACTCGAGACGACTGTAACACTTCTGAATATCTATCACAGCTCTACACGAAGAGGACATAGGATAATTGCGTAACTTTTCTCCGAAAGAAAAATTTTCTCAACCATTGAGATAAATGGGTGATATGAAAGAAGAACCGCGCAAAGGTGTCTTCATTGTAGGCCTCAGGTGTCTTAGTCCACGAGAAAATCAAACGGGATAAAAACGCTTTAGGCCTCCAAGAGGGATATCTCCAATTTCCGAGATCTCCGCAGCGAATATGCGAGAAATGAATTTTCGTCAAAAAGTATATTTTCTACACTCGATGCCTTTGATATAACCCTTCTGCTTGTGAATCTAACATACGTGAGCAACCTTTCGCCGAAAGAAGTATTTTCTCAACGAATGCGTGTAAATCTGGCTGAGTATGTCGTGAATCACAGGTTAGTGAATGTAGTGAGAGCAGCCTACTCAGGAAATAAGGCTCGCGGAAGAATATGTGGTATGCTGAATGAGTGGTTAAAGATTGAATGTGGTGTTCGGCAAGGATGTGTGATTCTCCTTGGTTATTTAATGTGCTTATGGATAAATGTGTGAGGGAAGACTGTGCTAATACCAATGCTCTGACGATTGGGGAAGTGAATGTGCGGGTCCTGTTGTATGTTTATTATGCTGTGTTTATACCTGAAACGGCGAATGAGTTGCAAAGAATGTTATATAGTATGGCTGAAGTTACAGAGAGAATGGATCTGAAGATCATTGTTTCAAAAACAAAGTTCGTTGTGTTTGATAGAATATATGAAATGAATGACTAAGCTTTAAGTCTATACCCCCCCCCCCCAATATATATATTTTCGTTATTTTATTTTTTAAGGTAAACATTTAATGAAATAAGTTTCATGAACTTGGATTCTATTCACTGTATTTAGCAGCCCTTGTGGTATAAAATCTCACAAAGTGTAAAATTTTGTATATGTCGACTACGGACCTTCGGGCCCCCTCGATTTCCTGATCGACCGATCCAACTGATCCATGGTCCCCACGCCACTCTCTCAACCAATGAGTTGCGATGGATCATAGGAGAGAAGAATAAAGTAGGTGTCTTTATTGAAGGGCTGTGGTCCTTTCATCTACGCGAAAATCAAACGTGCGATGATGGGGCCATAGAACTTCAAGAGAGACATCTCTAATCCACGAGATCTCAACATCGCTTGTTTGAAATTAGAATCTTCCAGAAGAAAGAAGGTTGCCTGCATTTGATTCATTTCGTGAACCACTACTCCTTGTATAACTACCATGCGTGCTTTGGGGTATTTCCAAAATAAGGATTCTAATTTTTAATAATTTTAATATATTTTTATAACCTTGTGAAGATTTTTGTTCAATGGATAATTTGACAAAACTCACCTTCAAACTTTCAATCTAGGTCTGTATATAAATATGATGAAACGGCTGAAAAAATTATAAAATAATTTTGCCATAATTCTTCAAAACAAAATTTCTTTCTCTCTGGTAGTCACTACGAGACGAACATAAAATGTTCGAAGATATATCACAGCCATTATCAGAAACGACATTAATGCTAGGCTAACTACGCGTCATTTCTCCGATTCAAAATTTTACTCAACTAATGAGGTGAGATGAATCTTGGGAGAGATGAATTATTTGGGTGTCTTTATTGAAAGGCTTTTCATCTACGCGAGAATCAAACGTGTGATGAAAGGACCATAGAACTTCAAGAGAAACATCTCCAATCTACGAGATCTCGACATCGATTGTGTGAAATAACTATTTTCCATAAGATAGGAGATTGTCTACTTTCGATATATTTCAGGAACTCCCTTTTTCTTCGGAAAACTCTCATACCTGCTTTATTACATTACCACCGAATGTTATCAAAATTTAAAATTTAATCTATTACTATATCTTTCAGAAGTTCGTTTGTTCACCGCACATTTTTGCACAAGTCTCCTTCTAAATAACGTTCAAGCTAAATGTGTTTATAATAACACAAAACGTGTGGAAAACATACAAAATGATATTTCCAAAATTCATCCAAACCTGTGCTTTCTGGATGCTGTGGTAATGACTCGAGACGACTGTAACACTTCTGAATATCTATCACAGCTCTACACGAAGAGGACATAGGATAATTGCGTAACTTTTCTCCGAAAGAAAAATTTTCTCAACCATTGAGATAAATGGGTGATATGAAAGAAGAACCGCGCAAAGGTGTCTTCATTGTAGGCCTCAGGTGTCTTAGTCCACGAGAAAATCAAACGGGATAAAAACGCTTTAGGCCTCCAAGAGGGATATCTCCAATTTCCGAGATCTCCGCAGCGAATATGCGAAAAATGAATTTTCGTCAAAAAGTATATTTTCTACACTCGATGCCTTTGATATAACCCTTCTGCTTGTGAATCTAACATACGTGAGCAACCTTTCGCCGAAAGAAGTATTTTCTCAACGAATGCGTGTAAATCTGGCTGAGTATGTCGTGAATCACAGGTTAGTGAATGTAGTGAGAGCAGCCTACTCAGGAAATAAGGCTCGCGGAAGAATATGTGGTATGCTGAATGAGTGGTTAAAGATTGAATGTGGTGTTCGGCAAGGATGTGTGATTCTCCTTGGTTATTTAATGTGCTTATGGATAAATGTGTGAGGGAAGACTGTGCTAATACCAATGCTCTGACGATTGGGGAAGTGAATGTGCGGGTCCTGTTGTATGTTTATTATGCTGTGTTTATACCTGAAACGGCGAATGAGTTGCAAAGAATGTTATATAGTATGGCTGAAGTTACAGAGAGAATGGATCTGAAGATCATTGTTTCAAAAACAAAGTTCGTTGTGTTTGATAGAATATATGAAATGAATGACTAAGCTTTAAGTCTATACCCCCCCCCCCCCAATATATATATTTTCGTTATTTTATTTTTTAAGGTAAACATTTAATGAAATAAGTTTCATGAACTTGGATTCTATTCACTGTATTTAGCAGCCCTTGTGGTATAAAATCTCACAAAGTGTAAAATTTTGTACATGTCGACTACGGACCTTCGGGCCCCCTCGAGTTCCTGATCGACCGATCCAACTGATCCATGGTCCCCACGCCACTCTCTCAACCAATGAGTTGCGATGGATCATAGGAGAGAAGAATAAAGTAGGTGTCTTTATTGAAGGGCTGTGGTCCTTTCATCTACGCGAAAATCAAACGTGCGATGATGGGGCCATAGAACTTCAAGAGAGACATCTCTAATCCACGAGATCTCAACATCGCTTGTTTGAAATTAGAATCTTCCAGAAGAAAGAAGGTTGCCTGCATTTGATTCATTTCGTGAACCACTACTCCTTGTATAACTACCATGCGTGCTTTGGGGTATTTCCAAAATAAGGATTCTAATTTTTAATAATTTTAATATATTTTTATAACCTTGTGAAGATTTTTGTTCAATGGATAATTTGACAAAACTCACCTTCAAACTTTCAATCTAGGTCTGTATATAAATATGATGAAACGGCTGAAAAAATTATAAAATAATTTTGCCATAATTCTTCAAAACAAAATTTCTTTCTCTCTGGTAGTCACTACGAGACGAACATAAAATGTTCGAAGATATATCACAGCCATTATCAGAAACGACATTAATGCTAGGCTAACTATGCGTCATTTCTCCGATTCAAAATTTTACTCAACTAATGAGGTGAGATGAATCTTGGGAGAGATGAATTATTTGGGTGTCTTTATTGAAAGGCTTTTCATCTACGCGAGAATCAAACGTGTGATGAAAGGACCATAGAACTTCAAGAGAAACATCTCCAATCTACGAGATCTCGACATCGATTGTGTGAAATAACTATTTTCCATAAGATAGGAGATTGTCTACTTTCGATATATTTCAGGAACTCCCTTTTTCTTCGGAAAACTCTCATACCTGCTTTATTACATTACCACCGAATGTTATCAAAATTTAAAATTTAATCTATTACTATATCTTTCAGAAGTTCGTTTGTTCACCGCACATTTTTGCACAAGTCTCCTTCTAAATAACCTTCAAGCTAAATGTGTTTATAATAACACAAAACGTGTGGAAAACATACAAAATGATATTTCCAAAATTCATCCAAACCTGTGCTTTCTGGATGCTGTGGTAATGACTCGAGACGACTGTAACACTTCTGAATATCTATCACAGCTCTACACGAAGAGGACATAGGATAATTGCGTAACTTTTCTCCGAAAGAAAAATTTTCTCAACCATTGAGATAAATGGGTGATATGAAAGAAGAACCGCGCAAAGGTGTCTTCATTGTAGGCCTCAGGTGTCTTAGTCCACGAGAAAATCAAACGGGATAAAAACGCTTTAGGCCTCCAAGAGGGATATCTCCAATTTCCGAGATTTCCGCAGCGAATATGCGAAAAATGAATTTTCGTCAAAAAGTATATTTTCTACACTCGATGCCTTTGATATAACCCTTCTGCTTGTGAATCTAACATACGTGAGCAACCTTTCGCCGAAAGAAGTATTTTCTCAACGAATGCGTGTAAATCTGGCTGAGTATGTCGTGAATCACAGGTTAGTGAATGTAGTGAGAGCAGCCTACTCAGGAAATAAGGCTCGCGGAAGAATATGTGGTATGCTGAATGAGTGGTTAAAGATTGAATGTGGTGTTCGGCAAGGATGTGTGATTCTCCTTGGTTATTTAATGTGCTTATGGATAAATGTGTGAGGGAAGACTGTGCTAATACCAATGCTCTGACGATTGGGGAAGTGAATGTGCGGGTCCTGTTGTATGTTTATTATGCTGTGTTTATACCTGAAACGGCGAATGAGTTGCAAAGAATGTTATATAGTATGGCTGAAGTTACAGAGAGAATGGATCTGAAGATCATTGTTTCAAAAACAAAGTTCGTTGTGTTTGATAGAATATATGAAATGAATGACTAAGCTTTAAGTCTATACCCCCCCCCCAATATATATATATTCGTTATTTTATTTTTTAAGGTAAACATTTAATGAAATAAGTTTCATGAACTTGGATTCTATTCACTGTATTTAGCAGCCCTTGTGGTATAAAATCTCACAAAGTGTAAAATTTTGTATATGTCGACTACGGACCTTCGGGCCCCCTCGAGTTCCTGATCGACCGATCCAACTGATCCATGGTCCCCACGCCACTCTCTCAACCAATGAGTTCCGATGGATCATAGGAGAGAAGAATAAAGTAGGTGTCTTTATTGAAGGGCTGTGGTCCTTTCATCTACGCGAAAATCAAACGTGCGATGATGGGGCCATAGAACTTCAAGAGAGACATCTCTAATCCACGAGATCTCAACATCGCTTGTTTGAAATTAGAATCTTCCAGAAGAAAGAAGGTTGCCTGCATTTGATTCATTTCGTGAACCACTACTCCTTGTATAACTACCATGCGTGCTTTGGGGTATTTCCAAAATAAGGATTCTAATTTTTAATAATTTTAATATATTTTTATAACCTTGTGAAGATTTTTGTTCAATGGATAATTTGACAAAACTCACCTTCAAACTTTCAATCTAGGTCTGTATATAAATATGATGAAACGGCTGAAAAAATTATAAAATAATTTTGCCATAATTCTTCAAAACAAAATTTCTTTCTCTCTGGTAGTCACTACGAGACGAACATAAAATGTTCGAAGATATATCACAGCCATTATCAGAAACGACATTAATGCTAGGCTAACTACGCGTCATTTCTCCGATTCAAAATTTTACTCAACTAATGAGGTGAGATGAATCTTGGGAGAGATGAATTATTTGGGTGTCTTTATTGAAAGGCTTTTCATCTACGCGAGAATCAAACGTGTGATGAAAGGACCATAGAACTTCAAGAGAAACATCTCCAATCTACGAGATCTCGACATCGATTGTGTGAAATAACAATTTTCCATAAGATAGGAGATTGTCTACATTCGATATATTTCAGGAACTCCCTTTTTCTTCGGAAAACTCTCATACCTGCTTTATTACATTACCACCGAATGTTATCAAAATTTAAAATTTAATCTATTACTATATCTTTCAGAAGTTCGTTTGTTCACCGCACATTTTTGCACAAGTCTCCTTCTAAATAACGTTCAAGCTAAATGTGTTTATAATAACACAAAACGTGTGGAAAACATACAAAATGATATTTCCAAAATTCATCCAAACCTGTGCTTTCTGGATGCTGTGGTAATGACTCGAGACGACTGTAACACTTCTGAATATCTATCACAGCTCTACACGAAGAGGACATAGGATAATTGCGTAACTTTTCTCCGAAAGAAAAATTTTCTCAACCATTGAGATAAATGGGTGATATGAAAGAAGAACCGCGCAAAGGTGTCTTCATTGTAGGCCTCAGGTGTCTTAGTCCACGAGAAAATCAAACGGGATAAAAACGCTTTAGGCCTCCAAGAGGGATATCTCCAATTTCCGAGATCTCCGCAGCGAATATGCGAAAAATGAATTTTCGTCAAAAAGTATATTTTCTACACTCGATGCCTTTGATATAACCCTTCTGCTTGTGAATCTAACATACGTGAGCAACCTTTCGCCGAAAGAAGAATTTTCTCAACGAATGCGTGTAAATCTGGCTGAGTATGTCGTGAATCACAGGTTAGTGAATGTAGTGAGAGCAGCCTACTCAGGAAATAAGGCTCGCGGAAGAATATGTGGTATGCTGAATGAGTGGTTAAAGATTGAATGTGGTGTTCGGCAAGGATGTGTGATTCTCCTTGGTTATTTAATGTGCTTATGGATAAATGTGTGAGGGAAGACTGTGCTAATACCAATGCTCTGACGATTGGGGAAGTGAATGTGCGGGTCCTGTTGTATGTTTATTATGCTGTGTTTATACCTGAAACGGCGAATGAGTTGCAAAGAATGTTATATAGTATGGCTGAAGTTACAGAGAGAATGGATCTGAAGATCATTGTTTCAAAAACAAAGTTCGTTGTGTTTGATAGAATATATGAAATGAATGACTAAGCTTTAAGTCTATACCCCCCCCCCAATATATATATTTTCGTTATTTTATTTTTTAAGGTAAACATTTAATGAAATAAGTTTCATGAACTTGGATTCTATTCACTGTATTTAGCAGCCCTTGTGGTATAAAATCTCACAAAGTGTAAAATTTTGTATATGTCGACTACGGACCTTCGGGCCCCCTCGAGTTCCTGATCGACCGATCCAACTGATCCATGGTCCCCACGCCACTCTCTCAACCAATGAGTTGCGATGGATCATAGGAGAGAAGAATAAAGTAGGTGTCTTTATTGAAGGGCTGTGGTCCTTTCATCTACGCGAAAATCAAACGTGCGATGATGGGGCCATAGAACTTCAAGAGAGACATCTCTAATCCACGAGATCTCAACATCGCTTGTTTGAAATTAGAATCTTCCAGAAGAAAGAAGATTGCCTGCATTTGATTCATTTCGTGAACCACTACTCCTTGTATAACTACCATGCGTGCTTTGGGGTATTTCCAAAATAAGGATTCTAATTTTTAATAATTTTAATATATTTTTATAACCTTGTGAAGATTTTTGTTCAATGGATAATTTGACAAAACTCACCTTCAAACTTTCAATCTAGGTCTGTATATAAATATGATGAAACGGCTGAAAAAATTATAAAATAATTTTGCCATAATTCTTCAAAACAAAATTTCTTTCTCTCTGGTAGTCACTACGAGACGAACATAAAATGTTCGAAGATATATCACAGCCATTATCAGAAACGACATTAATGCTAGGCTAACTACGCGTCATTTCTCCGATTCAAAATTTTACTCAACTAATGAGGTGAGATGAATCTTGGGAGAGATGAATTATTTGGGTGTCTTTATTGAAAGGCTTTTCATCTACGCGAGAATCAAACGTGTGATGAAAGGACCATAGAACTTCAAGAGAAACATCTCCAATCTACGAGATCTCGACATCGATTGTGTGAAATAACTATTTTCCATAAGATAGGAGATTGTCTACTTTCGATATATTTCAGGAACTCCCTTTTTCTTCGGAAAACTCTCATACCTGCTTTATTACATTACCACCGAATGTTATCAAAATTTAAAATTTAATCTATTACTATATCTTTCAGAAGTTCGTTTGTTCACCGCACATTTTTGCACAAGTCTCCTTCTAAATAACGTTCAAGCTAAATGTGTTTATAATAACACAAAACGTGTGGAAAACATACAAAATGATATTTCCAAAATTCATCCAAACCTGTGCTTTCTGGATGCTGTGGTAATGACTCGAGACGACTGTAACACTTCTGAATATCTATCACAGCTCTACACGAAGAGGACATAGGATAATTGCGTAACTTTTCTCCGAAAGAAAAATTTTCTCAACCATTGAGATAAATGGGTGATATGAAAGAAGAACCGCGCAAAGGTGTCTTCATTGTAGGCCTCAGGTGTCTTAGTCCACGAGAAAATCAAACGGGATAAAAACGCTTTAGGCCTCCAAGAGGGATATCTCCAATTTCCGAGATCTCCGCAGCGAATATGCGAGAAATGAATTTTCGTCAAAAAGTATATTTTCTACACTCGATGCCTTTGATATAACCCTTCTGCTTGTGAATCTAACATACGTGAGCAACCTTTCGCCGAAAGAAGTATTTTCTCAACGAATGCGTGTAAATCTGGCTGAGTATGTCGTGAATCACAGGTTAGTGAATGTAGTGAGAGCAGCCTACTCAGGAAATAAGGCTCGCGGAAGAATATGTGGTATGCTGAATGAGTGGTTAAAGATTGAATGTGGTGTTCGGCAAGGATGTGTGATTCTCCTTGGTTATTTAATGTGCTTATGGATAAATGTGTGAGGGAAGACTGTGCTAATACCAATGCTCTGACGATTGGGGAAGTGAATGTGCGGGTCCTGTTGTATGTTTATTATGCTGTGTTTATACCTGAAACGGCGAATGAGTTGCAAAGAATGTTATATAGTATGGCTGAAGTTACAGAGAGAATGGATCTGAAGATCATTGTTTCAAAAACAAAGTTCGTTGTGTTTGATAGAATATATGAAATGAATGACTAAGCTTTAAGTCTATACCCCCCCCCCCAATATATATATTTTGGTTATTTTATTTTTTAAGGTAAACATTTAATGAAATAGGTTCATGAACTTGGATTCTATTCACTGTATTTAGCAGCCCTTGTGGTATAAAATCTCACAAAGTGTAAAATTTTGTACATGTCGACTACGGACCTTCGGGCCCCCTCGAGTTCCTGATCGACCGATCCAACTGATCCATGGTCCCCACGCCACTCTCTCAACCAATGAGTTCCGATGGATCATAGGAGAGAAGAATAAAGTAGGTGTCTTTATTGAAGGGCTGTGGTCCTTTCATCTACGCGAAAATCAAACGTGCGATGATGGGGCCATAGAACTTCAAGAGAGACATCTCTAATCCACGAGATCTCAACATCGCTTGTTTGAAATTAGAATCTTCCAGAAGAAAGAAGATTGCCTGCATATGATTCATTTCGTGAACCACTACTCCTTGTATAACTACCATGCGTGCTTTGGGGTATTTCCAAAATAAGGATTCTAATTTTTAATAATTTTAATATATTTTTATAACCTTATGAAGATTTTTGTTCAATGGATAATTTGACAAAACTCACCTTCAAACTTTCAATCTAGGTCTGTATATAAATATGATGAAACGGCTGAAAAAATTATAAAATAATTTTGCCATAATTCTTCAAAACAAAATTTCTTTCTCTCTGGTAGTCACTACGAGACGAACATAAAATGTTCGAAGATATATCACAGCCATTATCAGAAACGACATTAATGCTAGGCTAACTACGCGTCATTTCTCCGATTCAAAATTTTACTCAACTAATGAGGTGAGATGAATCTTGGGAGAGATGAATTATTTGGGTGTCTTTATTGAAAGGCTTTTCATCTACGCGAGAATCAAACGTGTGATGAAAGGACCATAGAACTTCAAGAGAAACATCTCCAATCTACGAGATCTCGACATCGATTGTGTGAAATAACTATTTTCCATAAGATAGGAGATTGTCTACTTTCGATATATTTCAGGAACTCCCTTTTTCTTCGGAAAACTCTCATACCTGCTTTATTACATTACCACCGAATGTTATCAAAATTTAAAATTTAATCTATTACTATATCTTTCAGAAGTTCGTTTGTTCACCGCACATTTTTGCACAAGTCTCCTTCTAAATAACGTTCAAGCTAAATGTGTTTATAATAACACAAAACGTGTGGAAAACATACAAAATGATATTTCCAAAATTCATCCAAACCTGTGCTTTCTGGATGCTGTGGTAATGACTCGAGACGACTGTAACACTTCTGAATATCTATCACAGCTCTACACGAAGAGGACATAGGATAATTGCGTAACTTTTCTCCGAAAGAAAAATTTTCTCAACCATTGAGATAAATGGGTGATATGAAAGAAGAACCGCGCAAAGGTGTCTTCATTGTAGGCCTCAGGTGTCTTAGTCCACGAGAAAATCAAACGGGATAAAAACGCTTTAGGCCTCCAAGAGGGATATCTCCAATTTCCGAGATCTCCGCAGCGAATATGCGAGAAATGAATTTTCGTCAAAAAGTATATTTTCTACACTCGATGCCTTTGATATAACCCTTCTGCTTGTGAATCTAACATACGTGAGCAACCTTTCGCCGAAAGAAGTATTTTCTCAACGAATGCGTGTAAATCTGGCTGAGTATGTCGTGAATCACAGGTTAGTGAATGTAGTGAGAGCAGCCTACTCAGGAAATAAGGCTCGCGGAAGAATATGTGGTATGCTGAATGAGTGGTTAAAGATTGAATGTGGTGTTCGGCAAGGATGTGTGATTCTCCTTGGTTATTTAATGTGCTTATGGATAAATGTGTGAGGGAAGACTGTGCTAATACCAATGCTCTGACGATTGGGGAAGTGAATGTGCGGGTCCTGTTGTATGTTTATTATGCTGTGTTTATACCTGAAACGGCGAATGAGTTGCAAAGAATGTTATATAGTATGGCTGAAGTTACAGAGAGAATGGATCTGAAGATCATTGTTTCAAAAACAAAGTTCGTTGTGTTTGATAGAATATATGAACTGAATGACTAAGCTTTAAGTCTATACCCCCCCCCCCCAATATATATATTTTGGTTATTTTATTTTTTAAGGTAAACATTTAATGAAATAAGTTTCATGAACTTGGATTCTATTCACTGTATTTAGCAGCCCTTGTGGTATAAAATCTCACAAAGTGTAAAATTTTGTATATGTCGACTACGGACCTTCGGGCCCCCTCGAGTTCCTGATCGACCGATCCAACTGATCCATGGTCCCCACGCCACTCTCTCAACCAATGAGATGCGATGGATCATAGGAGAGAAGAATAAAGTAGGTGTCTTTATTGAAGGGCTGTGGTCCTTTCATCTACGCGAAAATCAAACGTGCGATGATGGGGCCATAGAACTTCAAGAGAGACATCTCTAATCCACGAGATCTCAACATCGCTTGTTTGAAATTAGAATCTTCCAGAAGAAAGAAGGTTGCCTGCATTTGATTCATTTCGTGAACCACTACTCCTTGTATAACTACCATGCGTGCTTTGGGGTACTTCCAAAAAAAGGATTCTAATTTTTAATAATTTTAATATATTTTTATAACCTTGTGAAGATTTTTGTTCAATGGATAATTTGACAAAACTCACCTTCAAACTTTCAATCTAGGTCTGTATATAAATATGATGAAACGGCTGAAAAAATTATAAAATAATTTTGCCATAATTCTTCAAAACAAAATCTCTTTCTCAGAGGCTCTGGTAGTCACTTCGAGACGAACATAAAATGTTCGAAGATATATCACAGCCATTATCAGAAACGACATTAATGCTAGGCTAACTACGCGTCATTTCTCCGATTCAAAATTTTACTCAACTAATGAGGTGAGATGAATCATGGGAGAGATGAATTATTTGGGTGTCTTTATTGAAAGGCTTTTCATCTACGCGAGAATCAAACGTGTGATGAAAGGACCATAGAACTTCAAGAGAAACATCTCCAATCTACGAGATCTCGACATCGATTGTGTGAAATAACTATTTTCCATAAGATAGGAGATTGTCTACTTTCGATATATTTCAGGAACTCCCTTTTTCTTTGGAAAACTCTCATACCTGCTTTATTACATTACCACCGAATGTTATCAAAATTTAAAATTTAATCTATTACTATATCTTTCAGAAGTTCGTTTGTTCACCGCACATTTTTGCACAAGTCTCCTTCTATATAACGTTCAAGCTAAATGTGTTTATAATAACACAAAACGTGTGGAAAACATACAAAATGATATTTCCAAAATTCATCCAAACCTGTGCTTTCTGGATGCTGTGGTAATGACTCGAGACGACTGTAACACTTCTGAATATCTATCACAGCTCTACACGAAGAGGACATAGGATAATTGCGTAACTTTTCTCCGAAAGAAAAATTTTCTCAACCATTGAGATAAATGGGTGATATGAAAGAAGAACCGCGCAAAGGTGTCTTCATTGTAGGCCTCAGGTGTCTTAGTCCACGAGAAAATCAAACGGGATAAAAACGCTTTAGGCCTCCAAGAGGGATATCTCCAATTTCCGAGATTTCCGCAGCGAATATGCGAAAAATGAATTTTCGTCAAAAAGTATATTTTCTACACTCGATGCCTTTGATATAACCCTTCTGCTTGTGAATCTAACATACGTGAGCAACCTTTCGCCGAAAGAAGTATTTTCTCAACGAATGCGTGTAAATCTGGCTGAGTAGGTCGTGAATCACAGGTTAGTTAATGTAGTGAGAGCAGCCTACTCAGGAAATAAGGCTCGCGGAAGAATATGTGGTATGCTGAATGAGTGGTTAAAGATTGAATGTGGTGTTCGGCAAGGATGTGTGATTCTCCTTGGTTATTTAATGTGCTTATGGATAAATGTGTGAGGGAAGACTGTGCTAATACCAATGCTCTGACGATTGGGGAAGTGAATGTGCGGGTCCTGTTGTATGTTTATTATGCTGTGTTTATACCTGAAACGGCGAATGAGTTGCAAAGAATGTTATATAGTATGGCTGAAGTTACAGAGAGAATGGATCTGAAGATCATTGTTTCAAAAACAAAGCTCGTTGTGTTTGATAGAATATATGAACTGAATGACTAAGCTTTAAGTCTATACCCCCCCCCCCCAATATATATATTTTGGTTATTTTATTTTTTAAGGTAAACATTTAATGAAATAAATTTCATGAACTTGGATTCTATTCACTGTATTTAGCAGCCCTTGTAGTATAAAATCTCACAAAGTGTAAAATTTTGTATATGTCGACTACGGACCTTCGGGCCCCCTCGAGTTCCTGATCGACCGATCCAACTGATCCATGGTCCCCACGCCACTCTCTCAACCAATGAGATGCGATGGATCATAGGAGAGAAGAATAAAGTAGGTGTCTTTATTGAAGGGCTGTGGTCCTTTCATCTACGCGAAAATCAAACGTGCGATGATGGGGCCATAGAACTTCAAGAGAGACATCTCTAATCCACGAGATCTCAACATCGCTTGTTTGAAATTAGAATCTTCCAGAAGAAAGAAGTTTGCCTGCATTTGATTCATTTCGTGAACCACTACTCCTTGTATAACTACCATGCGTGCTTTGGGGTACTTCCAAAAAAAGGATTCTAATTTTTAATAATTTTAATATATTTTTATAACCTTGTGAAGATTATTGTTCAATGGATAATTTGACAAAACTCACCTTCAAACTTTTAATCTAGGTCTGTATATAAATATGATGAAACGGCTGAAAAAATTATAAAATAATTTTGCCATAATTCTTCAAAACAAAATTTCTTTCTCTCTGGTAGTCACTACGAGACGAACATAAAATGTTCGAAGATATATCACAGCCATTATCAGAAACGACATTAATGCTAGGCTAACTACGCGTCATTTCTCCGATTCAAAATTTTACTCAACTAATGAGGTGAGATGAATCTTGGGAGAGATGAATTATTTGGGTGTCTTTATTGAAAGGCTTTTCATCTACGCGAGAATCAAACGTGTGATGAAAGGACCATAGAACTTCAAGAGAAACATCTCCAATCTACGAGATCTCGACATCGATTGTGTGAAATAACTATTTTCCATAAGATAGGAGATTGTCTACTTTCGATATATTTCAGGAACTCCCTTTTTCTTCGGAAAACTCTCATACCTGCTTTATTACATTACCACCGAATGTTATCAAAATTTAAAATTTAATCTATTACTATATCTTTCAGAAGTTCGTTTGTTCACCGCACATTTTTGCACAAGTCTCCTTCTAAATAACGTTCAAGCTAAATGTGTTTATAATAACACAAAACGTGTGGAAAACATACAAAATGATATTTCCAAAATTCATCCAAACCTGTGCTTTCTGGATGCTGTGGTAATGACTCGAGACGACTGTAACACTTCTGAATATCTATCACAGCTCTACACGAAGAGGACATAGGATAATTGCGTAACTTTTCTCCGAAAGAAAAATTTTCTCAACCATTGAGATAAATGGGTGATATGAAAGAAGAACCGCGCAAAGGTGTCTTCATTGTAGGCCTCAGGTGTCTTAGTCCACGAGAAAATCAAACGGGATAAAAACGCTTTAGGCCTCCAAGAGGGATATCTCCAATTTCCGAGATCTCCGCAGCGAATATGCGAAAAATGAATTTTCGTCAAAAAGTATATTTTCTACACTCGATGCCTTTGATATAACCCTTCTGCTTGTGAATCTAACATACGTGAGCAACCTTTCGCCGAAAGAAGTATTTTCTCAACGAATGCGTGTAAATCTGGCTGAGTATGTCGTGAATCACAGGTTAGTGAATGTAGTGAGAGCAGCCTACTCAGGAAATAAGGCTCGCGGAAGAATATGTGGTGTGCTGAATGAGTGGTAAAAGATTGAATGTGGTGTACGGCAAGGATGTGTGATTCTCCTTGGTTATTTAATGTGCTTTTGGATAAATGTGTGAGGGAAGACTGTGCTAATACCAATGGTCTGACGATTGGGGAAGTGAATGTGCGGGTCCTGTTGTATGTTTATTATGCTGTGTTTATACCTGAAACGGCGAATGAGTTGCAAAGAATGTTGTATAGTATGGCTGAAGTTACAGAGAGAATGGATCTGAAGATCATTGTTTCAAAAACAAAGTTCGTTGTGTTTGATAGAATATATGAACTGAATGACTAAGTTTTAAGTCTTCCCCCCCCCCCCCCCCATAATATATATATTTTGGTTATTTTATTTTTTAAGGTAAAACATTTAATGAAATAAGTTTCATGAACTTGGATGCTATTCACTGTATTTAGCAGCCCTTGTGGTATAAAATCTCACAAAGTGTAAAATTTTGTATATGTCGGCTACGGACCTTCGGGCCCCCTCGAGTTCCTGATCGACCGATCCAACTGATCCATGGTCCCCACGCCACTCTCTCAACCAATGAGATGCGATGGATCATAGGAGAGAAGAATAAAGTAGGTGTCTTTATTGAAGGGCTGTGGTCCTTTCATCTACGCGAAAATCAAACGTGCGATGATGGGGCCATAGAACTTCAAGAGAGACATCTCTAATCCACGAGATCTCAACATCGCTTGTTTGAAATTAGAATCTTCCAGAAGAAAGAAGGTTGCCTGCATTTGATTCATTTCGTGAACCACTACTCCTTGTATAACTACCATGCGTGCTTTGGGGTACTTCCAAAAAAAGGATTCTAATTTTTAATAATTTTAATATATTTTTATAACCTTGTGAAGATTTTTGTTCAATGGATAATTTGACAAAACTCACCTTCAAACTTTCAATCTAGGTCTGTATATAAATATGATGAAACGGCTGAAAAAATTATAAAATAATTTTGCCATAATTCTTCAAAACAAAATCTCTTTCTCAGAGGCTCTGGTAGTCACTTCGAGACGAACATAAAATGTTCGAAGATATATCACAGCCATTATCAGAAACGACATTAATGCTAGGCTAACTACGCGTCATTTCTCCGATTCAAAATTTTACTCAACTAATGAGGTGAGATGAATCATGGGAGAGATGAATTATTTGGGTGTCTTTATTGAAAGGCTTTTCATCTACGCGAGAATCAAACGTGTGATGAAAGGACCATAGAACTTCAAGAGAAACATCTCCAATCTACGAGATCTCGACATCGATTGTGTGAAATAACTATTTTCCATAAGATAGGAGATTGTCTACTTTCGATATATTTCAGGAACTCCCTTTTTCTTTGGAAAACTCTCATACCTGCTTTATTACATTACCACCGAATGTTATCAAAATTTAAAATTTAATCTATTACTATATCTTTCAGAAGTTCGTTTGTTCACCGCACATTTTTGCACAAGTCTCCTTCTATATAACGTTCAAGCTAAATGTGTTTATAATAACACAAAACGTGTGGAAAACATACAAAATGATATTTCCAAAATTCATCCAAACCTGTGCTTTCTGGATGCTGTGGTAATGACTCGAGACGACTGTAACACTTCTGAATATCTATCACAGCTCTACACGAAGAGGACATAGGATAATTGCGTAACTTTTCTCCGAAAGAAAAATTTTCTCAACCATTGAGATAAATGGGTGATATGAAAGAAGAACCGCGCAAAGGTGTCTTCATTGTAGGCCTCAGGTTTCTTAGTCCACGAGAAAATCAAACGGGATAAAAACGCTTTAGGCCTCCAAGAGGGATATCTCCAATTTCCGAGATTTCCGCAGCGAATATGCGAAAAATGAATTTTCGTCAAAAAGTATATTTTCTACACTCGATGCCTTTGATATAACCCTTCTGCTTGTGAATCTAACATACGTGAGCAACCTTTCGCCGAAAGAAGTATTTTCTCAACGAATGCGTGTAAATCTGGCTGAGTAGGTCGTGAATCACAGGTTAGTGAATGTAGTGAGAGCAGCCTACTCAGGAAATAAGGCTCGCGGAAGAATATGTGGTATGCTGAATGAGTGGTTAAAGATTGAATGTGGTGTTCGGCAAGGATGTGTGATTCTCCTTGGTTATTTAATGTGCTTATGGATAAATGTGTGAGGGAAGACTGTGCTAATACCAATGGTCTGACGATTGGGGAAGTGAATGTGCGGGTACTGTTGTATGTTTATTATGCTGTATTTATACCTGAAACGGCGAATGAGTTGCAAAGAATGTTATATAGTATGGCTGAAGTTACAGAGAGAATGGATCTGAAGATCATTGTTTCAAAAACAAAGTTCGTTGTGTTTGATAGAATATATGAACTGAATGACTAAGTTTTAAGTCTCCCCCCCCCCCCCCCCCCCATAATATATATATTTTGGTTATTTTATTTTTTAAGGTAAAACATTTAATGAAATAAGTTTCATGAACATGGATTCTATTCACTGTATTTAGCAGCCCTTGTGGTATAAAATCTCACAAAGTGTAAAATTTTGTATATGTCGACTACGGACCTTCGGGCCCCCTCGATTTCCTGATCGACCGATCCAACTGATCCATGGTCCCCACGCCACTCTCTCAACCAATGAGTTGCGATGGATCATAGGAGAGAAGAATAAAGTAGGTGTCTTTATTGAAGGGCTGTGGTCCTTTCATCTACGCGAAAATCAAACGTGCGATGATGGGGCCATAGAACTTCAAGAGAGACATCTCTAATCCACGAGATCTCAACATCGCTTGTTTGAAATTAGAATCTTCCAGGAGAAAGAAGTTTGCCTGCATTTGATTCATTTCGTGAACCACTACTCCTTGTATAACTACCATGCGTGCTTTGGGGTACTTCCAAAAAAAGGATTCTAATTTTTAATAATTTTAATATATTTTTATAACCTTGTGAAGATTATTGTTCAATGGATAATTTGACAAAACTCACCTTCAAACTTTCAATCTAGGTCTGTATATAAATATGATGAAACGGCTGAAAAAATTATAAAATAATTTTGCCATAATTCTTCAAAACAAAATCTCTTTCTCAGAGGCTCTGGTAGTCACTTCGAGACGAACATAAAATGTTCGAAGATATATCACAGCCATTATCAGAAACGACATTAATGCTAGGCTAACTACGCGTCATTTCTCCGATTCAAAATTTTACTCAACTAATGAGGTGAGATGAATCTTGGGAGAGATGAATTATTTGGGTGTCTTTATTGAAAGGCTTTTCATCTACGCGAGAATCAAACGTGTGATGAAAGGACCATAGAACTTCAAGAGAAACATCTCCAATCTACGATATCTCGACATCGATTGTGTGAAATAACTATTTTCCATAAGATAGGAGATTGTCTACTTTCGATATATTTCAAGAACTCCCTTTTTCTTCGGAAAACTCTCATACCTGCTTTATTACATTACCACCGAATGTTATCAAAATTTAAAATTTAATCTATTACTATATCTTTCAGAAGTTCGTTTGTTCACCGCACATTTTTGCACAAGTCTCCTTCTAAATAACGTTCAAGCTAAATGTGTTTATAATAACACAAAACGTGTGGAAAACATACAAAATGATATTTCCAAAATTCATCCAAACCTGTGCTTTCTGGATGCTGTGGTAATGACTCGAGACGACTGTAACACTTCTGAATATCTATCACAGCTCTACACGAAGAGGACATAGGATAATTGCGTAACTTTTCTCCGAAAGAAAAATTTTCTCAACCATTGAGATAAATGGGTGATATGAAAGAAGAACCGCGCAAAGGTGTCTTCATTGTAGGCCTCAGGTGTCTTAGTCCACGAGAAAATCAAACGGGATAAAAACGCTTTAGGCCTCCAAGAGGGATATCTCCAATTTCCGAGATCTCCGCAGCGAATATGCGAGAAATGAATTTTCGTCAAAAAGTATATTTTCTACACTCGATGCCTTTGATGTAACCCTTCTGCTTGTGAATCTAACATACGTGAGCAACCTTTCGCCGAAAGAAGTATTTTCTCAACGAATGCGTGTAAATCTGGCTGAGTATGTCGTGAATCACAGGTTAGTGAATGTAGTGAGAGCAGCCTACTCAGGAAATAAGACTCGCGGAAGAATATGTGGTGTGCTGAATGAGTGGTAAAAGATTGAATGTGGTGTTCGGCAAGGATGTGTGATTCTCCTTGGTTATTTAATGTGCTTATGGATAAATGTGTGAGGGAAGACTGTGCTAATACCAATGCTCTGACGATTGGGGAAGTGAATGTGCGGGTCCTGTTGTATGTTTATTATGCTGTGTTTATACCTGAAACGGCGAATGAGTTGCAAAGAATGTTATATAGTATGGCTGAAGTTACAGAGAGAATGGATCTGAAGATCATTGTTTCAAAAACTAAGGCCATTTTGTTTGATAGAATATATGAACTGAATGACTGTAAGCTGTGCGGAAATGGTGAAGATGATGATCAGGTGGATGGGTTTGTGTACTTGGAAAGAAGGTTTTCCAAGAACGGATGAACAGATGGATAGATAGAGAGGCGTGTGAATGCGGGTAGATAAGTGGTGGGTAGCATGTGGTCAGTAATAAATCGTGTAGAAGTGTCTAAGTAAGCAAAATTGGCTGTGTATAGAAGTGTGCCTGTGCCCACCTTGTTGTATGGTAGCGAAACGTGGGTGTGTCAGGAGAAACACATGAGTAAGGTGAATGCAGTTGAAATGGGTTACATGAGGAGCAGGTTTGGGAAAATCGGGAGAGACAGATTCAGGAATACTTGGGTGATGAATGCATATGTAATAAAAGAAACTTTAAGAGGTCAGTAAGGAAGGGGTGTGCTGTGATGGTTTGGGCCTGTGGAGGGAATGGGTGCGAACCGGGTGACTAAATGGATATATGATGGAAGAGTATGAGGATTATAAGGGAGAGAAAGACCAAGAAATAGCCGGGTGAATGTGGTGATCTCTCTCAAGGAAAGAGGCATAAAAAGTTTAAGGAATGGAAGACTATGTATGAAACGATGCATTGATGCGCTTGAAGTGAAAGAAATATGTAAGGATATAAAGGTGTGGAGAAATATTGTGATTGGTAGAGTCTCTTAGCTTGCTTACCCCGTAAGGGAACAGCGCGATTGGTATGTATCTATGTAATGAGTGTAGATTGATCATTGGATATATAATATCCGAAGATCTGTCACAGCACTTATCAGAGAGGACATTAAGGCTAGGCTAAATACGCATCATTTCTACGGTTCAAAAATTTTATCAATCAATGAAGAGAGATGGATCGTACGAGAGAAGAACATACTGGGTGTCTTTATTGTAGGGCTTTGGTCTTTTCAACTACGCGAAAATCAAATGTGTGTTGGAGGGACCAAAGAATTTCAAGAGCGGCATCTCTAATCAACGAGATCTAAAGATGGATTGCGTGAAATAAGACTTTTCCATAAGAAAGAATACTGCCTACATCATTTCTCCGTATCAAAACTTTTCTCAACTCAGTGGCGTAGCCAGGTGAATCCGGGCCCTAGTTCAAGAAGTCTATACCCCCCCCCCCCCCCCCCCCCCCCCCCAATATATATATTTTGGTTATTTTATTTTTTAAGGTAAAACATTTAATGAAATAAGTTTCATGAACTTGGATTCTATTCACTGATTTAGCAGCCCTTGTGGTATAAAATCTCACAAAGTGTAAAATTTTGTATATGTCGACTACGGACCTTCGGGCCCCCTCGAGTTCCTGATCGACCGATCCAAATGATCCATGGTCCCCACGCCACTCTCTCAACCAATGAGATGCGATGAATCATAGGAGAGAAGAATAAAGTAGGTGTCTTTATTGAAGGGCTGTGGTCCTTTCATCTACGCGAAAATCAAACGTGCGATGATGGGGCCATAGAACTTCAAGAGAGACATCTCTAATCCACGAGATCTGAACATCGCTTGTTTGAAATTAGAATCTTCCAGAAGAAAGAAGTTTGCCTGCATTTGATTCATTTCGTGAACCACTACTCCTTGTATAACTACCATGCGTGCTTTGGGGTATTTCCAAAAAAAGGATTCTAATTTTTAATAATTTTAATATATTTTTATAACCTTGTGAAGATTTTTGTTCAATGGATAATTTGACAAAACTCACCTTCAAACTTTCAATCTAGGTCTGTATATAAATATGATGAAACGGCTGAAAAAATTATAAAATAATTTTGCCATAATTCTTCAAAACAAAATCTCACTCTCTCTGGTAGTCACTTCGAGACGAACATAAAATGTTCGAAGATATATCACAGCCATTATCAGAAACGACATTAATGCTAGGCTAACTACGCGTCATTTCTCCGATTCAAAATTTTACTCAACTAATGAGGTGAGATGAATCTTGGGAGAGATGAATTATTTGGGTGTCTTTATTGAAAGGCTTTTCATCTACGCGAGAATCAAACGTGTGATGAAAGGACCATAGAACTTCAAGAGAAACATCTCCAATCTACGAGATCTCGACATCGATTGTGTGAAATAACTATTTTCCATAAGATAGGAGATTGTCTACTTTCGATATATTTCAGGAACTCCCTTTTTCTTCGGAAAACTCTCATACCTGCTTTATTACATTACCACCGAATGTTATCAAAATTTAAAATTTAATCTATTACTATATCTTTCAGAAGTTCGTTTGTTCACCGCACATTTTTGCACAAGTCTCCTTCTAAATAACGTTCAAGCTAAATGTGTTTATAATAACACAAAACGTGTGGAAAACATACAAAATGATATTTCCAAAATTCATCCAAACCTGTGCTTTCTGGATGCTGTGGTAATGACTCGAGACGACTGTAACACTTCTGAATATCTATCACAGCTCTACACGAAGAGGACATAGGATAATTGCGTAACTTTTCTCCGAAAGAAAAATTTTCTCAACCATTGAGATAAATGGGTGATATGAAAGAAGAACCGCGCAAAGGTGTCTTCATTGTAGGCCTCAGGTGTCTTAGTCCACGAGAAAATCAAACGGGATAAAAACGCTTTAGGCCTCCAAGAGGGATATCTCCAATTTCCGAGATTTCCGCAGCGAATATGCGAAAAATGAATTTTCGTCAAAAAGTATATTTTCTACACTCGATGCCTTTGATATAACCCTTCTGCTTGTGAATCTAACATACGTGAGCAACCTTTCGCCGAAAGAAGTATTTTCTCAACGAATGCGTGTAAATCTGGCTGAGTATGTCGTGAATCACAGGTTAGTGAATGTAGTGAGAGCAGCCTACTCAGGAAATAAGGCTCGCGGAAGAATATGTGGTATGCTGAATGAGTGGTTAAAGATTGAATGTGGTGTTCGGCAAGGATGTGTGATTCTCCTTGGTTATTTAATGTGCTTATGGATAAATGTGTGAGGGAAGACTGTGCTAATACCAATGCTCTGACGATTGGGGAAGTGAATGTGCGGGTCCTGTTGTATGTTTATTATGCTGTGTTTATACCTGAAACGGCGAATGAGTTGCAAAGAATGTTATATAGTATGGCTGAAGTTACAGAGAGAATGGATCTGAAGATCATTGTTTCAAAAACAAAGTTCGTTGTGTTTGATAGAATATATGAAATGAATGACTAAGCTTTAAGTCTATACCCCCCCCCCAATATATATATATTCGTTATTTTATTTTTTAAGGTAAACATTTAATGAAATAAGTTTCATGAACTTGGATTCTATTCACTGTATTTAGCAGCCCTTGTGGTATAAAATCTCACAAAGTGTAAAATTTTGTATATGTCGACTACGGACCTTCGGGCCCCCTCGAGTTCCTGATCGACCGATCCAACTGATCCATGGTCCCCACGCCACTCTCTCAACCAATGAGTTCCGATGGATCATAGGAGAGAAGAATAAAGTAGGTGTCTTTATTGAAGGGCTGTGGTCCTTTCATCTACGCGAAAATCAAACGTGCGATGATGGGGCCATAGAACTTCAAGAGAGACATCTCTAATCCACGAGATCTCAACATCGCTTGTTTGAAATTAGAATCTTCCAGGAGAAAGAAGTTTGCCTGCATTTGATTCATTTCGTGAACCACTACTCCTTGTATAACTACCATGCGTGCTTTGGGGTATTTCCAAAAAAAGGATTCTAATTTTTAATAATTTTAATATATTTTTATAACCTTGTGAAGATTTTTGTTCAATGGATAATTTGACAAAACTCACCTTCAAACTTTCAATCTAGGTCTGTATATAAATATGATGAAACGGCTGAAAAAATTATAAAATAATTTTGCCATAATTCTTCAAAACAAAATCTCTTTCTCAGAGGCTCTGGTAGTCACTTCGAGACGAACATAAAATGTTCGAAGATATATCACAGCCATTATCAGAAACGACATTAATGCTAGGCTAACTACGCGTCATTTCTCCGATTCAAAATTTTACTCAACTAATGAGGTGAGATGAATCATGGGAGAGATGAATTATTTGGGTGTCTTTATTGAAAGGCTTTTCATCTACGCGAGAATCAAACGTGTGATGAAAGGACCATAGAACTTCAAGAGAAACATCTCCAATCTACGAGATCTCGACATCGATTGTGTGAAATAACTATTTTCCATAAGATAGGAGATTGTCTACTTTCGATATATTTCAGGAACTCCCTTTTTCTTTGGAAAACTCTAATACCTGCTTTATTACATTACCACCGAATGTTATCAAAATTTAAAATTTAATCTATTACTATATCTTTCAGAAGTTCGTTTGTTCACCGCACATTTTTGCACAAGTCTCCTTCTATATAACGTTCAAGCTAAATGTGTTTATAATAACACAAAACGTGTGGAAAACATACAAAATGATATTTCCAAAATTCATCCAAACCTGTGCTTTCTGGATGCTGTGGTAATGACTCGAGACGACTGTAACACTTCTGAATATCTATCACAGCTCTACACGAAGAGGACATAGGATAATTGCGTAACTTTTCTCCGAAAGAAAAATTTTCTCAACCATTGAGATAAATGGGTGATATGAAAGAAGAACCGCGCAAAGGTGTCTTCATTGTAGGCCTCAGGTTTCTTAGTCCACGAGAAAATCAAACGGGATAAAAACGCTTTAGGCCTCCAAGAGGGATATCTCCAATTTCCGAGATTTCCGCAGCGAATATGCGAAAAATGAATTTTCGTCAAAAAGTATATTTTCTACACTCGATGCCTTTGATATAACCCTTCTGCTTGTGAATCTAACATACGTGAGCAACCTTTCGCCGAAAGAAGTATTTTCTCAACGAATGCGTGTAAATCTGGCTGAGTAGGTCGTGAATCACAGGTTAGTGAATGTAGTGAGAGCAGCCTACTCAGGAAATAAGGCTCGCGGAAGAATATGTGGTATGCTGAATGAGTGGTTAAAGATTGAATGTGGTGTTCGGCAAGGATGTGTGATTCTCCTTGGTTATTTAATGTGCTTATGGATAAATGTGTGAGGGAAGACTGTGCTAATACCAATGGTCTGACGATTGGGGAAGTGAATGTGCGGGTACTGTTGTATGTTTATTATGCTGTATTTATACCTGAAACGGCGAATGAGTTGCAAAGAATGTTATATAGTATGGCTGAAGTTACAGAGAGAATGGATCTGAAGATCATTGTTTCAAAAACAAAGTTCGTTGTGTTTGATAGAATATATGAACTGAATGACTAAGTTTTAAGTCTCCCCCCCCCCCCCCCCCCCCCCATAATATATATATTTTGGTTATTTTATTTTTTAAGGTAAAACATTTAATGAAATAAGTTTCATGAACATGGATTCTATTCACTGTATTTAGCAGCCCTTGTGGTATAAAATCTCACAAAGTGTAAAATTTTGTATATGTCGACTACGGACCTTCGGGCCCCCTCGATTTCCTGATCGACCGATCCAACTGATCCATGGTCCCCACGCCACTCTCTCAACCAATGAGTTGCGATGGATCATAGGAGAGAAGAATAAAGTAGGTGTCTTTATTGAAGGGCTGTGGTCCTTTCATCTACGCGAAAATCAAACGTGCGATGATGGGGCCATAGAACTTCAAGAGAGACATCTCTAATCCACGAGATCTCAACATCGCTTGTTTGAAATTAGAATCTTCCAGGAGAAAGAAGTTTGCCTGCATTTGATTCATTTCGTGAACCACTACTCCTTGTATAACTACCATGCGTGCTTTGGGGTATTTCCAAAAAAAGGATTCTAATTTTTAATAATTTTAATATATTTTTATAACCTTGTGAAGATTTTTGTTCAATGGATAATTTGACAAAACTCACCTTCAAACTTTCAATCTAGGTCTGTATATAAATATGATGAAACGGCTGAAAAAATTATAAAATAATTTTGCCATAATTCTTCAAAACAAAATCTCACTCTCTCTGGTAGTCACTTCGAGACGAACATAAAATGTTCGAAGATATATCACAGCCATTATCAGAAACGACATTAATGCTAGGCTAACTACGCGTCATTTCTCCGATTCAAAATTTTACTCAACTAATGAGGTGAGATGAATCTTGGGAGAGATGAATTATTTGGGTGTCTTTATTGAAAGGCTTTTCATCTACGCGAGAATCAAACGTGTGATGAAAGGACCATAGAACTTCAAGAGAAACATCTCCAATCTACGAGATCTCGACATCGATTGTGTGAAATAACTATTTTCCATAAGATAGGAGATTGTCTACTTTCGATATATTTCAGGAACTCCCTTTTTCTTCGGAAAACTCTCATACCTGCTTTATTACATTACCACCGAATGTTATCAAAATTTAAAATTTAATCTATTACTATATCTTTCAGAAGTTCGTTTGTTCACCGCACATTTTTGCACAAGTCTCCTTCTAAATAACGTTCAAGCTAAATGTGTTTATAATAACACAAAACGTGTGGAAAACATACAAAATGATATTTCCAAAATTCATCCAAACCTGTGCTTTCTGGATGCTGTGGTAATGACTCGAGACGACTGTAACACTTCTGAATATCTATCACAGCTCTACACGAAGAGGACATAGGATAATTGCGTAACTTTTCTCCGAAAGAAAAATTTTCTCAACCATTGAGATAAATGGGTGATATGAAAGAAGAACCGCGCAAAGGTGTCTTCATTGTAGGCCTCAGGTGTCTTAGTCCACGAGAAAATCAAACGGGATAAAAACGCTTTAGGCCTCCAAGAGGGATATCTCCAATTTCCGAGATCTCCGCAGCGAATATGCGAAAAATGAATTTTCGTCAAAAAGTATATTTTCTACACTCGATGCCTTTGATATAACCCTTCTGCTTGTGAATCTAACATACGTGAGCAACCTTTCGCCGAAAGAAGTATTTTCTCAACGAATGCGTGTAAATCTGGCTGAGTATGTCGTGAATCACAGGTTAGTGAATGTAGTGAGAGCAGCCTACTCAGGAAATAAGGCTCGCGGAAGAATATGTGGTGTGCTGAATGAGTGGTAAAAGATTGAATGTGGTGTACGGCAAGGATGTGTGATTCTCCTTGGTTATTTAATGTGCTTTTGGATAAATGTGTGAGGGAAGACTGTGCTAATACCAATGGTCTGACGATTGGGGAAGTGAATGTGCGGGTCCTGTTGTATGTTTATTATGCTGTGTTTATACCTGAAACGGCGAATGAGTTGCAAAGAATGTTGTATAGTATGGCTGAAGTTACAGAGAGAATGGATCTGAAGATCATTGTTTCAAAAACAAAGTTCGTTGTGTTTGATAGAATATATGAACTGAATGACTAAGTTTTAAGTCTTTCCCCCCCCCCCCCCCCCCCCCCCATAATATATATATTTTGGTTATTTTATTTTTTAAGGTAAAACATTTAATGAAATAAGTTTCATGAACTTGGATGCTATTCACTGTATTTAGCAGCCCTTGTGGTATAAAATCTCACAAAGTGTAAAATTTTGTATATGTCGACTACGGACCTTCGGGCCCCCTCGAGTTCCTGATCGACCGATCCAACTGATCCATGGTCCCCACGCCACTCTCTCAACCAATGAGTTGCGATGGATCATAGGAGAGAAGAATAAAGTAGGTGTCTTTATTGAAGGGCTGTGGTCCTTTCATCTACGCGAAAATCAAACGTGCGATGATGGGGCCATAGAACTTCAAGAGAGACATCTCTAATCCACGAGATCTCAACATCGCTTGTTTGAAATTAGAATCTTCCAGAAGAAAGAAGGTTGCCTGCATTTGATTCATTTCGTGAACCACTACTCCTTGTATAACTACCATGCGTGCTTTGGGGTATTTCCAAAAAAAGGATTCTAATTTTTAATAATTTTAATATTTTTTTATAACCTTGTGAAGATTTTTGTTCAATGGATAATTTGACAAAACTCACCTTCAAACTTTCAATCTAGGTCTGTATATAAATATGATGAAACGGCTGAAAAAATTAGAAAATAATTTTGCCATAATTCTTCAAAACAAAATCTCTTTCTCAGAGGCTCTGGTAGTCACTTCGAGACGAACATAAAATGTTCGAAGATATATCACAGCCATTATCAGAAACGACATTAATGCTAGGCTAACTACGCGTCATTTCTCCGATTCAAAATTTTACTCAACTAATGAGGTGAGATGAATCTTGGGAGAGATGAATTATTTGGGTGTCTTTATTGAAAGGCTTTTCATCTACGCGAGAATCAAACGTGTGATGAAAGGACCATAGAACTTCAAGAGAAACATCTCCAATCTACGATATCTCGACATCGATTGTGTGAAATAACTATTTTCCATAAGATAGGAGATTGTCTACTTTCGATATATTTCAAGAACTCCCATTTTCTTTGGAAAACTCTCATACCTGCTTTATTACATTACCACCGAATGTTATCAAAATTTAAAATTTAATCTATTACTATATCTTTCAGAAGTTCGTTTGTTCACCGCACATTTTTGCACAAGTCTCCTTCTAAATAACGTTCAAGCTAAATGTGTTTATAATAACACAAAACGTGTGGAAAACATACAAAATGATATTTCCAAAATTCATCCAAACCTGTGCTTTCTGGATGCTGTGGTAATGACTCGAGACGACTGTAACACTTCTGAATATCTATCACAGCTCTACACGAAGAGGACATAGGATAATTGCGTAACTTTTCTCCGAAAGAAAAATTTTCTCAACCATTGAGATAAATGGGTGATATGAAAGAAGAACCGCGCAAAGGTGTCTTCATTGTAGGCCTCAGGTGTCTTAGTCCACGAGAAAATCAAACGGGATAAAAACGCTTTAGGCCTCCAAGAGGGATATCTCCAATTTCCGAGATCTCCGCAGCGAATATGCGAGAAATGAATTTTCGTCAAAAAGTATATTTTCTACACTCGATGCCTTTGATGTAACCCTTCTGCTTGTGAATCTAACATACGTGAGCAACCTTTCGCCGAAAGAAGTATTTTCTCAACGAATGCGTGTAAATCTGGCTGAGTATGTCGTGAATCACAGGTTAGTGAATGTAGTGAGAGCAGCCTACTCAGGAAATAAGGCTCGCGGAAGAATATGTGGTGTGCTGAATGAGTGGTAAAAGATTGAATGTGGTGTTCGGCAAGGATGTGTGATTCTCCTTGGTTATTTAATGTGCTTATGGATAAATGTGTGAGGGAAGACTGTGCTAATACCAATGCTCTGACGATTGGGGAAGTGAATGTGCGGGTCCTGTTGTATGTTTATTATGCTGTGTTTATACCTGAAACGGCGAATGAGTTGCAAAGAATGTTATATAGTATGGCTGAAGTTACAGAGAGAATGGATCTGAAGATCATTGTTTCAAAAACTAAGGCCATTTTGTTTGATAGAATATATGAACTGAATGACTGTAAGCTGTGCGGAAATGGTGAAGATGATGATCAGGTGGATGGGTTTGTGTACTTGGAAAGAAGGTTTTCCAAGAACGGATGAACAGATGGATAGATAGAGAGGCGTGTGAATGCGGGTAGATAAGTGGTGGGTAGCATGTGGTCAGTAATAAATCGTGTAGAAGTGTCTAAGTAAGCAAAATTGGCTGTGTATAGAAGTGTGCCTGTGCCCACCTTGTTGTATGGTAGCGAAACGTGGGTGTGTCAGGAGAAACACATGAGTAAGGTGAATGCAGTTGAAATGGGTTACATGAGGAGCAGGTTTGGGAAAATCGGGAGAGACAGATTCAGGAATACTTGGGTGATGAATGCATATGTAATAAAAGAAACTTTAAGAGGTCAGTAAGGAAGGGGTGTGCTGTGATGGTTTGGGCCTGTGGAGGGAATGGGTGCGAACCGGGTGACTAAATGGATATATGATGGAAGAGTATGCGGATTATAAGGGAGAGAAAGACCAAGAAATAGCCGGGTGAATGTGGTGATCTCTCTCAAGGAAAGAGGCATAAAAAGTTTAAGGAATGGAAGACTATGTATGAAACGATGCATTGATGCGCTTGAAGTGAAAGAAATATGTAAGGATATAAAGGTGTGGAGAAATATTGTGATTGGTAGAGTCTCTTAGCTTGCTTACCCCGTAAGGGAACAGCGCGATTGGTATGTATCTATGTAATGAGTGTAGATTGATCATTGGATATATAATATCCGAAGATCTGTCACAGCACTTATCAGAGAGGACATTAAGGCTAGGCTAAATACGCATCATTTCTACGGTTCAAAAATTTTATCAATCAATGAAGAGAGATGGATCGTACGAGAGAAGAACATACTGGGTGTCTTTATTGTAGGGCTTTGGTCTTTTCAACTACGCGAAAATCAAATGTGTGTTGGAGGGACCAAAGAATTTCAAGAGCGGCATCTCTAATCAACGAGATCTAAAGATGGATTGCGTGAAATAAGACTTTTCCATAAGAAAGAATACTGCCTACATCATTTCTCCGTATCAAAACTTTTCTCAACTCAGTGGCGTAGCCAGGTGAATCCGGGCCCTAGTTCAAGAAGTCTATACCCCCCCCCAATATATCTATTTTGGTTATTTTATTTTTTAAGGTAAAACATTTAATGAAATAAGTTTCATGAACTTGGATTCTATTCACTGATTTAGCAGCCCTTGTGGTATAAAATCTCACAAAGTGTAAAATTTTGTATATGTCGACTACGGACCTTCGGGCCCCCTCGAGTTCCTGATCGACCGATCCAAATGATCCATGGTCCCCACGCCACTCTCTCAACCAATGAGATGCGATGAATCATAGGAGAGAAGAATAAAGTAGGTGTCTTTATTGAAGGGCTGTGGTCCTTTCATCTACGCGAAAATCAAACGTGCGATGATGGGGCCATAGAACTTCAAGAGAGACATCTCTAATCCACGAGATCTGAACATCGCTTGTTTGAAATTAGAATCTTCCAGAAGAAAGAAGTTTGCCTGCATTTGATTCAATTCGTGAACCACTACTCCTTGTATAACTACCATGCGTGCTTTGGGGTATTTCCAAAAAAAGGATTCTAATTTTTAATAATTTTAATATATTTTTATAACCTTGTGAAGATTTTTGTTCAATGGATAATTTGACAAAACTCACCTTCAAACTTTCAATCTAGGTCTGTATATAAATATGATGAAACGGCTGAAAAAATTATAAAATAATTTTGCCATAATTCTTCAAAACAAAATCTCACTCTCTCTGGTAGTCACTTCGAGACGAACATAAAATGTTCGAAGATATATCACAGCCATTATCAGAAACGACATTAATGCTAGGCTAACTACGCGTCATTTCTCCGATTCAAAATTTTACTCAACTAATGAGGTGAGATGAATCTTGGGAGAGATGAATTATTTGGGTGTCTTTATTGAAAGGCTTTTCATCTACGCGAGAATCAAACGTGTGATGAAAGGACCATAGAACTTCAAGAGAAACATCTCCAATCTACGAGATCTCGACATCGATTGTGTGAAATAACTATTTTCCATAAGATAGGAGATTGTCTACATTCGATATATTTCAGGAACTCCCTTTTTCTTCGGAAAACTCTCATACCTGCTTTATTACATTACCACCGAATGTTATCAAAATTTAAAATTTAATCTATTACTATATCTTTCAGAAGTTCGTTTGTTCACCGCACATTTTTGCACAAGTCTCCTTCTAAATAACGTTCAAGCTAAATGTGTTTATAATAACACAAAACGTGTGGAAAACATACAAAATGATATTTCCAAAATTCATCCAAACCTGTGCTTTCTGGATGCTGTGGTAATGACTCGAGACGACTGTAACACTTCTGAATATCTATCACAGCTCTACACGAAGAGGACATAGGATAATTGCGTAACTTTTCTCCGAAAGAAAAATTTTCTCAACCATTGAGATAAATGGGTGATATGAAAGAAGAACCGCGCAAAGGTGTCTTCATTGTAGGCCTCAGGTGTCTTAGTCCACGAGAAAATCAAACGGGATAAAAACGCTTTAGGCCTCCAAGAGGGATATCTCCAATTTCCGAGATCTCCGCAGCGAATATGCGAGAAATGAATTTTCGTCAAAAAGTATATTTTCTACACTCGATGCCTTTGATATAACCCTTCTGCTTGTGAATCTAACATACGTGAGCAACCTTTCGCCGAAAGAAGTATTTTCTCAACGAATGCGTGTAAATCTGGCTGAGTATGTCGTGAATCACAGGTTAGTGAATGTAGTGAGAGCAGCCTACTCAGGAAATAAGGCTCGCGGAAGAATATGTGGTATGCTGAATGAGTGGTTAAAGATTGAATGTGGTGTTCGGCAAGGATGTGTGATTCTCCTTGGTTATTTAATGTGCTTATGGATAAATGTGTGAGGGAAGACTGTGCTAATACCAATGCTCTGACGATTGGGGAAGTGAATGTGCGGGTCCTGTTGTATGTTTATTATGCTGTGTTTATACCTGAAACGGCGAATGAGTTGCAAAGAATGTTATATAGTATGGCTGAAGTTACAGAGAGAATGGATCTGAAGATCATTGTTTCAAAAACAAAGTTCGTTGTGTTTGATAGAATATATGAAATGAATGACTAAGCTTTAAGTCTATACCCCCCCCCCAATATATATATTTTCGTTATTTTATTTTTTAAGGTAAACATTTAATGAAATAAGTTTCATGAACTTGGATTCTATTCACTGTATTTAGCAGCCCTTGTGGTATAAAATCTCACAAAGTGTAAAATTTTGTATATGTCGACTACGGACCTTCGGGCCCCCTCGAGTTCCTGATCGACCGATCCAACTGATCCATGGTCCCCACGCCACTCTCTCAACCAATGAGTTCCGATGGATCATAGGAGAGAAGAATAAAGTAGGTGTCTTTATTGAAGGGCTGTGGTCCTTTCATCTACGCGAAAATCAAACGTGCGATGATGGGGCCATAGAACTTCAAGAGAGACATCTCTAATCCACGAGATCTCAACATCGCTTGTTTGAAATTAGAATCTTCCAGAAGAAAGAAGGTTGCCTGCATTTGATTCATTTCGTGAACCACTACTCCTTGTATAACTACCATGCGTGCTTTGGGGTATTTCCAAAATAAGGATTCTAATTTTTAATAATTTTAATATATTTTTATAACCTTGTGAAGATTTTTGTTCAATGGATAATTTGACAAAACTCACCTTCAAACTTTCAATCTAGGTCTGTATATAAATATGATGAAACGGCTGAAAAAATTATAAAATAATTTTGCCATAATTCTTCAAAACAAAATTTCTTTCTCTCTGGTAGTCACTACGAGACGAACATAAAATGTTCGAAGATATATCACAGCCATTATCAGAAACGACATTAATGCTAGGCTAACTACGCGTCATTTCTCCGATTCAAAATTTTACTCAACTAATGAGGTGAGATGAATCTTGGGAGAGATGAATTATTTGGGTGTCTTTATTGAAAGGCTTTTCATCTACGCGAGAATCAAACGTGTGATGAAAGGACCATAGAACTTCAAGAGAAACATCTCCAATCTACGAGATCTCGACATCGATTGTGTGAAATAACTATTTTCCATAAGATAGGAGATTGTCTACTTTCGATATATTTCAGGAACTCCCTTTTTCTTCGGAAAACTCTCATACCTGCTTTATTACATTACCACCGAATGTTATCAAAATTTAAAATTTAATCTATTACTATATCTTTCAGAAGTTCGTTTGTTCACCGCACATTTTTGCACAAGTCTCCTTCTAAATAACGTTCAAGCTAAATGTGTTTATAATAACACAAAACGTGTGGAAAACATACAAAATGATATTTCCAAAATTCATCCAAACCTGTGCTTTCTGGATGCTGTGGTAATGACTCGAGACGACTGTAACACTTCTGAATATCTATCACAGCTCTACACGAAGAGGACATAGGATAATTGCGTAACTTTTCTCCGAAAGAAAAATTTTCTCAACCATTGAGATAAATGGGTGATATGAAAGAAGAACCGCGCAAAGGTGTCTTCATTGTAGGCCTCAGGTGTCTTAGTCCACGAGAAAATCAAACGGGATAAAAACGCTTTAGGCCTCCAAGAGGGATATCTCCAATTTCCGAGATCTCCGCAGCGAATATGCGAGAAATGAATTTTCGTCAAAAAGTATATTTTCTACACTCGATGCCTTTGATATAACCCTTCTGCTTGTGAATCTAACATACGTGAGCAACCTTTCGCCGAAAGAAGTATTTTCTCAACGAATGCGTGTAAATCTGGCTGAGTATATCGTGAATCACAGGTTAGTGAATGTAGTGAGAGCAGCCTACTCAGGAAATAAGGCTCGCGGAAGAATATGTGGTATGCTGAATGAGTGGTTAAAGATTGAATGTGGTGTTCGGCAAGGATGTGTGATTCTCCTTGGTTATTTAATGTGCTTATGGATAAATGTGTGAGGGAAGACTGTGCTAATACCAATGCTCTGACGATTGGGGAAGTGAATGTGCGGGTCCTGTTGTATGTTTATTATGCTGTGTTTATACCTGAAACGGCGAATGAGTTGCAAAGAATGTTATATAGTATGGCTGAAGTTACAGAGAGAATGGATCTGAAGATCATTGTTTCAAAAACAAAGTTCGTTGTGTTTGATAGAATATATGAAATGAATGACTAAGCTTTAAGTCTATACCCCCCCCCCAATATATATATTTTGGTTATTTTATTTTTTAAGGTAAACATTTAATGAAATAAGTTTCATGAACTTGGATTCTATTCACTGTATTTAGCAGCCCTTGTGGTATAAAATCTCACAAAGTGTAAAATTTTGTACATGTCGACTACGGACCTTCGGGCCCCCTCGAGTTCCTGATCGACCGATCCAACTGATCCATGGTCCCCACGCCACTCTCTCAACCAATGAGTTGCGATGGATCATAGGAGAGAAGAATAAAGTAGGTGTCTTTATTGAAGGGCTGTGGTCCTTTCATCTACGCGAAAATCAAACGTGCGATGATGGGGCCATAGAACTTCAAGAGAGACATCTCTAATCCACGAGATCTCAACATCGCTTGTTTGAAATTAGAATCTTCCAGAAGAAAGAAGGTTGCCTGCATATGATTCATTTCGTGAACCACTACTCCTTGTATAACTACCATGCGTGCTTTGGGGTATTTCCAAAATAAGGATTCTAATTTTTAATAATTTTAATATATTTTTATAACCTTATGAAGATTTTTGTTCAATGGATAATTTGACAAAACTCACCTTCAAACTTTCAATCTAGGTCTGTATATAAATATGATGAAACGGCTGAAAAAATTATAAAATAATTTTGCCATAATTCTTCAAAACAAAATTTCTTTCTCTCTGGTAGTCACTACGAGACGAACATAAAATGTTCGAAGATATATCACAGCCATTATCAGAAACGACATTAATGCTAGGCTAACTACGCGTCATTTCTCCGATTCAAAATTTTACTCAACTAATGAGGTGAGATGAATCTTGGGAGAGATGAATTATTTGGGTGTCTTTATTGAAAGGATTTTCATCTACGCGAGAATCAAACGTGTGATGAAAGGACCATAGAACTTCAAGAGAAACATCTCCAATCTACGAGATCTCGACATCGATTGTGTGAAATAACTATTTTCCATAAGATAGGAGATTGTCTACTTTCGATATATTTCAGGAACTCCCTTTTTCTTCGGAAAACTCTCATACCTGCTTTATTACATTACCACCGAATGTTATCAAAATTTAAAATTTAATCTATTACTATATCTTTCAGAAGTTCGTTTGTTCACCGCACATTTTTGCACAAGTCTCCTTCTAAATAACGTTCAAGCTAAATGTGTTTATAATAACACAAAACGTGTGGAAAACATACAAAATGATATTTCCAAAATTCATCCAAACCTGTGCTTTCTGGATGCTGTGGTAATGACTCGAGACGACTGTAACACTTCTGAATATCTATCACAGCTCTACACGAAGAGGACATAGGATAATTGCGTAACTTTTCTCCGAAAGAAAAATTTTCTCAACCATTGAGATAAATGGGTGATATGAAAGAAGAACCGCGCAAAGGTGTCTTCATTGTAGGCCTCAGGTGTCTTAGTCCACGAGAAAATCAAACGGGATAAAAACGCTTTAGGCCTCCAAGAGGGATATCTCCAATTTCCGAGATTTCCGCAGCGAATATGCGAAAAATGAATTTTCGTCAAAAAGTATATTTTCTACACTCGATGCCTTTGATATAACCCTTCTGCTTGTGAATCTAACATACGTGAGCAACCTTTCGCCGAAAGAAGTATTTTCTCAACGAATGCGTGTAAATCTGGCTGAGTATGTCGTGAATCACAGGTTAGTGAATGTAGTGAGAGCAGCCTACTCAGGAAATAAGGCTCGCGGAAGAATATGTGGTATGCTGAATGAGTGGTTAAAGATTGAATGTGGTGTTCGGCAAGGATGTGTGATTCTCCTTGGTTATTTAATGTGCTTATGGATAAATGTGTGAGGGAAGACTGTGCTAATACCAATGCTCTGACGATTGGGGAAGTGAATGTGCGGGTCCTGTTGTATGTTTATTATGCTGTGTTTATACCTGAAACGGCGAATGAGTTGCAAAGAATGTTATATAGTATGGCTGAAGTTACAGAGAGAATGGATCTGAAGATCATTGTTTCAAAAACAAAGTTCGTTGTGTTTGATAGAATATATGAACTGAATGACTAAGCTTTAAGTCTATACCCTCCCCCCCCAATATATATATTTTGGTTATTTTATTTTTTAAGGTAAACATTTAATGAAATAAGTTTCATGAACTTGGATTCTATTCACTGTATTTAGCAGCCCTTGTGGTATAAAATCTCACAAAGTGTAAAATTTTGTATATGTCGACTACGGACCTTCGGGCCCCCTCGAGTTCCTGATCGACCGATCCAACTGATCCATGGTCCCCACGCCACTCTCTCAACCAATGAGATGCGATGGATCATAGGAGAGAAGAATAAAGTAGGTGTCTTTATTGAAGGGCTGTGGTCCTTTCATCTACGCGAAAATCAAACGTGCGATGATGGGGCCATAGAACTTCAAGAGAGACATCTCTAATCCACGAGATCTCAACATCGCTTGTTTGAAATTAGAATCTTCCAGAAGAAAGAAGTTTGCCTGCATTTGATTCATTTCGTGAACCACTACTCCTTGTATAACTACCATGCGTGCTTTGGGGTACTTCCAAAAAAAGGATTCTAATTTTTAATAATTTTAATATATTTTTATAACCTTGTGAAGATTTTTGTTCAATGGATAATTTGACAAAACTCACCTTCAAACTTTCAATCTAGGTCTGTATATAAATATGATGAAACGGCTGAAAAAATTATAAAATAATTTTGCCATAATTCTTCAAAACAAAATCTCTTTCTCAGAGGCTCTGGTAGTCACTTCGAGACGAACATAAAATGTTCGAAGATATATCACAGCCATTATCAGAAACGACATTAATGCTAGGCTAACTACGCGTCATTTCTCCGATTCAAAATTTTACTCAACTAATGAGGTGAGATGAATCTTGGGAGAGATGAATTATTTGGGTGTCTTTATTGAAAGGCTTTTCATCTACGCGAGAATCAAACGTGTGATGAAAGGACCATAGAACTTCAAGAGAAACATCTCCAATCTACGAGATCTCGACATCGATTGTGTGAAATAACTATTTTCCATAAGATAGGAGATTGTCTACTTTCGATATATTTCAGGAACTCCCTTTTTCTTCGGAAAACTCTCATACCTGCTTTATTACATTACCACCGAATGTTATCAAAATTTAAAATTTAATCTATTACTATATCTTTCAGAAGTTCGTTTGTTCACCGCACATTTTTGCACAAGTCTCCTTCTAAATAACGTTCAAGCTAAATGTGTTTATAATAACACAAAACGTGTGGAAAACATACAAAATGATATTTCCAAAATTCATCCAAACCTGTGCTTTCTGGATGCTGTGGTAATGACTCGAGACGACTGTAACACTTCTGAATATCTATCACAGCTCTACACGAAGAGGACATAGGATAATTGCGTAACTTTTCTCCGAAAGAAAAATTTTCTCAACCATTGAGATAAATGGGTGATATGAAAGAAGAACCGCGCAAAGGTGTCTTCATTGTAGGCCTCAGGTGTCTTAGTCCACGAGAAAATCAAACGGGATAAAAACGCTTTAGGCCTCCAAGAGGGATATCTCCAATTTCCGAGATTTCCGCAGCGAATATGCGAAAAATGAATTTTCGTCAAAAAGTATATTTTCTACACTCGATGCCTTTGATATAACCCTTCTGCTTGTGAATCTAACATACGTGAGCAACCTTTCGCCGAAAGAAGTATTTTCTCAACGAATGCGTGTAAATCTGGCTGAGTATGTCGTGAATCACAGGTTAGTGAATGTAGTGAGAGCAGCCTACTCAGGAAATAAGGCTCGCGGAAGAATATGTGGTGTGCTGAATGAGTGGTCAAAGATTGAATGTGGTGTACGGCAAGGATGTGTGATTCTCCTTGGTTATTTAATGTGCTTATGGATAAATGTGTGAGGGAAGACTGTGCTAATACCAATGCTCTGACGATTGGGGAAGTGAATGTGCGGGTCCTGTTGTATGTTTATTATGCTGTGTTTATACCTGAAACGGCGAATGAGTTGCAAAGAATGTTATATAGTATGGCTGAAGTTACAGAGAGAATGGATCTGAAGATCATTGTTTCAAAAACAAAGTTCGTTGTGTTTGATAGAATATATGAAATGAATGACTAAGCTTTAAGTCTATACCCCCCCCCCCAATATATATATTTTCGTTATTTTATTTTTTAAGGTAAACATTTAATGAAATAAGTTTCATGAACTTGGATTCTATTCACTGTATTTAGCAGCCCTTGTGGTATAAAATCTCACAAAGTGTAAAATTTTGTATATGTCGACTACGGACCTTCGGGCCCCCTCGATTTCCTGATCGACCGATCCAACTGATCCATGGTCCCCACGCCACTCTCTCAACCAATGAGATGCGATGGATCATAGGAGAGAAGAATAAAGTAGGTGTCTTTATTGAAGGGCTGTGGTCCTTTCATCTACGCGAAAATCAAACGTGCGATGATGGGGCCATAGAACTTCAAGAGAGACATCTCTAATCCACGAGATCTCAACATCGCTTGTTTGAAATTAGAATCTTCCAGAAGAAAGAAGTTTGCCTGCATTTGATTCATTTCGTGAACCACTACTCCTTGTATAACTACCATGCGTGCTTTGGGGTACTTCCAAAAAAAGGATTCTAATTTTTAATAATTTTAATATATTTTTATAACCTTGTGAAGATTTTTGTTCAATGGATAATTTGACAAAACTCACCTTCAAACTTTCAATCTAGGTCTGTATATAAATATGATGAAACGGCTGAAAAAATTATAAAATAATTTTGCCATAATTCTTCAAAACAAAATCTCACTCTCTCTGGTAGTCACTTCGAGACGAACATAAAATGTTCGAAGATATATCACAGCCATTATCAGAAACGACATTAATGCTAGGCTAACTACGCGTCATTTCTCCGATTCAAAATTTTACTCAACTAATGAGGTGAGATGAATCTTGGGAGAGATGAATTATTTGGGTGTCTTTATTGAAAGGCTTTTCATCTACGCGAGAATCAAACGTGTGATGAAAGGACCATAGAACTTCAAGAGAAACATCTCCAATCTACGAGATCTCGACATCGATTGTGTGAAATAACTATTTTCCATAAGATAGGAGATTGTCTACTTTCGATATATTTCAGGAACTCCCTTTTTCTTCGGAAAACTCTCATACCTGCTTTATTACATTACCACCGAATGTTATCAAAATTTAAAATTTAATCTATTACTATATCTTTCAGAAGTTCGTTTGTTCACCGCACATTTTTGCACAAGTCTCCTTCTAAATAACGTTCAAGCTAAATGTGTTTATAATAACACAAAACGTGTGGAAAACATACAAAATGATATTTCCAAAATTCATCCAAACCTGTGCTTTCTGGATGCTGTGGTAATGACTCGAGACGACTGTAACACTTCTGAATATCTATCACAGCTCTACACGAAGAGGACATAGGATAATTGCGTAACTTTTCTCCGAAAGAAAAATTTTCTCAACCATTGAGATAAATGGGTGATATGAAAGAAGAACCGCGCAAAGGTGTCTTCATTGTAGGCCTCAGGTGTCTTAGTCCACGAGAAAATCAAACGGGATAAAAACGCTTTAGGCCTCCAAGAGGGATATCTCCAATTTCCGAGATCTCCGCAGCGAATATGCGAGAAATGAATTTTCGTCAAAAAGTATATTTTCTACACTCGATGCCTTTGATGTAACCCTTCTGCTTGTGAATCTAACATACGTGAGCAACCTTTCGCCGAAAGAAGTATTTTCTCAACGAATGCGTGTAAATCTGGCTGAGTATGTCGTGAATCACAGGTTAGTGAATGTAGTGAGAGCAGCCTACTCAGGAAATAAGGCTCGCGGAAGAATATGTGGTGTGCTGAATGAGTGGTAAAAGATTGAATGTGGTGTTCGGCAAGGATGTGTGATTCTCCTTGGTTATTTAATGTGCTTATGGATAAATGTGTGAGGGAAGACTGTGCTAATACCAATGGTCTGACGATTGGGGAAGTGAATGTGCGGGTCCTGTTGTATGTTTATTATGCTGTGTTTATACCTGAAACGGCGAATGAGTTGCAAAGAATGTTATATAGTATGGCTGAAGTTACAGAGAGAATGGATCTGAAGATCATTGTTTCAAAAACTAAGGCCATTTTGTTTGATAGAATATATGAACTGAATGACTGTAAGCTGTGCGGAAATGGTGAAGATGATGATCAGGTGGATGGGTTTGTGTACTTGGAAAGAAGGTTTTCCAAGAACGGATGAACAGATGGATAGATAGAGAGGCGTGTGAATGCGGGTAGATAAGTGGTGGGTAGCATGTGGTCAGTAATAAATCGTGTAGAAGTGTCTAAGTAAGCAAAATTGGCTGTGTATAGAAGTGTGCCTGTGCCCACCTTGTTGTATGGTAGCGAAACGTGGGTGTGTCAGGAGAAACACATGAGTAAGGTGAATGCAGTTGAAATGGGTTACATGAGGAGCAGGTTTGGGAAAATCGGGAGAGACAGATTCAGGAATACTTGGGTGATGAATGCATATGTAATAAAAGAAACTTTAAGAGGTCAGTAAGGAAGGGGTGTGCTGTGATGGTTTGGGCCTGTGGAGGGAATGGGTGCGAACCGGGTGACTAAATGGATATATGATGGAAGAGTATGCGGATTATAAGGGAGAGAAAGACCAAGAAATAGCCGGGTGAATGTGGTGATCTCTCTCAAGGAAAGAGGCATAAAAAGTTTAAGGAATGGAAGACTATGTATGAAACGATGCATTGATGCGCTTGAAGTGAAAGAAATATGTAAGGATATAAAGGTGTGGAGAAATATTGTGATTGGTAGAGTCTCTTAGCTTGCTTACCCCGTAAGGGAACAGCGCGATTGGTATGTATCTATGTAATGAGTGTAGATTGATCATTGGATATATAATATCCGAAGATCTGTCACAGCACTTATCAGAGAGGACATTAAGGCTAGGCTAAATACGCATCATTTCTACGGTTCAAAAATTTTATCAATCAATGAAGAGAGATGGATCGTACGAGAGAAGAACATACTGGGTGTCTTTATTGTAGGGCTTTGGTCTTTTCAACTACGCGAAAATCAAATGTGTGTTGGAGGGACCAAAGAATTTCAAGAGCGGCATCTCTAATCAACGAGATCTAAAGATGGATTGCGTGAAATAAGACTTTTCCATAAGAAAGAATACTGCCTACATCATTTCTCCGTATCAAAACTTTTCTCAACTCAGTGGCGTAGCCAGGTGAATCCGGGCCCTAGTTCAAGAAGTCTATACCCCCCCCCCCCCCCCCCCCCCAATATATATATTTTGGTTATTTTATTTTTTAAGGTAAAACATTTAATGAAATAAGTTTAGCTTGTGAATCTAACATACGTGAGCAACCTTTCGCCGAAAGAAGTATTTTCTCAACGAATGCGTGTAAATCTGGCTGAGTATGTCGTGAATCACAGGTTAGCGAATGTAGTGAGAGCAGCCTACTCAGGAAATAAGGCTCGCGGAAGA
Organism: Uropetala carovei; assembly: GCA_036926305.1. Classification (NCBI taxonomy): domain Eukaryota; kingdom Metazoa; phylum Arthropoda; class Insecta; order Odonata; family Petaluridae; genus Uropetala; species Uropetala carovei. Next base: position 1,149,279 of record JAXCHB010000087.1, read on the forward strand.
ATATGTGTGTCTAAGTAAGCAAAATTGGCTGTGTATAGAAGTGTGCCTGTGCCCACCTTGTTGTATGGTAGCGAAACGTGGGTGTGTCAGGAGAAACACATGAGTAAGGTGAATGCAGTTGAAATGGGTTACATGAGGAGCAGGTTTGGGAAAATCGGGAGAGACAGATTCAGGAATACTTGGGTGATGAATGCATATGTAATAAAAGAAACTTTAAGAGGTCAGTAAGGAAGGGGTGTGCTGCGATGGTTTGGGCCTGTGGAGGGAATGGGTGCGAACCGGGTGACTAAATGGATATATGATGGAAGATTATGCGGATTATAAGGGAGAGAAAGACCAAGAAATAGCCGGGTGAATGTGGTGATCTCTCTCAAGGAAAGAGACATAAAAAGTTTAAGGAATGGAAGACGATGTATGAAACGATGCATTGATGCGCTTGAAGTGAAAGAAGTATGTAAGGATATAAAGGTGTGGGGAAATATTGTGAATGGTAGAGTCTCTTAGCTTGTTTACCCCGTAAGGGAAGAGCGCGATTGCTATGTATCTATGTAATGAGTGTAGATGGATCATAGGAAAGGAGCATGTCCCAAATGTTTCCTTTGTGGAGGGCTCTGTACCTTTTCATCTACGCGAAAATCGAACATGTGATGCTAAGCCTATAAACCTTCAAGAACTTTATCCTCAATAGCGAGATCTCGATATCAATTGCGAGAAATAAGAATTTTTTATAATAAGCTGGATTTTCAACATTCGATGTATTTCATAAACCCCTATCGCTTGTAAAACTATCATCCGTGCTTCGTAATATTTCCACTAAAGTAGATTCTATTTCAAATAATTTTTACATCTGTTGTGTTTCTATACCGTTGAGAATTTTTTGTAAATTTGAAATTTACACAAAAGTCAACTTCACAATTGCGACCTAGTAGAATGCGTTTACAAATTAGGAAAAAGTCGAAACGAATACAATATAATATTGCCATAATTCACCAAGACAATGACACTTTATGATATACTGTGATAGTTACTTCGATAAGAATATAAAATTTCCGAAGATCTTTAAGAGCACTTATCATATATGACAGTATTGTTAGGGTAACTACGTATCATTCCCCCGATTGAAGAATTTTCTCTACCAATCAGATGTTATGGATCATAGGAGAGCAATATAGTGGGTGTCTTTATTGAAGGGCTGTGGTCGTTTTATCTACACGAAAATCAAACCTCTGATAATAGGCCCATAGAACATCAAGAGAGACATCTCAATGTACGAAGTCTCGAAATCGTTTGCGTGAAATACGAATTTACCATAAGGAAGACATTTTCTACGTTCGCTGCATTTCATAAACCCCTTCTGCTAGTTAACCATAATACGAGCTTAGTAATATTTCCACCTTAGGGGATTCTAATTTTAAATAATTTCAATATCTGTTGTATTTCTGATTCTCTGATTGCGAACTTTTATGCCCACTGGATATTTTGAAACAGGTCACCTTCAAATTTACGATCTACCTTTAAGTGTTTACATTTAAGAAAATGCAGTTGAAAAAATGTAAATTAATATTGCCGTAATTCAGCAAATCAATGACACTTTCTGAAATGCTATGATAGTTCTTTCGAGACGAATATATAATATCCGAAGATCTGTCACAGCACTTATCAGAGAGGACATTAAGTCTAGGCTAACTACGCATCATTTCTACGGTTCAAAAATATTATCAGTGTTTTAGGTGAATCTTACTGCATATGAGGACAAATATGACGAATTCATCAGTTTCCACTGAATTCCACGTCATTTACATATAATGTGAGCTGGCATAGTATCAAATATCTTGAAGCATACAAACACGTGGAAAATGATTTTTCATCACGTAGCTCATACATTAGATACAATATGTGTGTGTATATATATATATATATATATATATATATATATATATATATATATATATATATATATATATATATATATATATTCTCGTGAAAAGATTTTATTATCCAATGAAAGGTTATATTATTTTTGTAAAGTAAAGAGAATTTAAAATAAATAACCGTCTCACATAAAGTACCTATTCTGTAGCACAGGGTTTTTCAAAGTTTTTTGGGCGCGTACCCCTTATAACTCAACCAATTGAAGTAACACCTAATAAAATAATACAAGTATTACACAAAATATAATTATTTAAATAATGGATGACTTTATATATAATACATAATACATATTGAGAGGAACTGTGATGTTTTCCATGATCAATCATTGGCTACATTGAAGAAAGCCTCAATCGTAAGTCAGGTTCGACATGCAATTTCTGACGATTTCTTGCCCTAATTAAACTCACTGGCAAAACTCCAGATTCGCACATGTACAATTTCGGGGAAAGGAATTAATATTTTGATTGCTTTTTGCCACTTCCCCACACTTGCTTGCAAACTGTGACCAGTAAGAAATTAAGTATACCCTCGAAAATTTAATTTTCAAGTCATCGTCAGGATAAATATACATGAGGATTTCTTGTTATTTTCCTATTACCTGTGAAATCGAAACAACCACATAAAATGGATTGAGCCTCCAATTATTAGAATCGTACATTTTTGGAAAATATTAATGTATTTGTTCCGTGGGTTATTCCTAATGTTCCTTTATATCTGACAAATCCAAACTAAGGAATTGTACGTATTTCAGATTCGCCACTTAGGTTTTACCTAGTTGTATGACTTAATCTATAACACATGTCTTGTCCCTTGGTTAACTGAAGAAACAAAATATTTAAACCGCCGCCCTCAGTGATAAGGCTGCTATTTACTGCTGTGTATGCATGCAATGTTTTCAGTGACAAAATATGCTGTATTATTTATGTGAATACATAGTCAGAAATATATTGTAGAACATATTCTATATTAACATAAAGTGAAAAAAGAAGATTTGTACTCTCCAGTATCATAATGTAAGTCATAATGTAAATTTTCTAAAGTACCCCCTAGCGCCTTAAATGTACCCCACTTTGGGAAACCCTGCTTTAACATACTTGAATTAACTAATTATGTCATTCTTTTGTGTAACATAATTAAAAATGAATACCTAAGTAGAAACGATAAGAAAGCAATTATTCCCAAATGCGAAATGGATTCACGGATTATCGTTATCATCGGATAAAAAGTAGCAACATCGCTGAGTCCTATATATGTCGGTAGGATCGTGAAGTTAGTAGATGATGTGGATAATCGTAGTTATCGAAGGGATGAGGGAAACGACGGGGAAAAGGCGATCAGTGTCGGGGAAGAAGCGAGACTTCCAACTTGAGGGAGGTCATAGAAAGGGTAAAGAATGCGAAGGCGTGTGTGTGGAAGGCAGAAAACCGTGGCGCGACAGCGGACGAAAAAAATAGAGACGGGAATGGGAAAACGTGCTATAAACCGAACGAGTGCTTTGGGTAGGGTTAATATTCACGGCCTCAAGTGTGCAATTCTCTCGTTGGAAGCACTTTTTAGGCGTTTTATATAAAAATAAATAAAAAACATTTAAACTTATACTCTTTTCATAAAGCGCACCGAAAAATATAAAATAAGTTTTTGGCTTCAAAAATATATCTGGACATTAAGGAAAATTTACATTACATATGATCATGAATCTGTATAAAGAAGAGGTATGGCGTATGTTGATTTAATTATTCACTGCCATATAAATAGACTATAAATTCTTGTTTAATCAACATAGTCCATACCTCTTTTATCTTTTTCTAAAAAGAGATAAATTCTTGTTTGATCAACATAGGCCACACCTCTTCTTCTCTTTTTTTAAAAAAGAGATTAAGTATCACACACAATGACAATTTTACTTATGATCCAGATATTTTTTTTAACCCAAAAATTTATTTTATGTTTTTCGGTGCGCTTTCTAAAAAGAGTATAACTTAAAAATGTTTTTACATATTTTTATTTTATACTTTTTAGTGGAATGAATTTATAATTATGACAATGATATCAAATTATGAAGTATTTATTTACATAAGACATTACTATTCAAATCAAAGATCCGGGTTCGATTCCTGGTGACATTTTCTCTTTCCCATAAGGTAACTCGTAAAAAGGGACATATCGACGTGTAGGCTTTCATTCTTTTTTAGATAAAAATTTGAAAGGATTGACCTGCAATCTTCGGATATAAACCATTTTTAAGAAAACATTATAAAGTTTCTTATTCTGTTCATCCGTTTCCGCTTATCGTTCGAAATTTCTCAATGTAAATGTTTAATTCACACAGTTTGAGGAAATCTTGCCATTTTAAGGGTATGATGCCATGCCTACCAATGCCATTTTTTCATATTGTTAATTCAATCCTTATGGGTATAAACGTGATTTGAATGCTTTTAATGCGAGAGGGGGGGGGGAGTGTGGAAGAGGGGGGAGCGAGAGGGAGGGGAGAGAAGGAATTATTGGGGGGAGGGGGAAAATTAGGAGGGGATGGAGAGAGAGGGCGTGAGAGGGGGGAGAGGGAGGGGGGGGATGAAAGGGGAAGCAACTATTTTACGTTTAACTAAAGATAGCCCGTCAACAACAGAATATTCATTAGAAATGTTGTGTATGACAAAATATTTCACATGTAAAAGTGTGATATTAACTATTTTAAATGAAAATAATAATAATCTATCTATCTATAATTCTTCCGTTGCTATTTCAACGTGCATTACAATAGTTCTACAATAATCGCTCTTTAGATTCTTTTTAAGGAGATACCTGACGGAAACCCATTATTTATAAATAATTCCCAAAAAATAACTGCTACGGAAATTCTTTCAAATGAAAAGTTGTAGGAAATTACATTCTCTATGAACATTATACAGTATTGTAAATACAATAATGATATTTTAACGAAGAAATATCGCAAAAACCGAATCCGGTTTCGGATAAACCTCGACTTCCGGTTACACGTTGTTGTCCAAAAACTAATCAGTTGTTTGTGCTAATTTTGAAGTGTTATATATGAAATTTGGTAACGATATGGCATGTACTTTTTGAGTTGGAGCGCCCACAATAACATACACACACACACAGAGACATCATTCGGAAAATAGTCTAAACGTGTTCTAGGGACCACAAAACATGTATTTCCGTTGAAATCTCGAAGTCGATTTTTTTCATGCATACAATACTTTCCCATTACTACGTATGGAGAAAGTAAAAAGATTGCCCGCTTCTTTTCAGCACTGCTAATGTTATCTTAATAAATAAAAGATATGCTCTTGGAATAATACCATGATTTAATCTACACACGACAAGAAGTTTAAGTAGAAAAGCAAAGAAAGGACTAAAACGCGTTAACTGCATTTCTTTTTACACAATATTTCCTATCCCTCATTTAAATGAAATTCCACTAGCAATTTTGATGAGTTTTTGCGCATAAATAAGAAAGACATATTGTTATATATCAATCGTAAAACATTTTTATGAATATTGCTTTTTAATATTTCCACCTCACACCATTCATCTCCCTTTGCCTCGTGTTATTCCCACGCCTTTCTCTTCCCTTATTCCGTTCCTCATCCATCGCTCTTACCATTATCCTGCGTTTTCCTATTTATCACCGTCATGCGTTTTTACTTTCTTCATACGTAGTAATGGAAAATATTGTATTCACGAAAAAAATCGACTTCGAGATTTTAACGGAAATACACGTTTTGAGGTCCCTACAACACGTTTAGACTATTTTCCGAATGATGTCTGTGTGTGTGTGTGTATGTTATTGTGGGCGCTCTAACTCAAAAAGTACATGCCATATCGTTACCAAATTTCATATATAACACTTCAACATTAGCACAAACAACTGATTAGTTTTTGGGCAACAACGTGTAACCGGAAGTCGAGGTTTATCCGAAACCGGATTCGGTTTTTGCGATATTTCTTCGTTAAAATATCATTATTGTATCTACAATACTGTATAATGTTTATAGAGAATGTAATTTCCTACAACTTTTCATTTGAAAGAATTTCCATAGCAGTTATTTTTTGGGAATTATTTATAAATTTCCGTCAGGTATCTCCTTAAAAACGTCGTAATTGTTAATCTTCGTGAGGACCAAAGTTGTAGATAATAATATTTCTTCCTGGTTTTGTTTGAAGCAAATATTCGTAGAACCATCCATTTCGGAGATATTCAACTTTTTCCTAATTTCCAGTATACAGCGCCACCACAATTTAGCGGTAAATTCTGTAAACATATTCAAAATATACGTAATTTACGGCAATAAGGAAGATTGTATTCTTTTACGATACGAAATAATAATTTTGCCTTATAATGCTATTCATAATAATTTAAATATCTATACCCCAAATATGGAGAAAGTGATGTGTTGGCCACATCAGATTTTTTATTTTTATAAAGAACGCCTAAAAAGGGCGTCCAACAAGAGAATTACATACTGGAAGCCGTGACCATGAATTTTTTTATTTGGTTTTTCTTAATTTGCAGCATACAGCGCCACCACCATGTAGCGGTGCATTATGTAAACATATTCAAAATTTACGTAATTTACGAGAATAAGGAGGACTGTATACTGTTATTATACGGAATAATAATTTTGCCCTATAATACTATTCATAAAAAGAATTTAAATATCTATACCCCAAACATGGAGAAACTCATGTGTTGGACACATCAGATTTTTCTAATTCTATTCATCCCTTCCCATTCCCTTTCCCACCATCTCTAACTCTTCCCTTTCCCTTCCTACCTTTCTCTTTACCTCCCTCCTCTCTCTATCTCCCTTCCGCACTCGTAATATTCCTCCCTCTCTCTCTCGTTATCTCCCACTACTGCTACATCCCCCTCCCTACTTTCCTCTCCTTCACCTCCACTCCCTCCCTCTGAATAGAATACAAGTGTTAACAGTAAAATATGAACATAAAATTTTAAACATGTAAGACCAATACGGCTTTTAATACATTCACATTGAAATAAATATTTTAAAATATAAATTAATTAAATCACTTTAAGAATAAATGAATACCTCACTTTAAAAAAACTAAAATATGTATAGTCTAACATATTTAAAATACACTCAAGTCGTAGAGTCGTTAATACATCCTCACGAAGAAACTAAGGGAAAATATCGACCGGAGACGGAGAAGACGCAAAAACATCCAACTGGAAGGAGCAACAAATGGGGCGCAGAATGGGAAGTAAAGAAGTTGTAGGCAGATAACATAGGCGGGAAAACTGATGTCAAAAATTGGGGGTGGACTGGACACTAATATTTCTTGCTAAATGGGAAACGGAAAAAAATATTTTAGATGCGGATGTTATGTTTTTACAGATGTTATGTTTTTACACTCTCTCGCATAGAAATTGAGACACGTTTCTCCAACACGTGTTACAGTCGCTACCTTATAAATTCAATGAACCGGATTTCATGAATTTATATTTACAATTTTAACTGTTGCTAAATAGCGTGCGTTAATTAATTTATATATGGTTTTATATCCATCTTTACCGAATAGAAAAGAGATCAGTTAACAATATCATCAACAAAATTCAATTTTCACAGATATTTTTTGGTTTAATAATAGAGGAAGAAATAAATATCATGTTCCTTTGTTTTCTGTTTGAAATGTAACAACATTTCATTGTCAACTGCATCTTCATTCACTTATGTTCCGAAGAATTGAATGTTGCGAATTTATTAGATCGATGATGGTTGAATAGGTAGTTTATTATATATATCCTGATATTGGATATGTATGTACAATACGGTCATTCCATACTAATGTCCAGACTCGGTAAGTGATGATGCGTCGAATCGAACCAAATTTTCAGGATCGTTAGTAAATCTACTTACCTTCCCAAAATGCACAAATGTTTCCCTCTATGGCGCCCACATCTCCACCAGATACGTGGCAAATCTGCTCCCGCGCGCTGTGTCGACCTCCGGGAAATGTACTACTGTCGCCCTCTCCTCATCGCACAGAGATATATTTGACGTAATTTTATTCGGTAATGATGCCACTACAAGACCATACATAGGTTTATGGGTCTGAGACGTTAAAAAATACCGCCTAGCCACCTTTGAATTCCGGGTATAAAATTCGAGATTTCTATATATTTCCGGCCTCACAGACGGGCCGTGAAATTTTTGAAATGGTCGACACACCTATCACCGAATACTAGAGCCGGAGAACTCTAAACTCACGCAGTACAAGGATTCAAAGATATCTACCGTGGAAGAAAATCAGCTCTGAACATGGTACAATTTGAAAAAGTGCCAAATTGGCGTCCCAAAAAAGCTGTTTGCATCCCACCAGAGAGGACTGGTTTGCACTGAGAGAACATGCTGAACATCTATTTTCAACATCTAAAGAGAAAAACGATTTATTTTGGCTGAAACTGTAGTTTTACAGGGGTCGAATATCGGCTCGCTCAACCGACACCGCTGGCGCTGGCCCCTGGAAGCTGACAACCCACATGACATGCATCGCGCCACATATGACGGGTTCGGAGGAACGGTGAAGCGATGCACGCGGAAAGCCATCTTACAAATACCCATCAATGACCAGATAGTAACTGTACATGATATGTACAAGTACTGTACTCTTTGGCTTCAATCCGAAAGGAACGAAGCAAACCAATTTACAATTTTCTTGTTAACTGAGTAAGCCATAATTGTTGCACGATTTTCGCGTGGAAAACGGTATCGAAGGTTTTCCTAAAGTCTAAAAATACTGTGTCTACTCCTATTCCTTTGTCCGATACTTTCACAATATCATGTGTGTGTAGAGCTAACTGTGTCTCGCATTACATGCCTCTCCGGAAACCATGCTGGTTGCTATTCAGATTACCGTTTGCTATGGAAAAAAGTCCACGTTACACTTATACACAAAACGGGAAGTAACTTTAAAGTGGAGAACGACCGCCCTATATCACTGACATCAATCTTCTGTAAGGTGTTTGAGCAAGTTATCGGTAGCTGAATACTGCGATTCCTCGAAAGTAAAGGTGCTCTGAATAGAAACCAACATGGTTTCCGGAGAGGCAGGTAATGCGAGAATGCGTTCCTCCGACTTAGGATGGGAATCACAAACTGAGCGCCGATCACGCTCTAAGTTAAAACTTCTTGAAAGATTTAGAACGCATATATTCTCCAGCGATGTCGAAGAAATAATAAGAGCGCCAACTTATATTTGTAGAATGGACCATCCTCGTAAAATAAGAGAGATAGCCTGTAGAACTGAGAGGTATAAAGGCTCGTTTTTCCCTAGAAGGATAGCTGAACAGAACAGAAGTTCCGAAAAGAAATCAGCCGACGTAGAGTGATACTATACATTATTATGCGCGTTACCATGGTGCTATTGCACCCCTGCCACACACCATTGCGGTGGCTTGCACGGTGAACTGTAGATATATGTGGCGCGATGCATGTCAGGTGGGTAGTTAGCTTCCAGGGGCCAGCGCCAGCGGTGTCGGTTGAGCGAGCCGATTTTCGACCCCCTGTAAAACTACAGTTTCAGCAAAAATAAATCATTTTTCTCTACAGATTTTGAAAACAGATGTTCAGCTCGTTCTCACAGTGCAAACCAGTCCTCTCTGCGCGGACGCAAACAGCATTTTTGGGACGCCAAGTTGGCACTTTTTCAAATTGTACCATGGTCAGAGCTGATTTTCTTCCACGTGAGATGCCTTTGAATCTTTGTACTGCGTGAGTTAAGAGTTCCCTGGCTGTAGTTTTCGGTGATATGTGTGTCGGCCTTGTCAATAATTTCCCGGCCCGTCTGTGATGCCGGAAATATGGAGAAATCTCGAATTTTTTACCCCGATTTCAAAGGTGGCTAAACGGTTTTTTTTACGTCTCAGACCAATAAATCCATATATGCTCTTGTAGTGGCATCCATCCCGAATACAATTACATCAAATTTATCTCTGTCCGATGTACGAGAGGGCGGCACGAGTACATTTCCCGGAGGTCAACACAGTGCACGGGAGCACAGTTGCGACGGATCTGGTGGAGAAGGGGGGCGTCATAGGGGGGAAACCCTTGAGTAATTTGGGAAGGTAGTCAGATATACTGAAGATCCTGAAAATTTGGTGTGATTCGAAGGATCCATCACTTACCGAATCTGGACATGTAGCATGGAATGACCCAATATACTTCTATAAAACACTGAATTTGAATTCTCCCTTTATTTTATAAATTATACAGACAGTTTTCAAAATGAACAACCTCCTCACTTAGGAACCAAAAAATAAATTTTCCGTAACATTCTAAAATTAACAACAGTTTTCCTCAATTTCAGATAACCGTATGTTAAAACAATCCGGCACGTAGAAGACGGGTAATAGAATATTCCACATGGCGAAAAAATTAAGCACACGCCATCATGAATAATAACCAAGTTCGGATCGCAAGTATTTACATGGCAAACCTTTTTCTAAGTTGGCTGTAAGGGGATGTGTAGTGGAGAGGGATGTTTAATAGGTGAAGAGAACAGTGGTAGCTATCCAGGAGCGGAGGAAAACGAAGTGGATAAATAACATTATCGTCTGCGACAAAGAAGGTAGAATCTTCCCTGAGGAATCGCGTAAGAGAGGGGTAAGCAATGCGAAGGAGCGGGAGCAATATATTAAACATATAACATTACCAATATTTTTCTAACGAAACTTTTAGGAAACAATGTTTTCATACTTTACGTAGTGGCACCATAATTCGTTATAAATCCACTATAGGTATTGCAGCACCAATAGATAATCGATTTCCTTTATACAAAATAGTTTACCGAGATGGAGACAAAAAAGAAAACGGCTAAATTTCTATTCTGAAAGGCAGCGAGGATACAACCACCGCTTATGTCCGAGGGATATTTTTGAAGGACAATATGAAAAATTATCGGATTTATTCTAGTTAGATCTTTAATTGACTTGAGAATTGCAAACACATAAATTCGCTCACTCAGGATGCGCCCCATGGAACGCAGATGTGGAATTGGTACGCTTACGCAAATGAATATGCAATGATGCTAAACTCAAGGAAAAATGATCAATATTAAGTGGACAGAAACCGAAAAATTTTTCTAATACAAAAGAGAGATCTAGGGTTACACAAATGACAAAATAAAAAGTAAGGAGGGATGCGTATTCGTGGAATTGAACAATAAAGGATAGAAAAATTCAGAGGTCACCTTTAAATTCGTGTTCGGTTTTAAATACGTACTAAAACAATATTTCTTCGAATTCAAAGCGAAGAAGCAATCGTTCTTATGACTCATAAAGGAAAAGCAATAAGGATGTCGTAAAGGTGAGCTAAGCAGTGCCCAGACATTTTACTTCATGACGTCACGTTCTTAGAAATAACAATTTAAGTCACCCCCGCGCGAGGGACTTAAGAGTAGTGTGTAGTGTGAATATTTCTCAAACCTAGCACTTGCACAGCGTGTGGTATGTTACATTAGTTAATTATTATTTTTATAGATGTTTAAAAATTTACTACACGTTTTGAGGTCCCTAGGACACGTTTAGACTATTTTTGAAATGATGTGTGTGAGTGTGTGCGTGTGCGCCTGTGTGTGTGTATGTGATTGTAGGTGCTGTAACTCACAAAGTACTTGTCCTATCTTTACCAAATTTCATATATGAAACTTTAGCATGAGCACAAATTAATATTAGTTTTGGACAATATCGGTTAACAGGAAGTCGAGGTTTATTCGAAACCCGATTCCGTTTTTGCGATATCTCTCCGTTAAAACATCATTATGATATACACAATTCTATAGAAAAGTTATAGAGAATGTAATTTCCTACTGTATTCATTCGAAACAATTTTCTATGGGAGTTACTGTTTAGGAGTTATTTATAAATAAACGATTTTTCAAATATCTCCTTAAAAATATCGTTATTGGTAATCTTCGTAAGAACCAAAGTTGTAGAGAATAATATTTCATCCAAGTTATGTTTGAAACAAATTTCCGTAGAACCCTCCCTTTCGGAGATATTTCGCTTTATCTTAATACCAGTATACAGCGCCAGCACCACGTAGCGGTGAATTCCGTAAACATATTAAAAATATACGTAATTTACGGCAATAAGGACGACTGTATTCTTTTAGGATACGAAAAAATAATTTTGCCTCATAATGCTATTCATAAAAACAATTTAAATATCTATACCCCAAATATGGAGAAAGTCATGTGTTGGCCACATCAGATTTTTTTGAGGTGCAGTGGTGGTTACATCGAGGCGACTATAATACATCCGAAGATCAGTCACAGTACTTCTGAGAAGAGGACATTAATGCTAGGATAACTACGTATCTTTTCTCGGAAAGAAGAATTTTCTCAACCAATGCGAGGAGATGGATAATACGAAAGAGGAATGAAAAAGAGGTGTCTTTATTGAAGGGCTGTGATCTTTTTATCTACGCGAAAATCAAACGAGTGATAAAGAAGCCCTTGGACCTTCAAGAGAGACATCTCCAATCTACGAGATCTCGACATCAAGTGTGTGAAATAAGAATATTCCATGAGAAAGAAGAAAGTCTACATTCGATACATTTCATAAACACTTTTGCTTATAAAATTATCATAAGTACTTTACAACATTTCCAAAAGGGGATTATAATAAAAATAGATAAAATAATATTCTCAAAATTCACCAAACCAATGACCATTTCTGAAATGCTGTGGTAGTTCCTTTGAGACGAATATTATATGACCGATAATCCTCACAGCACTTATTAGAGTAGATATTAATGCTACGCTAACTACGCATCATACCACCGATTGAAGAATTTTCTCAACCATTGAGATAAGATGGGTCATACGAGAGAAGAATAAAGAAAGCGTCTTTGTTGAAGGGCTGTGTACTTTTTAAGTACGCGACAATCAAACGTGCGATGAAAGGACCATAGAATTTCAAGAGAGACGTGTATAATCTACGAGATATCGACATCGATTGTGTGAAATAACTATAATCCATAAGAAAGAAGATTGTTTAATTTCGGCATACTTCAGGAACCCTTTCGATAGAATGAATTAATTGAATGACCGTACGCTGCGCATAAATGGTGAAGTTATTGAACAGGTGGATGAGTTTATGTACTTGGGAAGAATGTTTCCTAAAAATGGAAGAATAGAGGTAGAGATAAAAAAGCGTGTGAATGCGGGTAAAAAAGTGGTGGGTAGCATGTGGTCAGTAGCAAATCGTGTAGAAATGTCTAAGGAAGCAAAAATGGCTGTGTATAGAAGTGTGCATGTACCCACCTTCTTGTATGGTAGTAAAAGGTGGGTGTATCAGGAGAAACACACGAGTAAGGTGAATGAAGTCGGATTGGGTTATATGAGGAGCAGGTGTGGGAAAACCAGGAGAGACAGAGTCAGGAATACGTAAGTGATGAATGAATGTGGAATGAAAGAAACTTTGAGAGGTCAGTATGAAAGGCGTGTGCTGCGATGGTTTGGGCATGTGGAGAGAATGGATGAGGACCGGGTGATTAAATTAATATGATGGTAGAGTATGCGGATCAAATGGGAGAGAAAGACCAAGAAAAGGCTGGCTGAATGTGGTGGAGTATCTCTATAAAAGAGACAGAAGGAGTTTAAGGAATGGAAGACGATGTATGAAAAGATGCATGGATTTGTATGAAGCGAAAGAAGTATATATGGAGAGAAAGGTGTGGAGAAATATTGTGAATGGTAGCGCCATTTAGCTTGCTAACCCCGTACGGGAACAGCGTGATTGGTATGTAATTATGTAATGAGTGTAGATGGATCATAGGAAGAACCATGTCACAGATGTCTCTTTTTTGAAGGGCTGTGGTCTTTTTATCAACGCGAAAATCAAATGTGTGATCGGAAACCTATAACCCTTCAACAACGACATTCCCAATTAACAAGATCTCGACATCGAATGCGTGAAATAAGAATTCTCCATAAAAGCCTATATTTATTACATTCGATGTATTTCATAAACCCCTACCGCTTCAAAACTATCATACGTGCTTTGTAATATTTCCCCTAAAGGTGATCCTATTTCAAATAATTTTAACATCTGTTGTATTACTATATCTTTGAGATTTTTTTGTAAATTGGACATTTTCACCAAAGTCAACTTCAAAATTACGATCTAATTGAATGTGTTTATAAATAAGAAAATAGTCGAGACGAATATAAAATAATATTCTATAATTCACCAAGACAATGACCCTTTATGAGACGCTGTGATAGTTGCTTCCAGATAAATTTAAATTTCCGAAGAACTATTACAGCACTTATCATATATTATAGTACTGTTAGGGTGACTACGTATCATTCACCCAATTGAAGTATTTTCTCAACCCATGAGATGATATGGATCATAGGAGAGAAGAATATAGTGGGTGTCTTTATTGAAGGGCCTTCGTTCTACGCGAAAATCAAACGTGCGATGATGGAACCATAGAACTTCAAGAGAGACATCTCTAATCTACGAGATCTCGACATCGATAGTGTGAAGTAGGAGTATTCCATAAGAAGGAAGATTGCCTACATTCGATGCATTCCAAAACTACCATGCCTGCTTTTCAATATTTCCAACAAAGGGGGTTCTAATTTTAAATAATTTTAATATATATGTTTGTACCCTTGAGAATTGTTTTGTTCACTGCATATTTTGAAAAAAGTCATCTTCAAAACATACTATCTAGCTCTAAGTGTTTATAAATAAGATAAAGCGATTGAAAGAAATAGAAAATAATTTTGCCATAATTCACCAAAACAAAGACTCTTTCTCAGATGCTGTGGTACTCCCATAGAGACGAATATAAAATGTTGGAAGACATATCATCGCCCTTATCAGAAACGATATTAATGCTAGGCTAACTGCGCATCATTTCCCTGATTCAAAAATTTTCTCTACCAATGAGGTGAGATGGATCATACGAGAGAAGAATAATGTGGGTGTTTTTATTGATGGTCTGTGGGCTTTTCATCTACCCGAAACTCAAGCGTGTGATGAAAGGAACAAAGAACAACAAGAGAGACATCTCTTATCTACGAGATGTCTACATCGATTGTGTGAAATAACTATTTTCCATAGTTTCGATATATTTCAGGAAACCCTTTTTCTTGTAGAACTATCATACGTGCTTTATAACATTTCCAGCGAATGCTATCTAAATTTAAAATTTATTCTATTGCTATATCCTTCAGAAGTTTTTTGTTCACCGCACATTTTCTCACAAGTCTCCTTCAAAATTACGATCAAGCTGAATGTGTTAATAATAACAAAAAACGTTTGGAAAACCTACGAAATAATATTTCCATAATTTATCAAAACCAGTGCTGTTTAGATGCTGTACTAATGACTCGAGACAACTACAACACTTCTGAAGATCTATCACAGCTCTACACGATGAGGACATAGGATAATTGCGCATCTTTTCTCAGAAAGAACAATATACTCACCCATTGAGATAAATGGCTGTTATGAAAGATGAACCGCGCTAAGGTGTGCTTATTGTAGGCCTAAGTTGTCTTTGTCCACAAGAAAATCAAAAGGGGTGAAAACGTTTTAAGCCTTCAAGAGGGACATATCTAATTTCCTAGATCTCCGCAGCGAATATGCGAAACAAGAATTTTTGTCAAATAGTATATTCTCTACACTCGATGCCTTTGATATAACCCTTCTGCTTGTGAATCTAACATACGTGAGCAACCTTTCGCCGAAAGAAGTATTTTCTCAACCAATGAGGGTAGATCTGGCAGAGCATGGCGTGAATCACTGGTAAGTGAATGCAGTGACATCAGCCTACTCAGGAAGTAAGGCTTGCGTAAGAATAAATGGTGTGCTGAGTGACTGGTTTAAGATTGAAAGTGGTGTTCGGTAATGGTGTGGGATTTCTCCTTTGTTGTTTAATGTGTTAACGGATAAATGTGTGAGGGAAGACTGTGCTAATACCAATGGTCTGACGATTGGGGAAGTGAATGTGCGGGTGCTCTTGTATGCGGATGATGCTGTGTTGATATCTGAAACGCCGAATGAGTTGCAAAGAATGTTAGATAGGAAGGCTGAAGTAACAGAGAATATTGATCTGAAGATCATTTTGTCAAAAACAATGGTTGTTGTGCTTGATAGAATGAATGAATTGAATGACTGTACGCTGCGCATAAATGGTGAAGTTGTTGAACAGGTGGATGAGATTTTGTACATGGGAAGAATGTTTCCTAAGAGTGTAAGAAGAGATGGATAGATAGAGAGACGTGTGAATGCGGGTATATAAGTGGTGGGTAGCACGTGTTCACTACTAAATCGTGTTGAAGTGTCTGAGGAAGCAAAAATGGCTGTCTATAGAAGCGTGCCTCTACCCAACTTGTTGTATGATAGAGAAACGTAGTTGTGTCAGGAGAAACACATCAGTAAGGGAATGCAGTTGGAATGGGTTATAGGAGAATAAGGTGTGGAAAAACCAGGAGAGACAGAGTCAGGAATACCTGGGTGATGAAAGAATGTGGAATGAAAGATATGATAAGAGGTCAGTATGAAAGGGGTGTGCTGCGATGGTTTGGGCATGTGGAGGGAATGGATGAGAACTAGGTGATTAAATTGGAATATGACGGTATAGTAAGCGGATCAAAATGGAGAGAAAGACCAACAAAAATCTGGCTGAATGTGGTGGAGTATCTCTATAAAAGAGACAGAAGGAGTTTAACGAATGGAAGATGATGTATGAAACGATGCAGGGATGTGTTTGAAGCGAAAGAAATATGTAAGAATAGAAAGGTGTGGAGAAATATTGTGAATGGTAAAGGCTCTTAGCTTGCTCACGCCGTAACGGAACAGCGTGATTGGTATGTATGTATGTAATGAGTGTAGATGGATCATAGGAAAGAAGCATGCCACAGATGTCTCTTTTTTTAAGGGCTGTGGTCTTTTTATCTATGCGAAAATCAAACGTGTGATTGGAAGCCTATCAACCTTCAAGAACGACATACCCAGTTAGCGAGATCTCGACATCGAATGCGTGAAATAAGAATTTTCATTAATAAGCTACATTTTCTACATTCGATGTATTTCACAAACCCCTTCCGCTTGTAAAACTATCTTACGTGGTTTGTAATATTTCCACTAAAGATGATCTTATTTCAAATAATTTTAACATCTGTTGTATTACTATATCGTTGAGATTTTTTTCAACTGGACGTTTACACAAAAGTCAACTTCAATATTACGATCTAGTTGAATGTGTTTATAAATAAGAAAATAGTCGAGACGAATATAAAATAATATTCTATAATTCACCAAGACAATGACCCTTTATGAGACGCTGTGATAGTTGCTTCCAGATGAATATTAAATTTCCGAAGAACTATTACAGCACTTATCATATAATATAGGACTGTTAGGGTGACTACGTATCATTCACCCAATTGAAGTATTTTCTCAACCCATGAGATGATATGGATCATAGGAGAGAAGAATATAGTGGGTGTCTTTATTGAAGGGCCTTCGTTCTACGCGAAAATCAAACGTGCGATGATGGAACCATAGAACTACAAGAGAGACATCTCTAATCTACGAGATCTCGACATCGATTGGGTGAAATAAGAATTTTCCATAAGGAAAACGTTTTTCTACGTTCATTGATAAACCCATTCTGCTGTTAAACACATAATACGTGCTGTATAATATTTCCACCTTAGGGGATTCTAATTTTCAATAATTTTAATATCTGTTGTACTTCTGATTCTCTGATTGAGAACTTTCTTGTCCACTGCATATTTTGAAACAGGACGTCTTCAAATTTACGATCTAGCTTTAAGTGTTACAAATAATAAAATGCAGGTAAAAAACTATATATTAATGTTGCCGTAATTCACCAAAACAATTTCTTTCTGAAATGCTGTGGTAGTTCTTTCGAGACGATTATAAAACATGCGAAGATCTATCACAGCACTTATCAGAGACGACATTAATGCTAGGCTAACTACGCATCATTCCTCCGATTCAAAAATTTTCTCAACCAATAAGGTGAGATGGATCATACGAGAGAAGAATAATGTGGGTGTCTTTATTGAAGGGCTGTGGTCTTTTCATCTACGCGAAAATCAAACGTGTGATGAAAGGACCAAAGCACATCAAGAGAGACATATCTAATCTACGAGATCTCGACATCGATTGTGTGAAATAACTATTTTCCATAAGAAAGACCATTGTCAACTTTCCATATAATTCAGGAACCTTATTTCTTGTAAAACTATCATACGTGCTTTATTACATTTCCACCGAATGTTATCTAAATTTGAAATTTATTCTATTTCTATATCCTTCAGAAGTTTTTTGTTCACCGCACATTTTCGCAAAAGTCGCTTTCAAAATTACGATCAAGCTGAATGTGTTAATAATAACAAAAAAAGTTTGGAAAGCATACAAAATAATACTACAATTGTTCATCAAAGCGTGTGTTTTTTGGATGCTGTGGTAATGAATCGAAACGACTATAATACTTCTGAAGAGGACATAGGATAATTGCGCACCTTTCCTCCGAAAAAAAATTTTCGCAACCATTGAGATAAATGGTTGATATGAAAGAAGAACCGCGCAAAGGTGTCTTTATTGTAGGCCTCAGGTGTCTTTGTCCACGAGAAAATCAAACGGGATAAAAACGCTTAAGGCCTAGAAGAGCGACATCTCTAATTTCCGAGATCATCGCAGCGAATACGCAAAACAAGAATTTTCGTCAAAAAGTACATTTTCTTCACTCGATGCTTGTCAATCTAACATAAGTGCGCGTCATTTCGCCGTAAGAAGATCTTTCACAGCTAATGAGAGGAGGTGGATCGGAAGAAGAAAGAATTAAGTAGAGATGTCTTTTTTGAAGGGCTGTGTTCTTTTTATCTATGCCAAAACCAAACGTGTGACAGACAGCCCATAAACCTTCAAGACCGATATCTGTAATCTACATGATATCGACATCGATTGTCTGAAGCAAGAATCTTCCATAAGAAAGAGGACTTTATACACTCGACTCATTTGTTAAAACCTTACGGTTTGTAAAGGTATCATACATGCTTTGTAATATTACCATCGAAGGGGTTTTTAATTTTAAAACATCTTAACATCTGTTGTATATCTACATAGTAGAGATTTTTTCGTTAACTGGACATTTGCACAAGTCAACTTCAAAATTACGATCTAATTGAATGTGTTCATAAATAAGAAGAAATTCGAAACGAATATAAAATAATATTGCCATAACCCACCAAGACAATGACCCTTTATGGGATGTTGAGATGGTTGCTTCTAGAAGAATATAAAATTTCCGGAGAACTGTAGCAGCATTTATCAGATATGACAGTATTGTTAGTGTAGCTTCGTATCATTTCTCTGATTGAAGAATTTTCACAACCAATGAGATGAGATGGATCATACATAAGAAGAATAAAGCAGAGGTGTCTTTATTGAAGTGCTGTGATCTTATTATCTACGCGAAAATCAGACGTTTGAATATAGGCCCATAGAACTTCAAGAGAGTCATCTCTAATCTACGAAGTCTCGACATCGATGGTGTGATATAAGAATTTTCCATAAGAAAGAAGATTGCCTACCTTCGATGCATTTCACAGACCCCTTCTCCGTGTAAAACTATCATGCATGCTTTGTAATATTTTCACCTAAGGGCTTCTTATTTTCTATAATATTAATTGTAGTTGTATTTCTATATCTTTCGGAAGCTCTTTATCACTTGACACTTTCGCATAAGTCGCCTTCTAAATTACGAATGTGTTCATTATAAAAAAACGGTACAATATACATTCTACAAACATTCTCATGTATGAATGCGTCGTTTAGTAATCTTTAGAAAATGAAAATCGTATCAGTCCGTTTTCAGGATATCCAATTTTTGTTAAAGTCGCCCTACAATAAAATATCCTTATAAACATTCATTGAGAAAAATTAAATTTAATCAAAATCGTTTGGGCTGTTTTTGAGAAAATCATATTATTGTTAGAGTTGCCTAGAATAAACTAGCCTTATATTAAATTTTTGAGAAATATGAACTATTTGGTATTATTGAATACGTAAACTGAAGTAACTGTATGAAATTTGGTAAAAATCGTTTGAGACGTTTTAGAGAAAATCAAATTGTTGTTAAAAATGCGTAGAATAAATTTCCCTTAATTATTGAGCAATGCCAACAATTTCTTTATAGCCTCTGCCCAGTATGATAGAATGCCTAATACGAGAGTTCATTCATTTTCGCACAACCGTTTAGAAATTAAGAGCCGCGAACATAGAGACAGACGCCATTACGAAAACAACTTTTTCGGACTAAGGCTACCTAAAACCTATATTTTAATAAAATCCTCGATGTCGAATTTTTCCGCGATAACAATAACTCTCAATATACCTCGTATATGAGAAAGTAAACAGGCGTCGAGAGAGTCACCTCTACACTTATAGATATATATTATAAGGAGAGAAACGCGGTCGCGGAAATGAACAATTGCATAACAATTTTCAAAGGTGACCTTTTTAATCATGTTCGGCATTAAAAAAGGAATAAAAGATAACTTGTTGGAACTGAAAGTGAAGAAACGACCGTTTCTATAGATAATAAATAAACGAATAAAATTTATCTACCTAAGAGGCAGGTGTAGCATGTTCCAGATTTTTTAAAATGCGCTTTAAGGAGGAATACGCGTTTAATGAAACGTAAACAGGATGTCGTGAAGATGAGAGAATCAGAGACGATCCATTGTGTCAGAGACTGTAACTTCAAAGGTGACACGTTCTGAGAGATAAAAAATTAGATCATCCCCGCGCAAGGGACATAAGAATACGCCGCAGAAAATCTCAATCGCATATATTGCGTCACTAGAGAAGGTCGATCGTTTAGGCTTGAAGATTCCGCGAAGTCGATTCTTGCGCTGCTGGTGGTAAATTACAATTCTTAGTTATTAGTTTCATAATTGTTAACGCATTTAATATCGACATATGGTCCGAAGACTAGCGTTTTCATCGGATGTTAGAAAGGGACTTAGTTTAACAGTGGTTGTAACTATATATTTCTCAAGCAGAAGTCGAATTAATTACTACTGATGATTTTCTTTTCCAAACCAATTTACGTGTTTCGTCTAATTATATGTCATTAATAGAAACTAAGAAAGCGTAAACCCTTTTCTGCTCACTTTGTAAATATTTTCATTTATTTAATTTTATTGTTAAATATTACGTTCTTGTAATTAAAGGTGACTTTAATAAGTTCTACTAATCTACTATCTGAGCTGTAAGAGGTACAATTTTCTTTATTACCTTTCCTGCTTACAGTAACAAAGGCGGAGTAGTAAATTTTTTTTTATAAATTAACAAACAGAAGTAAAGGCATTTAACTCACTTTCGCGTAACATTAAAGTCCCTAATTTTAAGGCTTACTGATTGATGACTGGCTTCATCATTTTAACTACGTATAATGTTGCAACTCCCACATTTTTTATTGTGTAGTTATATTAATAAATGCTTCTTGTCCCCCATTTTATACGTTTATAAAATGAGTGTTTAACGAAAATGTTAACTGATTTGTTATATTATTCCTGATGCATCCATTGGAAAATTTTATTTGACTTTTTAGAAACATATTTCAAAATGCTTACGTACAATTTTATTGATTTTAGTGACTTGGTAGGCGAAGTAAATGATATGAAGTTAACTATATACTATATGAGGCTTAGGTACGTGTGCCCACACAACTTTTCGGCCTGCAGGTTTTCATTCATTTGCTCATATATATTCGAAATATTGGCATACGAATTTCGGACCTGGATCAAGGATTCTTATTTTCTTTTTTCGTTTACGATACTAAATCGCCCGCATTTGAAGCTTGATGCATATAATTTCCACTAAAGTTGCCATTTCATTACGAAATACCTTGACGACGGACAATGTCGTACTCTTAAGTCCTGTTGCTGTAAAACTCTATATAGCATACGAGAGTAAAATTAACGTGTTTTTTAAGCCGTTTAAATGGAGAGAGTAAGTGGAAAAGGAAAGAGTTAGGGAGGGGGTGGGAAAGGAGATAGGGGAAACATGAGGGGTGGTAGGGGAAGCGGGAAAATGGGAGAGACAAAGAACCATGTCAACCATTTCTTCACAGACTCTGCTCAGTATGATAAAATGACAAGTACGTGATGTCATTCATTTTCACCTTACCGTTTGGGCTCTAGAGCCAGTAACAGACACAGGAGACAGACAGACTGCAACGCGAAAACCACTGTTTTCGAACACGACTACACCTAAAGGTATTTTTCTGTAAAGACCTCGAGGTCGAATTTTTTTGCGATTACGATACTTTCTGTACATAATACTTCGCACCTATACGAGAAACTAAAAATTCGGTAAGAGGAAAGACGACAATAAAGGTAGTGAGAATGGCGCTCAAACACGAACGAGTGATCGGATTAATATACTCGATATACTTCGTATATGAGAAGTTAAAGGAGTGGTAAGTTACAATAGTTAATTATAGATTTTGAGATTTCCCATCGAAAAATTTCCCGATTATTAATTAATCGGTTAATAAACTAAGACGTTTATGTTGACGATATAAGGAAAAATTTGCCAATTCTTAACAAGGGTCTTCTTTTCACCTAAATCTATAGACCTTTATATTCAAAACGTTTATACACAGTTTGTGATTTTTATAATTTGCCTTCTGATATTCGTAATTTTTCCAATGCAAAGGAGAGAGATACTTCTACCCTTATGACGAAAGATAAAATGAGTGATGCCAATTCGTGGATTGAACAAAAAGGGATAGAAACATTCAGAGGTCACCTTTAAATTCGTGTTCCGCTTTAAAAACGTACTAAAACAATATTTCTTCGAATTCAAAGCGAAGAAACAATCGTTCTTATGACTCATACATGAAAAGCAATAAGGATGTCGTAAAGGTGAATAAGCAGGGCTCAGCCATTTTCCTTCAAGATCTCACGTTCATAGAGGTAACAATTTAGGTCACCCCCACGCGAGCGACCTAAGAGTATAGGATAAAAATCATTCGCATATTCGCCATCGTTTGAGAAGGTTGACTGTCTTAGTGTGAATGTTACGCAAACCCAGCACTTGCACAGCGTGTGGTATGTTACAATAGTTAATTATTATTTTAATAGCTGTTTTGAAATTTACCATCGAAAAGCCTTCCGATTATTAATTGGTTAATTTACGATATCAGGACAGATTTATCGGACATCTAATTGAATATTATGGATAAATGTAATACCTAACTATGATCTTTTTTCCTTCTCTTTCTCTGGGCCCTTAAATTCAAAATCTTTATCCACGGTTTGTGATTATTTTAACTTGTTTTCTTATATTCTCAATTATTGTGTTCTTGTAACAGAATACGTCATGATCCGATTTTCTAATTTACATTTATTTTCTTACAGGACACATCTTTAGAAGAGCATCAGGACCATTTGCAGTAGCATCAATTGGTAAGTTGAACTTGCCATTATTAAACAAACCTATACGTCTCCAAAATTGTGATACAGTGATTCATGTTTTACCTCAATTGTAGAATTTAACTAAAATTAGGTCGAATTTCCCACATTGTTTAGTAATACGTATTTATATTACTAAGAATGCTGTCTCTTTCCTATTCATTATTTTTATAGAATTTATTATCGAATCACATCAAGTGTACCCATAGATTAATAACGGAACTCTGCTTTGTATTCCGCATTAAATTTAATATAACACAGAATTTTGGAAAGATGTTAGAACTGTATTTCATTCTTCAGAATACTGACAATATGTCATTGAAATATAATTCTACCATACATGTATTAGATTTTCTACTGTTTAATAATGAAACCATGTATTTCTATATTATTTCTGATTTAAACATCGGAATGAACCCTGTTGGTAAGCATTTTTGCGCGATGAGATAATAGTAACTATAGCCGTGAAGTTATTTTCGTAACTTTTTTGAATACCTTATGTTGCGATAACCACTTTTCTGATTCAGCTATACCTAAAACGTATATTTCCGTAAAAATCTCGGGGTTGAATTTTTTCGCGATTGCAACACATTCTCAATATTCTTCCTATATGAGAAAGTAAAAATTCGGTAGGATCATGAGGTGAAGAGGCAAGAAGACAATAATGGGGACGAGGAAGGTGCTCAAACACGAACGAGTGCTTAACTTTAAGATATTTTTCTAGTATTTGTTATCGAATCACATCAAGTGTACGAATAGATTAATAACGGAACTATGCTTTGCAATCCGTATTAAATTTAATATAACACAGAATTTATAAAATAGTTAGAACTGTATTTCTTTCTTCAGAATACTGACAATATGTCACTGAAATATTATTCTACCGATTGATGTAATAATCCTAACATTTCGAGGGTATTCAGCTAGTCACATTTATTTCATCTGCTTAGAATATTGAGATGCGTATACGGTGGAAGGTTTAAGGTTTTCTATATATGGCGTAGCGGAATCATTCTGGGGATAACGGATAACAAGTATGAATAATACACTTTAAACATACAGTATAAATTAGGCGATTTTCATATCCTTTAATATATAACGTATTTTAATAAGTAAAACTTGGAAAATACACCTAATTGCACTTTTAAAAGGTATTACATTTTTAAAAAATATACACAACAAAATCTTTTTATATTTTTCATTCTCACGTGAAAAAAAGTTGGCATATGAACGCAATTTATAGCAGTTAAAAAAAGAAATTTCATTTCCAGGTATATTTGTTCTGTAACTTATGAGTTGTTTCACAGTGATAACCTACATTGAAAGATCTATTGTTTCCCGTCTTTCGGAAAAGGACCGTTCGGTTTGGCATAGTTCAAAATAATTACGTTAATTTTGTGATTGTCAAAATATTCAGAAAATTCTCTTCTTCTGATGGATATCTACTGGCAAACCGATATCAAAATCTAAGGAACACCTCGCCTCTAAAAATTCTTCACTCTCTACCATTACATCAACCTTCTCACTAGTAGGTACTACCACACAATAGTACTACAGTACTATTGCAAAGCTACTTATCATTAAACTATGTAGTTGCATCACTACACTGCACATTACCCAGAGTACTGCATACATCTTCTTTGTCACTGCGATGTTTTACATACGAAGACAAGCTAGAGCTGATCGTTGGCGGACTGCTTTCTGTTTGAAAAAAAAACTTGCCAACTAATTCGCGTCCTTTTGAAGGGAACGATCACATTCTCGTTTTAGGTTTTTGACCACTACTAAGCTGAGTTGACTTACACATCTTAAAATATAAGGGCCATCAAATTTTATATTTTACTATAAAGGGGAAAATATTTCACTAAAACACACTTTAATTAAATCACAGCACACAATTACACTTTTTAACCTACCAGCAAGAACGAGAAAATCGTTAATGAATGCAGGACACTAACTTTTTCTTTTTTATTGACGCCTTGGTAACGTTCAAATTCACCTAAATTCAACTACTGGAATAAAAGGACAGCGAACTCCGTAAAAAGCTAAGTTTTCGCTAAGGTGAATGCAAATATGCTAGTGGAGTCTCCACTCTCTCACTCCCTCCGCTCTCATCACATTTGTCAAGATCTTTCACCGTTAATATCTTTGAGAATGTTGTATGTTAACTAGACACTTATATTACCTGGCATATACGGTCATTAAAGACCAATCGTAACATAGAAATGCTTTAGGCTACAGGTTCTGCTCTACGTATTGCAATTTGTAAACAGACTGCAGGCGTGGACCGCCTGTGTTTATTCGTCGCCGTAATTACTAACAGCCCAAACGGCTCTTACTCAAGAAAGCAGTATTATCAATTGGTTCTGTTCATAGAAAGAAGAACAAAGGTGGTGTCCCTATACTCTCTTATATTTCAAGCATCTTTTATTTCATCTCCCTCTTAACATTTTCCTTTGTCCGAGAGGCCGTTTAGCTGTGGTTCATTTTGTGCCCCCTTCGGCAATGGGCCTCCCCGTCGGGCGGGGGCTGCGGGGGTATAATTAATACTTGGATCAATAAGTACAAAATGAAAACATAACCAAAGAGAAACATTTGGGACGTCCTACGTCGCCATTGGTGAAAGGCGAGAAGAGAGAGAGAGAGGGAGAATAGGAAGGCGACAAGAGAGGAGCCAAGCTTATCTTTCACCGCCTTCATTGGGAGCATACGCTCGAGAAAATGGCGGGGAAGGCGGCACCTAGTGAGAATCAACGAGCTGGAGAGAATGGGCGTCGAAACGTTAAGTTTCGCAAGGTTTCGAGGAAGAAGCAGACGGAAAGCGCGCTGCTCATTGGTTCTTCCCCGTCCTTGTTCTCGGTTGAAAGAGGAGAGGAAGGTAGAGGGACGGGTTGGAAAGAGTTGAGGCGGGGATGGACACGAACGGCGGCGGACCGTATCCGCTGGTGTGAGGTATAATCGATCCCCCATCTGAAGTCTCTTGGCCTACTTAGAGCAAGTAGCCAATCACGAACGTTTCCCCTTCCATCGCCCCTCTCAACTTCCGTGCGGGAGAGCAGATGCCGGTGCGCGCTGCCAGCTCTTGCTCAGCTGATATACTACGCAGTTTCTAAATAAAAAGGAAACGGCGGTAGAAACGGCAACGCAGTCAGATGCGATCTCTTCGAGAGCAGGAGTGAGACTGGTTTCCTCCCCACTACCTTCCCAAACAAACAGTCTCCTATTGGCTGCTGCTAACTCGTTCACGCCCAGTTTTCGAGGCCATCAGACTTCAGATGATGGACCGACTATAGCTCTATCTAGAGCTTTAGTGTGAGGAGGATAAATAGGGAAGGGAACGTGCTTTGGCAAACAGGCGCTTGCCCGGGTTTTTATGGGGCACATCAAAGAACTCGTATCTCGTCCGCGGAGTCCGTGAGAATCTTGGCCTAAGGTCCGAGATGAATTTCTTTCAAATACAATGCTTTAGTATTCATTTTTGTTTTATCTAATATAACCCAATTATTTTACATTTTAATGTGTATTGTCTGAGATTTTGAAACGGATAACAAGTTTAATTGCCAAAGATGCGACTGCTAACTTGGCGCATGCGTTTAAATTTACGTGGCCATATCTCACCCGGAAGTGGAAACTGTTTAGCTTTCCTTATTCTTCGTGGATGGACGAGGCTGTCCTATCCTCCGGTAAAGCTTCGCAATCGCGATACGATACTGTAACACGACACGACAGTGTTAACATCAAAGAGCTAATTATTAATAATTATTAGTTATATTCTTGGAGAAAAATTATACAGGTTTAACGTCAGTTCTCGAAGGCTGCCCGGAGCTCCTAAATATTGGAAGCGTTAACCCGATATAAGTATATATATATATACAAAGGTTTTGAACAGGTGCTAGGCGTACCCCTACGGATAGATTAATATTTTAAAAGGGTATGCGAACGTGTTAAAGATTATAATTTTGCCTCAGGTTAGGTATAGTAATATATTACATCGAAAATAGAACGAGGGAAATTTATTAATTTTTTCCATGATCCTTTTTCGGTACCCGGTATGATAACAGATGCATCGTATGAACTTCCTGTTAGTCGACGTAACAATATGACACCTAAAATAATGTGAAAAACCGAACAACAAAGTTTTTCCAAAGCAAGCTTTAATTAATGTTCCACTACAAAATTACAAAAAGCAAGATATAGTATTATAACTAAAATTGTATAAATAAAATTGCAACTTTCTTGAATTCCATGAATGGATTAACGTATGTTATGCCGACGTTTTACCAAGTAAGAAAGAGCTACCGATGTATATCCGCATCAATTTTTTTGCCATAACCATTCCATGAAACATAATAAGGAGGAAAGGCTGGATCTTAAGGGTTTTAGGTGAATCTTACGGCATATGAGGAGAATATGACGAATTCATCAGTTTCCACTGAATTCCACGTCATTTAGAAATAAGATGACCTGGCTTAGTATCAAATATCTTGAAGCATATAAACTCGTGAAAAATGATTTTTTATCACGTAGTTCATACATTAGATAAAGTATGTGTGTGTATATATATATATATATTCTCGTTAAAAGATTTTATTATCCAATGAAAGGTTATATTATTTTTCTAAAGTAAAGTAAAGGGAATTTAAAATAATTAACCGTCTCACATAAAGTACCTATTCTCTAGCACAGGGTTTTTCAAAGTTTTTTGGCCACATACCCCTTATAACACAACCAATTGAAGTAACACCTAATAAAATAATACAAGTATTACACGAAATATAATTATTTAAATAATGGATGACTTTATATATAATACATAATACTTATTGAGATGAACTGTGATGTTTTCCATGATCACTCATTGGCTACATTGAAGAAAGCCTCAATCGTAAGTCAGGTTCGACATGCAATTTCTGACGATTTCTTGTCCTAATTAAACTCAGTGTCAAAACTCCAGATTCGCACATGTACATTGTTGGGGAAAGGAATTAATATTTTGATTGCTTTTTGCCACTTCCCCATACTTGCTTGAAAATTGTGACTAGTAAACAATTAAGTATACCCTCGAGAATTTAATTTTCAAGTCATCGTCAGGATAAATATACATGAGGATTTCTTGTTATTTTCCTATTACATGTGAAATCGAAACATCCACATGAAATGGATTGAGCCTCCAATTATTAGAATCGTACATTTTTGGAAAATATTAATGTATTTGTTCCGTGAGTACTTCCTAATATTCCTTTATATCTGACAAATCCAAACTAAGGAATTGTACGTATTTCAGATTCGCCACTTTGGTTTTACCTAGTTGTATGACTTAATCTATAACACATGTCTTGTCCCTTGGTTAACTGAAGAAACAAAATATTTAAACCGCCGCCCTCAGTGATAAGGCTGCTATTTACTGCTATGTATGCATGCAATGTTTTCGGAGAAAAAATATGCTGTATTGTTTGTGTGAATACATAGTGAGAATTATATTGTAAAACACATTCTATAATAACATCAAACTGAAAAAAGAAGATTGGTAGTGCCCAGTATCATAATATAAGTCATAACGTAAATTTTCTAAAGTACCCTCTAGCGCCTTTAAATGTACCCCACTTTGGGAAACCCTGCTTTAACATACTTTAATTAACTAATGATGTCATCCCTTTGTGTAACATAATTAAAAATGAAGACCGAAGTAGAAACGATAAGAAAGCAATAATTCCCAAATGCGAAATGGATTCAAGGATTATAGTTATCACCGGATAAAAAGTAGCAACATCGCTGAGTCATAAATATGTCGGTAGGATCGTGAAGTTAGTAGATGATGTGGATAATCGTAGTTATCGAAGGGATGAGGGAAACGACGTGGAAAATGGCGATCAGTGTCGGGGAAGAAGCGAGACTTCCAACTTGAGGGAGGTCATAAAAAGGGTAAAGAATGCGAAGGCGTGTGTGTGGAAGGCAGAAAACCGTGGCGCGATAGCGGACGAAAAAAATAGAGACGGGAATGGGTAAACGTGGTGAAAACCCAACGAGTGCTTTGGGTAGGGTTAATATTCACGGTCTCAAGTGTGCAATTCTCTCGTTGGACGCCATTTTTTGGCGTTCCTTATAAAAATAACTTAAAAAACATTTTAACTTATACTCTTTATATAAAGCGCACTGAATAATATAAAATAAATTTTCGCCTTCAAGAATATATCTGGTCATTAAGGAAAATTTACATTACATATGATCATGAATCTCTATAAAAAAAAGAGGAATGGCGTCTGTTGATTAAATTATTCACTGCCATATAAATAGACTTTAAATTCTTGTTTGATCAACATAGGCCACACCTCTTCTTCTCTTTTTTTAAAAAAGAGATTAAGTATCACACACAATGACAATTTTACTTATGATCCGGATATTTTCTTTAACCCTGAAATTTATTTTATGTTTTTCAGTGCGCTTTATAAAAAGAGTGTAACTTAAAAATGTTTTTATATATTTTTATTTTATACTTTTTAGTGGAATGAATGTATAATTATGTCAATGAGATCAAATTATGATGTATTTATTTGCATAAAACATTACTTTTCAAATAAAAGACCCGGGTTCGATTCCTGGAGACATTTTCAATTTCCCATAAGGTAACAGGTAAAAAGGGACATATCGACGTGCAGGCTTTCATTCTTTTTTAGATTAAAATTAGAAAGAATTGACCTGCAATCTTCGGATATAAACCATTTTTAAGAAAACATTATAAGTTTCTTATTCTGTTCATCTTTTTCCGCTTACTGTTTGAAATTTCTCAATGTAAATGTTTAATTCACACAGTTTGAGGAAATCTTTTAAGGGAATGTTGCCTTGCCTACCAATTCCATTGTTTCATATTGTTAATTCAATCCTTATGGGTATAAACGTGCTTTCAATGCTTTTAATGCGTGAGGGGGGGAGACCGTACAGGGGGGAGCGAGGGAGGGGGAGAGAGGGAAGTAGAGGGGGAAGGGGAAAGAGGGGGAGGGTGAGAAATTAGTAGGGGGAGGGAGAGAGAGGGTGTGAGAGGGGTGAGAGGGGGAGGAGAGGGAGGGGGGAAGAGGGAGAGGAAGAGAGGCAACTATTTTAAGTTTAACTAAAGATAGCCCGTCAACAACAGAATATTCACTAGAAATGTTGTGTATGACAAAATATTTCATATGTAAAAGTGTGATATTAATTATTTTAAATGAAAATAATAATAATCTGTCAACGGTCAAGTGGGGTAATTGGAGACAAATTTTGTACTTTCCAAAGTAAGTTCTTATCTTTTTTATGTATCTTCTTTATCGAGCTTATATTTTCTTACCAGCCGTTTTTCTGAACTCCAACATTGTATATGGAAGACAATTACGTGTTTTATCCTTAATTTACTCTCAAAATAAGTGCGCAGTTTAGCGTTTACAATTACCCCACTATGAAAAGAGTAATGAGGGTGAATAGATCATTTTAGGGGGTAATTGTGAACAGTTATTTGTAACACTAGATGAGCTAACTGAGTTCTGACTGGGGCAAATGTGAACGACGGGATGTACTGAACATGGTATGTTGTTAAATTCTCTTTTAAGCTATGTTCACATTTAGCCCAATGGTGTGGTTTACATTTGTCCCACATGAAGCCCACACGTCGTGATATAGGAAACCCCCCCAATTAAAAACATTTTGAGATGAAGTAGATAACTAGGGATAAAGAAAAGTAGAAAATCACAATGTACAAGGTGTAAAATCATTTTTAATAACATACAAAAATTATAATTAGGCTAATAACATATGTAGTAGGTACAATATAGTCTTGTATAGCGGTTGCAGTTTATCTGTTAGGTGGCCAGGCAGCCTCAGCAGCGAGATATTGTTCTGAACGGCTGCCTCCACTGTCTGAAAACTTATGTGGCTCGCGTATCCGTCAAAAAGCAGCAATGCTGCATGTCCAGACAATTCTAGTCTCTCTCGAGCTCTCTTCACGTGCGGGAGAAATCCGTCAACAAACTAGTTGTATAAGATGGGAAAATCCATTCTCGTCAGCGTCGAATATAAAAGCCTCTTTCCCCAAACTGAGATAAAAATCTTGGAGTCTTGGCCAACGTTTGATAAAATGAATTATAACATCTGGCACTTTGGCTTCTAATTTGACCTTTGCAGGTGCTCTGGCTTCATGAAGCCGTAATACCAATCACTGCCAGGCTTTTTTTTAAAACTTATTAGGTAGATTGTTTGCAACGATATACTTTGTATGATTTATAGTAGCTCTGCCTTGTCGCACGGGTAGCCGATTTTCGCTCTAGCAGCCTAACATTCAGCGATCTGGTCTTCCACCGCTGCAGCGGTGGAAGACCAGCGTGCTGCTGACAAGGTAGTGGGAGCTCCCGCCTCCATTTTTTCCAATGAAGTTTTCCTACCTTTTATTCGATGGTAGATAACTGCCTTCGGTATATTATAACACTCCTCTGCCTCCCTGAATGTTTTGTTTTTATTGACAAAATGGCTAACTGCTCGTAAAAGTTCTTCATATATTGGCAGGACCGATGGAAGTATGCCTTTGGCGTTGTAGATTGCATGAGATATTATTAATTCCTATAGGTATATCCTTTCGACTCTATG
Source organism: Uropetala carovei (assembly GCA_036926305.1). Lineage (NCBI taxonomy): Eukaryota > Metazoa > Arthropoda > Insecta > Odonata > Petaluridae > Uropetala > Uropetala carovei. The sequence goes on from JAXCHB010000087.1 coordinate 1,181,337, forward strand.
GGAGTTTCTTTTTACCATTAGATAATACGTATAAATAAAACTATTTGATGGGCAGACATTATTTCGTCAACATTCTAAATTGTCTCAAATATACGATTAACACGCGACACTTCCAAATGTACCCTTTATCATGGCATTATGTATTCTTCCTCTACGGCGCCCCACGACGTGGGTTTTCCTTGCATTACTCTTTACGTGCCTATCTCCCTTTGAAGAGGACAACAATTAAGAAGTTTAGCTTCGTTTCCACGTGGAAACTGATCATCTAAACCGATAAATTTTGTGCTTAAAGTAAAAGTTCGAGCGATTTAGCATGTAATGCGACAAACCATGAACAGAATTAAAATACACAATCTTTCATGCGTAAAATAAGTTTTCCCGTGATCGTAAATTAATATTTAGGTATATTTATATCCAAATCAGAGAAGGGCTGCATGGCAATTTTGGGGTTTCTCCACACCATTTCCCATGTATTCTTACGGAAATAGTATTTTGTTGACCCCATGGGGTATAAGAGACCACACGGTCTGCAAACCTAGACCAAGTTCTTCCTTTGGTCCATAGGATGGCCCATGAAACTTTTGAATTCGATAGCTTTAACGGTGTAAAAATGTATAAAGTACATATATACACACATTCACCCTAAAATATTTATAAGTGGGTAAAGTTATAAAAAATATATGTATTGGTTCTTTGTTATCAAGCCGATTATTTATTTATTTATTTTAATTGATTTTGTACACAATTATATTTTAGTTTTCTCTTGTGCACATAAAATATATGTTATAATACTTGCATGTATATATATGCATACATCAATGGGTGTTCCATATATTTTTCACCATTTCAAACTATTCTGGAACTCAATAAAAGGGTTAAGAAAAGCCTTGGAATGTAACCCGACAGCAATCGTAAATGATGAATAAACGATGAATTTTTACTTTCTCCGTAAATCGACTTCGAGATTTCAACGGAAATTCACGTTTTGAGGTCCCTAGGACACGTTAAGACTATTTTCGGAATGATGTCTGTGTGTGTGCGTCTGTGTGAGTATGTGATTTTAGGAGCTCTAACTCAAAATCTACTTGTTCTATCGCTACCAAACTTCATATATAGAACTTTAGCATGAGCACAAAGAAGGGAATAGTTTTTGGACAATAACGGTTAAACGGAAGTCGAGGTTTATTCGAAACCCGATTCGGCTTTTGCGTTACTTCTCCGTTAAAACATCATTATGATATATAAAATTCTGTACAAAGGATACAGAGAATGTAATTTCCTACAGTATTCAATCGAAACAATTTTCTATGGGAGTTACCTACTGTTTAGGAGTTATTTATAAATAACCGGTTTTTCAAATATCTCCTTAAAAATATCGTTATTGGTAATCTTCGTAAGAACCAAAGTTGTAGAGAATAATATTTCATCCAAGTTATGTTTGAAACAAATTTCCGTAGAACCCTCCCTTTCGGAGATATTTCGCTTTATCTTAATACCAGTATACAGCGCCAGCACCATGTAGCGGTGAATTCCGTAAACATATTAAAAATATACGTAATTTACGGCAATAAGGACGACTGTATTCTTTTAGGATACGAAAAAATAATTTTGCCTCATAATGCTATTCATAAAAACAATTTAAATATCTATACCCCAAATATGGAGAAAGTCATGTGTTGGCCACATCAGATTTTTTTGAGGTGCAGTGGTGGTTACATCGAGGCGACTATAATACATCCGAAGATCAGTCACAGTACTTCTGAGAAGAGGACATTAATGCTAGGATAACTACGTATCTTTTCTCGGAAAGAAGAATTTTCTCAACCAATGCGAGGAGATGGATAATACGAAAGAGGAATGAAAAAGAGGTGTCTTTATTGAAGGGCTGTGATCTTTTTATCTACGCGAAAATCAAACGAGTGATAAAGAAGGCCTTGGACCTTCAAGAGAGACATCTCCAATCTACGAGATCTCGACATCGAGTGTGTGAAATAAGAATATTCCATAAGAAAGAAGAAAGCCTACATTCGATATATTTCATAAAACCCTTTTGCTTATAAAAATATCAAACGTGCTTATTACATTTCCAAATGAGGATTCCAATAAAAATATATAAAATGATATTCCCATAATTCACCAAAACAATGACATTTTCTGAAATGCTGTGGTAGTTCCTTAGGGACGAATATAAAATATCAGATGATCTCTCACAGCACTTATCAGAGGAGATATTAATGCTACGCTAACTACGCATCATACCACCGATTGAAGAATTATCTAAACCAATGAGATAAGATGGATCATACGAGAGAAGATTAAAGTAGGTGTCTTTATTGGAGGGCTGTGTCCTTTTAATCTACGCGTAAATCACACGTGAGATGAAAGGACCATAGAATTTCAAGAGAGACATCTCTAATCTACGGGATCTCGACATCGACAGAGTGAAATAACTATTTTCCAAAAGAAAGAAGATTTTTTATTTTCGACATATTTCAGGAACCACTTCGAGTGAATGAATGAATGGAATGACTGTAGGCTGCCCATAAATAGTGAAGTTATTGAACAGGTGGATGATTTTGTGTACTTGGGAAGAATGTTTTCTAAGAATGGAGGAACAGATGGATAGATACAAAGGCGTGTGAATGCGTTAGGTAAGTGGTGGGTAGCAAAATGGCTGTGTTTAGCGGTGTGCCTGTACACACCTTGATGTATGGTTGCAAAATGTGGCTGTGTCAGGAGAAACACATGAGTAAGGTGAATGCAGTTGGAATGGGTTATATGAGGAGCAGGTGCGGGGAAACCAGGAGAGACGGCGACAGGAATATTTGGATGAAGGATGAATGTGGAATGAATGAAACTTTCAGAGGTCAGTATGAAAGGGGTGTGCTGCGATGGTTCGGGCATGTGGAGAGAAAGGATGAGAACCGGCTGATTAAATTGATATATGATGGTAGAGATTGCGGATCCAAAGGGAGAGAAAGACCAAGAAAAACCTGGCTGAATGTCTCTCATGAAAAGAGACATAAGAATTTTAAGGAAAGGAAGACGATGTATGAAAGGATGCATGGATGTGTTTGAAGCGAAAGAAGTATGTAAGCATAGAAAGGTGTGGAGAAATATTGTGAATGGTAGAGGCTCTTAGCTTCCTTACCCCGTAATGGAACAGCCTGATTGGTATGTATGTATGTAATGAGTGTAGATGGATCATAGGAAAGAAGCATGTCACAGATGTCCCTTTTTAGAAAGGCTGTGGTCTTTTCATCTATGCGAAAACCAAAGGTGTGATAGGAAGCCTATAAACCTTCATGAAGGACATGCCCAATTAACGAGATCTCGACATCGAATGCCTGAAATAAGAAATTTCCATAATAAGCTACATTTTCAACATTCTATGTATTTCATAAACCCCTACCGCATGTAAAACTATCATACGTGCCTTGTAATATTCCCACAAAAGAAGATCCTATTTCAAATAATTTTAACATCTGTTGTATTTCTATATCGCTGAGATTTTTTTGTTAGCTGTACATTTACAAACACTCAACTTCGAAATTAGAATCTAGTTGCATGTGTTTATAAATAAGAAGAAAGTCGACAGGAATATGAAATATTATTGCCATAATTCACCAAGACAATGACCCTTTATGAGATGCTGTGATAGTTTCTTCGAGAAGAATATAAAATTTCCGAATTACTATAAGAGCACTTATCATATATGACAATGTTGTAAGGGTAACTACGTATCATTCCACCAATTGAAGAATTTTCTCAACCAATGAGATGATATACATAGATCATACGAGAGAGGAATATAGAGGATATCTTTATTGAAGGGCTGTGGTCCTTTTATCTACGCGAAAATTAAACGTGTGATAATGGGCCCATAGAACTTCAAGAGAGACATCTCAAATCTACGAAGTCTCGACATCGATTGTTTGAAATAAGAATTTTGCATATGGAAGAAGATTTTCTACGCTTGCTGCATTTCATAAACCCCTTCGGCTACTAAACCCATAATACGTGCTTTGTAATATTTCCACAGAAGGGGATTCTAATTTTAAATAAATTTAATATCTATTGTACCTCTGATTCTCTGATTGAGGACTTTTTTGTGCACTGCATATTTTGAAACAGGTCACCTTCACATTTACTATCTAGGTTTAAGTGTATATAAATAATAAAATACAGTTAAAAAAATATAAATTAATATTGCCGTCATTCACCAAAACGATGTCTCTTCCTGAAATGCTGTGATAGTTCTTGCGAGACGAATATAAAACGTCACAGCACTTATCAGAGACGACATTAATGCTAGGCTAACTACGCATCATTTCTCCGATTAAAAATTTTATAAGCCAATGAGGTGAGATGGATCATACTAGAGAGGAATATAGTGAGTGACTTTGTTGAAGGACTTTGGTCTTTTCATCTACGAGAAAATCAAACGTGTGATGGAGGGACCAAAGAACTTCAAGAGAGACACCTCTAATCTACGAGACCTCAACAGCGATTGCGTGAAATAAGAATGCCTACATCACTTCTCCGTATGAAAACATTTCTCAACTCAGTGATGTAGCCAGGTGAGTCCGGGTCCTTGCTCAAGAAGTCTTTACGCCCCCCCCCCCCTCAATATGAAATTTTTTGTTATCTTATTTTTTAAGGTAAAATATTGAAGGATCTCGAATTACTCTCACTGCATTTGGCAGCTCTTGTGGTTTAAAATGACACAAAGGGTAAAATTTTGTATATTTCGACTACGGACCTTCGGGCCCCTTCGAGCTCCGGATCTACCGATCTACCATGGATGTATTTCATAAACCCCTACCGCTTCAAAACTATCATACGTGTTTTGTAATATTTCCACTATAGATGATCCTATTTCAAATAATTTTAACATCTGTTGTATTACTATATCTTTGAGATTTTTTTGTAAATTGGACATTTACACAAAAGCAATTTCAAAATTACGATCTAGTTCAATGTGTTTATAAATAAGAAAAAGGTCGAAACGAATATAAAATAATATTGCCATAATTCACCAAGACAATGACCCTTTATGACATACTGTTATAGTCGCTTCGAGATGAATATTAAATTTCCGAAGAACTATTAGAGCACCTATCGTATATTACAGTATTGTTAGGGTAACAACGTATCATTCCCCATATTGAAGAATTTTCTCAACCAATGAGATGATATAGATCATACGAGAGATGAATATAATGGGTGTCTTTATTGAAGGGCTGTGGTCCTTTCATCTACGCGAAAATCAAACGTGCAATGATGGAACCATAGAACTTCAAGAGAGACATCTCTAATCTACGTGATCTCGGCATCGATTTTGTGAAATAAGAATTTTCCATAAGAAAGAAGATTGCCTAGATTCGATGCATTCCATGAACCCCTAGGCCTTGTAAAACTACCATGCGGGCTTTGCAATATTTCCACCAAAGGCGATTCTAATATATCTATATAAATAAAATTCTTACCTCTGACTGTACATTTGCCTTTACTTCGGGGTTTTATTTTTTTGTGTGCTTTGCATCGAAAGAAGACGTTTGAACCTGTTTTCAGAATTGTTGTCTGCCTTCCTGTCTGTTTATTTGTTACCGCATCATGCAGAAACGGCTGGTCGAATTTTTATGAAACTTGCAGCGTATCTTTAGACTGACCCATCTTAAAATATAGGCTATGTGGTGTATCTCAAAAATCGAATCGAAAATCGAAAATAACGTGTAAACTCCCAACCTCTCCTTCCATTCTCCGCCTCCCTCCACTCACTCCGCTCTCTCCCTCCTCCTCTCTCCCTTCTCCTCTCTCCCTCCCCTTCTTCCCCTCCCCTCTCTCACTCCCCCTCTCTCCCTCCCCTTCCACTCTCTCCCTCACTCTCTCTCTTAAATGTAAGAAGGGACTATATAATCTCAATATAAATGCATTGAACTCTCAATTCCGGCGACAATGAGAGTTGTCATGATAGCTTATAATTCGTATTGTAATAAAACTGATAAAATCACGTATTTTATTGATGGTAACCGCATTTATACGCGAATTCGACCAGAATTCAGAATGTGTGTTTAATAATAATAAACTTTGTTGTTTCCCGCAATGAAGTATCCAAGTATCAAGTTCGTACCGTGATTTTAAGTAATTTTAAAGTGCAAATTCAAAGTAGTCTACACTGATACCTGTATATCAGTAGCTGGACGCGTCAAAATACGCGACGTTCGATAATTCAATCGGTCGCCATTTCGAATCACAGTGACAGACAGAAACAAACGCTTGACCTTTGACTAAGTTAGGATGTAAGGAAGAGTCTTGCCAAATTTGGTTATTTTATCTTTTATCGTTTAGGAGGAGTTCCATGAACAAACCAACAAACACACCCTTCAAAATATATTATAGGAGACTAGTTGGAGTGCCCGTTGAATTTCAACGTATTTAGTGAATCTAAAACTTCGATCGCGTAACATGTAAACAACGTAAAAATAAGATAGAACACAGTTTTAATCGTTGAATAAAGCAAGAATGAAGAAACATGTTCGCAATTACCTATTTAAATGAGTGAAAGAAGAAAATTTTGCACCCCGAAAAATCGAAAATTACGTGTAAATTTATGGGAAAACTATTATTGAATTAAGCACCCCCCACCGCCAATTTTTTTATCGACATATAGCCTATGTTATCCGCAGGATAAAATTATTTACCTATGCGAAGTTTTGTGACGATATCTTCAAAGGTTTGAAAATCACGGTTTGTGGAAAATTTACGTCTAATTATTTCAGTTACTTGTGTACGTAGTTTTAAAAACAGTTTGCTTTGGAGAACTCTATGCCACACATTGTGTTTCTTTCTTCGATACCTTAATTTATATTACGTATATATTATTTCGTTTAGTTTATATTAGGTATATATTACTTTTTTAGTTAATATTACGTATTGTTTATAACGGTTGTCACGAAAATTGTTAATCCAACAACACCCTCATTCCCGTGTTATGTAAATTGCAAAAATTAAAAGAGAAAAATATTTTTGATATAAAAAATGTGGTTCAAATCACTTAAAAAACCCTCCCATTTTCCTTAAGTTTTTATGCGGTTAAAATGGCACAATTTCTTGCTTCTATGTTCTGTACTTGTTGCGCTATAAATGCACAAACACATTCTGCAAAATATTTACGGTAGAGATTAGAAGGCAATAGAAGTAAAAACGACAAATATTTGGTTTCCATGTAAAGAAAAAATTCGTGCACAAAAAATTGACGAACGATATTACGTTAAAATTTTTCCCATATAAATGCATTGAACTCTCAATGTCGGCGACAATGGGGGTTGTCATAGTAGCTTGTAATTCGTATTGTAGTAAAACTGATAAAATCATTGATTCTAACCGGATTTCTACGCGAATTCGACCAGAATTCGGAATCTGTCTTCAATAAAAATAAACCTTGTTCTTTTCCGCAAAAAAGTATCCAAATCATAAGTTCGTACCGTTATGTTATGTAATTTTAAAGTGAAAATTAAAAGTAGTCTACATCTATTCCTCTATTTCAGTTTCAGGACGCGGCAAAATACGTGACGTTCGATAATGAAATCGTTCGCAATTTCGAATCAAAATGACGGAAAGAAACAAAGCCTTGACCAGTCACTAACTACGGATGAAAGGAAGAATCGTGCCAATTTTGGTTATTCCATCTTTTATCGTTTAGGAGGAGTTCCACGAACAAACCAACAAACACACCTTTCAAAATATATTATAGTAAATGTGTTGTATGTCAAAAAAATTTTAAGTGGGGGTTTGGGTGCATCGATTTCGGTTTTCGAAAATTACTCTCGAGTAAATTAGCTTAGGAAGTTCAAATTTGATATTTGTCACTTTCAATACAAGTATAAGATCAATCTCCTATATATTCATGAAAGTTAGTTTATTTGTGCATCTATACATTTCCACACCCTTAAAGCTTAAATAATCAAACTTTCAACAAATACTTTCTTTACAAATTGGAAGGTCGTAAACTACTTCTTCTGCATTTGATATCTGAAACGCCGAATGAGTTGCAAAGAATGTTAGACAGTATGGCTGAAGTTACAGAGAGAATAGATCTGAAGATCAATGGGTCAAAAACAAAGGCTGTTGTGTATGATAGAATGAATGAATTGAATGACTGCAGGCTGCGCATAAATGGTGAAGTTGTTGAAGAAGTGGATGAGATTTTGTACATGGGAAGAATGTTTTCTAAGAATGGAAGAACAGGAGGAAAGATAGAAAGGCGTATGAATGCGGGTAGATAAGTGGTGGGTAGCATGTGGTCAGTACCATATCGTGTAGAAGTGTCTAAGGAAGCAAAAATGGCTGTGCATCGAAGTGTCTTTACCCACCTTGTTTAATGGTAGCAAAACGTGGATGTGTCAGGAGAATCACATGAGTAAAGTGAATGCAGTTGGAATGGATTATATGAGGAGCAAGTGTGGGAAAAACAGGAGAGGCAGAGTCAGCAATGCCAGGGTGTTGAATGAATGCAGAATGAAAGAAACTTTAAGAGGTCAGTATGAAAGGGGTGTGCTGCGATGTTTTGGGCATGTGGAGAGAATGGATAAGAACCGGGTGATTAAATTGATATATGATGGTAGAGTATGCGTCCAAGAAAAAGCTGTCTAAATGTGGTGGGGACTCTCAATAAAAGAGACATAAGGAGTTTAAGGAATGGAAGACGATGCATGAAAGGATGCATGGATGTGTTTGAAGCGAAAATGGTATATATGGATAGAATGGTGTTGAGATATATTGTGAATGGTAGAGGCATTTAGCTTGCTTACCCCTTAAGGGAACAGCGTGATTTGTATATATGTATGTAATGAGTGTAGATGGATCATAGGAAAGAAGCATGTCACAGATGTCTCTTTTTGAAGGGCTGTGTTCTTCTTATCTACGCGAAAATCATATGTGTGATAGGAAGCTTACAAACCTTCAAGAAAGATATCCCCAATTAACGAGATCTCGACATCGAATGCGTGAATTAAGAGTTTTCCATAATCTACATTTTCTATATTCGATGTATTTCACAAACCCCTACCGCTTGTAAAGCTATCATAAGTGCTTTGTCATATTTCCACAAAAGAATATTCTATTTCAAATAATTTTAAAATCAGTTGTATTTCTATATCGTTGAGATTTTTTGTAAACTGGAAATTGACGCAAAAGTCAACTTCAAAATTACGATCTAATTGAATGTGTTTATAAATTAGGAAAAAGTGTAAACGAAAATAAAATAATATTGCCATAATTCACCAAGACAATGACCCTTTATGAGATGCTATGATAGTTGCTTCGAGAAGAATATAAAATTTCCGAAGATCTGTCACAGCACTTATCATATATGACAGTATTGTTAGGGTAACTACGTATCATTCCCCCGATTGAAGAATTTTCTCAACCAATGAGATGATATGGATCATACGAAAGAAGTATTAAGCAGAGGTGTATTTAGTGAAGGGCCGTGGTGCGAAAATCACAAGTGTGATATTAGGCCCATAGAACTTCAAGAGGGACTTCCTAAATCTACGAAGTCTCGACATCGATTCTGTGAAATTAGAATTTTCCATAAGGAAGAAGATATTCCACGTTCGCTGCATTTCATAAACCCCTTCTGCTATTAAACCATAATACGTGCTTTGTAATATTTCCACCAAAGGGGATTCGTTTTTAAATAATTTTAATATCTGCTGCATTTCTGATTCTATGATTGAGTACTTTTTTGTCCACTGGATATTTTGAGACAGGCCATCTTGAAATTTACGATTTGGCTTAACGTGTTTATAAAAAATAAAATCAGTTGAAAAAGTATAAATTAATATTGCCGTGATTCACCAATTTCTGAAATGCTGTGATAGAGCTTTGGAGCCGAATATAAAATGTGCGAAGGTCTATCACATCACTTATCAGAGACGACATTAATGCTAGGCTAACTACGCATCATTCCTCCGATTCAAAAATTTTCTCAACCAATGAGGTGAGATGGATCATACGAGAGAAGAATAATGTGGGTGTCTTTATTGAAGGGCTGTGGTCTTTCCTCTACCCGAAAATCAAACGTGTGATGAAAGAACCAAAGAACTTCAAGAGAGACATCTCTAGTCTACGAGATCTCGAAATCGATTGTGTGAAATAACAATTTTCCATAAGAAAGAACATCGTCTACTTTCGATATATTTCACGAACGCCTTTCACTTGTAAAACTATCATACGTGCTTTATAACATTTCCACCGAATGTTATCTAAATTTAAAATTTATTCTATTTCTATATCCTTCGGAAGTTTTTGTTCACCACCCATTTTCGCACAAGTCTCCTTCAAAATTATGAATAAGCTGAATGTGTTAATTATAACAAAAAAAAATTGGAAAACATACAAAATAATATTTCCATAATTGATCAAAACGGGTGGTTTTTGGATGCTGTGGTAATGACTCGAGACGACTATAATACTTCTGAAGATCTATCACAACTCTACACGAAGAGGACAAAGGATAATTGCGCATCTTTTCTCAGAAAGAACAATTTTCTCAACTATTGAGATAAATGGCTGATATGAATGAAGAACCGCGCAAAGGTGTCTTCGTTGTAGGCCTCAGGTGTCTTTGTCCACGAGAGAATCAAACGGGATAAAAACGCTTTAGGCCTACAAGAAGGACGCTTCTAATTTACGAGATCACCGCAGACAATATGCAAAACAATAATTTTCGTCAAAAAGTACATTTTCTTCACTCGATGCGTCTGATATAACCCTTCTGCTTTTGAATCTAACATACGTGGGCGTCATTTCGCCGAAAGACGATCTTTCACAGCTAATGAGAAGAGGTGGATCGTACGATATAAGAATTAAGTAGAGATGTCTTTTTTGAAGGGCTGTGTTCTTTTTATCTATGCGAAAACCAAACGTGTGATAGACAGCCCATAGACTTTCAAGACCGATTCCTGTAATCTACATGATCTCGACATCGATTGTCTGAAGCAAGAATTTTCCATAACAAAGAGGATTTTATACACTCGACTCATTTGATAAAACCTTACGGCTTGTAAAACTATCATACATGCTTTGTAATATTTCCATCGAAGGGGTTTTTTTAAAAAATTTAAACATCTGTTGTATTTCTACATAGTTGTGATTTTTTCGTTAACTGGACATTTGCACAAGTCAACTTCAAAATTACGATCTAGTTGAATGAGTTTATAAATATGAAAAAAGTCGAAAAGAATATAAAATTATATTGCCATAATTCACCAAGACAATGACTCTTTATGTGATGTTGAGATAGTTGCTTCGACAAGAATATAAAATTTCCGAAGAACTATAACAGCATTTATCATATATGACAGTACTGTTAGGGTAACTTCGTATTATTTCTCCGATGGTAGAATTTTCACAACCAATGAGATGAGATGGATCATACGTAAGAAGAATAAAGCAGAGGTGTCTTTATTGAAGTGCTGTGATCTTTTTATCTACGCGAAAATCAAACGTGTGAATATAGGCCAATAGAACTTCAAAGGGGTCATCTCTATTCTACGAAGTCTCGACATCCATGGTGTGATATAAGAATTTTCCATAAGAAAGAAGATTGCCTACCTTCGATGCATTTCACAGACCCCTTCTCCGTGTAAAACTATCATGCGTGCTTTGTAATATATCCACCTAAGGAGCGTCTTATTTTATATAATATTAATTGTAGGTGTATTATATATCTTTCGGAAGCTTTTTACCACTTAACATTTTCGCATAAGTCGCCTTCTAAATTACGAATGTGTTCATTATAAAAAAATCGGTACAATATACATTCTACAAACATTCTCATGTATGAATGCGTCGTTTAGTAATCTTTAGAAAATGAAAATCGTATCAGTCCGTTTTCAGGATATCCAATTCTTGTTAAAGTCGCCCTACAATAAAATATCCTTATAAACATTCATTGAGAAAAATGAAATTTAATCAAAATCGTTTGGGCCGTTTTTGAGAAAATCATATTAATGTTAGAGTTGCCTAGAATAAACTAACCTTATATTAAATTTTTGAGAAATATGAACTATTTGGTATTATTGAATACGTAAACTGAAGTAACTGTATGAAATTTGGTAAAAATCGTTTGAGACGTTTTAGAGAAAATCAAATTGTTGTTAAAAATGCGTAGAATAAATTTCCCTTAATTATTGAGCAATGCCAACAATTTCTTTATAGCCTCTGCTCAGTATGATAAAATGCCTAATACGAGATTTCATTCTTTTTCGCACAAATGTTTAGAAACTAAGAGACGCAAACATAGAGACAGACGGCATTACGAAAACAACTTTTTCGGACTAAGGCAACCTAAAACGTATACTCTAATCAAAGCCTCGAGGTCGAATTTTTCCGCGATAACAATAATTGTCAATATACCTCGTATATGAGAAAGTAAACAGGCGGCGAGAGAGTCATTTCTACACTTATAGATATATAGTATATATTATAAGGAGAGAAACGCGGTCGCGGAAATGAACAATTGCATAACAATTTTCAAAGGTGACCTTTTTAATCATGTTCGGCATTAAAAAGGAATAAAAGATAATTTGTTAGAACTGATAGCGAAGAAACGACCGTTTCTATTTATCTAACTAACAAGGGGACCTTACGACATGTTCGTCGCCGATTCGGTTGAAACTTGGTGAGCACGTAGCACACACCTATTTATGGAAAACGCCAAAGCAAGAAGACGCACATCTCAAGCATTCGCGAGATATTTGCAATTAAATTTAGCGAAATTACTATGGTTCCATTGTATACCCTAATATGAGTCTGTACGGATAGGTGAGGCGGTGGCCGAGCTGGTTAGGCGTCGGGTTTTTTTTGGGCGCGAGTTCGATACTAACTATAAAATTTTTTTTTCAATTTTTATTATTTGATTTGTTTCTATTGTCTAGTAATTTTTGGGATATATTATTTGCTGAAAGTTTACTGTATTTATAATTACATTTTCACTAATTAAAAAATATTTTTCGCAATAACGTTGAAAAAGAATTGGATTAGAATTATCAGCAAAAATTAAAGGGGAATAAGGGCCGTTTATCACACATTTTCAACTCTTTTCTTTTACAGAGTGCTAATGCTTCATTGCAAATTATTATTGTACACATTTATTAATCGATTTTATTATATGACGTACAATGTTTCGGGTGGTAGTTATCGTAGAAACAAGAAAAGCAGAGATCTAGATTACACCATGCACACCAGAGGCGTGTCAATCAGTTGGTTTAATAACGTGTACATCAGGGGCGTATCTTGGATTTTGCGAAGGGGGGCGCTGTTAGGAGTTTGTTTTAATTTGTTGGAATACTTTGTGCGATCCCGAGAGGGGCAGAAAAATTATTAGTAAAATTTTGTAATTTCGAGCCTTTCCGCTAATGAAAAAAGAGAATTATTTTGAATTCATATATAATTAACACGAACTGGGGAAATTTGAGGAGCGAAAGTAATTATAACGGTAACCCTAGGCCACAGTGACATTGACATTCGTCGTTCACATAGCAGAAATTGGGAATACAAATGTAAAAGTAGATTTACATGAATCAGCGCGGTTGAACGCTCGGCAGAACAATTCGAATCGACTAAAGTGGTTATTACATTAGAGCCAATGCCGTCGTCTTGATCTCTTCTGTATATCTATTGAAGTCTTTGTATTTAAAGTAGAAAAATTGATTGCTTTTGATATCCAGGGGGAGTGCTGTAGCACCCCCCTGGATACGCCTCTGGTGTGCATGGTGTAATCTAGATCTCTGCTTTTCTTGTTTCTACGATAACTGCCACCCGAAACATTGTACGTCATATAATAAAATCGATTAATAAATGTGTACAATAATAATTTGCAATGAAGCATTAGCACTCTGTAAAAGAAAAGAGTTGAAAATGTGTGATAAACGGCCCTTATTCCCCTTTAATTTTTGCTGATAATTCTAATCCAATTCTTTTTCAACGTTATTGCGAAAAATATTTTTTAATTAGTGAAAATGTAATTATAAATACAGTAAACTTTCAGCAAATAATATATCCCAAAAATTACTAGACAATAGAAACAAATCAAATAATAAAAATTGAAAAAAAAATTTTATAGTTAGTATCGAACTCGCGCCCAAAAAAAACGCGACGCCTAACCAGCTCGGCCACCGCCTCATCTATCCGTACAGACTCATATTAGGGTATACAATGGAACCATAGTAATTTCGCTAAATTTAATTGCAAATATCTCGCGAATGCTTGAGAGGTGCGTCTTCTTGCTTTGGCGTTTTCCATAAATAGGTGTGTGCTACGTGCTCACCAAGTTTCAACCGAATCGGCGACGAACATGTCGTAAGGTCCCCTTGTAAGAGGCAGGTGTAGCATGTTCCAGATTTTCTTAAATGCGTTTTAAAAACGAATACGCGTTTAATGAAACGTAAACAGGATGTCGTGAAGATGAGATAAGCAGAGACGATCCATTGTGTCAGAGACTGTAACTTCAAAGGTGACACGTTCTTAGAGATAAAAAATTAGCTCATCCCCGGGCAAGGGACATAAGAATACGCCGCAGAATATATCAATCGCATATACTGCGTCACTAGAGAAGGTCGATCGTTTAGGTCTGAAGATTCCGCGAAGTCGATTCTAGCGCAGCGGGTGGTAAATTACAATTGTTAATTATTTGTTTCATAATTATTAACGCATTTATTATCGACATATCGTCCGAAGACTAGCGTTTTCATCGGATGATAGAAAGGGACTTAGTTTAACAGTGGTTGTAACTATATATTTCTCAAGCAGAAGTCGAATTAATTATAACTGATGATTTTCATTCCAAACCAACTTATGTTTTTCATCTAATTATATGTCCTTAATAGAAACTAAGAAAGCGTAAACCCTTCTCTGGTCGCTTTGTAAATATTTTCATTTAGTTAATTTTATTGTTAAATAATACGTTCTTGTAATTAAATTTCGTCTTTAATAAGTTCTACTAATCTACTAACCTGAGCTATAAGAGGTACAATTTTCCTTATTTCCTTTCCTGCTTACAGATACAAAGGCGGAGTAGAACATCCGGTCCATTTGAAGGTGCAGGAAAGGTAAAGTAGTAAATTTTTTCATAAATTAACAAACAGAAGTAAAGGCATTTAACTCACTTTCGCGTAACATTAAAGTCCCTAATTTTAAGGCTTACTGATTGATGTTTGACTTCATCATTTTAACTACGTATAATGTTGCAACTTGCACATTTTATATTGTGCAGTTATATTAATAAAATGCTTTTTGTCCCCCATTTTATACGTTTATAAAATGAGTGTCTAACGAAATTTTAACTGATTTATTATATTATTCCTGATGCATCCATTGGAAAATTTTATTTGACTTTTTAGAAACATATTTCAAAATGCTTACGTACAATTTTATTGATTTTAGTGACTTGGTAGGCGAAGTAAATGATATGAAGTTAACTATATACTATATGAGGCTTAGGTACGTGTGCCCACACAACTTTTCGGCCTGCAGGTTTTCATTCATTTGCTCATATATATTCGAAATATTGGCATACGAATTTCGGACCTGGATCAAGGATTCTTATTTTCTTTTTTCGTTTACGATTGTAAATCGCCGGCATTTGAAGTTTCATGCATATAATTTCCACTAAAGTTGCCACTTGATTGCGAAATACCTTGACGACGGACAATGTCGTACTCTTAAGCCCTGTTGCTGTAAAACCGTATATAGCTTCCGAGAGTAAAATTAACGTGTTTTATAAGCCGTTTAAATGGAGACACTAAGTGGAAAAGGAAAGAGGGAGGGAGGGGGTGGGAAAGGAGATAGGGGAAACACGAGGGGTGGTAGGGGAAGCGGGGAAATGGTAGAGACAAAGAACATTGTCAACCATTTCTTCGTAATTTTTCCAGCGCAAAGGAGAGAGATACTTCTACACTTATGACGAAAGGTAAAATAAGGAGTGATGCCAATTCGTGGATTGAACAAAAAGGGATAGAAACATTCAGAGGTCACCTTTAAATTCGTGTTCGGTTTTAAAAACGTACTGAAACAATATTTCCTCGAATTCAAAGCGAAGAAACAATCGTTCTAATGACTCATAAATGAAAAACAATAAGGATGTCGTAAAGGTGAATAAGCAGGGTTCAGCCATTTTACTTCAAGATCTCACGTTCTAGGAGATAACAATTTAGGTCACCCCCGCGCGAGCGACCTAAGAGTATAGGATAAAAATCATTCGCATATTCGCCATCGTTTGAGGAGGTTGACTGTCTTAGTGTGAATATTACGCAAACCCAGCACTTGCACAGCGTGTGGTATGTTACAATAGTTAATTATTATTTTAATAGCTGTTTTGAAATTTACAGGATTACCGTGTTTTATAAGCCGTTTAATTGGAGAGAGTAAGTGGAAAAGGAAAGAGGGAGGGAGGGGGTGGGAAAGGAAATAGGGGAAACATGAGGGGTGGTAGGGAAAGCGGGAAAATGGGAGAGACAAAAAACAATGTCAACCATTTCTTCACAGACTCTGCTCAGTATGATAAAATGACAAGTACGTGATGTCATTCATTTTCACCTTACCGTTTGGGCTCTAGAGCCAGTAACAGACACAGGAGACAGACAGACTGCAATGCGAAAACCACTGTTTCCGAACTCGGCTACACCTAAACGTAAATTTCAGTAAAAATCTCGAGGTCGAATTTTTTCTGCGATTACGATACTTTCTCAACGTAATACTTCGTACCTGCATGGGAATGTAAGAATTCCGTAGGATCATGAGGTGAAGAGGAAAGACGACAGTAATGGGGCGAGGATGGCGCTCAAACACGAACGAGTGTTCGGATTAATATACTCGATATACTTCGTATATGAGAAGGTAAAGAAGCAATACTTGCGCAACGGGTGATAAGTTACAATAGTTAATTATAATTTTCATAGATTTTGAAATTGCCCATCGAAAAATATCCCGATTATTAATCAATCGGTTAATAAACTAGGACATTTATCTTAACGATACAAGGAAAAATTTGCCAATTCTTAAGAAGGACCTTCTTTTCATTTAAATCAATAGACCTTTAGATACAAAACCTTTATACACAGTTTGTTATTATTTTACTTTGTTTTCTTATAGGAGAGAGATACTTCTACACTTATGACGAAAGATAAAATAAGGAGTGATGCCAATTCGTGGATTGAACAAAAAGGGATAGAAACATTCAGAGGTCACCTTTAAATTCGTGTTCCGCTTTAAAAACGTACTAAAACAATATTTCTTCGAATTCAAAGCGAAGAAACAATCGTTCTTATGACTCATTCATGAAAAGCAATAAGGATGTCGTAAAGGTGAATAAGCAGGGCTCAGCCATTTTCCTTCAAGATCTCACGTTCTTAGAGATAACAATTTAAGTCACCCCCGCGCGAGCGACCTAAGAGTATAGGATAAAAATCATTCGCATATTCGCCATCGTTTGAGAAGGTTGACTGTCTTAGTGTGAATCTTACGCAAACCCAGCACTTGCACAGCGGGTGGTATGTTACAATAGTTAATTATTATTTTAATAGCTGTTTTGAAATTTACCATCGAAAAGCCTTCCGATTATTAATTGGTTAATTTACGATATCAGGACAGATTTATCGGACATCTAATTGAATATTATGGATAAATGTAATACCTAACTATGATCTTTTTTCCTTCTCTTTCTCTGGGCCCTTAAATTCAAAATCTTTATCCACGGTTTGTGATTATTTTAACTTGTTTTCTTATATTCTCAATTATTGTGTTCTTGTAACAGAATACGTCATGATCCGATTTTCTAATTTACATTTATTTTCTTACAGGACACATCTTTAGAAGAGCATCAGGACCATTTACAGTAGCATCAATTGGTAAGTTGAACTTGCCATTATTAAACAAACCTATACGTCTCCAAAATTGTTATACAGTGATTCATGTTTTACCTCAACTGTAGAATTTAACTAAAATTAGGTCGAATTTCCCACATTGTTATTAATACGTACTTATATTACTAAGAATGCTGTTTCTTTCCTATTGAATATTTTTATAGAATTTATTATCGAATCGCATCAAGTGTACCCATAGATTAATAACGGAACTATGCTTTGTATTCCGTATTAAATTTAATATAACACAGAATTTTCGAAATGTGTTAGAACTGTATTTCTTTCTTCTGAATACTGACAATTTGTCACTGAATTATAATTATACCCTATATGTATTTGATTTTATAAATAATGAAACCATGTATTTCAATAGTATTTCTGATTTAAACATCGGAATGAACCTTGTTTGTAAGCATTATTGCGCGATGAGATAATAGTAATTATAGCCGTGAAGTTATTTTCGTAACCTTTTTGAATAGCTTATATTGCGAAAACCACTTTTCTGATTCTGTTACACCTAAAACGTACATTTCCGTAAAAATCTCGAGGTCGAATTTTTTCGCGATTACAATACTTTCTCAATATACTTCCTATATGAGAAAGTAAAAATTTGGTAGGATCATGATATGAAGAGGAAAGACTACAATAATGGTGGCGAGGATGGTGCTCAAACACGAACGAGTGCTCCGATTAACACTCTTGATGTAATAATCCTAACTTTTCGAGGGTGTTGA